>NC_051170.1:67984981-68584981 GCF_013339725.1 Rhipicephalus microplus
GGCGGCGGACGCCATGCTCGCGTTTCTTTGTCGTTTTCAGGCAAGTAAACACGCCGCAGGCTGCGCCACCGGGCAGCTCTTTGAATGCGCGAGAAACAAAGAAAGCAAAAATTGGTCGCTGGCGCAGACTGATGCAGCCCGAAGTGCATAAAATACAATTTCCAGTTATAGATGTTTGTTTTTAGGCAAAATGAGTCTACCTGCGAGGATTTCTTGTCCTACCATTAGATTGACCACAGCGCTATTGGGCGACGTGAGCGGTGATTTTTTGTCGACTTTCAACGTAAACTAAAATAATAATTTCTTTTTTTATGAGACAAAAGCATGCTCCTTGTCGCCCATGTGATGAACAATCTTCTCATTTGCACCACAATCAGAAAAATGTTGCTAAGCGGTTGACAGTCTCTTTAGGATTGCGCAACCACTCAACGTGCAAGCTTCCCGACATGCCGAGATGCGAGTCATTCTACTGCAAAGGTGCTTCTCTATTGCCAACCCGAGTGTGGCACCCCCTCCCCTCCAATGCTCGAAGCAACTCCGAGATCCGAGGCACTGTAAGCTCTCTGCACCTCACAAGGTTGCTCACAACGTCCGTGACCGGCCCTCGTTTGAGCAAGCTGCGACCATGTGTGGGGAGGTCATGTGGCGCCACCTTGAGACGCCCTCATGACGTTAGAAAGGCTTTGCGATGAAATATTGTTGATTTGCGAAGGGATTGTGGCGTCACAGGGTGGCGTCATGTTACGTATTACAGGGTAACGTGATGAAAAATACGTGAACAGAGGTTGTGGGTTCGAGCGGACGTTTCGACGAGTGGACTTGTCTTCTTCGAGGCTTGAAGAAGAGAAGTTCACTTGTGAAAACGTTGACTCGAGCACGCAGGCCCTGTTTACGTATTTTTCGTCGCCAGCTCTATGTTCTCTTTCCTGCCGTTTTTACGGTAACATCATGCAACACTGAGGTCACTTGACTTTCGGAACTACTGCTGCACATTCACATACACTTGATTATCACGGGACCTCTGACTGATATTTATTGCTACATAATTTAATTTTTTTGTTTTTCATGCTTTGTGTTGACACCTACGCTGCCAACAAGGTCTCGGAATATCTGGAAAACTTATTGACTCATGAGACGAATAATGCTTTTGCCGTGACAAAAAAAAAGAAAGCTTGTAATTAACGCATGCCATCAGGTCAGGTCAGACCGTTCCATGTTTTGTGTGAGAGATACAAATGCAGGAGAAACAGCGTACCTATGGGAGTAATGTACTAGCCTTCAAGGCCCAAGGCAGCTGTGAAATACAGCTCCGATGGAAACACGTAGTCGTCAATTAATCTCAACTAAGAACTTCCGGCCTGCGCGCTAATCCACGATGCGTCGCGTCCAGATGGCGACCTCGAAGCGCAGCAGTCGCTTCTCCGGAGACTTGCTGCATCTTCGAGCGACACGGGTAAATTAATGGCTCCCGCGTGATTAGTTGTCCCAATAGAAGAATATGGAGATACGGGCGTACACCTAAACGACGGGAAAACATGGGCATAAGGCTCATCAATTTGCTTCGGTAATGATAAACATGCCTTGCATTGTCACTTGTTTTCCTTCCGGCACTCTCTTCTTATCAGCCTTGTGCTGGTGTGGTAACGGTGGTGGTGTCTGCGATCGTACAGTAGGACTGGCAATAACCCCCCTCCCCGCCACCCCCGGCACTTCATATTGTTATGCAACATACTGATGAGGAATGAACTAACGAATGCACTATAGTTCTGCGAAAAACCTTTCTGCACCAGGTGAAATATGATCAGTTTGAATGCTTATAATATTAACAGGACTTTTCAGTGTTCGTTCTTCTAAATAAAATGAGTTTTACCAGGTGGAATGAAAGCATACGCTCCTGTAACGTGAAATAAACGCGAAGTTCTGTTGGTGTCCATTAGGAAAAAAAAAATGCTTTCAAAGCACAGACATACCGAGAGAGATATGGACATCATTCTGCATCTCGTACCTAGCAGGCCTGTGCATTCTGCTTTGTCCCATAATGCCAATTGGACTGAGGTTTTTATAGCCAAGACAATCGTGACGAAGCCGTCGACGTCCAAATTTCGCTTCAAGTGCCATGAATGACGTCATCGATAAGAGTGCTACTCCTGAAAATGCTGTTCTACGTGGCGCGTATCAGGTGCTGGCTCAGAAAACCATCGCCGCCGCTTTAGAACACAGCACCTGGGCATCAGCAAAGGGAAAGTTCTGGTTCGAGCCCGCGACTACGCCATACAGGCTGTCCTTGACCCAACGGACCACCGACCTGTGGCTGAAGATTTGTTTGTTTGTTTGAAATTATGGCTCATATCCACTCAGGGCAATTGATCAAGAAAGTGTAATTTTTCTGTGAACATTACAACTATGTTTGAGAATGAATTTATATTAAAATATAACTGTTGTAAGAAAAATCACTGAAAAAGTGAGAAAAAGGGGAAAAAAATAGAAAACTATGTTGAGAGATTTTTACATTTCAGATTATGAGATGACCACACAGCCGCGTTTATTTCAGCTTACCATTCAGAATATATGTTACAACCCTTCTTGTTGATACACAGTAGTAATTATTAGATCGGAAATTACAGTGGCACATGTTTGGATGCCTGAATAAAATCGGAAACTGCATCGGAAAGCATCTCTGTGGCAATGTCCCAAAACTGAAGCATCAAAGTTCAGTAGAGTTTCCATCGTCAATCTAACACTTTGCCTCAGAAAGGGAATAGCTAGAAGCCTTTTTCTAAACATAGAGCATGAGTGACAAAATAAAAAATAATGTTGAATTGTTTGTATTTTCTGTAGAATGTATACAGACAGGTGATATCACCTGACCAGCTGTGTGTAAATATAGATTTAGTGGAGGGATATGGCATCAAAATCTAGTAACCAAAACTTTCAGCTTTATACACTGACTCCACTGGGGTTGCCATGGAAACTTAAGGTGGTTGTATTCTGTTCATGTAGTTCTTGTTTCGATCATATCAGTACAGATTGCTGATTTTCTATATATCCTAATACGAATATATATTCCACTTCCAGCAGTACATAATTTATGGGGAAATCAAGCGTGGATCGTTCTAAAAAATCGGCCATTTCATTCAATCTTAATCCGCAACGACCTGGAACACACAGTAACCTCAGGTGTCTCAACTGCAATGGTACTAATGTTCGGAATGTCCTTAATATTCGAGGGTTCTCTGAAGCTGTCAGCGCTGAAGAGGCGAAGGTTCTTCTTGTACTGGTCCTCCCCTCATGGTAATACTATTTTCAGGGAATCGGCCGAGTGGGTATGTGCGATGTGCAGAGGTTGGACAGGACATCTTTTTGTCGTTACTTCAACATTACAGACTGGAGTGACGGGCGTACGCTCCGCCATATGTAAAACTTACTAAAGAAAAAAGCGTGGTCATCAGACGCCTGCATAGCAACAATTGCATACAGGGAACATAAATGGAAGGCCACTACCCAACCTAATATGGCTACATGTGCCCGCTCCGCACTATGCCCGACACCCTAGCACATTTGCTTCTAGAATGCCAGTGTCATGCAAACAGTTACTTGCAACCGGAGACAGAGATGAGCCAAGCACCAAAGACAAACGACAACTACCTAGCAGAAACGCGAGATGTAAAAATCGCCATCGAGGACCTCGAAGGCCAGTGACAACTCGTCGTCAGGCCCAAGAGAACAGTAGATGTCATAGAGTTCCAGGACTAGGAAACCCTGCCACCCTAAGAGGATACTACGCTTCGCTGGGACCACTATTTCGACTGTAAACGTTCATTTCTCGCTCTCGAATGCCTCAAGCCACTTGCGCGCCCTTCTACTTTTGCAGAGGCGGGCTCGATTACTTTGTAGCCTCCATTATCAGTGAAAAAAAATCTCAATGAAAAAGTTAGTAAAAGTACATACAAACATTAAGAAAAAAAATGGAACAATGAAGAGTTATGTGTAACTGTACGTCACACATACATGTCTTAAGCCGATGCTAACGTACTGCATTTGGGTGTATCGTAATCATAGGTAAGCTTTAGCGTTCAGATTCTATTTAAACGCTTTGCGGTAGTTACTGAGGTAGATGCTTTAATGTAGAAATAATGGGCAGATCCCACGTACAGTGGGAATCCATGATATGCGAAGCACGAATAAAAAATGTTGATAAGTCACTTTATAATAAGCACAAAGTTAAGAAGTGGATGTAAATGATGTCATACACGACTTCCCTGTCACGAATATCATGTTTGGATGTCCCGTTTACCTTCGTCAACTATTTATGTGCCATAATACCAAATTTGGTATATGTGAAGCAAGCAAAACGGCCGCGAGCACGCTTTGAGTCTGGTACGTTGTCATGTTCCCATATGACACGCGTGTCAGGATTATCATGTTTGCACCAGTCATTTATTTCGTCATCCATTGACGTCTCGTAGCACTAAATTTCGTATACGTGGAGCTAGCAAAACGGCCGCGAGCGCATCATAAAGGGCCCAATATACTCCAATGCAGCGTTGACACGCGCGCACGCTGAGCACAGCGACGCTACGTTAGCAAAACACGGGCACTTATAGTCTGAAGCCAGCCCCCGACTAGCGTCTGTCGGCGCGGCTCGACGGCAACCAGCGCAAATTGCGACATGCTGCATTTCGCGCTGATGCGTTACCCAGACAACATTGCGTCTCCCTCCTTTCGTTATGGAGGGACGCCGGATGCGCTGAAACACGCATGCATCAAAGCATGCGTGTTTCATGCGTGCATCAAAGCATGCGTGAAACATGCATCAAAGCAGGGCTGGCGCCTGGCATGGCAACGCTGGCTTGACGCGACGAAATGAACGCCGGCGAGCACGCGCACCGTGTCACGTTGAAATGTGTTGGCGTCTTGACTGTGGCATGTAGTCATGTTCTCACATGACAGGCATCTCATGATTATCATGATTGCACCTGTCAGATACATTCGTCATTCATTGGCTTCCCATAATACTGAGTTTGGTATATGTGAAGCTAGCGAAACGGCCGCGAGTGCATCAGAAGGGTGCCATATAGTCATGTTGTTACATGACACGCACCTCGTGTTGATCATGTTTGCACCAGTGTCATACCTTCGTCATCCATTCAAGTCCCGTAATACCAAACTTTGTATAAGTAAAGCTAGCGAAACAGCCGCCAAGCGCATCATGAGTGTGGTATGTAGTCATGTTATTTCATGACACGCATCTCATGACTATCATGTTTGCAGACCTTCATCATCCATTCACGTACCACAATACCAAAATTGGTATATGTGACGCTAGCGAAACGGCCGCGAGCGCATCATGAGCGTGGAACGTAGTCATGTTGGTACATGATATGCATTTCATGATTTTCATGATAGGGTTTGTCACTTGTGTTCGCCATGCAATCTTGTCATACCATGATAGTTTTGCAACATGCCATGTGAACGAAATCACCGCAAGAGCTGCAGGACCATGAAATGTAAATCATAACGTTCTTGACATACCTGTCATGATTTTCATGTTATGACTAGTCAGATATGTTCTTCATGCAGTCATGTCATGCGATACCAAGTTTGGCATCGATACCGTTATCGAAACGACCAGGAGAGCTAAAAGTCGTGGGTGGCTAGATAGATAGATAGATAGATAGATAGATAGATAGATAGATAGATAGATAGATAGATAGATAGATAGATAGATAGATAGATAGATAGATAGATAGATAGATAGATATGCTTAAAGTCGCCGAAGTTCGCTAAGAAATGCTTCACATTAAAAAAACAATGCACCTATGACTGTTTTGCAATGCTGGACAGTGCTGCAATGCTACTGTCACAAACTTCGGGCATTCTAGGCCACAGGCCCCTTCACCGAAGGGAGGACGCCTATGAATTGGGAAGACTTCCGGTAAGTAACGACGCGGCAATGGCGCCGCCGCGTCTTTCGTACAGCTGCAACGAAGGGGGCACGTACGTGTTCGGAGAAAATGACCTCGAGGAAAATGCGTACGTCCCGAAAAGAATTTTACTGCTTCGGCAGTTGTTGTTCAACCAGCGAGAAGTGTGGTCGTCGGTGTCGAGAGTCTCGAGTAGGCGGCGGGCATTAAGTGTCCCGCGCAAAGTTTTGAGACGGGTGCAACACTGGGCACCCTCGTCGTCTGCTTAAGCTGGCGAGACCATCAGCGGTACCCCCGTCAACTCCCTTACGTGAAACACGAGCTTGACTGGTCTATATGAAAACATTATTTACTGTGATTTTTTTCAACCGTTATTTCATTACACTCACCTTTTAAATCTTGTCTTAGTGCGTGCTGCGTCACACGTTGAACTCAAAAGTGCGAGCACGATCGTTTACATAATTTTCCTTTGTATCTTCTTTAGTTTTGTAATGTTTAGTTATTGTATTAACTTTCCGCATTGTGTCTACTTGTATCTGTTGTAGCGTTATTTTGAAGCATAGTTAGTGTTGTAGTTTTTTTATCGCACGTATTCGTGTTTTTTTTCTGTCAGTTAATTTTTGTTAGCTCTGGCAAGTGCCTGGTTTTAGTTGAATGCTTGTTTCTTTTAATGAAGTTTTTGCGTCTGCTGGATGAGTTTGTCAGTCAGACTCAAACATCACTACACGTGCAACCTCACGTGGGATGACCAGTCTGCAAATAAATTGGAAATGTACCACCTTGAGGCCTTTCGGGCTCGCTGGCCTAAACGTGAAGTAGGAGCCTGCGAGTCTGCCGCACGCCGTTATTAGATAGACAGAGCTTCTCCGCAACTGTGTTATAATTGCCCATACTACCTCAGCAGTACCTTCAGCTTACAGGACTCTAGCATCATTTGTAGACTGGCATCGCATCTTCACGCACGTGTGCTCTTTGCCTCCTTTCTCTTTTCAGCATCGCATTATAAAGAGAACAAACTTATACTACTTAGAAGGGGGTCCTTATCTTCTTCATTCAGTGCTCCGTAGCAAACTGGACATGAGCCTTGGTAACCTGCTTTTAATTTGCCGTATCTTTCTCTTTCCGAATAATGGCTTCAACCAAGATTCCAATAAAGAAACACAGAAAGAAAAGCAGGTTAACTGGCAATAAACGGGTCATCATTGGGTATAAACGATGTGTGATTGAGTGGTCTTGGTGGTATTCAAACATCACAATATCATATAAAAATTAAAGCAGGTTTTTTGAAATTAAAAGCAAAAGAGTAAAAAAAAAAGCTTGGACGTAAGTTACCTAATAAAAGAAGTAAAAAAAATATGGAGTGAAGTTTGGTGGCTTCACATGAAAGCTTATCCCGAATGAAAGGTCTCGGTTTACCACTTTTTCATTTTCTAAATAATAGTAAATATACCCAATACGAAGACAAAGTCAGAATAAGCGAACAAAGAGAAAAAAAAAGAACATACCACCGCTGCAAATTTTGGAGATTCTAATGAAATGAAGGAAGGATGACGCAAAGATGGCAGATTAAAAAAGTTCTTACGGGAACTGTCAAGTGGACCCGATGATACAAAACATGTTTTCTTCCCATCTTCTTGTGCACCTGTGAAACTTATGTGCAAGATACGCAAGGTATTAAAAAATCTAAATAAAAGCAGTTGCTCTATTAATCAAGAACAAACAGTGCCTCCGAAAGGAAGCTTTCACTATTTTCTCTCCATCCTGTCCGAAATATCTTTCTTAAGCACTGCTTTCTTTTCATTCTTCCCCATATTGTTGTACCGTACGTAATCTTCAATATAAAAGTCATTTTTGACGAGGTAATTCCTGTTTAGCTGGAAGAACCTTCCGGTTTCTATGTTTTTATTCTGCTTTGTTCAATAACGAAGGTGCACTAGATATTAACAATTTTGTGTTAACGAATTGTTATTATCATATTATGAAGGTCATTCCAAGTGGCTGTTCAGGCGTAAAAGCAACTTCATTTTCTTGATTTTTTTTCTTGCTGGAACATCTCAGCGCTTTGTTCGGACTGCCACGGTCACAGTGATTTCAGCCACATGCTCTGGAGGTGCCCCTTTCAACAAGGTAAACATCAAACAAACTTTCATTTGTAACACATGTACTTATTATGTACAGTATCATGTGACACCCATCACGTGTGTGTTGTGAAATGAATGACGGGTTGACTATTATGTACACACGAGCGAATGCATCTTTGTAAGGACCAGACGTGTGCTCTGCTGTTTTGTGCTGGTGGACCGAATATTAACGAGGGACATTTCCACAGACTTCTTTCATTGACTTTCGAACATTTACTTACCATTATGTTGTGATATGTGCGTATAAGTGTGTCTTTGCATATCTGTGCCCGAGTTTTCTATTTTCCATGCACTGCTTTGTATGTTTTGCTTCGAGATACGTGTTCAAGTTTCAATCAACGGCTAAGGAGTAGCCGGCGCCATAATGGTGCGCCAACATCTCCTTATATATCATATCAATAAAAAAATAATTCTCTGCAAATAACCTCAATATAATGTTCATGATCCCGGACTTTCTATAATAACTCACGGCTGTCCAGATAGCCCATGACCAGTGAGAGAAAAGCAGAGAGAGAAATAAAATAAACAGGAAGAAAGAGACCGAAGGAGAAAAAAGAGAAGAATGAATGAATGAATGAATAAACTTTATTTAAAGTCCGGCAGTTTTCACCGGGCGAGGTGGGGGAAGAGAAGATTAACCCCTGTCCCTTGCCACTCTTCGTCGATTATGATGGTGGTGCCTCAGGTGACCACCGCTCGAAGTCCTTGGACCCGGGCAGCATCTTCTGTTTGCCGGAGGGCCCAAAGCTGGTCGGCCAGCTCGTCGCTGGTGAGTGCCACCTCCCAGCCGATCGGCAACAGTTATCGCAGCCGTGGCGGTGGCCGGCCTCTGCCCTCGCGCGGTGGTAGCAGCAGCAATTGGCCTCGGATTTCGTCCTTGCCTAACATGCATCACGAAGGGAGCGGCGGCAGTAACGTTAAATTTTTCAGCACACTCCCAAAGCATGTGCCACAGTGTGGTTCTTTCCCCGCACGCTTTACACGCGTCCGTCGGGTATAGGTGAGGATAACACAGGCGTAGGATCACCGGGCTGGGGTACGTATTCATTTGTAATAACCTCTGAGTTACGGCCTGTCTTTTGTCCAATTTGTTGTTTGGTGGCGGGTATTTGCATCAGTTTAGTCTGTGATATTGTGTAATGTCTTTGAAGAAAGAAAAAATAAAAAGACAGAAAAAATGGACACCAAGAGAAATAGACACAAAACAAAACGATAAAAAAACAGAGATCAGGACATAAAACATCAGAGAGAAACAACACAACAAAATAAAAAAAATATTTGGGAAGAAGATAGACAGAAAGAGGAAGCGTAGAACAGAGACACAGAAAAAGAAAGAGATTGTAATTTTAACGCGTGAGCGTTAAGAAAAATGCTGAGATCGGCACTGTTGCTTCTACGAATGCAAAGAATAAATGCCAGGGTTCCAGAAGGAATCGAACCCCAGCATTCTGCTTCGAGATGAAGTGTTCTGCAACAGAGCCACGCCAGATTTTGGAACTACTTTCGAATAGACCATAATGTTCGTCGATCGTGAATTGTGATGACAGTGCTCGCTCTTTAATTTAGTAAACATTGTATATGTACTGTTATTATACACCCGTCACGTCGGGTTAATTTCAGTTAATTAGGCGTTATGCGATGAAGTTAATTTATGTAGCAGTGTCCAGGGCTACCGTCCTCGCGAGCACCAGCACTTCATATCAACTTACCGTTTCTGGTGTTGCTAGTATCTATGTTGCTAATATTTTTGTTGCTGTTGGCGTCGTTAGGCAACTGTAAACAACTGGTTATATAAAACGTATGCGGGTGTCTACCGTATGTCTGTGTGTGCATTTGTACATATGTTTAGCAGGACTACGTCAAGCTTTGCTCACCAAAAAATTATTACACAGTCACCATCCATACAGATGTGCATAACATTGATTCCCAAGTCAGGTGAGATCTGCCAATTTTTTTACGACTCTTTCACTCTTGAAATAAATAAATAAACAAACAAAAAACAGGCCACCAGAGCGTAAGTGATAAGATATAGTGTGTTCGGGGTATGCTAGCTACGCTGACATATGAGTGACTGTTTCGTTCTGTCGACATTCATAAAAAAGGCAAAAATTTATAACAAGCAGAATGCAGGCTCGCAGTTTTCGAGCGCGTCACAACGTCGTAAACGTCGAGATTGGGCGCCGGCTCTTCAATATTTCAAAACAATGCAACTTTCTTAAAGTTAGGGGAGCTGCACAGAAACACAGCGCATAATCCTTGCAAACTTTGTATTTTTTTCTAGCGTCATTACTTTATACTGGTGCCTATAAGGTTATGAGGTCCTAAAAATTACGCAAGGAAGCGCCTTTGAAAAGCGGTAAGCAAATGAATAAGTCAAATTATGTTAGCGATTTCCAAGTATTTTCATACCTTTAGCTTTTGGAGCTGTTCTGCGAAAACCGATTAGGCTCGAGAGGATTCTCGTTAACTATAGAAATAATAAATCATGTAATCCTTATTTTTCTTACTCTTTTGTATATTCTAAGGTAAAAGTGGTGCGAATGTAATGTTTTTTTTAATTTATTGCGTTGTTCCCGATTGAGGTGGCTCTGCGTGGTATAGCATGCCGGCATTGTGACTTGTGTGGTTCTGGGTGTGTGACTTGTGTGTTATTGTGACTTGTGTGTGATTGGAAATGTGTGGTTCTGTGTGGACTGCAGACGGCTCAATAAGATTGCTCGCAAGGATGTTTATCCACTGCCACGCATTGATGACGCGATCGACAGCCTTCACGGAGCCAAATGTTTTTCTTCTCTCAATCTGCGCTCAAAGTACTGGAAAGTACTCATGGCTGAAGACGCTCGGCCGAAGACCACCTTCGTCACACCCGACGGCTTGTACTAGTTCAACGTCATGCCGTTTGGGATATGTAATGCACCTGCGACCTTTGAACGCATTATGAACGTCATTCTGCACAACTTAAAATGGTACACGTGCTTGTGTTAGCTCGATGTTGTCGTTGCTTTTGCTCCGGATTTCTCCACGCATCTCCAACGTCTGAAAGAAGTTTTCGCACGTGTGAGCAATGCCGGCTTGCAACTAAATCCGAAGAAGTGCCGCTTTGCAGCACGGCAACTCACCATCCTGGGGTACGTCGTGTCCAAGGACGGCATTCTTCCTGATCCGGCTGAGCTTCTAGGCATGGCCGAATTCCCCAAACCTGCGTCCGTCAAAGAACTGCGTAGTTTCGTGGGCCTGTGCTCATACTTCCGACGCTTCATACGAAACTTCGCCACGATCATGTCACCACTGACGAAGCTCCTTGGAAGTAACGGGCCCCTCAATTCATGGTCATCCGGGTGCGACAACGCATTCTCAAAGCTCCGCCATTCGTTGACGTCTCCTCCCATTCTACGCCACTACGACCCTACGGCCGCAACGAAGGGGCACATAGACGCCAGTGGTGTAGGCGTCGGCGCTGTCCTGGCACAGTGCAAACCCGGATTCCCTGAATATGTCATAGCATATGCAAGCCATACGTGCACGAGAGCCGAGACAAGCTACACCGTCACGGAAAAAGAGGGTTTGGCGATCGTCTGGGCTCTTACAAAGTTTCGACCTTATTTGTATGGTCACCCAATTGATGTCGTCATTGACCATCATGCACTATGCTGGCTGTCATCATTGAAGGATCCCTCAGGCCGCCTCGCCCGTTGGGCTCTTCGCTTACAAGACTACGACATCCACGTGCTGTACTGCAACGGACGCCAGCATGCTGACGCCGACGCCCTCTCGCACTCCCCTCAGGCTGAAGATGACGTGCTCTGCTCAGTATCCTCGGTTGCTGTTTTTGCCATTGATGTTGACATCATCGCTACCGAACAGCGAAAGGATAATTGGATCGCCCCACTGATCGACTTGCTCTCTGATTCGTCCACAACGCCATCTACGCGTGCCTTGCGTCGTCGAGCTCACCATTTCGCCATTCATGATGGCCTCCTACACCGACGCAATTACGACGCCGATGGCCGGCAGTGGTTACTCGTGATACCCCGTAGTCTGCGGTCAGAGATGTGAATCTTTCCATTCTGATCCACAATGCGCGCACTCTGGGCTATTCAAAACTTACCACCGCATTCGACAACGCTACTTCTGGCGCGGGATGTACCGCTACGTGCAGCAGTTTGTTCACTCTTGCCTCGATTGCTAACGCCGCAAACTGTCAGCACACATGTCGCACGCCGGTCTGATACCGTTACCTTGCCCTGGCCGTCCGTTTCGGGTGCGTAGGTGTCGATTTATATAAACCACTTCCTCTGACATCGGCTGGTAACCACTGGGCCATCGTTGCCATAGACCATTTAACGCGATACGCCGTAACCGTCACTCTCTCTGCGGCTACTGCACGCGATGTTGCGTCCTTCCTGCTGCATCAATTTTTACTGCGCCACGGACAACCCCAAGAGCTTCTCAGCGATCGAGGCCGTGTCTTCTTGTCGGACGTCATCGAAGCCATTCTGACGGAGTGCCATTCTGTCCACCGCAAAACCACTGCTTACCACCCGCACACGAATGATCTTACCTAACGCTTTAACCAAACCCTCGGCGACATGCTTTCGATGTACGTCACCGCCAACCACACGAACTGGGATAATATACTACTCTTCGTCACCTACGCCTACAGCACTGCCCCTCACAGCACGACCAGTTTTTCACCTTTCTTCTTGCTGTACGGAAGGCACCCGTCACACACCATGGGCACGATACACCCGTACATGCGAGATCCATATGAATGTGCACCTATTTCTGAGACAGCCCGGCTTGCTGAAGAGTGTCGCGAGCTTGCCACGAACGGTTCTACAGAGCATGCAGTCAGTCCATCGACGAGGTTGCCGTGAACTTATTACGAGCGGGCAGGAGAAATAAGTTCACGTGCTACGTGACGCCACACATGCGCATGAAAGAGTGTTTCACACTCGCCACTTGGCTACAGAGGGCGCTGACTGACGCTCCCACTTCTAAATTCACATATAAACCCAAAAAAGTGGATGGAGGGAAGGCCGCTGTGATAGCTCAGTGGTTATAGCATCAAACGCGTTATTCGAAGAACGTAGGTTCGATTACTGCTCACGGCTGGTTGTTTTTTCACCCACTTTTCTTTCTGCTTAGTTACATTCCATTTGTAGTTATTCTTCCCCTATACATTCCTTGGCATTATTGTCTGTTAGATGTCATATATATATATATATATATATATATATATATATATATATATATATATATATATATATATATATATATATATATATATATATATATATATGAGTGAGGAAAGAGACAACATCCTTTTTCTGGGCCAACTGTTCTTATTCTGCACCTCGTCTCCCTCTCCTTCTCGCAGCGGCATCGCGAACTAGAGCCCGATGCCACTGTTGTTAGCCATCACACTCGGCATTGACTCATCACACTCGGCATTGACGTGGAGCTGCCGACAGTGTTTCAGGTGAGTGGGGTTGGCTGCATCGTGGTTGTCTGCCGCGACCACTCAGCAGCATAGATGGGAGATCTGCGTTTCGGTGGGCCGCGCTGACTGCTCCAGAGTGGCTGGACTCGGCCATGCTGAACATCCCTCTGGAAGTTTGTTTAAGTGTGTTCGGTGGTCGACACTGGCTATGTCACCTGGGTCGTTCACCATGTTGCTGTGAAGACTGGGTCTAGGTACATGACGACTCCGGGAGATGACATTGACAGCATCTTTGTGGTCTATGACCTTGGCAATGCTGCGACTTTGCAGAGAAAGCAGTTTCGTTTTCTTCGGGTGGACGGAGCAGGCTTTCTCGCAGTAGTTTCAAGTTCTCTGACGCGTTGCGGCTTCGTAAGGAATGTTCCGCAAACTGTTCAGGTGGGTGCCTGTGACTTTCGGTATCATCAACGGTTTTTTCCAAAGCGCTAGCCTTCCTTAAACCAATGTTTCGATAGCAGCGCACGAAGTGATAGATCTACCAACGGTACTTGCTGCTGCAGGCGTGGTCTTCTGCGCGTCTTGCAGCGCGTCATGAGTTGGTTGGCTTTTTTAGTGGGTGACTGCGCCAACAGTTCAAGTTCCCTCTATGTTCGGCAGCGTGGCTTCTGCTTCTGCAGCGTTGCAGCTTTGTGGATCATTGATGTTCTCAAGCCCATGTTTTGCGAAACTGTGCTCCGTGGAGCTCACATGGCCTCATCGGAAGCCGTGGCAAAAGTTCGGGACTTGCACTATGCAGGCAGGTCTTTGCTGACAATGACAGAAGACATGTCAGAGACCTTGTTGTCTCATCGGGAGGCGTAGTTTCTGAAGGTCGAAATGATCTAAAGTTCAGTTAGTGAATAATTTACAACGTTCAGGTTCGCTTCCGTCTGGTCACGGATGAGCATGGTGGAATCCACAGGCAGGTATGTTTCATGACGTGGTAGAGCGTCCAGTACGATGGACGCTGGTGTCTCAACGTCCACCTTGCATCTCTAATTGCACCTCTAATTCCACCAGATGGCTTGTGTCGGGACCTGTCGCAGGGCGTCTTGCAAAGATTATCGTGAGAAACCCGCTGGACGCAGCTGTACCATCAGGCCACTACTCCTCAGGAGCTTGAAATACGACAGTTGAAATCTCTGCGCAAGGCACAGTTACACAGTAATGATGGTGCTCTTGACCTCAGTCACGGAGGGATGGCAGGATGGTAGAGGTGCCAGTTGCTTCCTCCAAATCTGGCTTCTCCTGAGCTCCATCCTCCGGGGAGGTCGAGTTGCACGAGAAGGTAACACAATGAATCAAACCGAAACCAGCTATGAGCTTGAAGCAACCTCTGCCCATGACTGCTGCTTCAAGCCTTCATACCATTGCTATACTGCTACACTCCCCGAAGATGGCCTATGGCCACGGTTCATTTCTAATTCTCTGGCCAGGCTGTGCGCACAGCTAGCGCGTTGACGGTTGCCCCCCAGCTTTCGGCGTCGTTCCAGAACGCGTTGAATTCCGGCAGTTCACAGATGCACGGCGATGGTGGGGTGGCACGTGAGAAGGCCCAGATCACTGAGACAAAGCAGCCGATCTGGTGTGAAAGCAGCAGGAGGGCGCCTCTCAGCTCTCTGCGTTGCTCACATAAGCAGGCCTCAAAGTCTTGCGAGGCGACGGCATACAACATGACATTTCTTGCGCTCAGGGCCAGCAGGATTGCAAGGAACAGCGTGGAGCTTGGCGCAGTCACGGCGTTGACCGTGACGCGGAGTCGCACGATGGTGCACCACAGGTCCAAGGTGCTTTCGGGAGTGAAGCCTGAAGAGGCAGGGATCAAGGTTTCGAAGTCAGCAGTAGTTCCCACGTTCACTCTGGGGAGATCTATGAGCAAGAAAGCCGGGACGACGTTCCTTGGCGGCTAGTATGTGGGAAGAGTTCTGGGAACGAAACGCAGGCCGTGGGAAGCGTGGACGCCATTTCCAGAGGACAGGAGCCCATACGTATTAGTGCGAAATGTTAGCATCGTGTCCGTTAGGTCTTGGCCTGGTACCGCAGGGTAGGCATCGTCGCCGTCCACTGTTGGTCTGATGGGCAGCTGGTGGTCTGGTGGGCAAGTGTAGACGGTGTTCCTGGATGGAGAAGCCTGTGTTGCCGGCGACCCGCGAGGACAGGTACTAGTGGCTTCAGCCATAAGGTTGACTAGACAGACTGCCGCATTGTAATGGGTAACAAAAACGCCAGGCCTGCGCGGTAGGCGCAGAACAGTCACAGCGAAAGCAAAAAGAGCGGCCTTCAGAGCCTTTCCAAAATATTCATTGTGTAACTACTGCAAGCACAATAGCTTGGTACCCACTAGGGCATTATCAATAAACTTTTGGGTAGTAGGACGGCATTTGCTATGCTATTTTTTGTCATTATTTTGAGAAGCGTGGTATCCGCTGAACACTTGTAAAAAATGTTGTGCCAATTGTCCATGCAGTGACTGATGACGATGAGGAATTATGGCTGCAGTTGGTATGCGCCACAGTTATTAGGGAAAGAACAAACTTTTGTAATAGGTTGGAGCGTTGAATGGCCCACTGGTTACGCTATTTGCATTGTGCGACCACTGGTTGTTCTTTCACTGCTGTAAAACGCTTTATAAGTCATATCAACCCGATTGCTTTCCCGACATCAAGCCTGCCTAAGGAAAGTTTGACAACAAGTCATAATAACCCGTGTAGCTCAGTGGTAGAATACTCGGCTGGCACCCAGAGGACCCTGGTTCATGCCCCATTGTGCCATTGGCGCTGAGTTTTATTCTAATTTCGCGTGATGTGGTGACGGACACCGGCGCCGGCGGCGGCCGACAAAATTCACCTGCGCCTGACCCGAAAAGTGATCTGATAACAGCTTTCGCTGTAAAAGACAACACCTGTTTTCTGGGCCAGCTGTTTTTCTTCTGAACCTCATCTTCCTCTTTGCTTCTTCCAGCTAGCTCCTCGCGTGCTAGAGCCCTGA
Source organism: Rhipicephalus microplus (assembly GCF_013339725.1). Classification (NCBI taxonomy): domain Eukaryota; kingdom Metazoa; phylum Arthropoda; class Arachnida; order Ixodida; family Ixodidae; genus Rhipicephalus; species Rhipicephalus microplus. The sequence goes on from NC_051170.1 coordinate 68,001,517, forward strand.
TGCGTCTCCTGCACACACACACACACAATATATATATATATATATATATATATATATATATATATATATATATATATATATATATATATATATATATATATATATATATATATATATACTCTTCAGGTGCCCTGTAGCACGACACACAGTCAATTGTTTAAGTACAAAAAGGATGCCATTGTTGAATTGTTGCCGTGGTAAAGTATTATGCCAGAGTGGACAGTTTCGACATACAATATGAGGTTTATGCGAACAGTGTCGCATATTGTGCCGCTATACATCAAACGCGCAACTTCCGACTTCCGCAGCGGGACATAGCATATGAGGAGACTGGAGTTCGCGCGACAGTAACGCAAGCGGGCTAGTTAACAGTGCGTCTACAGTATTGCACGTGTTCCTTCGACTAAAATAATTGAAACTTTGGTTTCAGAACTTGTACATTACGGCTATAAAGCGTGTCCTGTTGCTATAAGTTTACAACGGGGGATTCGGTGGATGGTCCAGCCTTTGTTGGACGCCATGGATGAACGCAGCTGACAATGAGATGAGGAACGTATGAACGAACTAAAAATGTTCAAAGTCTGCTTCGCTTTTGAAATCATGGCGGCGATGATGGGAACGGAAGCTTTATGAATTCTGAACCTCTCAGCTTCTCTGAGTTGGAGACCGGCGAACCATGCGCGCTTCTTTCTACCACCCTGCTAATGCGCCACAGTTTCGCAACAACGATACTTCATTATACGCCACTGGTGTTACAAGAAGATGGTTGCGCGCAGAGGTCACATAGAGACAATAATAAGGAAATCTATCAATTAATTGAAAACGTCCAAAGTGGCAAGGATGCATTATCATGCGGAGAGGTTCACAGAGCTTAAAGTCAACCAAGGAGTATGTACTGCAATCACTGACATGTGCGTGACAGAAAAGTCAATAATAATTAATGCAGGCGTCCTTGTGCACCTACATGGTAGCAGCACTTTGAGGATAGTTCAACTAACTTAACGCACAAGTAAATAAATTGAAAACATATTGCCAGACTGATGTGGCAACTCGGAGAAATGACTGAATACTGCCGAATTAAATAACAGACGCGTTAGTTCTTGCAAGACTGAGTAACATAATGGTCTAGTTGCAACGAGAGCCATTAAAGGACTATATCTGCCCCGCATACTCGAGCGTGACGTCATTTTATGGCTGTGAACCTCTTAAACATATGGTGAACTGAAGCAAATCTAAATCGAGACCGGACCGCCTGAGTCTTGAATGCTCTGGCGTCATCTTAGCCTGTGCAAACACATGCTTCTGTTCCGAAGCTTCAATTGAACTCACCGAACTCGTTATTGTAAGAGAGCTCAGGAAGTTCAACGACGAAGCTAACGGTCCAAAATCAACGATTGTGTAACGCATAAGATGAATCCTTGTCAATGCTGAGCGCTTTTTTAGCGTCGCTAAGAAGCTACCGATTTTCCACCTCCCGGGACCTGTTCAAATGTACCTCACAGGGACAGCACACTCGTTGAGGTGGAAAACGAAAGTGCAGTAACGGCCTTCAGGCTCCACGAATCTAAGGCCGGAAAGAAATGTGCTACAAGTCTGAAGCAACAGAAGTTTGGATAGTGACATGACGATGCCCGGTACAGCTGAGCTGCTTCGACCTGCTGCCTTTTTTACAGCCATTTTGCGTCGATATGCTGCATCCGTATGGTTACCTTACCGACTCCGCCACTTAGCATGCACCGAGGCCATTACAGACGCGACTATTTTATTCGGTATGTGAGCGCTATCACGTATTGTACCTTTTCATTATAGGAAGGGCAACAGCGAACATAAAAACTCAACCAACATAAAGAGAGGCGGTCACTAACAGGACAGCCATTTTTATTCACTTGTTTTTGTTGCACTTTGCACTTTACGAAAGATTAACTTGTTTTCTATATTTGAGGTTTTAGACTTACAGTGTTTAGGTAGTTCCTGCTCTTTATTTGTGTCTACAGGAACGTTGCGGATCGCTTCACAGCTGAGTTGCGCTGCACGCGTGCTTCGAGCCATCCCGCTTTTAAGCTACAATTTTCTTTAACCAATGGCCATCTATAGGAGACTCTTGGCGCCAACACAGGGAGTTTTTACCCAGGCATTTACAGAAACGTTATACAGATGTCATTCTCACTTCTATGTCCTTATGTTTGTTATGATAAGACGTTATTCTCTATAATGTTTGTTTCACATTTCTGCTAATAACCACGTTTTCGTCATCAAACTGTTGTTAATGCATACACACACTTTCGGCGTCACAAAGTGATAATGCTGGGCACCATTCTTTCAAGGTAAGTGTAACGTTTAGTAGAGATCGATGTAATTGTACTGTATCTGCAGGAAAATGAAAAAAAAAGCTAAATCTGTACGTGGCTTCATCTCACGCAGTCTCTTCCAAAGCTGATTTCAGTTAGTCATTCGAGCAGATCCGTCCCGTCATTTCGTGCTTTCATATCGCGCGCACGTTTAACTGACGTCTGGGTGGCTCCGAAATGAGTTCATCTTTTTAATGATTCTCGTTAGAAATATCGCAAAAACGTATTCGTAGCCCCATAGCAGTACCTTTGTTCAAAGTACTGCATTGTTTAAGGTATTGCAAAGGGCGGTGCGGTATATATGTGCAACCATGAACTTTACACAGTTGCAATCATCCAGAATGATTTGATCCCCGTGAATAACGTGCGAGCATCTCAGCTGTCACTGTTGCGACCACTTCGAATAAAATGCGCTAGACGCAAGGTTAGCTGATAATCCACCTTTTACCTGCGTACCCGAGGCACCGAATTTTTTTTGTTCCGCGAAGCGTTGATACATTCATCCTGACAATGACTTGGTTCTCACTAGAAAGTGAGGAAAAGGTTAATCTAAAATAAATACAGGAAACACAACAATCCCGGTCGAGTCCTCGGTTTTTGATTCTTTTGCTCAAAGCCCTTTTTTTTGCGCTCGTTAATGCACGCTTTATTTCGCTGGAAGCTTCGTCCTTACGAAGAAGTAACAATGAGAGTGAGCGCATCGATTTGTTGCACGAAAGGCCTTGCTACGCAGTGGCCGTGGGTGACGAAGAGACTATAATACTATAGTCGCATGAGGGTTCTTATTTGGCACCACATTTGAAAAGATGTCATTCATGAGTAGTTTGATTCGTATAATTTTATCTATGGCCGCCTGCAACTCCAGAAATCCGGATGGGCGCCGCCGGAACGACCGAAGCGCGACAACCGATCGCTTTCACGCCCGAAGAAATAGTCCCGCTTATGCTCTCGACAATGTTCTCTAAAGGCGGATTGGCGGGCAGCCCGGCTTATGACGGTTGTATAAAGTGCGCGCCCATTGGTGCGCCCCATTGGCGAGGCCTTGCGTGCATCAGCCTTTTATATGTGAATACCGTGGGCACCTATCTATCTATCTATCTATCTATCTATCTATCTATCTATCTATCTATCTATCTATCTATCTATCTATCTATCTATCTATCTATCTATCTATCTATCTATCTATCTATCTATCTATCTATCTATCTATCTATCTATCTATCTATCTATCTATCTATCTATCTATCTATCTATCTATCTATCTATCTATCTATCTATCTATCTATCTATCTATCTATCTATCTATCTATCTACTATCTATCTATCTATCTATCTATCTATCTATCTATCTATCGATCTATCTATCTATCTATCTATCTATCTATCTATCTATCTATCTATCTATCTATCTATCTATCTATCTATCTATCTATCTATCTATCTATCTATCTATCTATCTATCTATCTATCTATCTGTCTATCTATCTATCTATCTATCTATCTATCTATCTATCTTTTGTTTCAAGAAAGAGGAGCAAGAGCTAAAGGCCAATTGGCCTGACAGAGGCTCTTTTCCTCGGTTTCTAAAATACAGGGATATTTGCTTCTCAGTATGAAGGAGTTCGGCAGCTGCCGGGTATTTTGCTGTGCAAGGCCTCAATTCTGGAAATGTGATCTTCGTGTTCTACACGCAGATTATGCGGTACAGTTTGCACCGTCGTGCCACAAAGGCTGGAAACATGGATTGAAAACATAAACAACGTAACTCTTGCTGATACGCTTTCATCATTTGTCACTGCGGCGCAAAGTATCAGATTTGCTATGCGAGACATGTAAATGTGCAAATCGTTAACTTAAATGTATGCTAAACCACAATAGTATAGATATAGAAAAGAGTATCTGCATGAATACGCTTTACGATTTTCCTCGGGCGGAGATTGACGCCGAATTGTCGCGTATTCGTTTGGACCTCACTTTATTACTTAACGCGAGCATTATGCGGACATAATGTCGCTTCATGTTTACTAGTGATTAAATAAATTCCGTCCTTTACTTCCTGTTTGTACAGAATCGAGAAAGCCCGGGGCCTAAATTAAATAGGACTAGTTCGTAGATGCAGATGAAAGATTTTCTACTTTAGTATAACTAACGTAATTTAGGCATCCGTCAGGAATCGCAACGAGGCCAATCCGAAGAACTTCTGAGGTGTAATTGCAGTTTTCACTAAATTTGAGTCATTATGAGATTCCCATTTTAACATTTTCGGGGGTTTTACATCCGAAAAAAACACGAAACTTATAAAAATGATTATAAGGTACACCGTAAGAAGGAGCTCCGGAATTTTCGTCCACCTGGTGGTTTTTTAACGCGAGCTGACGTCGCACATTACACGGGTCTCCACCTCTTCGCCTTCATCGAAGTGTGAGCGTTGCGGCTGTAATCGAACTCGCGAACATCGACTCATCGGTTGATCGTCACAAATGATCCACTGCGGTGGACGTTGTCCCAATTTTAATATTTCATATACCTCAACGTCCACTCTATCATAAACTTGACTTATTCTCCCAACGTGAGAAGTAGCGCTTTGAGTAAATTAAAATGCGTGACGCGTACGAACACGGGATTTATAGGGACCCTATAATGTCCTTCGCTTCGTTCTTTTCGTGCTCGCGGTCTTCTTATTGGCAGGCGTGAAACCTCAGGCAGTAGCTTGCAAATATTATTGTAACCTAATGTAGTCGACCAAAAAATATTGGTTAATATGTCAATTATGTTTCCCATTGTGCCTCTCCTTAGTGCTCATTTCTCGCTCACAGCCCTTACCCTGCGTTCAGAGCAGCAGTGAAGACGTCTCTATAAATATAACCCAAAATTGCCTCTTTAGAAGCGTTATTTCTGGTCTACTCCAATAAGCCCATTCACGCAAGTTCAGCGCCGTTTTCAGAGTTTAGGATGAATGAATTTCGGCAACTATAAGCAAGGGTTGCGTGGTGAAATGTAAAGAGGAATGGAATTGCAAAAGTGAGAATTGTAGGCAACCAAAGACACTTTAATGCTCTCCCAGAGTAAACAGGTTGAAGGCCATCGTTGATTCAATTCGCGCGCCGATCGTCTTTTCATCTAGGAGTGCGCCCATGTGCGCCAATAAAACCTAATGTTGTTAACACGTCCTGCTCAACTAGAAGCACTTCTTGCGAGCCCTGGATTCACGTTTTCGGCCCTTTCGCATCAACTATCCCCTCAGTCGAATCCACGCAGCATTTTTCGTTTTATTGGGATCTTGTTTCCCACATGCTAATACAGAATCTGTGTCCACGAGCAGTGACAGCAATAAAGCACGGCCGACTGGCATCTTAGTCATGACTGGTAGTCTAGAAAAGTAAAGCTGTCCTGCATTTATTGCTATTAAGCTACTTTTATTACGGCCCGGGCCGTGCATTTGATCCATATTATCAGAACTTCTGTAGTTTGCAATCTATCCTATGGCTGTTGTGCACCTTAGTGTGAGCATAGTGAAAAGAAACGATAGTAAAGAAGAAAATCAGCACTCATGTTGTAGCCGAACATTTCCTTCCTTGCTGGCGTTTATTTGCGTCATGGTCAAACTGAGCTGCGCAATGGAAACACGATATTGTAATTATCGAATGTGAATCTGCAGTGGTTTGTGGTCTGGTGGTCTTACAATACGACCTTGTACTTCCGTCGACTGCAGTTGAAAACTCTATTCCTGAATTAGATCACAGGGTGGCTGGGATTGAATGTGCCAATAGCCAAATGATCATGGTGTGGTTAAATAGGAGCACATTCGCAGACACATTCATCGAATTTAGCACTGCAAACCACTTTCAACAGCGTTTATCGTCTTTACTTCACAGCAGAGAGAGAGAGAGAAGCAAGAAAGGGCAGGGAGATTAACCAAACACGCGTTCAGTTTGCTACCATCCACTGGTAGAGAGGAATATTGGGGCGAATATAGACAGAAGAAAACAGAGCAACAGAGTGACATTCATGACATGTATGTTATAGATGTCGTCATTAACATTTCATGGTCTTGCTGCTCTTACGGTGGTTTCGTTCGCATGACATGTTGCGAAACTGGTATGGTATGACATGTTTTCATGGCGAACACAATCGACAGACCCTAACATGAAATTCTTCACATGGGTGCCAAGTAACAAAATGACTACATACCACAATCATGATGCGCTCGCGGCCGTTTCGCTAGCTTCACATACACCAAGTTTGGTATTAGGGTACGTGAATGTATGACGAAGGTATGTGACCGGTGCAAACATGATAATCATGGCTGAGATGCGTCTCGTGTAACAACGTGACTACATGCTACGCTCATGATGCGCTCGCGGCTGTTTCGCTAGCTTCACATATGCCAAATTTGGTAGTTACGTCATGTGAACGGATGACGAAGGTATGTGACTGGTTCGAACATGATAATCATAAGATGCGTGTCATGCTCAAGGCGCCAATACACTTCGACGTGACCCCGCACGCGTGTGCAGCTGGCGTTCGTTTCGTCGCGTTACGTCGACGATGCCACTGGCAGGCGCAGATCTGCTTTGACGCATGCGCGTTTGAGCGCGCCCGGCGTCCCTCCGTCACGAAGAGAGGCAGACACGGTGCCGCTGACTGTATGTCTGGGTAACATTATCGGCGCAGAATGCAGCACGCCGCATTTCGCGCTGGTTGGTGGTGGTGGTAGTGATTAGAAGATGAGAAGAGGGCCCCTAGTTTCTGCAACCCGGTCGGGAGCACGGCGCAGTGCCTCGCCGGTTGTCACCGGGCCGCGAGTGCTCGCGTTTTGTTAGCGTAGCGTTGCTGCGCCCAGCGTGCGCGTGCGTCAACGTTACGTAGTAGTGCATTGGGCCCTTCAGGATGCGCTCTCTGCCGTTTCGCTGGCTTCACATATACCAAATTTGGTATTACGGGACGTCAATGACCAACGAAGGTATGTGATTTGTGCAAACATGATAATCGTAAGTTGCGTTTCATGTAACAACATGAATACATGCCACGTTCATGATGCGCTCGCGGCCGTTTTGCTAGATCCACATATAGGAAACTAGGTATTGCATAATGCAAACAGGCGACGGAGGTAAATGAAACGTCCAAACATGAGAATCACGGCAGGTGTGTCATGTATAACTTGACTATGTGGTACGCTCATAACACGCACGCGGCCGTTAGGCTGGCGCCACATGTACCGAATTCGGTATCAGGTAACGTGAATAGATGAAGAAGGTAAATGACACATCCAAACATGATAATCATGACATGGAAGACATGTACGGCATAATTTACCTTCACCTCGTGACGTTGTGCTGATTTTAATGCGACATATAAACCTTCCTCACTCGTGCTTCGCATATCTTCATTTCCCAATGTACGTGGAATCTGACAATTTTTTCCCAGTAGATCTCTTGCAGAATGGCTTGAAAGATGGTTTTTGTTCGGAGTTCTCGGGTGTGTTTGCTGTGCACGAACCTAGAGGTTGGTAACGTAATAATCAGTTAAAACGCTTCATTTAGAGCAGAAGTACTGGTCGATTTCCCGAAAGAGATGACTCTAGGTGGAGCATCCATATCATAGGGAGAAATAAGTAACCTTGTGTGTACTTTTGCTGGTCAAATCATATCGCATGAGAAGAAGGAGATGCAGAAGGAAGGAAGGAAAAGGTGAAAAGGCAGGTAAATCCGCAAACCACCTTGTGCATGTTAAAGGGAAGACAGACAGCACAAGGAGACAGTAAAAATAGGCATTTTCAAGCCTGCTTGCACCGGAGTAGGTTAAAAGTGGTCACAGGTGCTAGAATACTGTAGTTTGAGTGCGCTTAACTGCCGATATAGAACACTGCACTTAATCAATCGCAAGGTCGCTTGATTCATTCATTCATTCATTCAATCAATCAATCAATCAATCAATCAATCAATCAATCAATCAATCAATCAATCAATCAATCAATCAATCAATCAATCAATCAATCAATCAATCAACTTGATGCCACATAAACGATACAAGTGGATTATTTTATACATTCAAACTGCGGAATTACCGGGGTTAATTCTGCCAGGAACGCTTATACATAGAAGAACTATCGACAAAGCTCGCGTGACTGTTAAAGATGGGTAGCTTAGAGAACGAGGCCTCAATGCATGAAAGAAACGGTTAATACAGCAGCATTTATTAAGAAACAGAGAGATCAATGCGCCAGTATCTGAATGACTACTTGACGGCCAAAGGTTGAAACCTATTACAAAGGTCGGATAACGAGCACGAATAAAAATTCTGTTTCTAAGTGAGCTGTTTCCGGTAGTTCAAAATTTCCTGTGGTTCTTGCAGTTCATCGGCGGAGTCTTTCCTTTAGGCCAGTTCACCACCTTTGTGGCCAGGTCACCACCAACAAGAGCACTAACTTATAGCAGCCGCCATAAGACCTTTTCTTTTGGGTTATTTACCTAGTTGACCAACTTTTTATTACTTAATTTAATTATTTGCACTTCTTCCTAGCATGGTCTTCGGGAGGGAAGTGGTAGGTTAAGTGAGTTTGGATGGATTAGGTTGAAATGCTAAAGGAAGTCATTGGGGGAGGTTTCATTGGGGAAAGAAGAAAAGTCATTGGGGAAACAAGAAAACAAAAATTAAGAAAATCTGCAATAAGGATACTATGTACGCGAGAAGAGTGGGGCGACACACGGGTAGAGTAAACAAGGGCAGGCGCTGAAGTCACGTGCTGTTTTCGTCTTAGAGGCTGATGCCTTGCTGATGTAGCAGCTGTAAGTTGAAGCATGTGAACTCTACCTCTAGTTTCACAGCCACGGCTGTATTATAGAGGAGCTCTCGAGAGACGCCGTGTATCATTGTGAGTTAACCAAAGTGTTCGTAACACGGTTTGTGCTAGGTCGTTCTCGCTTCTCTCATAGTGCCTGCGTTTGAAGAATGAAGGAAGTGAGATACTACTTTCACTCGTGACAATGCTTCTTAGTTGCTCCGCAAACTTCCCGTGGGGACGAAGGCATGACTTATTGGAAATCACCAGGGTCTCTGAGTTGTGAGGTTTCTAAAGGCATTGCTTTGGGCTGGCAATTAGCGCTTGCTAACGTTGACTGCCCTGAGAGAGCACGGGGGCTATAAAGACTGGCGTCGTTACGAAGATGAACACTTATTCTAAATATTGAATGCGCAACTAGGAGTATGAGCGACTTCTCCGATGTGCGGGAGCAGTTAGGAGAGCTGAGAAGGAAAGGACATCCCGACCGCTGTTTACTGAGCATAGACTTTGCCCCTAATGATGACTGTTTAAACTAAGCCCGGGGAATTAAAGCACGCGAAAGATGCGACGAGAAAAAAGCAGAAATAAAGATCATGGCATGAAGGGAAAGAAAATGAAACACAAATGGAATACTCCAACGTGCAAAATTTTGCCGGTGTGCCTACGGCCACTGAATTGTTACTTTGTGTAAGGAGAAAGGAAAAGGGAATTTAAAATTACACCAGAGCCAAGTGATAAAAATCAACGTTGAAACAAAAGATAAAATGCGTAAGTCTGGTGAGTAGTCAGATGAGGAGGAAGAGGAGGCTTTTGTAGGTCGCCAACCAAACTATACGCTTTCTTATTGTTGATATATGCATGTAAGGATAGGTTGCTACCTATGCGTGGCCTCAGCTGCTCTTGTTTTCAAGCACCATGGTTGCCCTTGCAATGTAGAAAACAAACACTATGCTATAAAAAACTGCTTAATCTCTGGTCATTGGTACACAGTATTCAACCTTCCCAGGACACAAGAAGGCTTTTTTCACCCTATGCTTGACATCCTAAAGATGTCACAGTTTCGCCTCAAAGGTGAAGCACCCTCTGCGATTATAGACATTATACCACCTCTAAAATTGTGAGTCTGGTTTCTTTTCGCAACAATATATATAGGTGGAATACTCTAACGCAGAGAATTTCGCCCACGTGCATACGGCCAGTGACTTGTTACTTTGTGTGAGGAGTAAGGAAAATAGAACACACACACACACACACACACACACACACACACACACACACACACACACACACACACACACACACACACACACACACACACACACACACACACACACACACACACACACACACACACACACACACACACACACACAAATATATATATATATATATATATTGTAGGCATCTATTATGCGCTTCATCCTCATCTGAACAGCAGTCAATCATCATCATATGTTCTGGCTGACAATCATCATCTGCTTGGCACGAGCGCTTCTTTGTCGGGTCCGTTGCGCTTGTTCGTTCCCGAGTTCACGGCCAATAAACCTCGCTACAACCGAGTCGTCATACGTGGTGGAGGTGGGTTGACGTTCCCAGTACCTCTACTTACAACGCCTACTCGCTGGAGCTCCGTTCAGGCCGCCGCTCGGACCCTCAGTCCGCCAGCATATCTCAGATTGAGTGGGTGGATGCCCTTTCGGCTCCCGTCTCTGCGCCGCAAGCCGTCTCTGCGCCGCAAGCCGTCACTGCGCCGCAAGCCCCTCCTCTTTACATCGTAAACCACCAGCGTGACCCTCCGATCTTCGCTGGTCTCCGCGGCGAAGATGTGGAGGACTGGCTCGATAACTACGAGCGGGTCAGCGCAACTAATCACTGGGACGACTCTAACAAGCTCCGCCGAGTATCACTTTATCTCACGGGCGTTGCCAAGACATGGTTCTTGAACCATGAGATCGACCTCACCGACTGGCCTGCCTTCAAGCAGCAGCTTCGCCAAGTATTCGGCACACCAGCCGTTCGATCTGCTCTAGCGAGGAGGGCCCTAGATACTCGCCAACAACATCCCGGCGAGTCATACACATCTTATATCGAGGATGTCCTTGCGCTTTGCCGGCGCGTCAATTCTTCGATGTCCGAGTCGGACAAACTGCGCCACATCCTGAAGGGCATCGGAAGCATTGCCTACAATGCCCTTGTTGCCCAGAATCCTTCTACTGTCACGGACGTCATCTCTACGTGTCAGCGTCTCGACGAACTTGATTCTGTTCGCCTTCAGTCGGGCAATAGTGAACACCGTACCGCAGACCGGGACCTGCGTGACATGATACGGGAGATCATACGAGAAGAATTTCAATCAATGGGTATCTCAAAACATTCTCCATCTGTCACACAGCCTTCAAGCATGGCCCTCCGTGACATCGTAAGGGAGGAACTAACATCATTCACCGGTCCAGCCTACGTCCAGCCACCTCCGTCTAGCCCTCCAACGTACGCGCAAGTTGCGGCCGCGCCTCCTCGCAACGTAAGCTCTACTTCACCGCTGCCATCATTCACGCCGGTTGCTGCTGCACCACCGGTCCACTTCCGGCCAATCCCACCCGAACCTCCGTCAGTCCACTTGAGTGCGCTATCTCCCGGTGTGCCGAACGCCCTCTACTACCCGCCTTGGCGCCCGTCTCGCCCAACATGCTTTTACTGTGGATATCGTGGCCATATATCGCGCTTCTGCCGCAAGCGCCAGCAGGACGAGCGTCGCGGGTACGACATGCGCGAACGGGACTTTTCCAGAGGGGACTCTTACGCTCGGAGTTATTCATCTGGACAGCAGCGGTCTCCATCTCCACCCGCGTCGACTGAGACGCGGAACACTTACCGTTCAAGCCGACGCCGATCACCTTCGCCCTTCCGTCGCTCCTCCTCTCCTCTTCGGCCAGCCTCGTTTACTACTGATAACCGGTCGGAAAACTAAATGATGCAGTTTTCGGAGGAGAAACTGCATGTAACAGTAGGACTCATATTCCTCCAGCACGCCCGTTCAACATGGTTTCTGTTACGGTGGAAGGAGTTCTCGTGGACGCTTTGGTGGACACCGGTGCTACAGTTTCTGTGATTAGGTATGATTTGTGCAAACGCCTGAAGAAAGTAATGACACCTTATAATGGACCCAATCTAGTCGAAGCCCAGGGGAACGCTATCCGCCCTTTTGCTCTTTGTACTGCTCGTGTGTTTATTGATGACATTTTGCATTACATCGAGTTCACTGTGCTTACTCGGTGCTCTCACCAGCTGATTCTAGGGTGGGACTTCCTATCTTCTTCTTCAGCCGCTATATGTTGTGGTGAACGGATTCTGCACCTAACTAATACGGACTCCATGTTCGACGAAGGCGTCTACAAGCCTCTACGCCTGTTCGCTCGCGAAGATCTCGAACTACCGCCACACCAAGAACGAATTGTGACCCTGATTTCTAAGGACATCGACCACGGTGACGTCTTGGTGTCCCCTTCGTCGACTTGCGTCGCAAAAGGCATAGCCCTTGCATCAGGTGTCGTACGCTTTCACCATGGCTCCGCGCTCGTCATTGCTACGAATGAAACGCCAGAGAAAGTTCTCCTGCCAGAGGGCACTGCAGTAGCCTGTGTTGTGGATGCTGAGCCTGTCAGCGTCACGCCACTTAACCCTGCCTCTACCAACGACCGTTCTATGAGTAAGCCTGCCTCATCCTCTCCCTTCACAGCTCTTATCAGTGATGACTTAACCGCTATGCAGGCGCAGCAGTTGCTTGCGTTATTAACGAAACACGCCGATTCTTTCGACACCTGCTCCTCAACGTTGGGCCGAACTACCACTGCAGCGCATCGCATTCAGACGGAGGGAACATCTATTGTACATCGCCGCCCGTACCGCGTGTCTCTCGCTGAGCGAAAAATCATCGAGGAAAACGTCGCTGACATGCTCCAACGAGAAATAATTCGTCCATCAACTAGCCCTTGGTCATCCCCTGTTGTTTTGGTACGGAAAAAAGATGGCTCCGTGCACTTTTGCGTTGATTACCGGGCACTTAACAACATCACACGCAAGGACGTATACCCCATGCCACGCATCGACGACGCCCTTGATTCACTGCAAGGCGCCAAATACTTTTCAAGCCTTGATTTGCGTTCGGGATATTGGCAAATTCCCATGCACGATGACGACAAAGAAAAAACGGCATTTGCAACCCCCGATGGCCTATACGAATTTAACGTGATGCCTTTCGGGCTCTGCAATGCGCCCGCGACGTTTGAACGCATGATCGACACCGTCCTGCGTGGTCTAAAATGGAAGACGTGTCTCTGCTACCTTGATGACATTATCATCTTTTCATCAACGTTTTCTCAGCACCTGAGCCGCTTGGATGACGTCCTAACATGCCTCGCCGGTGCGGGTCTGCAGCTCAACACTAAGAAGTGCCGTTTCGCCACCAAATCCATCAAGGTTCTCGGTCATGTCGTCAGCAAGGACGGTATTCGCCCTGACCCCGAAAAGATCGCTGCCGTCCTTCGATTTCCATGCCCCACAAGACTTAAGGATTTGCGAAGTTTTCTTGGCCTCGCATCATATTTTCGTCGCTTCATACAAAATTTCGCTTCAATAGCTGCGCCACTTCACAAACTACTTGCATCTAATGCACCCTTTGTGTGGTCCGAGGAATGTCAGTCGGCGTTTCACCTATTGAAGAAAGCTTTGACGTCAGAGCCTGTACTCTGCCATTTTGATGACACCGCCCCAACACTCCTGCATACCGACGCCAGCGGTTGCGGTATAGGTGCTGTTCTCCTCCAACGCGATAACTCTGGACGGGAAAGGGTCATTGCATATGCTAGCCGAGTGCAAACTTCTACCGAAAAAAACTATACCATCACTGAGCAGGAGTGCCTCGCTGTGGTTTGGTCCATACAAAAGTTCCGTCCTTATCTGTACGGCCGTCAATTCACCATCGTAACGGACCACCACGCCTTATGCTGGCTTTCTACAATGAAGAACTTGTCCGGACGCTTGGGTCGTTGGATTTTACGCCTGCAGGAGTATCAGTTTGAGATTATTTATAAATCGGGCTAAAAACATCAAGACGCCGACGCTCTTTCTCGTTGCCCACTACCTACAGCGTCGTTCGACACTCCAGCTGCCACCTCCAACGACACCAGTGCGGACGTGACTCCCACTTCTGTTGCCTTGCTCGCCTCGCTGTACCAACCGCCAATCGACGATGAACAACCCTTCAGTTCTCACCAGCAGGCTGACCCGTATTGTCGGCGCATTATAGACCACCTTTCAGGAGCTACGCGTCCACCCAATGCACGCCTTCGTCGACAACTCGAGCACTTCAAGTTTCAGGACGGTGTGCTGTATCGTCACATATATCATCCTGACGGCACACGCTGGGTACCTGTTCTGCCACGCGCTCTTCAACATCATGTACTTAGCGCCTTTCATGACGATTTAACTGCTGGCCACCTAGGCTTTCAAAAAACCTACGACCGCATTCGAAGCCGCTTTTATTGGCCTGGGATTTCTACCAGCGTAGCAAAGTACGTGGGTTCCTGCTCTCCATGCCAACTTCGCAAACTTCCGACATCTCCCCCAGCTGGTCAGTTACAGCCAATGACGTGCCCTACAACACCTTTCGAGGTCGTCGGTGTCGATCTTTATGGACCCCTTCCTGTTACTGGTGCTGGAAATAGATGGATAGTCACCGCCGTAGACCATATGACACGCTACGCCGAGACAACTTCAGTAGCTACTGGTTCAGCATCGGAAGTTGCTGACTTCGTCCTTCAGGCCATAATACTACGTCATGGTGCACCTCGTGTACTTCTGAGTGACCGTGGAAAGGTGTTCTTATCACAGCTTTTAGGTGAAGTTCTTCGCGTTTCTGGTACCACACACAAGATGGCGTCTAGCTACCATCCTCAAACAAATGGTCTGACCGAGAGATTTCATCGAACCCTTGCCGACATGATCGCCGTATACATTCAACCGGATCACAGAAACTGGGATAAACTTCTACCGTTCGTCACTTTCGCCTACAACACCGCTGTTCAGCGCACAACAGGCTACTCACCGTTTTATCTCGTTTACGGACGTTCACCTACTTTCTTTATCGATGTTTCCTTCTTCACAAGCAATGGCCCTACATCACCATCTTCTTGCGAAGAATATATTTCTCGCCTTGCCCAGTGCCGCCAGCGCGCTCGTATGAACACGGAAGCTACGCAACAAGCAAGGAAGGCCGTCTACGACACCTCTCATCGTGTGGTATCATTCCGACCGGGTGACGAGGTGCTGCTATTGACACCAATTCGCACACCTGGTCTCTGCGACAAGTTCCAGCCTCGATTCATCGGCCCATATGTTGTTTTAGAGCAGACTTCACCTGTCAACTATCGTGTGACGCCTCTTGTCGTGCCAACTGACCGCCGTTACCGCAGCACCGAAATTGTACACGTTTCCCGCATGAAGCTTTTCACACGGCGTTCCTCGTCACCTTGACTACCCGCCCGCAGCGGCCAGGCTGGCCGCTTCCACGGGGGGGGGGGGGGGGGGGGGGAATCAGTGTAGGCATCTATTATGCGCTTCATCCTCATCTGAACAGCAGTCAATCATCATCATATGTTCTGGCTGACAATCATCATCTGCTTGGCACGAGCGCTTCTTTGTCGGGTCCGTTGCGCTTGTTCGTTCCCGAGTTCACGGCCAATAAACCTCGCTACAACCGAGTCGTCATAATATATATATATATATATATATATATATATATATATATATATATATATATATATATATGCGGAACGCTCCACTACTACGTGAGTCGTTATGATATCACGGTTTGCACACGTTTAATCTCCGCATAATAATATTTAAAGTTTATCTAAGAACCAGTAAAAAAGAAGAAGATATCAAATTGAATCAAAAGCATACCAATGGTTACGAGAGTGGGCGCGTATTTGCTACATTAAACATGTTAACGGCGCACTTGTATACTTGTATTTCTCTCTCCTGGAAGCTTGACACCTTGCTGAAAAAAATAGGTAAATAAATCATTGCATTGTGGTAACAGGTTACAAAGAACTCAAAACAATATCTCCCCGATTATTTGAGCTTCTTCTATAAGCTTCGTGTCACGTAGCTATCTTTATCCTGTCAATGAATTTCAATATTGTGCCTGCAGTTTTTAATAACACTCAATGAAATCCTCATATTGAATTTGATCAACTGTTCCTATCAAATAATCATTTCGCTGTATGTTTGCGCTGCGTCTTTTTCCACCTTACAGTTTTAATTTTTTTAGGCAAGGAAAAAACCTGAATGTAAGTCGAAATTGCAGTGAAGCTATATATGTTCTCATTTTTCACAATCCTATTCTTTAGTTGAAATGTATTGATTGTAATCAACTTAATTGGGGCGCTACGATTTCTACTTTAAAGTGCAGTGAGCGAATTTTTTTTTATCCCCGCCCATAGTTTTAATATGCACTTTAACGTGTGGCACCTCAAATAATAACAAATTGACTGACCTAAGTTTTGCGGACTGACCTCAGAGCATCCTGATGATGCTTAAGTGAAATGTGATGGTCCTTCCACTGAAATTAATAGTCAGAACGTGCAAGCTGAGAACGGGCATGCGTTTAGAACAGAACTAAAACGCCGCTGATATAAATAAGTGAATGTAAGGTGATATTCTAGATAATAAAAAGCAAACTAGTTTTAAGAAGCTCCGATTTATTCACACTTAGCGGTTTCGTTCAAAAACAGATTGTATTTCTAAATTTAATACAGTGGGAATAGTCCTGTTCTTATTGTCTTAATGGAAATAACTTCTATAGTTTGTATATTTAAGGAACACCTTCATAAAACGTCTGTAGTTTCTGCGATGACCTCTGACATAATTTTACGAAGCCAGACTCGAAAGGCATGAAGAAATGAGTTACCGTTCTCACGAATTACGCGTATATTTATAAACGTAAAAAAAAGTTTGTCTTCATTTGCGTTTGTGCTTTCTGAAACGTTTACCAAACGCGCAAACGATGCACTAATAGCGTAGTGTTCGTGGAGATGCGAGGTACTGTGAATGTACTGTCTCAGCACGAACGAGATAGGGGTGGGTATACCTGAATGCTTTGATTATAAGTAGTCTTGTGGAAGAAGTGGGCAGACGTAAAACGCAGGGTTTTCATACTCAACGAATGTTACAAATCACCGGACATTGGAGAGAGTGATCGGACAGATGAAGAGATAATCAAATGCGACGCGGCGCATTGCCTTGCTTGTTTGCTCGCTTTGTTGTTTGGTTGCGTGTCTTGATTGGCGTGGGAGCCATCAATTGTTCCATAGAGATCGGGAACACGGGGCGTATAAGCTGGTTCAAACAAACAACGGACATTTAGAAACTTATGGTAATGCGGTACGCAAACGAGGTATGCGATGTTGCAATACCACTCCTCCTTTTTTGATCGCTGTGGTTTGGCGCTCTTAGCTCTAGTGAAGGCACTCCTACCCCATACATGCTGTTAAAAGAAAGAAAACTTTCTTTGGTGATGTCATGTCTCATTATTGCCTGTCGGCCTACGAATTGTTAACGAGGAGTTATGGCTGTTTTTAGCGCAACACAGATGGACTAGAAAGAAATAGACTCGGTTGGCTATTTGAATACTTCTTTTTCTCTGTGTGAGTGTAGCACAAAAAAAGGATAAGTCAAAATTCAGTGACCATTTGCTAATTTGTCAGTACTGTAACGAGGAACCTGTCGTTCGGGAGCCGCACTGTCCCTGGAACTGGGAGAGGCGTAAGCACAATCAGCAAAAAAGATGGGGTAGTACCGTAATTCCGTACCGTATTTGCGTATACCGTGTTTTCATAACTTACTAAAAGGCTACTACCTCCTTTTAACGTGATAGCGTTAAAAACATCGTGTGGCAGAAAACCCGCCGCCGGCATCGGCGATGTTGGTTGTGAGCGAAAAATCATCTGTGTGTCTGTGACCGAAAAACCAAGTTACCGAGATAGCCGCGGGAGGCCGCTACTTGTCCACGAGTGTGCGCGCGATCACACTGAGAAAGCCGCACATTCGGTCACGAGGCGCGGTAATTTTCTTGCCCTGCCATATCTCCCTGCTTAGCTTCCAGCGCTTTCGTCAGGACGAGAGAAGAGATAATGCAATTTCAGCATGCGACAAGCCTTTGTAACTCCACTCACACTGGACGAATTCTTAAAATTTTTGCGGCATAATTCTTGAGACAATAAGCTGTTCTAATGAATTCATTCCATTGCTACTTGAAAAATTGTTTCAGGGCCCCTTTAACGCATTTTGTTTGACAGGATTCATGACGAAAACGAGCCCATGCAGCGATAATAGCGCGTGCTGGTCCAATCTTTTGTGTGCGTGTTTGTGTGCGTGGGTATGTATGTAACAAAACATATGAATAAGTATGCAGTTAGCGGTTGAAGGGCGCGCTTGGGGCCGGGGCTATCGCATTCAACTCTTAAAGGTGAAGCTTAAGGGTCCCCCAATTTTTCTCTTACAATATTGCGTTCAGTTACTTCCTGCTCCGTAACGCGAAACCACACTCTGTTAAGGACTACGGATAATGACACTGTATCGAGTTTCGTGATAATAATGACTCCGTATTCCGGCCCACGTACCCGATTAGTTGCTTGCGGAGTTGGCTTTAACTGGGCAAATTTTGTTAACCAACCTCAAAAAAACAAAAACAAAAACAAAATGCAATAGGCCTGGCTTACCCAGACTTCAACGCTATCCGCTAGCTTTGAAAGCGTTGTAGCGTTTTTTTAAGAACTTGGACTGAATGACAGATTACTATTGTTCGAAGAGCATTTTCTTGCGTCATACGTGAACGTGGGGCTATTGTTATGGCTGTGAAGTATCCCTGGAGACTTTCCTCTCCTTTCGTTCTTTTATACCACTTTTCACCTTTCCCTGCACGGGGTAGCCAACCGGAGGTCTTTTTAGTTAACATCTCTGTTTTTGTTTTGTCATTAGATATGTGAGTAAAACATGGCACTGTGCAACCCTTTTCATCTAGGCTCAATTTTTGTAATGTTCATGCGATAATATATCGTATGACGATTGCAATTTCAGCTACAGTCATGCGATACTTAATGCTCTTTGACGAACTTAACCCAGGAGTTCTAAATCAATACTTTTACCTTCACTTAACAATTCTAACTGGGCAGCAAGTAAAAACAGAATGACATAGTAAAGAAGCTCTTTGATATTGGCACAACGCAGCATCGATAGATGTATGAGATACCAGGTTGGCGAGACGTTTTAAAGAAACTTCGATGATCAGTAGATTCGCCCTCAGATTTGTTGGCTTTTTGCTTCTCCATCTATATACGCAACGTAACGGAAATACTGCCCTAGTGAATTTTTTTTCAGCTACGAAATTGTATTACGTAGGTACGTTTGTCGTAATTACTTCGAGAATCATAAAATAATTTGGAGCTAAAAGTGTCTTTGAAGTCAAACATAGGCTCTCGTGTTCTGTCAATCATAGCTTTACCGCACTCACCCCGCAGACATGGATTAGATTGGGCCAATTGCCTTTCAGTCAGCAATACACGGCACGCGCAAGTAACTGCACTTTTCGCATTGAAAATATCTTTATTTGTGAAGACCCTTTCAAGTGGATGAAATAGCCATCAGCGTAGTCTTCATCAACATGAATGATACCAAAGGCAAATTATTCGTCCTTGTCGAAGAAGGGCATAATTCATGATCTCCATTGTAATCAAGATCATCATCATTATCGATGGCCTGCCATGATGACAATAATGACTGCCACGGATGGTTTTTGCTTTCATGCAATCTTAGCCAATTGAATTGGGGAACTTTTGAGTTCAGTCTCCCGAACATACATAAACGATGCTTGGACTACTCTCACCTTCCAGCCCCCATGGCTTCGCGCGCTTTTCACAGTGTACAAGAAGTTGCTGCTTGAAACTAATTCAGTTCGTTTCGTTGCTTAATTCGTTTACGTTGTTTATATACTAAACGATATTTACGTCGCTATTGGCGGGACGATTGCGTTAGAAAGTAGACCACGCCAATACGCCACTCAAAGAAACCTGCACTCTGGCGAAACAGCGATGGTGATTTCTCTCTACTTCAACGATACCAAACGCATATTGGTGCATATCCAAGTCCTTCGATGTTGGGACATCTAAGATGGGCCAATGTCCTCAAAGAAGTTGATGCAATGAAACATATACAGCTGAGAAATTGCAAGCACCTGTGCAATACACAATTGCCACATCCTTTTGCGCCGTAATCCCCACATTCGGCTTAAGTGTGGTGCTAATGTGTGTATCCGCCTGCTCATTGCTTGATCAGCACTCCTTGTCACTTAGTCCAGTGGCTAATGAGACACGGAAGATGATTACTGTAGCTTTTGGTAGTACTTTCGTTCGTGTTTTCCCCGACCAAACGGAACTCTATCAAGTTCCAGTGCCACACAATTCAGTACGTGACATATTTCTTTGAACTGTCTGTCACTTCTATTAGTTGCTTGGTATATTCGGACGAGTAGTTAGGCATTACATTGGTGATCGCGTAGTCACGTTCAAAAAGGTGGTTGCAAACTGCAGAAGAAGCTGAATGTCATAGTGCTCAGAATATTGCCACTTCATTGTTGAGCCCACAGTGCGCGTACATTGTTGACAGTTACTGGGATCCTTTCGGTTTGATATGCACATTACTGTGCCTTAGCGTACACGACAAGAGCAAATGAAAAATGCGGCACGATATACTTGCATGTCTTAAAGTGCAGTACTATGCTTCTGTAAATCGCAAAGTTTTTTTCTTATTTGAAGCTTTGGACAAAAAATAAGGCAGTTCCTCACTAGTGGTACCAAGCCTGAAGAAAGTGCGAAGCTTCGACGACTGCCTTTTTATTTTTTTATTTCTGTCCTCCTCTAATTTTAACCAAGAAGTGTTTTATTCCGGGGTCCACCACAGCTCTGCTGACGTATTTCCGTCACAGATAGAATGTTGTAAAATATTTGCAGACAGACTTCGAAAAAAAAAAAAAACGAGAAGGAAAGGCTCTGTCACGGGGCGTCGAACAAGCGACCTTTGAATCCACAGTGCGTGGTACTAACCACCAGCTATGCCACGGAACGCACGTTTGCATAAGTGCAAACGGCAAGCCATTCATATACACCCTATACCGTTTGGCGGTCCTCAGAGCTTCGAACCTTCAGCGCATTTTGGTCATCAGTAGCGAGATGGCGCGATGGTCTCGCGTTGGGCGCGCTGTCAAGGTCGTCGTCACATATAGCGTTTTGATAGCGCCACCTAGACGGAGCATCGTCTTTCCTGCGAGCGCCGTTATCAAACTCGTGATTTGGGAGAGCACTAAGGTCACTTCGCTCGCTGCCGTGATCGCTTGTACGAAAAAATTGCGCTCTCATGAACGAGAAAGAATTGTGACAGTTGTCCACGCTTGTTCTAGGTATACTTGTGCGTTCGTTTCGAGAGCGTCTATTTCTCTTTGAATAGCGCGATTTAGGTGTCGAGCTGTGACAGTTATTAGTCCGTGCACGTCTTCTGTGTACTAATTTTGTGCGTGTTTCAAAATTCTTGTTGTTCTTCACGCAAATTTGTTGTACGTTGCTGTAGTATTCCATACTTCATCTTTGCGCCTTTGTAGCGATACAATGGAGGAAGAACACCCAACGTATACCTCTGTGAAGAAACGTTTCACGTGCATGTTATACCGATTTCTAAAAAGAGAGATAAGCCACCTCATTTTTTCCCTTTTATATTTCTCTCTTTTGCCATTTTCTGTTTATTTCTATTTCTCCATTTCTATTTCTTAATTTTTATTTTCGTTTCTCGCTCTTTGTAACTACCTTTATTTTTCTCACTCTTTTTTCATCTATCTTCATTCCTATATCTCGCTTTCTCTTTCTTGCTTTATCTTTTCTCTGGCTATTTCTTTTCTTTTATTCTTCACTTTTATGCAAATTTATTGAAATTCCAAGCGTGCTGCCAACCGCAGATGACGCACGAAGAACCACGTGTCTAGTACAGTGATATCTTTGAAGATCACATTACCTCACGTGGTGTCACGTTCCGCGCTCTGAATGGTTATTTCTAGCTCATGAAGGTGGCGACTAGAAATCATTTCACCATATACAGAAAGATTTCACAGCGTTTCTACCTTGGCGGGAGGATCAACCGTCCTTTTTACAAAAATTTGCACAGAGCACAGACGATGACTTACGGGTAATGCAAAAATTTGGCATAATTCCGATAACTTTATCTGGACTCTCACACGTGACTGTGCCCCCTTACGAGAAGCTAGCTGATTTAGAGCAGACGTCCTTCGTTACTGGGCTGTGATCCCGTCAACTAAGCCATGTGGTTCTCCGCCATCTGAAGCCCCAACAACGGGGTTCAGCTTTGGGTCATTACGAGAGTCCACAGCGGGGCGGTCAGACTTAGGTTGCCCGTCCCAACGTGAGAGAACCCCACTGCAAGTTAGTTGCATCTCCCAGACAGTTAATATTGTTTGACCAACTAAGCAAGAAATTTGATGACAACAATCACACAGTAGTGACTAGAAATGAGCTTGTGTGTGCATAATTCCTAGTAGCAAGCCACAACTAGGGCGGAAGCATAGAATACTCCTCAGTGACAGTATTTATTCTTAAATAAAGCGTCACGCTGTGATGCGAAACGAAATCCTCCCCTCCGTTCTTTTCCTAAGTTTATTGCTTTTCTTTTCGTGCAGCAACATCAGCAGCAGAGGCAATAAAGCGACTTGTATCCTACTCCAAGTATACGGTAGTCTTCGACAGACGAAGCTATGTGACTTCTTTGGCTGTCCAGCAGGTAAATTGATGCTAGCGCGTGAATTCACACGTCGGATGGAATTATGTCTAGCATCTTGTGGCGCCAACCTACTTCGTGTGCTGATTTCTTTTCAAACCACAATAAATTTTCCAGCACATTGTCGTTAATCAAGAATACTGCTTTCGATGTTAGATTAAACGCAAGCACTTTGGCTTCGTCAGAAATTTGGCTGTCGTTCAAGTTTGTGGAAATTCTAGTATCTTTGGTCCGGTGTTGCCATTTGTCCTGGTTCGCAGGAGAAAAAAAAAACGGAAACGAAAGGAACGGCACGTCGCCGACCGCAGGTCGTGGCAGGTTGCCTGATCTCGCATGAGCGATTGCAGTACAGTGACGGGAAAAGAACATGGCCGGGACGTCGCGCTGGGCACTGTTATTTGTCAAATACGTAGTTACGCTGGCCATGTGCAAGCAAGTCTTAAGGTCGCGTAATAAATGTACCCCAAACTAACAGCCGATTCAGTGGGCACACTATTGTGATTATCCTGTGCGATCTTAATTTATTTTCGCGCAGTTTCGGTACATTATTTTTTTTTTGCTTTTAGTATACTGACTCCACGAATAGATAAGTGACGGCTTGAGTAATGACGATAGCATTGGTCTTGCTTAGACCTTTGTTCTGAAAAAATAGGAAATGACCGCAACAGTCTTCATCTGAATGCAAGGGTGGATGAATGGATGGAAAACTTTATTCTGAGTACACGAAAAATTTTTCTTGGCCCGTGGTATTTGTAGACGATGTCAAGTGCATGAGGCAGTGTTCCATCAATATAGGTCACCCCCTGGTATCCACTAAGCGTGGTGACCTAAGTTCCAGATTACGGTTTCTAAAGCCAAGAAAGATTTATCGACATGGTAACGTTAGATAAATTGTTTCTGGAAAATTCTGCTGTCGGTCTCTGTTGTGTGCGAAAAATGAACGACCGTCAGTGCGAGTTCGAAATATGTTGCAATTGAAAACAAAAATGAAAAATCGTTTGGTTCAAGCAGAAATTGAACAGGTGCTTCACCACAGTTTCACCCACGTGCTCGGAATCGCTTAGGGGCAAACACACTATATGACTGTTAGGTACCACAAACAGTGCCATGAACACATGTCATATTTTGGAGTAGTTCAAAGTTTAAAGTTGAAAGTATATTGATTCAATATACAGATCACAATACACACACATATATATAAGCATAGAATCATGCCAGGCGGCAAAATGTGTGAACTTTGCAAAAATTTTTGATTTATAAGCCGACGAGCAGCCAAGTTTAAGTATCCACCGACAGTTAGTAATAAAGGTCTTTCTAACCAACCAAACAAGCGCACTAACAGCACGTGCAGCTGGTCCAGTGCGTGCGTTGCATTACGGAAACGTTGTAGTCTCCTCTCTAACGCCGAAAATGAAGAATTATGTCATATACAATGACCAATTCGCGACTGTATTTGCAGTAGGCATTGTACGAAACGTTGAAAAGGCCAGTTTACGGGTGCTTGCACGTTTTTTTCCTTGCGGCGTCGTTTGAGTGCCCTAAGACAGAATAGTGATTGAGCCAGGACAGCGATCAAACCTAAGCCAAGATAGCGATTGAGAATGCGATTCGGGCAGGGGCCGACTACGCAATCACGTTCTATTCTTAAAGACGGAACTCAAGCGTTTCGGAAGGCCTGCATGATTTGTTCGGTTGAGACTCCGAAATCCTGAAAAGCTTGAATGAACATGCTGCGGGGGCGTGTGTGTACCAAGCTCTCCCTTTCGCAAATGTCATCCGCCACTACCAAAACACCGTCATTACTCGTTGATTTTGGTCCTTCACTTTGATTACTCGGTTGATTCTGTTGTCTAGCATCTAATGGTCTTCCTGGGAACAATGACGGCATGAAGTCAGGAATGACGCTAACCGTCGGTACGTAGGCTAGATCCATTTTCAGAAAGCTTCAGAAGGCTGCAAAGTTATAATCGCTTATTTCTCTTGGCATTATGTTCAACGCCATCATTTGTTGCGCGTTGCCTTTTTTTCCCCCTTCAAAATCCAAATTCGGCAAAGGCATGCTCAATAGCCATATATAAATTAAGGATTTCGTCCCACTTGTGAGAATTACATTCAGAGGGATTCCGCGTGCTTCCCGAATACAAGGCAGTCTATTGTTCTATGCGCCGCCTTTGAGAATCTTTCTGCCTTGTTAGTCAACACAACTTCCATTTCCGCCTGGTTCGCGTGAATTCAATTGTGTTCACACAACCCCTTTGAAACGCAATTCACGAAGGAAGCTAAGTTTATATAGTGAGTTTTTCGCGCCAGCGTATACAGCTTACTTTGTGAAGTATCCTGTGAAGTGTTCATTTAGAGCAAGTCTATCATGCGCGCGAATTTATTTTTCAATCTTTCACGTTTCCTGAGTCCTCCTTTCCCCCACTTCCCTGTTTTCCAATCCGGTCACCAAACGAAGCACTGTTATTTATTACGCAAGGACTGTGGTGATTGCTAATGTTGGGGTGCTATGCAGGTTTGCCCGAGCTTCTCGGGCAGACGAGTTTGCTCCGAGCTTGCTCTACGGCGGCCATGGCATGAAGACAGCTGTGGAGCGCGTGATAGCAGCGTTGATAAAAAAAAAGTGGCAACGACAACGCTCGTGGTGGCAGAAACGCATAATGGGCATTTGCGGTGCTTATCAAAGAAACAACGCGTGCGTGCGTACACGTCAGAGCTACCACTGAGTCAACACTTTATCAGTGCAGGACCGTCATCCTGCTTGTCGCGCTTTTTCTCAACTCAACATGCGCCTACCACAGGCGTGTTTTTGGCCGTTTGTTTTACTTCGGGCAGATCGTTTTGTTCAATCTGCAGCATGAGAATTTCCATGCCGAAGGCAGCCAGGGTGTACAAGCAGCACTATCGTGCTGCTCATTTTTCTTCTGTCAAAAATTGCAGATAAATATAAGGACAGGCTTTCGCCAGGGGCACTCGCACAATGGTGGCAATGCGGCTGTGAGCGGATACGCCGAGAGCAAAATTGAATGCGATACATAGTTGCCACGTGATGAGAGAGAGAGAGTGAGAGAGAGCAACTTTATTGAGGTCTGTTACCGACGTAGGGGAGAGTGTCCCATGCCGCCGTACGCCTATTACTTCTTTTACATCTGCGTGTCTGTGTGCATAGTCTGCGCGATAAATGAATAGATGAATCGTGCCACTCGCCGGCATTGCGGCATGAGCACTGCTCCTCGACAAGGTCAAAAGTGGTGGGCGGACCCCATATTCGCCGCCGGCGTCTTCTCAATGAAACTGACTTACGCGTGGACTCGGATACATAATCGTTGATTCTGAGAAGGCCCCAGTTCAACTCGTGCCTCTGGCTGTGCCTGTGTGACTGTCAAGCGTTTGATGCGGAGGACGCTAAGCAGATGCTTCTTTGCATGTAAAATAATTTAGTCATCTTGCACTGTCATAGAGGCACTTGTTATAACCTAGCTTCATCCTGCTTTTCGATTTGGTTGATTGATTGATATGTGGGGTTTAACGTCCCAAAACCACCCTATGATTATGAGAGACGTGTAGTGGAGGGCTCCGGAAATTTCGACCACCTGGGGTTCTTTAACGTGCACCCAAATCTGAGTACACTGGCCTACAACATTTCCGCCACCATAATTTGGTTGTCTACTCATCTGCTTGCTCTGCTTCTCAGTGAAGGCTGCACCAGATCTGTCTTAATTTGGATAATACTAACTGCCCAGGGCTTAGTGAGCATAACACGGGACAGTTTCGTCTTAATTATCAAGGTTTCAATTATTATGAAAATCGTTATCTCGGGTGCTGTTAGAAAAGCCATCATTAGTATATAACTATTTAACGTGATTGTTACTTAGCACGGTACTAATTGTCATTATACTAGTAAGTTCTTGTGAGAACGCTTTTTCTTGGCGTGCTCATAAATAACGTCGTGTTAACTAGCATGGTATAGCTAACTAGCATGCTTTAGTTGGCATCGGTTTTAGTTTTACATGACTTGATTACCATTGGTATCACTAAGATGTGGCGTAAGTACCACGGTCTTACTACGACTTGGCCTAATTACCTTGGTCATAGAAAGTCCAGGCCTAACTGGCCAAGTATACTGCCCAGTCAAGTAGATAATTAGCCGGATGCACGTGCTGGGGTGCTAGCAGGCAACGAAGGGGAAAAAGAGGGCACGCAACAGCCGAGCATTGTGCTCGAAAGCATAAAGTTTTCTAAATTTAACTAGAGGGAACTCTGGCGCTGCGATTGTTCAGTGACCATGGAAATGATGGGTAGAACACAAATTTGCCTAGTATTTGTACACACAGGTGGTGAATAGCACTTGCGGCGTTGTTTATTGATGGTTTCAGTTTTGGTTTGAAGAAAAGAACGAACCATTTGGAACTTCGTGACCCAATTTGAAATGGTAAGCCTCAAAGAACAAGGGGGTGAAGGATAAGTGCTGAACATTTGCTGCTTTTCTTTCATGAGAAAACAGTTCGAGGCTACGCGAACACACACGGAGTCAGAAGTACAAAGATTAGACAAATCCGTGTACTACCCATGATTGCTATGCTCGCTGAAGCGCCAGGAGTTGCAGCTCCCGTAGACACTAGCGCCAGAGTTCCCTCTAGTGTATATTTATGAAACTTTCTTCTGGAAAGTACAGGCTGACCATTATCATTATCACTTGGCCTTGGGTTTAGCTGCAGTCGCAATGTTGCGAGGCGCTCGATCGAAACGCATCTCAGAGGCCATTGCGCTGATTATTCTAAAAGAGACTTAGTGCAGGCATTAAGAGGTTCAAAATTAATTTAAAAGCTTGTGCATTTAAATAACATCCGTAACAGCACCTGACACTTTTATTGCACAAGTGCACTTTTTCTCTCAGTAGAACGACAAACAAGTGAAAGAAGATGCCTCTGGTTTCAAAACACCGCCGAGCATTGTCGACCGTCGTTGATGCCATAACCAATATGGAACACATCTCGCTGAGGAATGGATTTGACTTTTCGCACTGTTGGCTCTTTCAGATGGTGGCGTCGCCAGAGTTCGAAAAGATTCAGAATTTCGCAAAAAAACGGGTGATCCTGCAGGGCGCCCTTGGCTCCCATATTGAGATAACTTTAACCTATGCTTACTTACCTTTATTTATGATTCAAGCGAGATAATGAGCTGAAGAATAATAGTCCATTTTCAAAAAAACGCTCTATAATTCATTTTCCAGTGTAAACCGACATTGTAAAATATCGTTTTTCGTGCATCAAGTGAAATATGCAGATGATAAATAGTTTTTCTGCTTTGATAACATTTTGAAATGTTGAATGAAGACACATAGCTACAAGGTTTACTTTTTCAAGTCAGCATAGTTCTAATCTCGCTTTTATATTCTCAAAATACCTTTCTGTTCCAGTGGGACGGGGTCTTTATTATATTTTTATCACTTTGAAACTTTATTATTTGCTGTTGTTCGACGGAACTGCAGCAGACAATGGAGCTTGTTAAAACCAGTTCTTTTTCCCGCGTTGTTAAGGGAAAATCACGGTTGATTTCACTACAGATGCTGCTATAAAGGATGCTTTGGATCAACTCTTGTGGCCGCGTATTTTTATTATTATATCTGATCTCATAAAAATGCTGTATGAATTCATAAAATAGATGGTTTTTGTCTTCTCGCTTGTGATGTATTCATGCATGGCTAACTACTATTTCTTCAATATCACATTTTATTGAAATAAGTGCGCATTTGAATGTCACTCGTTGTCAGCTATGCATTCTACAAAAATGCAGATGCAAGGCATAATATGATAACAACTTAACAAATATTAGTCCTTGGCAAGCTATTGCCTTTTCGCAAAATACGTTATTTTTACT
This sequence comes from Rhipicephalus microplus, assembly GCF_013339725.1. Classification (NCBI taxonomy): domain Eukaryota; kingdom Metazoa; phylum Arthropoda; class Arachnida; order Ixodida; family Ixodidae; genus Rhipicephalus; species Rhipicephalus microplus. Next base: position 68,030,422 of record NC_051170.1, read on the forward strand.
TTCCAAAGTGTTATTGAATGTGCTCGTGCTTTTGTTTTTCGACACTGAGGCTGTGGCTTATAACAGCGAAGCGGAGAAGGAGGAGGAATAAACTTTATTGTAAAAAACCAGCAGGATTAGGTGGCCGTGCCTAGGCCTCCCATAAAGGGCTTACCTCGACGCTTCCTCACGGGCGTGTTGGGTCACCTAGGTTTGGTCGTCAAGAGCGGGGCTTCGCAGAGCCTCATGGAGCTTCGACGAAAGGGTCGTGGTATTAGTGTGCCTGTACTGTGCCGGGTACTCCCACAGCATATGCGGAAGCGTTGCCGGTGAGTGCTGTAGCACCGGCAGTGGGAGGTTTTGTACGCGTCCGGGAATATGAGGTGAAGGTGGGCAGGTGAAGGCATACGTGGCGGGCAGGCGAAACATACGTGCATACAGGGCAGGCATACGTGTTCGGTTAAAGTAGGCGCAAAGTGGTGCCCTTTGCCCGGTTGAGCTTGGGGTGATGTGGGGGAAAGGCTCCGGGTCTGAGGTAAAAGTTCTTAACGAGATCATTGTAGGTGGTCAGGTTGTTGCTGGTGTCCGTCTCGTCTCCAGTAGCTCCAGCGTAGTGGACAAAGCCTCGCATAAGAGAGTGGGTGACATTGTTGAGGTTCAAGAGGCGTAGGTAAACTGGGCCCGCGTGGGCGGGAATCTATGTCTGGGTGATCATGTTGTCTTTGGATTGCGGTGCCTGGCGGAGGATGCGAAGCGCTTGAGGAGAAGTGTGGCCTTTGCTGTAGTTTGTGACGGCTGAGCGAGAGTCGCATTCGATGCTGTCATATGTGGGATATGCAGTGGCCAGGGCGGTGGCCACCTCTTCAGCTGTCTCGGCAGAGGGAGTAGTGGCGCTGGTTGCATGGTGTAGAATTCCATTGCACGTGGTGACAGCTACAAAACGTGTGCCTTCTCCGCCTCGTGTAGTCGTTTGTCCTCTGCCATATCATTTACGTTGCTGCTTATCTGAACTGGTATTGTGCAGAACAAAACAAACTCGATACCCTTATACAAGGGGTCTGAGAGCAAGCACTTGGCCTCCCGAACTACACCAGCACTGAACTTTTAAATCAACTGGGAGTTTGCAACACCCTTGTAGAACTCATCAAAGCCCAACAATGCAGTCAGCTTGAACGGCTCACACTCACGGAAACGGGACGTTCTATTCTTTCCACGCTTGGCTTGACGTATCATCAGCAACAGGGCCCCAAACAGTCAATTACGCATAACACCCGTAGCTGGATCCTAGTGGACTGCATCCCTATAGACACACGCATTTTAAGTACAACAAAGCCCAGCGCCAAGCTTGCGCTGGAGCCATCACCAAAGCCCTTGCCCACGCACCTGGTGCCACATTTGTTGAAACAGCGAAGTGTTTTAGCGAATTTTTTTTCTTCGTGTTAGTCAATCGCAAAAAGCTATCGTCATTATAAGCGTGTATGTGGCACAGAAAATTGTATAAATTCCACGACACCGAACTTCCACTAAAAAGTAAGATGGCAACAGTTAGCCCGACAAATGAGTGCAGTGGGACTATGGTGCACTGGAGATCCCGAGTAGGTACAACAAGAAAATAATGGAACGGGACAAGCAGCAGTGGCTACGCGACAAGCGGCCTACGCAAATGACAATTGTTGTACGCTTTCCTTCTTTTGTCCTCGTGAGCGTTGCGCTCTAACCGAGTGAAAAAAAAAAATGAATCCCTACCAACTGGCCTAACTTGCTGTTTTGCTGCAATGACCACGTGTCCGTGTCGTGTTCGTGACTGTATATGACTCAACTCAAATCTCGCTGCACTGAAAATTTGCGTTGAAAGGAGCTAACACCATCATGCGTAACTAAAGGTTATAGGAGCCTGCATGACCTGACTAAGCATTATAAAAACAACCTAAAAGCTACCAGACTAGTTTTCAAGATCTTTCAGTTTCATTGTTTCAATCTTTGAGTGGCTTAGTGCAAGCTTTTGCCATTATCAAATGAGAGCTTTGTGTAGTTCACAGACTAGAGAAATCCAACGCCGGCGAGGGCCAATGAATGTGGCCTGTGATGGTGCACCACTCTAACGCACACTTGTGCATTTTTAGAGTAATTGATGCACTCTGTATTGTCGGATTGTGGGTGATCAGCCGTTCACGATAGGCACCCTGATCTTTCATCGATGTGACTTGTCATTTTACTCTGCCTGTTTTATTGTTGCCAGCATATCAACACGCACGAACGTCGTTGTTGCCTTCAACAACTGAGGGCGGCGCAATCAAGCATGTGGATGAAGGGCCAGTTTCCGGCATGGAGGAAAGAAAAAGTCAGCAAAGAGCAATGCGCACTAACTAACTAACTAACTAACTAACTAACTAACTAACTAACTAACTAACTAACTAACTAACTAACTAACTAACTAACTAACTAACTAACTAACTAACTAACTAACTAACTAACTAACTAACTAACTAACTAACTAACCAACTAACTAACTAACTAACTAACTTCTAACTAACTAACTAACTAACTAACTAACCGACCGACCGAGTGATTGACTGACTTAGAGAATAGTAATTAGGGTGCACAGATGCAGAGACTCGCTTGCTTCGCTTTTCTAGATAAGACAAGGGCTCCTGCCTTTTGTTTTTGCTGCTCATAGCTGCGTTTCTGAATAATGAGCTTATGTTGTTTACTATATTAGAACCCAGGACTGACTTGTAATAAACACTACATTCATTCTAATGTAAGTTGCAATCACATCTCTAGCACGAACCTGTAACTTCACCCTAGTGAACTACGTATCACAGCTATAGCTGGCATCAGAGCCTACAGCAACACCGTAATGGTCCTTAAGCTTCTTCTTTTGCTCCGGCAACGCACATTTAGGGAATTAGGGCAGACGGGTGAACAGTTTGTTTTTCTTCTTTCTTCACTGTTTCACGAGGAGCCGTCTGAAGCAAAGCCGCAGGAGAGCTCACAGCAAGCAACGCATCTGGGCCAGCCTACGAAGTAAATTGAGCGGCAGCTGAAGACAGGCAGGCGGGCGCTAATGGTGTGACACGGTTGCCTTAGGGGATATTCTTTATTTTCTTGTATGGTTTATCGTAATAGCTGTTTGCTGCCGTAGTCTATCCTTCTGCCGTCGTCAGTTCGCGGTATGTACTTCCTGGGCTTCTACCCTCCACTAACTCCAACAAGCTTCAAGCGTAAAGTCAATTGTGGGTTGTTTTTCTTTGTCGTGTCCTCGATGTCTCACCCACCCTTTTTAACCTGCTATGTTTGCCCTTTTGTGAGTGTCAAGGCCTGTGTGATGTCACGGTGAACAATTGTTTAAAGTATCGCTGCTCCACCACCACTTAATTTCATTTCCTTTTTTTTTTCTTGCCTCGAGCTACCAAATTCAGAAGAAAAAGATCTTGCGAAATGGAGTGCCTGATGAGCAGCACTGCGCGCATTGGCGAGAGATGTTGCTGTAGGTTCCGCAGCGTTGGGGTGTATGATACTAACTCTGTGAGTCCGTGTGTGTGGTGATCTGTTTGCTGTATTAGAATGATGTTAAACCGTTTTACAGCGAACGATTTTAAGAGATCAGAACACGGGTCACGTGCGGTACATTATGTGTCTGCCGCCACCGGTGTCCGGAACCAGTATCACAAGAAATAAGAGAAAAAAACTCTGCAAATAAAAAACACCAAGGACACAACGGGATTTAAGCCGAGGTCCACTGCTTGCCAGCCTAGTATTTCACCCCATATGTCACGCCGGTGCTTGGAACTCAATTTTAAACTGGTCTTGGTAGGCTTGATTTAGGGAAAGGGATCACGTTAATATGACTAATAAAACGTTTTAGAGCATCAAAGGAACAACCATGCATCACAAAATGCGCATTGCGTTATGAGTGCGTGGTCTAATGTTCCAAGCCATTCGAAAACTTGTTCTTAATGACCTATTATCTGTGGTGCATACCCACTTCGGGCATAGTTCTTCATCGTCGTCAGCCACTGCCGAAAAATTACACAAAATCCCTAGCAAGTGTTTAGCGGATACCATGCTTATCAGAAGAATGACGAAAAATAGCATAGCCAATGCCGGCATACTACCCAAAAATTTTTAATATTAATGCCATAATGGGTATCAAGCATGTGTCCTTGCCGAAATTATCCAATTATTCTTTACAAAAGGCCCTGAAAGGCCGCTGTTATAGCTTTCGCTGTGACTGTGCTGCGCCTTCCGCGCAGGCCTGGCGTTGGTTTTTCGCTGGGAAAGTGATACAAATATGTGATTGATAGGAAGAGAGAAAGAGGAAAGGATGAATGAAATAAAGGCAGGAAGCCTAACAAGACTTTTTATTTTTGCTACCCTGTGTCTGGTGGATTTCTTAATTAGAGATAGCGAAATATAAAGAGTAAAAAGAATGAGTTTAGATAATTCCAAGGCATCTTGCTGAGTAGCTATAGTCTGGCGACTGCTTGAGTTTGGTCATCATTGGAGTCAGCACAAAGCGCTCGAATATCTTTTTGGGTTGGTTAACCCTGAGAAATGCACCTAAGACCAGGTGATATTTTGTATCACTTTTCCACATTGCTGCTTGGCCACCGGTCTTATCTCCGTGAACAGCCGCTACATGGCTTCTTCACAAAATGGGCATTACGCGATGTGACAGTAGTTTTTAGCTGTGCTTAGTTGAATACAGGCATCAGCCATTTTTAAGTAATGCTGCTAATTCATTGAGACTTAGCTTAAGCGTTGTAACAGCGCCAAAGGCAGTGAGGATTGGGGACAGGGCGGGCTAGTCTGCAAAGCACAATCATGTCCGTTGCAATCACAACTTGCTTGTAGTGTTGTGAGATATGATGTGCTTCATTTTATATGTTAATTGCAATTTACGCATGGCTGCCGGTAACAACATACTCGCTTATGGGCGCACTTGTAATGCTAAAGTTGACTGTAGAAAAAAAAAAAAAACTCTGACTGCCAGCCCAGGCATTTACAAAATATCCATGCATATGACCCGTAGCACAGCTGCTTCGCATTTTTCGTTGTAGTCATGAGCGGCCTTTCTGAGGTACCTATTACTTTTCAGAAAACTCTTATGCCACGTTCTGTCTGTCGGTTCTTACCTGTACTTTAGATTTGAACGAAATGAAGGGAAAACAAAAGTACTGATGCAATTTCTCAAGGCTTGGGCACTGAATGACCACCCGAGACATCGTAAACAGAACTGATATACGACGTCGGCGGAGCCAGCACCACTCGTTCTCTTCTCATCTCATAGTTTCCTTGCCTTTTACTTCTCTACCCGGTTCCTGGTAGCAAGACGGGCTGACGACCCGCCACAGCGGTCTAGTGGCCAAGACACTCGGCTGCTGACCCGCTGCCGGTCGTGCCGCGGCGGCTGCATTTTTAATGGAGGGGAAAATGCTTGAGGCCCGTGTGCTTAGATTCAGGTGCAAGTTAAAACCCACAAGTGCTCGAAATTTCTGGAGCATCCCACTACGGTGTCTGTCACAACCATGTGCTGGTTTTGGGAGGTTTCAACCCAACAAATAATATAATAATAATAAGACGTGCTCAGCTCTGGAGTCCTGTGCAGGGTCGCCCTAGCTTCTCGTGAACACGAGTTCGCTGCTTGGAATACGTGATGCAAGCTCATGAACGAGAAGAACGAAGAAGAGAAAGAAAGAGCGCTAACTCATTACTCAGCGTACAGATAGCGTACAAGTTTGCTCCTAGCTCGCGCTACGGTGTTCATGAAAGGAATACAGCGTGGTGGTGGTGGTGAAAAACATTTGTTTACAAAAGAGAGGTGTATAACCTCTTTATTAGTCCCTACAGACTAGGTGGAGTCTGCATGCCAGGACACCCATTGGTTAAAGCCGCCTTCCTGGCTCTCCAAGGCCCGCTGGGCCTGAAGGTCTGAGCAGCCGAGCAGGGCTACCTTCCAGTGCTCGCGTTTTGCTAACGTAGCGTCGCTGTGCCCAGCGTGCACGCGCGTCAACGCTACTTTGGAGTATATTGGGCCTTTCATGATGTGCTCGTGGCCGTTCGCTAGCTCCACATATACCAAATTTGGTGTTGTGTGACGTCAATGGATGACGAACTATATGACTGGTGCTAACATGATAATCATGACACGCGTGTCATACAAGAGCATGACAACATACCACCTTCATAGCGTGCTCGCCGCCGTTTCGATGGCGTCACAGATACTGAATTTGGGATCACGTGACGTGAATAACGACGAAGGTAAACGATAAGTCCGAAAATGATAATCATGACACGGAAGTCATGCATGGCATAATTTGCCTGCACCTCGCAAAGATGTGGTGATTTCAAAGTGACATATCAACCTTCCTACTTCGTACTTCGCATATCATCAATTTCCACTGTACGTGGAATCTGTCAGTTTTTTATTCATTCCACTTTGATCGTTGCAATTCCCATTCTCCTGGCAAGAAGAACGCACACGTAGCAATTTCGTGCTGTGTGTTTTTAATTGCATATTAGAGATGAATAAATGGACAGGTGGCTGTCATTCACAATAGCCGCTTGAAGAATTTTCTGCATGCAGTAACAAGTCGGTATAAACAATGTATTCATAAATAAGCAAAAGAGTAACATTTCTCTTTGCAAATACCGACAATATACACTCGCATCAGTATAGGGCAACACCGCTGTAAGTGGTAGGTCGTGAGCACGGTGAATGCGGTGAGGGTGAGACATCGGTAAGTGCGAGACATGGAGTCGTCGTGAGCGTGATGAGTTCAAGGCATCGCAGCCGCGTGATAAAAATACAATTAGTTCTTCATCACCCTGCGCATTGTTTCGGCGATTCAGCTCATAACTGAATCATTCTGTTCTGAGAAGGCCCCCCTTGAACTCGACTGTCATGGTGCTGTATTGATTTTGAAGAATTTTATGTGGTGGACGCGAAGTAGCCGCTTGTCAACGTCAACCCAGTTTTCTTTAAATTGAAAATCGTGTCAACCAGTCTTAGTTGTCTCGGCAATAATTAGGTTAATCCTAGTAAGTGAAATATATTAAACATCGAAAGAGTAAATCTGGTTTTAATTACAGTGGTTTATTCACCATGGTATCAATTTTCTCTAGCTTAAATAGCACAGCGCTAATAACCATATTGCTATGCAACAAGCATTTAATTAGCAAGACCTTTTAATTAGACTCTTCGCATTCAGCATGAACCTAATCCGCAAACCAGCCAGGAGGCCGATGGCGCGACGAGGAGGCTAGGCTTCTCCGTCCCTACGTGGAAGCGCTCGCGATCCTCCCCCTATAATATGGAGGTGGAATCCTTAAGGAACTCAATAAACTTTTTTCATCCATGCATCCATATTGATTCGTTTGTTTGCATTTAGCGGTGTGTGAATTAGCCCAGCATTAGCACAAACGGTTTAGCTTGGTTTTAATTAGCATGTACTTGGCAGAACGTCAGGTAATTAGCTTGGTTATGGCTTATTTTCAGTATTTAGATTCTTTCAGTTAATTGGCTAACACTACCGCTGTACCAGGTTGCGAACTCTTGAAGAGCACTCGCCTGGAGCTGATCTCGAAGGCAATAGTACTAATAATTTCGAAGACTTCTTCATGAACGCAATAAATACTTGAAAATGACCTGAATTGTTCGAACGTCCAAAAAATATAACTAATTTGCAGTATGTGAGGCTTTCCTCGCATGACGGCCCTCCTACAGTCAGTCGAACAACTAACAAATGAGAGAAGATGCCGTTGGCTCGATGACGCTAGGAGACATAGTCGACCACCCTTGACGTGACACAAGGTGTGGAAGTGGGCTAATCAAGTCTTAAACAGCGTCAAGTCCTAAACAGCGTCAGCTGTTTAAGATTTGACGTGACGCTGCATTCCTTCGTAAACAGCGTAATGTGGCACACGCTGAGAGGGCTGCCTCTTACACTTTCTTCTACCTTTAGTTTGTTTACAAACGGATGTGCTAAAGCTAGAAAAGATTCCCTGTTTCGCTAAGCTCGCGTCATCCTGCGCGAACTTCTTCCCTTTCTTTTCGGCATCTTAACCTCCTCCCTGTAGTTGTCGAACATACACCAGCCAGTGTAGTGTAGTACACGGCACTTTACTGCTATCCCGAAGGTCGCGGAATTGAATACTGGCGCTGGCGACCTCATTTCGATAGAGGCAATATGATAGACTTGGGCATACGTTAATTAACCCCAAGTGGTCGGAATTTCGTGCAGTCATCCACTACCCCGTTTCTCATTATCTTATCACGGTATAAAGACATAAAACCGCAACAATTTTTGCTTTTCTGAGCAGCCGAATATGTGCGATACAGCAATTTTTTCGGGGCATTAAGTATACCAGCAAGTATACTTAGTGTGCCACCTGAATATTTCTGAGATTTCCCACAAATAAAATTTGCCTATAATTTTCTGATAAAGCTTGGGTCATTCAATGTATTTTCTTTCTCACGATGACCTTTACAAAGGAGTATTACTTTTCACGCGATGCCGCTTGCCGAATTTCCCTTCTTTTTTCCCGAACACCGCCGACTACTCTCAAAACTTTCCACTCAGTGCCGCGGAAGCGCCTAATGGGGTGCTTTCTTGCCTGCACTGCTTTCGGGAACGAAATAATGGCCGCTTTAGACGGATGACCCCAAAGCCCTGACAAAAGATGGCGAACAAGGCGTCAGACCACATTACGGGCATGACGGGTGCACGGTTCTTATCGTATACTTGTCTCGTAAACTTCGCTTTTACGTTGATCACAGAGAGTGATCACTAGCGCTCACAAGAGACTTTTCGCTCTCTCTCCTTCTCGTGTTCTGTTTCGTGATCCTAGTCAGATAATAGTAGCCGCCTACCGAGCCGCTTCCTCGCGCTGTATTAACGGACTGGACAGAGTCGATGTAGCTCCCCTCTTTCAGCGTTTGAATGGTTGTGTGGGTTTTTCAATGACCAAAGACCTGGGCACAGTGCGAGTGAACTCAGCAAATCCATTACTCACACGTTCGCCGGCAAGGAAATTGATCATATTCATCGTCTTTGGAAGCCGCAGCAATACTGGTTCACATGATGTTTTCATAAATTTCTGGTTCCTGATTTTTTAAACATAATATGCAAATGAAGGCGCGCATCTTGTGTTTCTTTTAGACTGTTTCACTACCAGACTTTTTCTGCACTGATCTTCTCGCATTTCCCACGAATTTTCGGCTATAAAGATAGTGTGGCTCGCTCCTCCACCCAACATCAATTTTGTTATACTTACTTTCGCAATGGCACTCATCCCGTTTGGCTCTACCGCTATCACTTCACTGCGAAGAAAAGTTGTTTGCGAGTATAATATATTCATCCACTCAGGAGGCACGGCACAGTGTTATGAAGTTTGATGGTGTGTAGGAGAAGACAGCAAAAAACGAACACTCAAATGCCACCTGCAGGTAAGATAATTTATTTCACGTCGAGATAGAGATCTACTCCGAAATCTACGAGTGTGCAAAAGTCGTGGGTGCCCCTTTCCCCAGAGGTTGGCGGTTTTGTCCACTTTCATTCGTCCCCGTTCTTGTCGCAATTATGACGATTCGATTAAAAACTACAAGTTGTATCGCTCGTTAGACGTTAACTTCGTTAAGCGCAGGGAGTATCATTTGCAAATTGTGTGCAAGTGAATCTGCCAATTATCAAAGCAAGGCGCTCTGTAGCTAAACGTGGGCTCTCTTCTATAAGCATACCCTGAATCCCTTCGCACACAGTTACGAGTTGCGGGCTGCTGTTCTCCCTACAGCCTATACGTAATTGGCTTCCAGGCCGGGCCGTGGCTCGACGCTAAGACTGAGGGCCCCTTAGGATGTGACGCGATTGTGTACAGTGTTTTAGGGGGGCTATAATTATTGACGACACTCAGTTGCATTTGGAATATGTCAGCCTACAGACGGGATGCAGGAAGAAGCATCTGTTTCCGATCGGTTGTAATTGGGTCAGCCTTCACCGAAGAGGAATCGCTCGCTACACGCTAAGCTTTCAGGCGAAGCGGAAAGCATTTGCCTGAAAGCTTAGCGTCTTTACGAGGAAATACGGCGCAGTTACAGTCTACTCTCGGTGACACATTATCACGGTGCATCAGTGACCATGAAGAATACGGTTGCAAAGCGTGAGAACAGGGAGAAAAAGATGCACAGGGAGGTTAGCCACGAGTTTTCTGACTGACCAGCTACCTTTCGCTGCACGGAAGGGAGTCAGGGGAGAAAAAAAGGACAGAATGAGACGTTTAAAAAGTAGAAGAAAACAAAAATTAAAGGAGAACAACAATGTAATAAGCGACACTGCTTAGCATCTGTCTCTAAGACCAGTTGCCCGCAAGAATGAACTCATAAAGATATAAATACAGGAAAGTGTCGAAGGAGAGAGAATGAAAGAGAAAGCGAAAGGATGGGAGAGGTAATGTAGAAATAAACGAGAGAGAAAGAGAGGAATACATATATATATAGAAAGAAACAGACACAAAAAGAGATAGTAAAAACAGAGGGCAAGAAAGAAAGAGAGGAGAAGAATGCATAAAAGTGCAAAATCAAAAAATGGAGAGAGAAAAGAAGAAAGAAAAGGAAATGCTAGGAAGAAACAGATGCAGAAAAGCGATGCAGCAATTGGAAGATCCAACCTACCTTGGCATCCAACGTTATGCAGAGCATGCCAATGGAATGATAGTAGCTGCATGCACTACATGAACTACCAGCATGACCTTCGGTAGGATGAATGTTTCGCACGTGATGGCGGTTACGTACGCACACATCGCAAATACGCGTACATCTGTGACGTATGTCTATATATCCATCGGTCATAAATACGCATCAAGTGGGCTGTTTACATCTCCTTAACTTGGACCACGAAGTCATTGTGAAACGTCAGCACCATCACCAAAAGTATAGTTGTTACTACAATTGTTCGTTAATGTGGCGATGAGGGGCCTTTGTACACTAAAGTATGACGTATAGTTTGTACACTAATGTAGAGTATAGTATGACGTAAAGATCCCGACTTTCTGTGACACCCGCTTTTGAATGAGTTGAGAGCACAAAAAAAAAAAAAAATAGGCCATCTTACTGAGGGGACGAATGGGGTGATGCGGAGCGTCGGGGATCGTTATTAATGGTGTTATTAACGTTGTTAACTTGCGCGTTATTACGCTATTTACTCGCGTTGGTTACTACGCACCAGGGGAACGTTGCTGGAAACTCCTTGATTGTCTGCATCACCTCATGGTTTCCTCGGGAAGATGGTCAGAGATTTTTAATGACGTAGACTAAGGTAAAACGTTGAACTTCACAGTCCCGAACCTCAGGTTCTGCTGCTCGACGCTCATGAACCAACGCTGATTCATGTGCCCAAATCTCAGGATCCGCTGATTGACGTTGACGCTTCGAAGCTGCTTCGCTCTGAGGAAGTTCAGGGTGCCCTGCTCATTTCAGGCATTTGCGATCAGCGTCGCGTGCATTTCGCTTCGCAGCTTTATCTTGAGTGGACGTAACGTTGCGGTTGGTGTTTGAGCTAAAGTGGACGCGTGCTTGCGTCAGCCCACTCACTGAAGAAACTGTTGCTTCCCTCGAATTTCATCGGAAGCATCAACGGAGTTAGGCAGAGGCAATCAAAACAAGCGCTGCGCTGAACGCACGTACCGCTCTGCGCGCTTTATATTCACACTTGAAGGGGAGGAGACTGGATGAAGAAAGTAGCACAGGCCATGCGAGAACAGAAGCAATAACGCAGGAGAATTGAAAACAGGGTGTTGGAGAGAAGTGGAGAATGTAACACGCAGCTGTTAAAGAGAGGAAAGGACAATGGCGCATGCGTAGCGTGAATGTGGACGCTGCCGCCACGGGACATACACCCGAGCAAGAAATGCTCCGCATTTAAAAGTCAAATCCACCCCTCAGCACACCGAGTATCATTCGATATGATGGAGCGTGCCATCGCGTCAAAGACGGTCGGCTAAGTTGAAGAGTGTTTTCAAAGTAGAGGCGTCTATTTTAATCTGTTTGTCGCTCCAACTGAGTGCACAAGTGCACTCATGCAATAAATGTGTCAGAAACCTCTCCTTATGGTATTTTTAAACACACGGGCAGTGTAAATTCATTTTGAAGCTTTTAGTAAAGGCACTTAGTCTGTTTCAGAGTAATTAGCGTGGTAGCCTCTGAGATTAGCTCTGGCCAAGCGCCTGAGAACGTCGCGACCACGCCCGCACCAAAACCGAGGCCACGTGTGAATCCTCATGGCCAGCCTGTACCTTCTGGTGCGCTGCTGGGCCGGTGCGCGCCCTCTACACCGTCTTCATTGTCTTCTAGCACCCGAGCACGTACGGCTGGCGGATCAGCTATTTGGATGGGCGGTATACGTTGGTTAGTTAGGCCAGGACTTGTTATGACTAAGCTAATTAAGCCAAGCTGCGCTAATACCGGGGTAACTATACCACATCCTAATAAGACTATGTTAATGAAGCCACGTAAAGCTAGGACCGTACTAACTGAAGAGTTCTAGTTACACCTTGCCGATGAAATCTACGTTAATAATGAGCACACTAAGTAAAACCGTGCTCAGTAGACCTTACTAATATTGTGAAAATAGCACCGTGCTATTTCAGCCCTCATGATACAATCCGATACTAATCATGACCTTGAGAATTCCACCCGAGACAACTAGTGACGTTTTAACTGAAAACTTATTGTTCAAGACAAAACTTTTCAGAGTTATGTCCGTTTAGCTTTAGCTAATCAAAGCTTAGCAGAATCAAAATTAAGACAAAGATCATGCAGCCTTCACTTGGAAGCAGACCAAACAAATGAGTACACGAATGACTGAAAAAGCTGGAAGAAGCTATAGTCGGTTAGAGCCTTAAAATGAATGTAAGCTACACCCACAGCGGTCACCGTTTCACCCAGCAAGAATTCGCATATTTGTCTTAGTCGATTACAGTCGGTTATTTATTGACGTCAGGCAGATTTCACACATTTCTGGCATATCACTAGCCCATATAAGCTCGTGTTCATTTCACTAGTTTTCAGTGAAAATCTTTATTTCTGGCGAAATTCATAAACATTCCGACCTTCCTGTTTTGCGAAAAAAACGTTTTACTAACAAACGATGGAACTTTATTTTATAATATGTTAGTTATATGCATTACTACTGAAAATGTGCTTATGGTTAGAACAGAAATTGTGAAACATTGCTCTTTTGCACAGATGAATGATATGACTGCTGCAGTATTGGGGGCGGAGAGTGTATTTATTCTTAGGTTGTAACCAACTGTAGAGTATCACAAGCTCCTCTATGGCTCCAGCCTTGCAAAAGTTGTGCAAGCTGACCAAATTATTTTATATGCAAAGAAGCTGCTGCTTAGCGTCCACCACATCAATCGCTCTACAGTTACAGTGGCACCATGAGAGTCAGGGGGTGAATTAGTTAAAAAGTGGGATTGGGCTAGTTGGTAATCCAATATTAAACTTCTCAGCGTAAAAACGTCCAACAACTAACACAAGATACGAGGACAGTTGAGAGACAGTTGAAAGTCGGCGCTCGTCCTCGTCTCTTCTGTTTGTTGTCAGAGGTTTTTGCGCTGAGAAGTTTAATAATGATGAATGAGGACCCTCTCATAATCAACGAGTTAGTATCCGAGTTTACGCGTCAATAAAGTCCACTGACAGACGCCCGCTGCGAAGACCGGGTCCACCCACCAGGTTCGCTCTTGCCGAGGAGTAGTGCGCACGCCGCAACTCCAGCGAGTGGTGCGACTCATCTTTTCGATCATTCCAGCGGCTATAGGCGGCGCAGCGGAAGGTCGTAATGGCGGACGAGACGGTGATGACGCGAGAATTTACGTCAGCGTCGCGGAGCGTGAAGACGCGTTCATTGGTTTATGACTACTGAGAGAGCGAACTGCGTCGCAGTTTTATTACCGTGCGGCAGCTTCAGAACACGGCTACATGGCGCCGCCTGCTTCGCTGGAATGACCAAATCAGCTTTATTGCACAGACTATGCACACACGCACGCAGAAGTAAAACTTATACCATCACGTAACTACGATATCTCGCATTCAATTTTACCGCGATGACGACCTATCGACTCACAGCCGCGTTGCCGCCATGATGCCAGTGCCCCTGGTGGCAACCTGTCCTTGTATTTATCTGCGATATTTGACAGAAGCGAAATGAGCACCACGAGAAGGCGGCGTCTGCACACTTGCTGCCTTCGAGAGTGAAAATTTTCATGCTGAAGATGGAGCGAACGAAACGGCCCGAAAGAGGACAAACGGTGACGAACACGCCCGTGGGAGGCGCGGGTTGAGTTTGCAAGAAGCTGGCACGACATTCACGCTGATGTCGCTGCACTGTTGAAGCGTTGAATTGGTATGGCAGAGCTGACGTGTATGAACATGGTATTTGTTTGATAACCACTGCTAATTCGCCACGTGCGTTTTTGACGCCATGTACGCTGTTGTAACCATTTTCGTTACCGCTGGTATGCCACGTGCTCCGCTCTGTCTTGATGCAATGGCCGCTGTACAGTGAGCTCAGAGTAAACTAGTCTATCCTAAAAGCTCCGGCAATCTTGCATAACAAGCCTGGTCGTGTTTTGAAACATCCACATTGATGTCTACTGCACTAATGAGCGGCATGTTACTCTCAGCAGCATTATTGCTACCAGAAGTAATTTCCAAGGAACGCACGTAAGAATCCTTTCACTGATTTGTTTGTAGCGCTGGAGCACAAGTAATTGACGGTGAGTGTGGTGTCGCTAACGTAACTCATGTGCGAAATAAAGGCGTCACCAATTCGGGTGCTTGCGTATGTGTCTTCGGAGTGTGGAAGATGGCGCAGTGCGATACCAGTAATGTTGAATTTGCGAATTATCATGTTGTGTTGCTTTATTTGGCCATGGCGCAGCATCTGCAAAGAAAGTGTTTGCTGTGAGCGATGCACTCAAATACCCTGATGTAAGTGAGCTCATCACTTCAGCTAAGGAGAGGACCAGCTCACCAGTCTGTTGTAGCAGTGTCTTGTTTAAGGTTTTGAACGTGTGCGCGCATAGGTAGGATTTTGAGAGCGGCGAGCGTCAGGTTTTCTTTCTATCGATGTGGCGACGTACAAAAGCGTAAGTGTGGTCTAGGACAGTATCCAACCGCCTTGTTTCTAGTCGCATCAGTTCATCGGTGATTTGTCTATGAAGCCACGCACGTGACGAAACTTGAAGTCACATTTTTTCGTTGGTTAGGTACAAGCCCTCGACATTGGTAACCGTGTACAGTTCCACGTAGATAAGCTTTATAAAGGCTTGCTATTTTATTCACACTACCTTGGTGTATGTGGGCTCTTAAAGTTTATGGATGTTTATAGCATTAGCTTGTGTGAGGGGAGGGGGATATTGTCACAAACGAGCGCTCAAAAAAAGGGCGCGCCGCCGAATTCTGGCGACCAAGCGCCAGAGAGGCGCCTCAAGGTCAACGATAAAGAAGAAAACAAGCATCCAAAGACTCCCCGGGCGCGCCGTCTCTCCCCCCTCGGAAGCGTAGTTTTGCTGACCAACCTCCTCATATCGGCCGCCGAGCAAGCCCTGGAAGGTTCTCGAAGGAAAGGGGCGTGGTGATGCTGAGTTGCGTCACGTGTCGCGAACGGCCCTCGAAACGTCTCGCTTTTTCCCCAGCTTTGGCTGTGCATCGCGCCGACGAAACGGTTAGAATTGTCTGGAATCTAGCACGAAGGCTATTTAAGTATTCAGCGGAAAAGGGAAATTAGGAGAAGAAGGAAGTTGCTCCAGGGTGAGTAGGGTGCTCCGCCTTTTCGGCGAAGGCTTCCGTCCTCAGTGATAAAGCAGGTAATGAAGAGGATTTTCCACCTGAGGGGTGAGGACTCGTGCTACAAGCAGAAGAGTGTGTCTACCGCCTGCGAGTGAAGACGCGTTGCAACAGCTGCGCGTGGGAAGCCGACGTGTTACCGGCGAAGAAGTTGGTGCTTGGAGAGCGGCCAATTGAAGACGTGACGTTTCCTGGAGGAGAAACTTCGGGGGCAGCGGAACGACAGCTGCACTGGACTTTGAGTGAATGTTTCTTGAAAAAGCATCATTCAGACTTTGTTCCAAGGACTTTGGAATGAATAAGTTTTCGAACTCTTTAGTCTTTAAGTGTCTTGGTTGTTCGATGCATGTGATTGCATTGTAGCGCGTATTGTTCTTTGAGTCCGTTGTTTCGAGTGTAGCTGATCGTACTGTGTAGTACGTTGTTTGGTTGTTGACATATTGTATTCAACTATTGTCAAGGGTGGCAGCACTCGACAATAGGGGGAGACAGAAGGTTAGGTGGGCAGATGAATTTAAGAAGTTTGCGGGTATAAATTGGCAGCAGCAAGCACAGGACCGGGTTAACTGGCGGAACGTGGGGGAGGCCTTTGTCCTGCAGTGGACGTAGCCAGGCTGATGATGATGATGATTGTCGAGTGTGAATATTTGTGTATCGTTTGATCTACCATATTCGAAAATATAATGTGTTTTGTTTATCAACTGTCGGCTCTGACTCATTCTTTGGGTCACAGCCGGCGTGCGCTGGCGCGCCAAATAGGACCACTTCTAAATTATCCGTGCTTTCGTGCTGCAGTCGGGGGGCTGGTACTCCGGCCCTTGGAATTAGCCTGGCGATTGCCTCCCTAATTAACGGGACTTGTGACAGATATGCCTCGCAGGATATGCCTCACTTTGCGTATTGTGGCGGTGGTCGTTCAAAGTCCTACGGGCACCAGGTTTGATGGATGGATGTGCCTCATCGTAGTTCGAGCGACAGTGCCTACTGTAGATGTTGGAAGCTTGAGCCACAGACGCAGAAAGATTGCGTGTGTGTCATTTTTTTAATTACCGCGGAATTTTTTAAAGTATATTCGCCGTTATATATCACCTGTGGCACATACTTGCACACCAATGCCAAATAACCGCCCGCGCGTATTTGCCGCTCGTCTGGCGAAAAGGGTTGGACCCCGTACGCGATGGTATCGTCACATTTTCTTGTCATGACCTGTGAGTCATATTCGTCAAACCTTTTGCTTAACCCTAAGTTCAGGGAGTAATCACGAGAGCATCCAGACGAAGGTGGCTAGACGTATAGACAGACAGACAGATAGCTAGCTAGCTAGCTAGATAGCTAGATCGATCAATAGATAGAACCCCACCACCCTCTTTCTGCAGGCTTGGCTCGGATGTAGTGAAACGCGGGCAAGGAGGAAGAGGAGGAGATTTTAAGCGGAAGGACAGGGAGGTTAGCAAGTTCTTAGACCGACTGGCTACCCTGGGCTGGGGAAAGCGGTGAGGGGAACAAAAGATTATGAAAAAAAATGTTGCGAAGAGAGAGAGAGAGAGAGAGAGAGAGAGAGAGAAATTACACAAAAGATTATGACAGAGAAAAGGCAACCTCAAAGATTATAAGGCACTAAAGTCTGTCTCTGAGGCCAGTTTTCCGCAAAAAGCGTAGCAAAGCTTTCAAAGCCTTCTGGGTTGAGGATGGGCTCGAACGCTGCCATGATTTTTTTTTATACCTAGCAGTTTGCAGTAATATGAAGACTCGCTCTATCGTAAGAGAAAAAAAAACTGAACTAGGTCTATTAGTTTGAGGTACAGCTCCTTGCCTAAATGGCGGCCAGTAGCTCTTGATTCCTGGCAGTGGTTTCGCTAGCTGGATGGCCCGGAATTCCTATTCCGGATTTCTTCCAGAGCTAATTCCTATTCCGGGCTAAGCAGTATGGTATGCCACTGCTCCTTATGTATTTGGCGACACTAGCGGGTAACCTTTGGGCAAGCCCGCTGAATATAATGCTTACGTATCCTGACTGCAGACTCACATTCACAATGATTATCGCGTATTCTAACATCGCACAAGGTGCAGAACTCACACCCGACGCGTTATACTGACGATTGCCGAGGAGATGCCGGGGTAGCTACGACCTTTCATGTCACAGTACAACGCGTGCCGCTGTATTCTTCTCTCTTCTCCCCAACGCTATTCATTCCTCTCGCACCTAAGAGCAGCAAGAAGGTGCTATTCGTAATGGCGTACCAGAGGTGTTCCGATCAGTGATAAGGTAGGCGTATCCCATTTCCCGTTTTCATTCTCTATTAATAAAATTTCTTCTTCTAGCGCAGCTCAACGGCTACCTTGTATTCAGCTAAATGTCCCTCATTGTTGTACGTGTCAACGAAATAATAAATGTGCGAGTGTGCCAGTGTTTATCTCCGTGGAGCGCCTCTCCCTGAGCCATCACCAACGTGGCAAGAAGAACAAAAAAGCACACCTTGGTCCCAGGAGCAGCGATCGGAGCAAAACAAAAGCCACGAGCAACTCAACTTTGCACACCGACTGCGTTTGGGATCCCTAGGCCGGCTTTGTGCCGTGGCAGGCGTTCGTTGTGCGCATGCATAGGCTACGATCAGCACGGAGGCACTCAATATGTAGTGCAAACACGAGACTCCACATAGTCTGTTCATGCCGCTGGGCCGCATGAATGTCGTCTACAAGAACCATCCACGCAGCAAAAAGAGTACGAATTATGCACTTGTAAGTGATGAAGGCAGTCCTGTTGCCGTTCTAGGTATAGCTGCACGACCGAATACCACTGTGTTACATATCTGTCGTCGCACTTTAGTCGCGAAAAGCGGAAGTGTAGAATTTGAGCAGATTGTGGTCGGTACATTCGGCCAGCATACCAGTTAAACAGTTAAAAGTGATTTTTTCTCTCCCATAGAACGCTCTTAGTGAGACGGCTCAGTGCTCTCCCATAGTTGAGTACGAAGTACTTGAAATCATTAAACATTTTTTTCTAAACACATCACTTATACAAGGCAAACATTTCAGGATAAGCCCTGCCCCCCCCGCCGCCACTGCCTCACCCTGAGAAAGTGTACCTCATCCAGTCACATTTACTCATTCCTGTGACGTCAGGTAGTAGGTACCTGTGGCGTATTTCAGGTACAGATGCTTTTGTTATACAGGCAGATGTCCACGTCAATCATTTTCGGTAAAACATTCCTTAGGCTATGGCTAAATTATGCGAATATTCTGACGTTCCCACTGTCAAACATCATTCTAATGTTTTTTTTAAACGGCAAAAACCTAGCACAATTCTCTTCCAAATTTGAGTGACAAGCGCTCAGCAGTACTTGGCGCAGAGCCTGTATTTTTTCAATGGTTATAACTGATTATAGATGTTTGCAGCAATTTTTTGTTTGGGTAATTTTTATTATGTAGTTGTAATAGAAAACGAAAAAAAAGGCGATACCTGCACTAAGCGGCTGCAGGCTGAGAACAGCGAAGCAGGATGGTTGCGAAGTCCAATCTTGTTGCTTCTAGGTTCTTGCTAGGCTTTAGATAGTTGATGCTACTGTTTTTAGGATACTATTACATTGTTGCAAGGCTTTGGCTAAATTATACTAGACTGTTCCCAGGATGATTTTAAGCGCAAAGAGTTTCAACCTAAACCACAGCCAGGACGTGGATGTCCGAACTCCGAGACAGAAATTCGCGTGAAAACCAAGCGTTCGCACGCCTCGAAGATCTACGGGCACGTCTTCATTGAAGTTTCCCTTCGTGTGCTTCAGCGCTTTCTGAGCCGCCGTTTCATCTCCCATTCTCTATCATTTTCTCATTATACACGCTTGAGATCTTCAGCTCACGTGCGCCTCTTCGCAGCCACTTCCTAAAGTAACTGTTGCAAGTTTCGTTTTTAGTGAACCTCTATAGAGTAGTAAAATTGGCCCAGTTTCTTTGGTACACGCCCATGTTGACAGCCACCTGTTGAGCTAACGATACCTTTATTTTTAATAGGTCAGTAGTGGACCAGTGGGGAGTAAGGGGATATACTCAATTTCTGTGGTACAAATCCGTTTATGAGGATAGTATGTTTTATCTCGAGTCTTAGGAGCTAGAGCTATAGTGGTTAGTCATCGGAGTAAAGAAATCTTCCGTACTTCATCCATTATCTAGATGGAACGCATTAACAAACACTCCAGCCATCAGGTATAACGCTCCAGCCAGGAGGTGTAAGCGTTTCTAAGGGGAGTCTTGAATCCATTCAAGATGGTGCATACATAACGAAAACCAATGAGAGTTAAGCGCTCGTTCTGTCAATGTCAAACCTACCATGGTTAAGTAGTGCTTCTTCTGACAACCACGATTTAGCAAAACGTCCACCTTCTTTCCTCGTTTGTTTATTTTCTATTTTATTCACAGACTACCGCTGTCGTTTCACACAATACGCCACGGCGGCCTCCTCTGACAACCCCGTGTCCACCTTAGCTCTATCCCCCTTCATAGTTTGGATTGGAGAATGGAGTAGAAATCATTTTTACGTTAGCGCTAAGGATATCAGTTCTAGTCTTGAAGAAGACAATTTAACATGTCGACACTACGCTTTCAGCCCCAAACCCCTTTCATGAATTTTATTTGTATTCGGTGTTATTATTATATTTTATTTGCCAGATTTCTGGTACTTTTTTATTCGCTAGATGGCCCTTTGGCATAGCATATTAACGTATTAGCACTAGAGGTGACTCACACGTACTCAAGTTGAATTCCTGCATGAAGTACAATGAAAAAATTGGCCCCGTATCTGCATATTTCTGCAAATGTCGTCGAAAGACGATAGTCTTGCGTGCGGAGAGAGTGGACAAGACATTTATTTGATGATATGCGCAAGAAAATTGGTGAGTGGAGGCGCTTCCTTGGAGTGCCTCGAGCGTGCAGCGGAGGCGAACGAGCGCCTAGTGTCACGTCACACATGAGACATGAGCACCATCTGGCAGTTTTCTTAGAAAACAGAGCACGTGGCTCTGAGATGGGTGAGCGCGCCCATCTCAAAGGTGATAAGGTGTAGAACGCAAGGCGACGGGTAGGTGCCACCACCGTCTTGTCTTACAAAGCGTTGGAAACACACGCCTTTCCGCGCAAGCGTTGCAT
Organism: Rhipicephalus microplus; assembly: GCF_013339725.1. Lineage (NCBI taxonomy): Eukaryota > Metazoa > Arthropoda > Arachnida > Ixodida > Ixodidae > Rhipicephalus > Rhipicephalus microplus. The sequence goes on from NC_051170.1 coordinate 68,051,390, forward strand.
GGTCAGCGTAGCGTGATAAGCGCTATGGTCCTTAAAATTACTTATGTATGCCTGTTCTAGTAAAAGATGAACATGCAGAATACATGCGTGGTGTTATGATGCCCCAGACATGCGCAATAATTGCTTTTTAATTCACAATTGCACAAGCATGAACGCTTAGCCTTGAGCAACATTGGTGGGCGCTGTGGATGGGGTCGACCATTTCAAGTACCATATGCCGTTAAAGGTGGACAAACAGACAATCGTACAGACAGACAGGCAGACAGACAGACAGACAGACAGACAGACAGACAGACAGACAGACAGACAGACAGACAGACAGACAGACAGACAGACAGACAGACAGACAGACAGACAGACAGACAGACAGACATAAACTTTTGCGTCGAAGGTCACCAAGAAAGACTATCGTCTTTAAAAAAAAGTCTGATAAGAATCTGTGTAACAGTTCACGAATGCATCGTTGTGTGTCAGGCGGGCAACCCGGAGGATGACTAGTTGCTCTGAAGTTGCAAAAGATCCTTGTTAAGCTAGCCTAACCCACTGCGGTGAATTGGCCATGAAACGGCTGGTGTCTTTGTGGACGCTAAGACGTTAAGTGGCGTGGAAGAACTCAGCCAGAACCATCGTCGCCATGATCGAACGTGATCTACTTCTTTGCGTTCACCGGCTGGCGGCGTCGATTGTATTTTTATCAGTCTTGCTACATTAAGTAATATTATAAATATATTTAGCAATATTTGTTTCTGAATCAACTCATAACGATAACCGAGACGCTACGTTACGACACCGCCACGATGTCACAAATTTGGTGATGTCTAACGTCATGGTGATATCACTGGGTAATGATGTGGATGATGTTCCTGGCAGGCTTGATAACTCCGTGAATTTTCCATTTGTTTAGAGTGTCTGAGCTAGTAGTTTGTTACATTTATTAGTGACAAGGTTAGGACAAGGACAACAATCGCTTTAAGCGCTAGTCATCACACGAATGCCACTTTCTCTCCACGAGATCAAGTGCCGTGCGACCAAGTAAAACAGGCTGTTGAAAGGTATCTAAGTGTGCTGTATTGCGTTTTTGTTTGGTTTATTGCCTCAAACCGAAATGTAGGAACTGGAAAACAGCAGTATTAACGCGGAAGTCTTAGATGCCTCATTACACATGAAAATTAACCAGCGCTGCACGTGGGCGGGGTCAGCATAATTGGTGGTAATAGTCATCATGTCACAACGGCATAATGACGCGACGTCAAAAGACGTCAAACGATGAAGTTATCACATGACGTCGTAGGTTGGTTAGCGGTGGGCGCATCGTAGAGGCAGTGCAAAACCAGGTGCTTCAAAACAGGGACGCAACGCAGAACCACGTGAGGCGTAGAAAGCTTTCGCAAGGTGGCGGGGCAGCAACGGAGATACATCGAATGAAAAGGATAAGAATATGGCGTTCGCCTTCCAGTCGTCTTAGGCTAATGCACAAGAGACCCTGTCAGTTTTTCGTGTGACATTTCAAGGCGGCCTAGTGGTTGTGGTGTCCGACTGCTAAATCGCAGTTCATGGGACTGAATCCTGGCCGTGGCGGTCGCTTTTTTGATAGATGCAAGAAAAAGCACAGTTTCACCAGAAGGGCGAAGCAATGAATGCGATAGCAGCATATTCGAATATTTTACGAAGCAAGGATAGCATTCGATCTCACGTAACTCAATAAAACGCTGGTGTAAATGCGCGTTTACACTGGAGTGACAAGACACTGACACAAACCCGTAGAAGACAAGAGGCAGACGCAGACCATCGACCGAGGAGTCTCCCGCCGACGAAGTCGTCAGACTCTATGGTCACACTAGGCCGATGACGATGACGACGCCTCATAAGACAGCATGTCTTCGTAGTGTAACATAATGACAGACCGAACACACCAGCAAAATGCATCGGCCGACCTGTCGTTCACGTGTCATCAGGAGATCTGCGGCTGAGCGAAAATTGGCCCATGCATTTACTTCAAACGACCGTGAAGGGGTGTATCTTGGAGGAGATAACAATGCTCCCTCCGAGGCTTCCACGGCGTTTGAATAGGCGTCCTGCGCACCTCACGGAAGTCTGTTCTTCGCTTTTCTTTTGTGCATTCCCTCCTCCGTCCCTTGACGCCTTGGATTATGGCGGGGACTGTGTCACGTAGCCGAGAGGGGACTATGGCAGAGCAGGGATCATGGCTGAAAATGAGTTGGAGGTGTGCAAGCTTAGCCGATGTCGCTGTGTGCCCCCAGTGTTACTACAGAATTGGCGTACGAATGGCTGTGAGTACTAGGCACGAACGGAGTCTCCCAGAGACCATCGGCGGACTGTTTGTATCGTTGTAGTGTAAATAGGACGACGACAAGACAAAAGACACTCCCAAAGTCAGTCAGCAGACCAAAATTGGTGCCGTGTCTTTCTAGTGTAAACTCGCCTTAAGAGAACACGGCTGCTCTAGGTGCACATTTGCCACTGTTTTTTTTGTGTGTGTTGACAGCGCAGCCCGTAGAAGCTCCCGCCTGATGTGTGGGCACAAGGCGAGTGCTGATCATTGGCGCGATAACGTGGCAATAATAATAATAATAATAATAATAATAATAATAATAATAATAATAATAATAATAATAATAATAATAATAATAATAATAATAATAATAACGAAAAAGCAGAGACGCAGCGCAATGACAGCAGTAAACAATACATGTGGAATTCATATATATTGTCAGCAACACAAGCTTGTAAGAACGAGATTACAAATTGCCTTGGTTCTCCGCGCAGAGGTTAAGGCAGAAGCTGTCGAATCACTTAGAGGCCCATATTGCTCGCGCTGTAGCGTTCGAGCGTACTTTAACTAAGGCCTGCCACAGCAAATGAGCGCTCGGTTGTGTTCAGTGATTACGGAAAACAGAAGCAGTTTATCTACGTTTTTAATGAGCAGATGTGGAAAGCTCATTAGCGTACATTCACCCCCGAGGTTAGGTTCTTGTCGCTAATGATGCGTGGTCATTTACCCTGGAATCATTAGCAAGCGACCCGGGATGCCATAGACAGGATCGATCACTGTGATCTCGGGTGACGCAAGGAGCGACCGCATCTGCGTGTGTTTGGGATGGTTACTGTTGCACATCATTTGTGTCGATGTTCTTTCAGATTGTGCCCTGAGCACAAATCAATGGCTCATTAGCAGAGGGCCTCTTCCACAAGCCACCATTGTCGGATTACAATTCTAGGTACCACAACCCACGTATGCGCTGAAACGCGCGGTTCTAAAGCAGGATGAAATATTTGAAAATGCCGAAGCAAGCGGCTGTGATGTACATCTTACAAAATGGATCGAAGAGCGTGTACACGGGAAGAAAAATAGCTTTGGTATATTGGCCTGGCCATCCTTCCGTATATGTAGTCACACAATTTCTCCGTAAGCGAGATGAAATAACCATGACTTTCCTAGCAACACCCCGTGGTTTGCATCGAAATCACTTTCAGCGATGAGCCGAGACATCTCTGGGCATCTTTGACGTATAAATTGGCGTTTCGCGTACATCGTAAATAATTACTTCCTGATCGAAATCAGGTGAAAATTTTGACGTTTACTTCAACATTTGATCGAGTGCTCAGTTTCGACTCGATATGCTATATCACGTGTTTGGCGTTTGAAAATGAACGCCTGCCTAATGTAACAAAAGTTTTGAAAGTGTCAGTGAAGATGTCATAATAGATTGATTTTGTAAGTATGAATAAAGGGAGTTTATTTTTGACCTATGTACATTCCCAGCTGCATGGTTTCAGTAGAATCCCGCCATCTTACATTATGTTTATCATGACGCTTTTTTATTACGAAGCTTAATAAACCGTAATTATCAGAGATTGTTGTAGGATAATGATGATTAAAACTTATTTTGGTCCAGAGAAGACCCAGGGGAGACACCGCACCATTCGGGTAATTCTACGTAGGGAGCGTTTGACGGACCCTATGTCATGGTCGGTTTGACGTACGACCATTGTGGGATTGTGAAGCCATCGGCTCCGCCTTCATCGAGGACAGTTGGGCAGACAGTTGGACAGAGCTCTTACGCAGCCTCGAACAACAATAAAACACTGGCTGCCCCGAGTGCACGTAAACGGGCCGCCAAGAGGATGTTGTATTTGAATTTTTTTCTCTTTAAATTCGAATGCATTTCTTAGTCGGGCTATGTCAGGCGTACGTCAGGATCCGTCCACCGCCCTCTTCTATAGCAACAGCTGCGGACGCGTGCGCTTATCCTCACCCCTAGCAACCGGAGCATGTGGCGTGAGAGAGTGTAACAAAGGGTTGGTGCAGTGGCTTCGCCGTTCCTTCTCTCGCCGTTCACTCTCTCTCTCTCTCCTCCCTGCACTTCACTTTCCCGTCCACTCGCGCCTCACTCACGACTGTTCAATAGCTGGGCGCCTCTCAAGACCATCAGGAAAATGTGTGCTCAAGACGCCGCTGTGAAAACGCCAACGCCGAGCCAAGAGAGAGAGAGTGAGCTTTTATTGAAGAGCAGATAATTTAGCCGCCGTGCTTGTGTCGCTGACTTGCTACTCTGCGTGGGGAAGAGGATTGTGGACTGAAATGCAAGAAGAGAGAGATAAAAATATTAAGAATTAAAATGAAAAAATATATACAGAGTATTTTTTTGGGGGGGGGGGACGTGTGCTGACAGCATCACTTGTTACGAGTTTTCAAGGTGCCCCCTACAGTTTGTCTAGCTGAACGATATTGTCTAAATACGTGATTAAAAGTTTCATCGCATGCCTCTGTTGCGTGAAGCTGGGAATTGGGTCCAGGACACAATCAACTTATAAAGTTATTTGGGTTAACAGATGCATGCAGTGTTAATAGAGCGCATGCTCATCGGCATACGCTCGGCACTCAAACAAGATACGTTTTACAGTTTCTGTGGAGTCCCAGTTATTGCAGTATGGAGTGTCTACTCTACCGAAGCGATACCGTAAATTGTTTCCTTAAGCACTCTTCAGCCGGAGACGGTGGTAGAGAGATTCCAGGTGTCGAGGGATTTAGGATGGGAGTCTAGTCCTTAGATGTGGGCCGATAGAGTTGAAAGCATAATAATGCGTCGGGAGGTTCCACAGCCTCTTTTTTTCTTCGGAAGCAAGCCTTTTAGCCAGCTGGGAAGCATCTGATTTAGCGAAATAGGTTCGCCTGAGTTTGCTTTCGAAGTCCTTTGTGGGCCGTTTCATCTGCTTTTTTAATGGCCAGTATACCGCAATGAGCCGGTATTAATTGAAACGTGATATCGTAACCCACGATAATAGCCAAGTGGTGTAAGTACACTATATCAAATGAAATCGGGTGATAATTTGTTTTCTTTAAGAGAGTGAACAATATTTATAGTGCTCAGTTGGAGTCGGTGAAGGTCACACATCGGTTTGGTGTTTGACGCAGGATGTAAAGGACTGCTTCTTTATTTCCATGATGATGTCCTGCGTTGAAGCCGATAAGATAGAGCTTGCCCTGTAGAGGAAACATAGAGGCCATATGAAGATATATCCTGAGTAGTAGAAGCATCAGTATAAATGAGAATGCTGAGTGCAATGCAGGTCTAAGTAGAACAGAGTTGTCTGCAGCAGTGTGGTCTGTGCAATACCTTTCTTCACTTCATTGATTCCTTGGACACACGGTTTAATATCAAGAGGTGAAAGTGTCCAGGGACGAAATCATTTCCTACCTGGATGCTTTCAGTTGATGCCTCCAAGGTTTGAAGGCATCAACTTCTTCGGATTTCTAACAGCAGTGAGTTGCTGCGTTTGCGCAGCTTGGCTGAATGCTGAATTGCTGTGGGTGAGATGTATGCGGTACAGAAAATGTTTCTTTCCATGTATGACATGTCGGAAATGAGTGCGCAATATTTTTTGAGTGCAGATGACATCTAGCGGGAGACATCCTGCTTCCGCTACAGTTCCCGAGGCTGATGAGCTTTTCGGAAGGCCTAGACAGATTTGTAGGCAATTGTTTTGTGCGGCTTCTAAAGTTCTCTTGTTTGTTGGTGATAGTCGGTGAAGCACCGGTAGGCGATAATGCAAGGTTGCTTCAATATATGCTAACCTCCCTGTCCTTCCTCATTTATTCCTCCTCCTCCTTCAATATACGCCTTCTCAAGCAGGACCATTGATGGGCACGTGCATCCCCATCGTGTTCCCGCCATGAATGTGAAGAGTTCTGATGCTGCAGCTATTCTCGCTTGAAGTTTCTTCTCATGAGGAGACCCAGAAAAACTTCGGTCGATGAATATTCGAAGAAATAGCTGAGACCGTACATAGGCCAGCGGCAAGCCACTGAGGAGGAGCGGATACTTGGTCATTTTCTTTCTCATGAATGCGATGGCTGTGCTCTTTTCTGGAGAAAAGTGCATACCTCGGAGCGCCAAATACGTGGAGGGGTTCCGTAAAGCTTTTTAAAGGCGTTGTTTGGTAACGAAAAGCGATCTAGAAGCACTCCACACACAGAAATCGTCGGCGTAAATTGTGATGTGCCCTCCTCGCGGCAATATTCTCGTTATATTTATTAGGGTGATGTTCAAAAAAAGTGAACTGAGCACTGCACCCTGAAGTACACCATTTTCTACTGCGTAGAACTGTGTGGAACCGTTTGGAGTGCGCTTATATATGTATCTTTTGTTCGTTTAAATAGCTCTCAATCTATTTATACAGTCTTCCTCCAAGGCCAAGACTGATCATGGCTCCGAGAATGGCATAGTGAGAGACGGACTCAAAAGCTGCTTTGATTTCGAGAAAGATAGCTATTGGAATGCGTCCATCAAAGAGGTCCTCTTCCAGTGAAGAGACGAGGGTGATGACAATATTGATAGCTGATCTCCCTTGACGGAATCCGCTCAGTTCTTGGGGAAATTTGTCATGGCTTTCTAAACACCAAGTCATTTGTTTAGAATCATCCGCTCCATAAGCCTGCCAACGCAACTCAGCAGGGCAACGGGTCGGAAAGAGGCGTAGCTTCTTGGCTGCTTTGAATGTTTCAATACGGGCACTATTTTAGCGATTTTCCATTCTGCGTAAACCTCGCCGGACAGCCATGAATAATTATAATATTCTAGTAGCCATAGGCGGGAGGTGTGGGGTAACTTTGCGAAGGATTCATAGCTTATTTCGTCGTGACCGGGTGGTGTGTGCCTGTTTGATTCACTGATTGCAGTGTTCAGTTCTTCAATTGTGAAAGGCAAATTGAATTCTGGCACTGCCTTCCGTGAGAAGTCAGACTTGTTGCTTGCGGAAGAGCTCCAGCGTATTGAAGTTGAAATGGATGAAGCGTATTGAAGTGTGCAGTATCCTTCAGACAGCTCTTTGGGGGATTTCTTTTCGTGAAGGGAAAGTGCGGCGAAAGGGTGAAACTGTTGGAGTGGCGTTCCCATCCCTCTAAAAACCCGCTATTTTGGCTACCGGTTGACGAATGTCCAGTGTGGAACAAAAGACGCCCCATCTTTGCCAGCTACCTTTATCAAGGTAACGCAAGATATGACGTTGTAAACTCCTCATCGTTTGACAGAAATATGTCATTCATAGCTGAAAGACGTGTGCATGCTCTCAGGCAATGAGACATTGTAGAGAGTAATTCGTCCTTGGTGGCAGCAGTAATTCCTTTGCTAGTGACGTCATTGTATGCATCCCAATTAGTAGATCTTGTAATTAATTTCTTAGATGACATCTTTGCACCAATAACTGGTATTATGATTGGGTAGCGATCACTCTCCCGTGTTAACAAGTCGGTGCACCAGTGAAAGTTACGGGCAACTGAGCTTGTTGTGAAAGTGACGTCTATGCTACTGGTAGTCGAAAAGCCTCGTAGATATGTGATACTGCCGTCATTCAGAAATTCAATGGAATGTTTTGAGAGTAGTTCTGCGAGCTTGGCTCCTCAAGCACAAATGTGTGAGCTGCCCCAAATTTCATTGTGGGCATTGAAGTCTCCACAATTGATGTGTGGAGAAGGTGTTCTTGAAATCAAATTATCAAGTCTTTAAGCATCGAAAGGCTTGCCTGGCTCCAGGTATACTCCACTGAGTGTGTATTCTTGTTTACCGATTGCTGTGATGGTGCGCCCATATTCATTGTCGTTGTGGGGTGGGATGTCGATCTCGGAGGCCGGAATATCTCTGCAAATGCCTATGAGTATTCTGCCGATATGATCAAGTCATTTTGAATGGTTGAAATAATACCCGTTCATTCTGAAGTGTGGTCCGACTCGTGATTCAGATGACGATGAAAGGGAATTGGTACGATCGCACCAGCTGTCGGAAATCTGAAAGCTTTGAGCGAAACGGGCGAGCGTTCCACTGGAATATGGTGCATGTGCTAAATATTTTATGGATTGTCAGTTCAGGTGGCGATGTCGTTGGGCAAACCATGATTGCTACTGTGAAGAAATGCGCCTTTGCAGTATGTAGAACATCGACACTAGGGGCTCCATTGCAAGGATTGCTTTTACCTCTGGAACACTTCTTGACGAGGGCTTTGTGCGGACAAGGGCTTTGAGGGCTGGAATAAACATAGAAATCAGTATGCTTGTGACATCTTGATTGGTGTTTCCGTGTTGCTGTGTTGCTGTCTCTCACAGGTCTCCTTTTCGTGTTGCGGCGACTGAGACTGGAGACGGTAGTGCTGGCTTCGTCTGTCTCGTGAGGTCCGTTGCGATGATTTTGATGAAGACAAGCCCATCGATTTCCCACGTTTCTTTTTAGCAACATCTGCGTACGTGTTACCACATGTCTTTTGGCTTTGTGGTGGTTGTTTCTGGGAGACGTCTTTCATAATCGTGAACACCACATTAGGGTTAAGCGGTGGTTCGTTCCGCTTTGGTGGTTTCCTTTCTGCTCGATCCAACGTGCGTGCGAGTGTAGCAGCCTTCTTTTTATTGCACCCTCCATATGAAGCAGGGTGTGGGCCACCGCAGTTTGCAAATTTAGGTTGGGCTCTTGAGGTGCATTCCTTGTGCGAGCGGGGCCCAGCACACACTTTGCAGCGGTGGTGGTGATAAAAACATTTATTTAACAAAAAAACCAGGAAGTATGCAACGACCGCCCCATAACAGGATGGCACCCACAACGAGTAGGTGGGGATTCCTATAGTACGGGACCCCATTAGCGTCGGCTGCTGCCTGGGCTCATCGAACCAAGACCTTTTGGGCCTGAAGGTTAGAGCAGCCAAGCAGGGTCGCCTCCCACTCTTCCCGGGTAGGAATGGGTATAGGGGGTACAGCAGGGTTGCACGGGCAGGCCCACACCATGTCGTAGATATCCGAAGACGCCTCCCCACAGTGTGAGCAGCTGCCGTAACAGGCGGGATCAAAATGTTTGAGGGCTGCCGGGAACAGCATAATGTTCGTGAAGAGTCGGAGTAAAAGCCACTCCTCCACTTTATTTAGGCCTTTGCATGGGCGTGGATAGAGGCTATGATCGACTTACCGGGCCTGTGCAGTGTCTCAATACGTGACCACGCCTTTGACACTTGAAACACTGTGTAGCTGCCCAATGTATCCGGCAACCAGGGAACTACAGAAGCCAAGCGTAGCTTTTATCAGGGAGGGGTGAATTCACGCTAAATTCCAAAATGACAGATCAACGACATACCTCTTTGACTTTTCCTCCCTCTCCGGGTGTGAAGGTGGTGAGCCTGCTCGCTGAAACGACACCTTGATCCCATAGATAGTCTTGTTTTTCATTTGAGAATCTCAGAGGGACATCTTGTATTTTTATATAGTCCGCCGTGTATGAGTACGGAACTCGGGCTACGCCAGCTATCCAAGCCAGTTCAGTCACAATGAGCAAGCAGTTTGAAGAGGACAGGGCTGACACTGTAACCACCAAGCTTCCATCATTGTTGAGGCGATGGTTGAGAACTTTCTCTTGGGCCGACAATACAACCGCTGATGCCACAATGTTAGTGTTGACCTTCCATAAGCTTCCATCTTCCACGGTAGGTAGAGAGATGACAGGACCACCAGTACCTCTTTTCTTCTTATAGGAGACAACAGTGAAGGGCGCTTGGCACATATCCTCTCCAATTTCCTCAGGAGGATCGGAGCTGTCCTGCTCATCATCCCGCCACTTATTTATGGAGACATGGTCTGTAGTTCCCTCTACAGAGGCTGCAGGAGTAGATCTTGCCATCGCTGCCATAGATGTGGCATCGAGTGCATCTGGCGATGATGTTCTGTCGTGGTGGGTGCGGTGCAGCGCGCCTAGAAGTCCGTTTCACGTGTTTCTCCAGATGCACAGGAGCCTCCAGGTCGTTACGGGTGGAGTGGGAAGCCCAGGAGAGCGATATGTACTGTCAGACTGAGAATAATACGGAAAAATAAGGAACTGGCTTAGCACAGCTGATGCATTAGAACCTCTTCGTCTTATTCCATGGTCTGGTTGGTTCACTTCATCGTATTTTTTACCGTGCACGCTAGCTACTAGAGCGGGAAATGCATACTGCGTGTTCGCGACAGAAAAACGCCAAGTGCGGCGAAAGGCGCTATTGACTGCACAGTGTAAGAAAAAAAAGGAAACATGAAGGCTACGTAATGCATTCGTATTTCCTCCCAATTCCCTTTGGGAAGGTGTGGGCTTTTTTTTAAGCATGGCTGCCTAAGTGGGCTGGCATCTCTTATGCGGTCGTTGTCGCTTGACGTAATGCAGGTAAATCACACATGATATTTAGACATTTCAGCACTAGCTCACGGCAAAAAGACTTCTTGTTTTTCTAGCGCCTCGAAGATGGTAAATGATAATTGATCGATGTGGAGGGGGGGAATTTACCGTCCCAAAACCACCATATAATTATGAGAGACGCTGTAGAAAAGGGCTTCGGAAATTTCGACCACATGGGGTTTTTAAACATGCACCCAAATCGGAGCACACAGACCTACAGCATTTTCGCCTCCACGAAAAATGCAGCACCGCAGCCTGAATTAGATCCTGCAACCTGCGTGTCAGAGGCCGAGTACCTTAGACACTAGACCACTACGGTGGGGTGATGGTAAGTGATAGCAGAGCCAGCTAAGCACCCATTAACGTCAATACGAAGTATTACTCTTCTTATTCTTTGAGTGCCTTAGTGATGATGGACAACCGTCGTTGACGCAACAACAACTGTCGTTGACGCGACGGCCTCAATAGTCGGCCTCTCAGAGGTATATGCGTGCAGCATCAGGGAGCTCAAAGCTTCCAATCCACCGTGAAGAGCACGGCCTCCATGTCTCTAATCGTCAATGCTGGCTGCCTGGTGATTGGTGGCGAGCATGTTCAAGGCGTCCCCATTTTCCCACAAGTGACGAACGTCGCCTTCCTGTTCTTGCCATCGTTCGTCTCAAACGAATTTCTCGTGCAAGCCATATCCCCTTGTGGCACGGTGCTCACTGTCACCAGTGGTTTTATGAGTGGGCGATGTGCCGTACTCACTGGAACGCGGCTTGTTAGAATGGATATGAACGCCGGGAATTCTGTTCCGAACTACTTGCGCAACTCCGGTCACCGTGCCACATTCGACTACCGTGGTCTCCAGCGTGTGTGTCGAAGATGCGGTTCATGGGACCATTCAAGAGGCCAGTGCCCAACATTGTATTGTGCTCGGTGCGGTGTGCATGGGCACATCGGTGAAGGATGTGACCGCCCATGCCAACGCTGCGGGGACGGCCACCCAGCTGTTGTTTTCCTTGTCCGCCGCTCTTACTCAGACAGTGACGCTAGTGCTTTTCCACCACTGACACCGGCAACGGAACCAACTACCGACTCGAGGGACGTGGCTAAGGTCACGAACGCTCTGCTGGCTTCACCCCTTAAAGTTCCTTCGAAGGAACTTTAAGGAACTTTTTTGCGCACAATAAAAGCTAGATTGTCGATGCGACGAAATGAACACCGGCGAGCACGCGCACCGCGTCACGTCCAAATATATTGGCGCCAGCACGTCGGCCTTCCAGCTGGTGCAGGAACCATGCGCTTCGAAAGACACGGTGCAATGCCCTACGAACGGCGTCGGCGTCCCTTTTCTTTTCAGTGCACAAATGAGCCATGTTCTCTGGCTGCTGCTGTTGGAGTTGACCCTACGACACTATTATACCGGAAAACAGCGTGGGAAATGCCACAGCCTCTTCTGTTGCTGTCGCTCCGACCACTTCGACGCCGTGTCGTACACGTAACAAATCGCCCACACAAAGGGTGCCTACACAGGCCTGCCGAGACGTGGACAGTGCTGTCAGCATCAAGGACGTGGATCCAAGCTTGCCGGCGGCTCAGTCCCTACCTCACCGATACATGTCTTCCGAAGACAATATCAGCCTGGGAGTGGATGGTAGCATCGGACTGTGTAGCTTTGGCGACTGCGACGACGAAATGGGAGCTCCACGTGAAACCAAGTGAGGGCACACTTCCAGCTCTTCCTCGGATGAACGCAGTGATGGCCGTGGTAATTCCCAACGGTCAAAAAACCTCGACTTTCTTCCGGAGGGTCGAAGAATGCGTTGTGATTTGGCTGAGGAAGTTCTCCTGGACACTTTACAGGACACAGCCTAGAACTATGCGTCCAGGTTAGTCTTTACTTTTCATTATGGCTACTACACTGCATATTACTTCTTTGAACGTTCAGGGTTTACGCAGTCCGGCAAAGCAGGCTGAAGTGATTAATGTCGCGCGTGCTGTGAATTGTGATGTTTTGTGCTTGCAGGAAACAAATTTATTCTCGCTATCTGACGTACTTGCTTTTAAATGAAAGTTCAACCTTGATTGTTATTTCTCTTTCGCTACATCTGCTTTTACGGGTATAGGCATTTTTATTTTTAATCAGGCTTTATTGCGGGATCATCGCGATTTTTACGATGGGGTGGGTTTGGCTTTAGAACACAGCTACTTTTCTTTAAGACTATGGATACTGTGGTGTATGGGCCATCACAAACTTTACAGTCTAATGACTTTTTTAGAGACCTGGATGGGTTTTTTCTTGAGGGTCGTATAATCTCATTTTAATTAGTGAGTTCAACTACATTCTAAGTACGTGAACCGATGTAGAAGGTCCTGGCTGGGGCCGGTCTGCTTGGACAACGCCTCCTGAAAAAAATTATGCCTGGAACGTGAGCCAAGAACGCGCTGTTTTTACCCTCTGATTTTATCCTCCTTCTTTGGTACGAAGGTGAGTGTCTCCTACGGCCGCCCTCTGTTAACGCAACAATGCTCTCACAGTCGCCTCCAAGCAACCGTGATGCCACGTGACAGAGCAGTACGGTTATCACACGTGACTGAGCGGTACGGAAGCGAGCGGTTTCACTCGGCGGCTGATCGCAACAGAAGGCAGGAGGCATGGCCTCTGAGATTGCGTGCTGGCAGGAGGCTCCCAATTGAAAAGAGCAATGTTCCACGCATACTTTTAGGGGCGAAAAAGGGAAGTTAATTGTACACTTAACTTGTACGTACACAAACGAAACATCGAAAACAAGTAAAGACAGTGTATACATCTTACAAATGAGCACCAAAATCTAATTGATCACTGGGTATCCAAATGTTACAAGTGAAAGAAAAATTAAATAGAATCAAGTTAATCACATTTTTACAGGATAACACTTATGCTTGCGTACTAGAGAGGGCGTATGGCTAGTACGGGACAACTGGAAAACTCAGTTGTCCCTCTCTTACTTTGAAAAAACGTGTGTGCCATCGTCGAAGGAAGGCCTCTTCGCCGTGCGTTTCCAGCTGCTGATCTAGGTAATACCACACAATGAGCCGAATTTTCTGTAGTGCGGGATAGGCGCCTCTATACGGCTTGTGCCGTACTTCCGTAAAACAACGTCACCGCCACAGTACGTACAAGGTTACTGTAAAGACCACTCTTTCAAACAGCCCACGTTCTGTTCCCATGCGCGCCGTGCGAAAGCCAAAAAGGCGTTGTACCATGTGCTAGACGCCCCTCGCCACCGAGCTCTGAAACAGAGCATCTTGGGCCGTCTCTCTTTTGCCGCAGTTTGGGCAGCCGTCACTTGGAACGACTCCCCAATGTGCTAACCGGTCACGCGTAAGCAATGCCCTCCATCTTTTCAACCAATCAAATTCGCGCACTGGTTAGGTACGTGATTGACACGCCATCGTTTCCATTTTCTCGTGCAGGATGCTGTTTCTTCCTCTTTGTTCAGTGTGCTACTTGTCACTATTTCACTTATTTCTTGCGATGAAACGTCTTCCAGACTGCATGAACCTATTGATTCCACTGTTCGTTTTAAGCCACTGGGAGCTCTGTAAATTTAAAGCGCAATTTCTGCTCGTGGTCCGATGTACGGATTGGCCGTGAAAGTACCTTTAGTGTACTGCTCCAGTACATCATGAGCCTGTACCCGGGGTAGTTGCTGTCATCTAACAGCTTCTGTGTTGTTTTTGCAGCCAGCGCTCTCGTGAACGTTGGTATATCTGGGAGGCTTAAGCCTCCACGGTTTGTGGGAAGCTGTAAAAATTTCCTCCGTACCTTTGCTGGTTTTCCTCCCCAGAGGAAGGTCCCCGCCATAGAGGCGAGGCGTCCTGTAGGGGCGAAGCTCCTTGTAGCGGCCCCCGTTCGTTCCTCGTAGTCGTAGTAGTAGTCGTAGTGTGTAAGCAGTCTTACATTTTGACCTCCAAGGTGGTGCCGCTGAGAGATTTCTTCTGTGCGTTGTTGAACAATAAAAAATTCGCAGCGTACGCATTACCTAAAAGCTGAATTCTCCTGTCTCTCATTCCCCATTAGCAGCCGTTGGCATGTACATTGAGCACTGTCTGACAAGAAAGGGTTGCTACATTATACTCGCTGGACATAACCTCCTTGGTTTTAGAAAGGTTTAGCGAGCGTTGGAAGACGAAGAAGTGTGTTTTGAATAGGAGCTACTTCTGCTAACTCCAGCGTATTTCAGTTGTAATTTAAGTCTGTTGATCAGTTTCCACTGCTCCCTTGGAGGGGATGGAAGTACACTACCCCGGGCGCCTGCCGGCACCAGCGGCGTCAGCGGCGACC
Organism: Rhipicephalus microplus; assembly: GCF_013339725.1. Classification (NCBI taxonomy): domain Eukaryota; kingdom Metazoa; phylum Arthropoda; class Arachnida; order Ixodida; family Ixodidae; genus Rhipicephalus; species Rhipicephalus microplus. Next base: position 68,066,402 of record NC_051170.1, read on the forward strand.
GCCTCCAGGAAGCGGATGGGACAAGCGAGCGACAGGGACAGTGAAGATACTCATGCTTACTATCTCAGCAGTGAGGACTTCTCAGATGACGGTTTCCAACCTGTGCTGAGCCGCAAGGCGAAGAGAAGGAACATGAGGACATCCTCATCCTCAACTATTCAAACTGTAAGTGAAGCGCCAAAATCGAACACTTATACCATCCTGTTTCTGCCTGCACTTCCTACCGTCAGCATGAAACGCCTTAACAGACAGTCTGTGTCGAGGTCTCTGGAAACGCTCGTGCCAAATGAGATCACGGACATAAGAGTGAACGCCAGAAAGAATATACTGGCTGTGGACGTTTTGCACGCAAGTGCGTTGGGCGTTCTGCGCTGTGTAACTGACTTGGACGGCAACAAGGTGCGCTCTCATGTTCCCTTGGGATGTGATGTAGTAACCGGCGTGATCTACGACATTGATGTCGCTATTTCCAATAAGGACTTACAACTTCTTGTCAAGTCAACAACTGATACTCCAATTGTTGATGTCACCCGGCTAGGCAAGTCTCGCTGTGTGAAGATTGCGTTTAAGAGCACATCACTCCCCTCTCATGTGAAGGTGGGGTACTTCAGACATGCTGTGCGGCCTTTCATTCCAAAGCCTCTCCAGTGTCGTAAATGCACGAAACTTGGACATGTGAGCAGCGTCTGCGAGAATTCGGTGGTACGCCACCGCTGTGCCCAGCACCATGAAGCGGATAAGTGCGTCGCAACTGTCAAGAAATGCTCTGATTGCAATGGATCCCATGAAGCCACATCAAAGGACTGCCCGCGGATTCAGAAGGAAATTGCCATCTTGAAGGAGATGGTGCGCGATCACTCATCTCATCGAGAAGCCGCAGCTAAAGTCAGAAGGCGTCGTTCACGTCGACGTCGGTCTTCGAGGACGCCCGCTACCTCCTCGACACGTTTGCGTGATCCCTCATCAGTACCATCTCCTTTGCCTCCCAGACCACATGCCGTGGGAAAGGCTGTAAAGGACAAAGCCAGTGAGCATACCCTAACTGCGACAGAGTGGCCTGCACTTCCAAGGGAAGCAGCATCAAGCGAACCGAAGGAGCTTCATGACGGCCAGTCCGCGCTCCCGGTTCGAGATCTTTCCAACCAAGACAGGCAAGTGACTGCGATCGTCCCGGTTCGAGATCTTTCCAACCAAGACAGGCAAGTGGCTGCAATCGTGCAATCATTAATTGCCACGATTCGCACACTACTGAGCAGCATACAATCTACGTCTGCTAAGAGTGCACTGCAAATACTGGATGCACTGAATCTAGTTCTTGCTAACTTCGTATAAGCACAATGGCTCAACAAAATCTCATCTTCCGCACTGAAGTTAAAAGTGCGTCGATTTTTCAGTGGAATGCCAGAGGCATGAAGTCCCGTATCTCGGACTTTCGCCAATTTGTTCGGGCCAATCAATTCCCTATACTTGTCATATGTGAACCAAACGTATCAACGCCTGATAGATTGTCCGGTTATGAAGCTTTTTGTTCAGCCGCTTGCGAACAACGAAGCAAAGTAATTGTTTACATTCGCACAGACTTGACTTATCTTTCACACCCAATAAGTTCAAATGACGACAATCAGTACGTGTGTCTTCGTGTGAAGAAGAATGCAGTTTCGTTCACGCTTATTGGTGGATATATATCTCCGTCATCGCGATTTGACTGCGACAGATTAAAAGACATCCTAATGAGAACCGATGGGCCTTGGATCATCACCGGTGACTTCAACGCCCATCACATGTTTTGGGGGAGCACTAGGATGAATGCCAGGGGGCGGAACATTGTTACATTCGCTTCCGATTACGACCTTTCCATCATGAACGTTGGTACCCCCACATATCTGCGGGGTTTCACGTATGGCAGTTGCCTTGACCTGACATTGGTGTCACGGTGCTTCTCTCACAAAGTTAAGTGGTTTTGCGATATTTAGACTCATGGCAGTGATCACATACCCACCTACGTGACGATCAATGGTATCATAAAAAATTTTCTCTTCCGGTGTAGCAATTGGCACTGACTGGTCGATGTTTGCATCGCGTGTTGAGAACGCTTGCCAAGAAGGCCTCGCCTGCAGCCTGGAAAATACCATAGTTGAAGCTATGCAAGCGTCCAAATGTAAATTACCATTTTCGTCTAAAGTAACACAGTTTGACATCGAACTGGAAAAATTACGAGCTTACGAAGGCGTGCTGAACGACGATACAGACGCACAAGATCAATTTTCGATCTGAGGGAAGCAAGGCGGCTCCAGAAAAAGATTCAACGACGCATTTACAAACTGGAGAGCAAACGCTGGAAAGCATTCTGCGAATCTCTAGACCCCCATAAACCGCTGTCATATATCTGGAGAACAGTTCGTGGTCTTCGCTCCTCTCCACAACAACGGCACCCTTTTAAAGCTTTGGCACTCCATCATGGAAAAACAGAACTCGAGGTGGCTGAAGAATTTTGCACGAGAGTTGCCGGGAATATTATGAACGAGAGCATCGACGCCGTGATCGTTCCTGAGACGCGATTACCAGAAATGGACATTCCGTTCACCATGAAAGAACTGGAAGGTGCGTTAGTCGCTTCTAAGCGCAAGTCATCGCCAGGTCCTGATGGTATTACTTATAGTGCGTTGGGACACCTTGGACAAAAAGCTAGAAAAGAACTTTTAACATGCTTCAACAACTCCTGGCTCAGCGGCAGTGTTCCCTGAGAATGGAAAATAAGTCGATTAATACCACTTTTGAAATCGGGAAAATCACCATTGGACTTGACAGCATATCGCCCTATTGCCCTGGCAAGCTGCCTCGGAAAAGTAATGGAAAGAATGGTTCTATTTCGTCTCGAGTGGTACTTGGAACGATACACCAAATACCCTTCTTGCATGGCAGGCTTTCGTCGGGGCCGCTCCTCCATTGACTGTGTCCTTGATTTATCGACATTTGTTCAACAAGAAAAAAGTTGCAAGCGCATATCAGTGGCACTCTTTCTTGACGTGAAGGGTGCATATGATAATGTAGCTCACGATGCCATCCTCACTTCTCTCGCAGCAATGGGCATTGGTGGACGAATGTTTCAATGGATAAAAGATTATATAACTGGCAGGGGTTTCTTTGTACAAACATATGAGGGTACAACTGCCCAACATTACACCTACTGCGGAGTACCTCAGGGAGGTGTTTTAAGCGCCACATTGTTCAATGTGGCCCTCATTGGTCTGGTGAAGGTTCTGCCAAAGTCGGTGTGCCTATCCATATACGCCGATGATATTTGCCTCTGGAGTGCTGCAGTTACTCGCCCTCAGGTGCGTGCACGAATACAGCGGGCAGCAACCCTCACAACAGCCTACCTTCATAAACAAGGCCTAAATATATCAACTGTGAAGTGCGCGTTGAGGGCGTTTACACGCAAACCAATGACGCCATACCCTGTTTACATCAATGGGCAGAGTGTCAAATATGCACGGATGCATCGTTTCCTGGGCATAATAATTGACAGAAGTCTTTCGTGGAGCCCACATTGTGCGTACTTGAAGAAGAGACTGCTATCTATTGTGCATATCATAAAATTCTTGTGCGGTAAAGCATGGGGAACTTCTGTGGCCTCCATGCTACTGCTGTACAGGGCCCTATTTCTGGGTCTATTTCGCTACAGCTTGTCGGTACTGACTAACACTTGCAAATCGAATACTCACTCATTGGAGAGTTCGCAGGGTCAGGCACTGCGTATCTGCCTAGGACTGCCCCGATGCGCTTCTACTTATGCCACAATCATGCTTGCCAAAGACCATACGTTCAGGACATATATAGTTGTGGATTGCCTCAGAGCGCACATTCGACATGCTAGCCGTGTCCCCGACCACCACTTGGCCCTTCTACCTTCCGGAAGACCACGTGCTACGTTTTCAGACGTCATAGCCAAGCACCTAAACAGCATTCCATCAGGATATACGCCAGCTGCGAGAACGGCATGCCCTTTGTGGTGCCTCGACCAGCCGCAAGTACATCTAGAAATTCCGGGAATCAAAAAGAAAAGCAGTCACTCCAGAGTAGCATTGAAGCAAGAAACACTGCTATTAATACATGAGTTGTACTTAGACCGAACGCAGATATACACTGATGGGTCCGTCTCATCCAGCAGCTCATCAGGTGCCGCTGTAATTCCGGCTGCAGAAATGACAATCAAGTTTAAGTTGTCGCATATGACTACATCTACGGCATCAGAGCTTGCTGCTATAAGGGCTGCTTTACAATATCCCGTTCAAGAACGTCCAGGAAAATGGGTCATATTCTGTGATTCGAAGGCAGCGCTTCAGAGTTTGCAGTCTGCCATGCGTAGGAGGAGCCATGACCAACTGGTACAAGAAATAAGACATTGCCATCATGAAGTTCTAGCACGAGGGCATGATATTATATATCAATGGCTGCCTAGACTTATCGGTATTACCGGAAATCAATTAGCCGATGATGCAGCCCACTCAGTCTATGAAGAAACCCGTGTAGTCCCGATTCCTCTATCAAGGAATGATGCTGCAAGACAACTTTACCTGCTGGCTCGAGATCTCACACGCACGTGCTGGTCGTCTACCAGCTTCCAAAGGTGTCTTTTATGAACTGGATCCTTCGCTCAAGCTAAAGCTACCATCACAACTTTCCCGCTCCGATAGGACACTGTTATGCCGCCTTTGGTTGGGTGTTGCATTCACAAAGGTGTACTCCTTTCGCATTGGTATGGCAGACACTCCTACATGCGACTACTGGGGAGATGAAGAGACCATCGAACACGTCCTGTGCAGCTGCGCTTGCTACGACACACAGCGATACCAGCTACGGATGGTTTTAAATCGACTTGACCCCGAACCATTTTGTGTGCAGAAGATACTAGGACCTTGGGCATCTGCCTCAGTTGCGCAGAAAGCATTTAAAGCACTGCGACTTTACCTTAAGTCAACAAACCTGAGCGACCGCCTGTAAACTGTGTGTGCTCCCCGAGTGTGCTTGTGATTGTGTGTACCTTCTCATCTTTCTGCAACCTCTTTTCTCCCCTTTATCCCTTCCCCAGTGCAGGGTAGCAAACCGGATGTGCGTCTGGTTAACCTCCCTGCTTTTCCTTGCATCTTTATCTCTCTCTCTCTCTCAAGCGAGCGTTGGGCCGCAATGCCATGAATACAGTGAACTAGTATACACCGTGAACTCGAGGTGGTTAAAAAGGGGAAGTAGATACGAAGCGCAAGCCGTAAGAAAGTAAAGCCGAATTCTCCTGTCTCTCATTTCCCATTAGCAGCCATTGTCATGTACATTGAGCACTATCTGACAGGAAAAGGTTGCTACCTTACACTCGCTGTGCGTAACCTCCTTGGTTTTAGAAAGGTCTAGCGAGTGTTGGGCCACAGTGCCATGAATACAGTGAACTAGTATATAGCATGAACTAGAGGTGGTTAAAGGTGGGAAGTTAACCCGAAGCGCAAGCCGTAAGAAAGTGTGCGTGTGCGACCTTTCGTTTAGTCCTTGGAATGTCCGCTGGATGTTGGTGCATATGCGGAATATATGATGAAAAGATGCGAGATGGTGGTACTTGGAGTGTTGAATAGATGGATGAACGCACACACAGACAGAGGCATGGACGGACTCACGAATGGCCGCACCAACGGATGGACGCATGGACGGACGCAGGGGCGGATGCATGGACGAACGCAGGGACGGACGCACTGATGGACGTGCGGACGCACGAGTAGATGCACGCGCGGAGGGCGAATGGACGCACGGATGGTCACACAGACGGACGCATGGACGGACGGAAGCAAGAATGAATGGACGGACGGATGCTTCGCCCCACTCTTCATCATTCACTCCGTGGATATGCTGCTATTTTCGTTCCGTCCAGTTTTCGAGATGGACGCATTGTGCCTAACCCAAAAAGTGATGCTTTCTCTGTTAATCCTAGAGATTGGAGACCTATCACGCTCCTCAACGTTGGCTACAAGATACTTACGATGGTAATCGTTCAACGTTTAAGGGGCCTGTGAACGCCCTGGTGGGTCATCACCAGGCTTCATCAGTGTCTGGGCGAGAAATACACAGCTTTTTATTTACCAGATATCATAGTCTATACTCTGTCGCAGTGTGCGCGTGATAGCCTCGTGTCATTGGACCAGGAAAAAAGATATGACCGACAAAAGCACACGTATATCTTTAATGTGCACACAGCTTCTGGCTTCCCTCATTCATTTGTGAAAATATTCAGGCATACCTACACTGGTCTAGAAAGCACACTAGTTCTGGAAGGCTGAGAAAGGGGCACCTTTTGCATTACACGTGGGGTCCGTCAGGTGTGTCCATTGTCTCCTGTTCTGTTTGTTCTCAGCCTTGAGCTATGTTTGCGTGCTCTTGACGTGGATTCACGCGTCCGAGGTCTTGCGCTTTCTGGTAACAGTGTCCTTAAAGTCACAGTTTTTTCTGACGGCATAACCTTGTACCTTTACATGAAGATAGCCTTTACACAGCCTGCGTATATTTTTCCAGTATGGCGACAAATTCACGTGCAGCGTTGAACATCTTCAAATCCCGGTATTTCTTCATTGGCTATCCAACCGCCAGACTTAGTGCATTTCGTCCTATTCCGCCGGCCGTGTCCGTTCGTGTTTTAGGTATTTTATATAACCACTACAGCATTTGTGAATACGTTTGGGTAAATGCTGTCGAAGAAGTAAACCTGAAAATTCAGAACGCACGGCATTTTGACTTCCCGCTTCTTGAGTGGACGTACCTTGTAGAGACTCTATTTTGTGGTCGCATTTGGTACTTTTCTCACGTCATGCGACCATCTTTACGTATCGTGCGATCACTGCAGTCGGCTTTGTGTCCCCCTCCTTTTTTTTTGCTTAGGCAGCACTGAGTGTGTTTCTCGTGCGGCACTGGGACAGCAGCGTTCTCAGAAGACATTCCTTTCCCTTCAGTGTATATACGCTCTTGGCTGCTGGCACTGTGCTTCAATGTGCGCCTAGTGCAAGGAAATGAACCTCCCGCACGAACACTTGAATATTACTTTCTTGGTACTCACCCTCGGCATTTGATGCCTCATGTGCACATTGACAGGGGGCCACAGGCAATAACACTTTCTTCGCTTTATGCAACAGCTGTTGCATTTTTTCGCCATGTCCAGTTGGCCTGTTCTGGCATAGATGTGCTGAACAACTATAACTGCTGCTTCGTTACTTCCGTTGGTTCCTCCAGCCCACCGTGCTTGCTCTAGTCTGGTGTCTTGGGGCACGTTAACGGCTTCTTTTCTGCCTGGACACCTCCACGACTTCATGTGGCGCCTGAGATGGGTTGTGCCTCCCACTCTCGACCACATCGAAAGGTGGAGAATGGTACATTCATCAACATGTGTGAACTGCTCCTTCGGAAAAGAAATCACCATTTTATGGGGCATTGTGTCATTAGCCGTGTTTTCTTTTTGTAGAGCCGTACATGCTGGATATCGCTGCCTCAAAAAATCGCTTTGTTTCTTTTGGGCGTTGTTCTCGAGGCCGCTTCGCTTGTCTTCTCATTGTTGCCCGTTCTTTCTGCCGTTGGCGCAACCGCTGCGAGGCGGTTGTAGTGGCCCACCGCCGCCGCGTGCTCTTCCCGATCCTGGAGCGATTGTACTCGGAGCTTCTGTCCGTTTTCCGGAGGAGCTCTTCTTCCTCAGTGAAGAGGAATTCCTACGGCACTGGTTTTGTCCTTTTGTACCGGTCTGTGACGGACGAGTGAAACTTGTCCTTCGGCCGGCCTGGTATTGGTACAGGCTGATGTGTCGATGCGCCGGCAGAAATGACATGCCAACGAGTAAATATGTGAAAAGTACATATAACACGTTTTATTTGTGCCTCTTGCTTATCTTACAATATTCATATGTGTACCTGTCCTTCTGTGACACATTTTTGTGTGGCTTTGTTTGTTTGAACCATCGAATGTACACTGTCGTCTTTTATGAAAGGGAACACGCGAACGCGTGACCTGCGCTCTGTGGCGGCTGCCCACTGCACCATCAACCGACAGCAAAACACGTTCGCTTTCAGCATCATCTCTTGCCGAAAAAAAATAACGAGTTATGACCGGTTGACAAGCACTGCTACATTCCACTCCATTTCAGTTCAAGCCTGTAGTGCGTAGTCCGCTGCCATCTTATGAAACGTTGTGTGCGACCACGGCGCAAGCTGCAGTAATGGCCCGATATCGCTCGCCGTGCGAGCGGTGAGGGAACGTAATTTAGCGGCGCTTGTCTACCGGCCTTGAATTGTTATTTTGCTTGGCTCTAGATGACGCCAAAACCGAACGTGCTTCCTTCACTTGTCGGTTGATGGGGCTGTAGGCAGCCACCGGAGAGCGCAGGCCATGCGTTCGCGTGTTCACTTTCATAAAGGACAACAGTGTACATGTTCTTTCCACGACATCTCATATCCATGCTCATGTAAATGAAGTTTTGTCATCATATTTATTGTATGTTTAAGAAGAAAATGTTCTGTTGAAATGTTACTGACGTCTGTGACAATAATTTTTTCTAAAAAGGTTTGAGCAGCAGTGCCATGAACTAGATACGAAGCTGAGGCTGTAAGAGAGTGCACGCGTCCGGCCGTGCCACCTCTCCTCTAGTCCTTGGAATGTCCGCTGCATGGTGGTACTTCTATGTGTTGACTGTATATGATGAAAAGATGCGAGATGGTGGTACTTGGAGTGTTCACTATATGGATGAACGGATAGACAGACGCACGGACATCCGAATGGATAGACAGACAGATGCACAGACGGATGGATGGATGGACGCACAGACAGACGCATGAATGGACGTTCACATGGACGAACGCAGGGACGGACGCACATATGAACAGACGCACGGACGTCGCACAGTGGAGGCACGGACGGACGGAAGCAAGAACGAACGGACTGACAGGAGCGCGGACGGACTGACGGATGCTTCGTCCCACTCATCATCATGCATTCCGTGGATATGCTGTGATTGTCTAATGATATTATGCACTCGTATAAGAGTTCGTTGAAAACAAGATACAGATAGTGTTTTTGAAAAGGGTCATATGGTTGCTGAGTCGGTACTCGAATAATATTTTTCTCTTAGAGTGTAATCGAGGGATTATGCCAGATTCACGTCATTGAAAGCAGGCGCATAGCCCTTGTCAAGCTTTTTGCCTTGTCCACAGCTAGCCGTAGAAGACGCAGGAGCTTGACTAACATGCTGTCCGTAATTATAAATAAATAAAAGTAAATATAAACAGAAATGTTGAGAAGTGAGAAACCTAGTCTAGAGCTGCGCTAGCAAGACGAGAAATAATGTGTTGATGTCGCGCTGCTGTCCTTTACATTATTCGCTATATACGAAGGGGAAGAAACCAAGGTGATCGCAACACGTAAAGGCCGCGATTCTGTATCGTATTAAGAAGAAACACGGATGGATGAGTTTTTTCCTCTACAAGAAAGAAGTTTGATCAGCATCCGTAAACTCTGATGGGCTAGCTCAGCTCTGTTAACAGTTGCAAGGGAGCGCTCGTGTTGTGTGCTTCATAGCTTCTTGTGTGTGTGTTCTCCGGCACTCCCAGTTCACTGAGCTATTACGAACTAGCTGCGTTAATTAAAACTTTGGGCAGTGGTGGGCCAGGGTCGCTGGAAGGGAGAAGAAAAAGCTAGTTAATAAGCTCACACGTCAGCCATCTAGAACGTCAGCAATTTAGCTAATTGGTGGCATTTCATTATATTCATCTTCGTGTAGTAATCAGATTGAATATGCACGTAGTGCCAATCTTTTATTGCGCACCAGAAGAAGGTAAATTGTAAACATCGTCACAATTTCATAGTGAGATTCTTAAGCATTAGACAAAGGAAACAACTTTGAAATCGCTGTGATGATTTTAAATTGTAAGTCTTCGCGCGTTTCATGGCTTACACTTTCTGGCTTAATAATACGAAAATATTAGCTAGTTATCCATGAGAGAGTTTCTGCAACTTCAGCCAAAACACTTCAAGGCGCTATGACATACAATAAACTCATATTCATGGTATAATTTAATGACTATCTGGACATTAACAGACCACTGTTTCATTTTTTTAAAGTTCGAGTACGTGGAAAAGCAAATATTACTTTCAATATGTTTATAAAAATATTTCACAGCAAGCGCCCACTTGTGAAAGTGTTGCTTCTTGTTATTTTAGCTCGCGTTTTTTTGGAGGTTTAGAGAAAGTTTTTTTGAAAACATAATAAAGGAAAAATTTTGTGTGAGACACGCTTTTTTGTTCTGTACGAGAGCAATCGCTCAGCAGACATTCTTTTCTTTGTATGCTACTGCAGCCGATTTAACATTTAGGAGTACGCATTTAAGAGTATTCATGAAGTCCAGAGAGCAGTGCGTCATACGCGGCACTACTATTTCATGACAATGGTTTTTAAAGAAAAAACAGTTTCAGACACGAAAATTGCTTCACTTGCCCCAAATTTCATTTTTTTTCGGTCAGGACATGATTTCATTCTTTATTCCACACGGAAATATATAAACTTTCCTCAGTTGACAAAACTTGTGTCAGGAACCATTTTTGTTATGTAAAAGCCCACGAGTGATCTTGCTATACTAATCCTGGGAATTTTATAATACTGTCGATCTCACTGGAACAATCTCACTCAGATGTTCTTCGTTTTGATCATCTTTGAGATCACAGCGTGTAGCCTGGGCCTCCAAGCGGAGTCATAAGGATTTTAATAGGTGCACTGAATTAGAAACTTCAAGCAAGAAAACTTTTCCACGAATTGGTGTGTGCGTTCCACGCGCACAAATGTACAGGCACTTCATATAGGCGCATTATTAGCAGCGCTGCATATAAGTTCTTAACGTGTATATGCTTACACTTACGCTGGTAATTGGTTTATTTGAAACATAAACTAGCAAGATGAATAAGTGTTCCCACGTATATTTATGCATGCCTAGGGGTTATGCCGTCCCCTTCATTTATCGCTGAAAGAAGTACGATAGCGATTATCTCAGTGCGAAAACACAGAGAATAAATGACAGATCACACGAACAGTGACATATCAACCTTCCTGATATGGTGAGCACGAATGAGGAAGGTTAATATGTCACTTTAGAATCAGTAGAACGTTACGAGACGGACGTAAATTCTGCCGAACATGACTTCCATGTCATAATTATCATGTTTGGACATGTCGGAGACGACGACGAAGTTACTTAGTGATAGAACGCGTCTGTCACTACTAACTGTTTTTCGTTATATTTTCCACAATTCCTGAGACGCTCTCTGCGTCCCGCCTTGTGGCGATGGCAGCGGTGACTTCTAAAGGCCCACGTGGTCAAATGTCAGCGCCCTCAAGCTCTTCTGTGGCTCAAGGCTCATGGTCCATCACCAGCGACGGCTCAAGAGATGCTCCTGCTCTCGTGCTTATGGACGAAGAACGAACTGCTGGCCCGTCTAGCTACAGCTCAACATTTGTAAGCTCCGCAAGGAAACGAGGCTCTTGGTGCAGCTCCAGTGAAGACACGGACATCTACTCAGTCGACGGCGACGACTCATCAGATGGCAGCTTCGTGTCTGTGATGAGCCGCAAGGCCAAAAGTAGGCTCATCAAGACGTCATCACCAGCAAGCACGTCCACCATGAAAGCAAGGAGTGAACGCTGGCCGCATACCATTCTCTTCATGCCCGTGGATTCTTCCGCCAGCCTTCGAAAATTGAACAGGCAAGCCATTTCCAATATTCTTGAGGGAATAGCACAGAATGAAATCAAAGAGGTCCAGCTAAACACACGTAAGAACGTTTTAGCTGTTGGCACAACACATGCAGATACGCTGGAGAAGCTTCGAATGATGACAAAGTTTGGAGATGTCAAAGTATGAGCGGTCGTACCGATGACTGGGACCTGCACTGCAGGTGTCATTTACGACATTGACTTGGCAATCCCAAACACGGATCTACCCATTCTGATAAAACCGGCGTACGAAGGAGTGGTCATTAAGCATATAAGCCGCCTCGGGAACAGCCGCTGCGTTAAGATAGTCTTTAAGGGCGACTCAATCCCTACGCACGTCAAGGTGGGACATTTCCGGCACGTGGTACGGCATTTTGTCCCAAAGCCGCTTCAGTGCCACAAGTGTTTCAAGATCGGCCATGTCAAGGGCGTCTGTGCGAACTCTACCGTATGCCCCCCGTGCGCGGAGGCGCACACGGTAGACACCTGTTGTGCAACAACTTATAGGTGCGGCAATTGTCGAGGTACGCATGAAGCGACGTCTAAGGAATGCCCAAGACTCAAGAAAGAAATGGGTATCCTGAAAGAAATAAATGGTCAGGGATAACTCCACACATAGAGAAGTTTCACAGAAAATCCGGCGTCGACGTCGCCACCGACGGAAGCGCTCCAGTCATGGTAATATTCATGCAACACTTCGGTCTACCCCACCATCAACATCCAGTAGAAAGCCAGAGAGTACAAGAATACCTCCACCGGCGAAGCTTCTCTCCCCTGAAGACTGGCCGGTGCTTGCGAACGCACGGCCTTCCGAGCAGCCTTCCCGCTCTCTGCTCCCAGTGAAAGCCAATGCTGCTGATGACGAGGCTCCAACAGCAGATCGTCAAATTATTCCTATGCTGTGATCCATTGTGAGTGTAATCAGAAGTCTTCTGACAAGCATCGATACGCCAACTGCTAGGAGCGGCCTACAGGTGCTGGACGCGTTGAGTCCGGTCCTTGCAAGCCTCCAGTAAAGCCATGGCCGACAATCACAAGTCGTTCCGTCAGGAGGTCAGAAAAGCGTCGATTTTTCAGTGGAACGCAAGAGGTCTGAGATCTCGCATATCTGATTTTCGCCTGTTTGTTCATCTGTACCGATTTCCTATCATGATTATATGTGAACCGAAATTATCGCACCCAATCAGATTATCCGGCTACGAGTCATTTTTCTCTTCAAGTGACATCGAAAGTAGCAAGGCTGTTCTATTTATTCGCTGGGAGCTTACTTACGTCGTCCAGCCAGTGCAACCTCACGACGGCAATCAGTATGTGTACTTGTCTGTTAAAAAGGAAAGGTGACATTTGCACTTCTAGGCGTGTATATATATATCCCTATCAAGTCATTTCGACGCCAACAAACTAGACGGCATATTAAGGGCACATCCGGGTCCGTGGGTCATCACCGGGGATTTCAATGCGCATCATCCCATCTGGGGAAGCTCAAGGCTTAATTCAACGGGACGACGTCTAGCGTCATTGGTTTCCAGCCATGGTCTCGTCCTTCTGAATGATGCCAGTTCTACGTTTTTACGAGGCACTACATATAGCAGCTGCCTTGATTTGTCCTTTGTTTCACGCCGATTTGCTACACGGGTAAAGTGGTTTTTGGACATTTAAACACACGGAAGCGACCACATCCCCACTTACCTGAAGGTGAAAGGTATTTCAAACACGTACTCCTCTACCACAACACAAAGAATAGATTGGAGTGTGTTCAAAACTCAACTTGAGGATGCTTGTGAAGAAGGCCTGTCCAATGGTCTTCAGCAAGCTATTAAGGAAACTGCACATGCGGCTATGCGCACAATAATACGCTCTTCGAAGTACTCTGAATGTGACCTCGAGCTGGAGCGACTTCGTGCGATCCGCCGTCGTGCCGAAAGACGATACCGCCGCACCAATTCCACAGACGATCTACGGACAGCCCGGTGCATCCAAAAGAAGATACAACGGCGCCTTGACAAATTAGACACCCAATGATGGAGGAAATTTTGTGCGTCGCTAGATCCTCATAAACCACTGTCTCAGATATGGAGAATTGTGCGAGGCCTACGTTCTGTTCCAGAGCAGCGTTTTCCCTTCAAAGTCTTTCCACTTTTTCATCGCCGGCATGAAATTGAGGTAGCAGAAGATTTATGCGCTATGACCGTGGGCCAGACAGCGTACACAAGCCTGCATACAGTGAATCACATCCCTCACTCACGGAACCCACGCATGGATCTACCGTTTACATCACAGGAGCTCGATGCGGCGCTCGTCTTATGTAATAAGTCGTCGTCAACTGGCCCGGATGGCATCTCATACAGGATGCTGTGCAACCTAGGTAAACGGGCACGAGAAGCACTCCTTAACATCTTCAACGATTCCCTGCAAGCTGGCGTCGTCCTGCAAGATTGGAAGATTAGCCGCTTGGTGCCGATTCTTAAGCCTGGTAAATCTCCCCTGGACATTGCCTCTTACCGACCGATCGCACTCTCAAGTTGCGTAGGGAAGGTAAGGGAGAGAATGATCTTGGCCAGGCTTGAATGGTACCTGGAATACTATGAGATATATCCGAACGCCATGGCTGGTTTTCGCCGTCACCGATGTTCGATCGACAATGTTATAGATCTCGTCACATATGTCCAGCAACAAAAGGCAGGTAAACGACTATCTGCAGCCATGTTCCTTGATGTAAAAGGAGCATACGACAACGTTCTACATGACGTCATCCTCGAAGCCATTGGGTCAGTGGGCCTAGGCGGGCAACTTTATTGTTGGACACGCAGTTATTTACAAGGGCGGACCGTATTTGTGAACACTGCAGATGGTCCAACCTCCCAACACCCAACGCATCGTGGAGTCCCGCAAGGTGGCGTCTTGAGTCCAACCCTCTTCAACCTCGTTCTCATTGGTCTTGTAGAACGGCTACCAAGTGTGGTCAAGTTATCCATGTACGCTGACGACATCTGCGTCTGGACATCTGGCGTGACAAGACCTCAGGTACGCGCAATACTTCAGAAAGCTGTGACGTTGGTATCAGTGTACCTCAAGGACCAGGGTCTGAAAATCTCGCCAGCGAAATGCGCATTGATTGCTTTTAGTCGAAAACCAATGAGACCATACGCTATATCAATCGATGGCCAAGTCATACCATATGTCAGGACGCACAGATTTCTAGGCGTATTCATTGACAGAGACCTCTGCTGGGGCCCACATGTGGCCCACTTGAAGAAGAGGCTGATAGAAATTGCTAACTTATTCAAGTATCTCAGAGGAAAAACCTGGGAGACTTCAGTACATGCAATGATGCAATTGTACAAGACGCTTTTTTCTGGCTATTTTCGCTACAGTTTGCCTGTGTTGACCAACACCTGTAGAACCAACATTCGGACTATCGAAAGCGTCCAGGCTATGGCTCTGCGAGTTTGTCTGGGGCTACCGCGATGTTCATCAACAGCTGAGACAATCGAGATCGCTAATGACTACCCGCTAAAGACGCATATCATGATGGAAGTGCTCAGAGCACACGTGAGGCATCTTACTCGTGCCCCTGCCCATCATCTAGCTTCACTGCCAGAAGCCCGACCTCTTGCCCTATTTTGCCAGACAGTCTTGTAATATCGCACACGCGTTCCTACGGGATATGCAACTCCATCGAGGATTTCAACTCCCCCATGGAGTATGACCTATGCACATGTTGAACTCACGGTTCCAGGCATAGGGTCAAAAGCCCGGCTCTCGTCTCCAGCGCTAAAGCAGCTTTCTCTTCTCTTGTTATACGAGAAATACACTGAGCATACTCATCTATATACTGACGCTTCAACTAAAGTGGATGGGTCTGCAGGGTCGGTGATCTTTCCTGTGACAGCGACAATGGTGAAGTTTCGTTTATCCCACCAGGCATCATCGACAGCTGCGGAACTTGCTGCTCTACGTAGCGCAATTCAAGTCATTAAACACCAAGAAGCCAAGAAATGGAGCGTGTTTACGGACTCTAAGGCAGCAAGCACTACAGTGTTTGATATTCGCCTTACGCCGGGGACCTCATGAACAACTAGTGCTGGAAATTAGAGAGCTGCTTCACCACCTCTTCGACGAAGGACACAGAATCACGTTTCAGTGGCTTCCAAGTCACTGCAGCATATTGGGCAACGAACATGCCGATGCAGCTGTCCGATCAGCACACGAAGATGGTGAAGAAAAATCTATACCATTTTCAAGGACTGATGCTGCAATCACCATCCGAAAAATCGCAAATGCAGAATTAAAATCCCTGTGGAACACCGAGTGCTTACGGCACACGCGACTGCGTAGACTGGACACGTCTCGTCGACTCCGGCCTCCGTCTGGACTCTCTCGACTCAAGACAACGGTGCTTTGCCGACTATGGCTTGGTGTCGCCTTCACCAAGCTTTCGCCTTCCGAATCGGCATGGAAGACAGTGCTGCTTGCGGTCATTGCGGCAGCGATGAAACTATAGAGCACGTTCTCTGTCACTGCCCTCGTTTCAGCGTGCAAAGACGGCAACTAGCTGCTGCGTTAGCTCGCCTTGACGACAGACCTTTGTCTGAACAATCAGTGCTGGAAAGACGACATGATTTGTGTGCTCACAGAAAATCAGTGAAGGCCTTACGGAACTTTTTGCGTGGCAGCGGCCTATTGTATAGACTGTAGCACCCCAGCCCCCCCCCCCCCTTTTTTTTTCGCGCGCGTCTATTTCCCTCCTCGCTTTCTTTCCAATCTTTCTTCCCCATTCCCCCTTTTCCTAGTGCAGGGCAGCAAACCGGATGCTCCTTTTTCTGGTCAACCTCCCTGCCTTTCCCTCATTTTATTCTATCTCTCTCTCTTTCTTGGACGTGTCATTTAGCTTCGTCGTCTGTACGTCACATGGTCCCGCCGCGGTAGTCTAGTGGCTAAGGTACTCGGCTGCTTACCCACAGGTCGCGGGATCAAATCCCGGCTGCGGCGGCTGCATTTCCAATGGAGGCGGAAATGCTGTAGGCTTGTGTGCTCAGGTTTGGGCGCACATTAAATAGCCCCAGATGGTCGAAATTTCCGGACTCCTCCACTACGGTGTCTCTCATAATCATACGGTGGTTTGGGGACGTTAAACACCACATATCATATGTACGTCACGTTATACCAAATTTGGTATATATGTGGAGCTAGCGAAGCGGCCGCAAACGGGCTATGAGAGCGTAGTATGTAGCAATTTTTGGCACGACACGATTGTTATGATTAGTAGGTTTGGACGTGTCATTTACCTTAGTCGTCTATTCACGCCACGTGATACCAAGTTTGATATATGTTGAGCAAGGAAAACTGCTGCGAGCTCGCTATGAGCGTAGCATGCAATCATGCTTCACATGCCACGCACGTCATAAATATCATATGCTTGGACGTATCATTTACCTTCGTCGTCCATTCGCGTCACATTAATACTAAATTTGCTGTATGTGAAGCTAGCGAAACGACCGCGAGTGCATTATGAGCCTGGTATGCTGTTATGTACTTACATGACACGCATGCCATGATTATCACGTTTGCACCAGTAACAGCCTTCGGCATACAATCCCGTCACGTAACACCATATTTGGTATATGTGAAGCTAGCGAAATGACTGCAAGCGCATCATTACCTTAGCCTATAGTCATATTGATACATGACACGCATGTCATGATTACCATGTTCAGACGTATCATTTATCTTATTCGCGTCACGTAATACTAATTTTGGTATATGTTAAGCAAGCGAAACGGCCACGAGCGCATCATGTGCGTGGCACGTAGTCATGTTCTTACCTGACACGCATCTCATGATTATCGTGTTTGCATCAGTTATATAACTTCGTCATCCATTCATGTCCCCTAAAACCATATTTGGTATACGCTAAGCTAGTGAAACGACCGCGAGCGCACCATAAGCGTAGTGTGTAATCACCTACATGACATGAATTTCATCATTTCCCCGTTAGGGTCTGTCACTTACTATACCAGTTTCGCAACATGTCATGTGAACGAAACCTTCGCAAGACCAGCAAGACAATGAATTGTAAATCATGACATTCATGACATACATGTCATGATTTGCATGTTATGAATAGTAACCTGTGCTCGTCATATGGTCATGTTATTCTACTCCAATTTCGGTATCGATACTGTTGTCGAAACGGCCAGAAAAGCTAACAGTCGTAGGTGGCTAGATAGATAGATAAACAGATAGATAAATAGATAGATAGATAGATAGATAGATAGATAGATAGATAGACGGACAGATAGATAGATACTCCCAAATTTGCCGAATTTGTCTAAGTAATGATTCGCATTTGAATTGGAACAGAGTAGAAAAGAGTGCTGTAAAATTTGCTATATGAACCCAGACCTAATAGTCCAAGCTTCTACACTTACAATAAATATGTCATCGCAGCTTAATCAGGTTTGCTACGAATTAAGCGAGCGAGAGCTTCAACGTTCATGACGAATGACATAAGTGCAGAAACTGAAATAAGTGTGTTATGCTAAATGGTTCAAGTGTAGTTTGGTCCGCCATGGCGGACAAGTGGTCACGGTGCATGCCCGCTGACCCAAATGTCGCGGAATCGATACCCATCGTGGTGGTCGCTTTCGCTGGCTGTGTCATTAACTCTCATCTCGAACCGTCCTCCTCCATGGAGACATAAGCAGCGTGAGAATAACAATTGACAACCTGGAGAAAGTAGAAGGGGAAAGAAAATACAGCACATCTGCGGAGCGTAAGATAATTAGTGGGGTGAAGCGTCCATTCGTTCGTCCGTCCGTCCGTCTGTTCGCACCTGCTGAGTGAGTCATAAAACTAGGTGGTCACGTACCAAGAGAGACATGCATGTACAGACCCACGGCTTAAGCTGCTTCGCCCCTAAAAAAAAAAATGTCGAGCACCAGCATTCTTCCGCAAGAGCATTGTTGCCACTCGTGATATGAGAAAGGATGCGATCAAAAGCGGCGGGATAATGTTTAGACAGCGTAAAGCTTGCGGTGGCAGTGGCTGTCAGTGGCCGAACGGGGGTGATTAATCGTGCCAATATCTGGAATCACTTAGGACCTCACCGAAGGGTCGGCAGTGGTGGCCCATCAGGCACAGTGGACGCGGTGGTATAAAATTCGTTGGAAAGTGTCGGGATGAGCGTGCTCGAAGAGGAGCGGTTTCAAATCGCGACCCCATCAGCCGCGCTGAAGGGAAGAGCGTCCAGAGGAGTGCGCTATCTCCCAACGAAGGCGGCGTCAAATGGCGCTCAGCCGATGGCCTCCGTACGCACGAATCGATGCGATCGAGGACAAGCGGCTTCCATATACCGCTTCTCCATTGGCGTGACCCTTAATAGGAAAAAGCCTGAAAGCGTGACGTAGTTTCCCGATTTAGGGAACAACAAAGACACAGTTCTTCCGCATGGAGTAAAAAAATAGAGGGAGATAGATTCTGAGGGGTAGAGGAACAGTACGCCGCATCAAGGACACGCAGGCCGTTGACTGGAGTGTTGAAAAGTTGAAAAGTTTCTCTCGCGCATTGGGGTAGTGTTAGCTTTTATATAGCACGCGATGGATTTGTTTTTGTGACGTTTCATCACTGCGCACAGAATCATGGGCGTTTCTCGGGCAGCTTTGCGTCAAAATTTGCGAAGAGTAATTGGAAGCTGTACAAAGCTTGTGAAAACGCATACCGTTTGAAACGATGAACACGAAAACAAGAAGATGACACACTCGCTGGATTCACAAGCATGGTGCTCTTGCTCTCTTTTCGCTTTCGGGTTCGTCGTTTGACCATGTGTGCGCTGCCACATGCCGCAATGATCGAACAACTAGGCCACGTGTTTATTTTAAGAAATGTATTCAGCAAATCAGGAGTAGGAACTAGGTAATGTGCATCAGGATTGCCAATATCTAACGAAGCATACCCACAGAGAAGCAGCGAATTATGCTCGATCCTCGATGAAACCTCGGCTCGGCAGCAAATGTTTGCAAGCTGAGGCTGGCTCGATTTGCATAACCAAAAGAGACCAATTACACGACATGAACGTCGTTTGTCGTTTACGCTTCTTGCAAACCAAAAACATTAAAGGAGAATGAATGAGGGCATACGCTTTTATTGTTTAAAATATTGTGGCAAGTATACATTTCCTTTATAACGACTTTTTTTTACAATATATTCACAATAATTCCCTTCAGTGATTTAAAGCGGTAGTTTTCACGCTACTTCGTTCTAAGTTGGACTGCATTGAGTAAATAATAAAAAAATGCAAAGTGCAGCTTCGCCTTATCATAAAAGAAAAACGAGAACCGACTTTCAAGGAAGGCAATGGATACTTGTTAGACTAAAACTCGCAAGTTTAAAGAAAGCACATGGGTTCCATTAGGGGCTACAGCGTACAGTTACATTTTTGGAGAGAGCGCAAACTTTGCTATACGCTACTCAGCTTTGACGTTTAGAAACAGAAACACTGATATAGCCGCATCGTCCTTCAAGTGTGGGCACTTCAAGCTAAGCGGTGTTCCACGTGACTAAAAATAAATAAAATAAGCTTCCTGCGTTTTTAAGTCTTTCGAAGTGGCGATGCCTGGAAATGGCCCTCGTATTTTCTGCCTTGTGAGCCGGGCTTGAGGGCGCGTCGCGCAGAGGGCCATCACAACACTGGAAGCCATTGACTGCAAGTGGCCAGAGACGTGCGCTCCTATGCGTTTCCTCCGTTGAGAAGCGCCACTTCCGGATTTGTTCGTAAGAGGGGGGAAGGGGGTTGCTCTGCGAATGGGCGGAAGTGTTCTTTACTGCCCTAAGTGTTGCCAGTAATCTGCAAACCGTGTCTTGTTTTGCTGCAAAGGATGGAGCTCTTTAGGAATTAAGGAAGTAGGCAAGCGAGGATATATTCTTGGGGCAAGGCGGTCATTATAAGGATGGCATAATTGAATGGCAAGAACAAACCCGCTTGAGCATAGATGCTTTGACCCTCAAGGCCAAACCAAATGGAGCTAGAATAAAATTAACAAATGCACTTCAAACATAATCTTATGATCTGAAAATGCCACGTTTTTTTGTTTTCTTTCTGAAGTCACGATGTAGCCGTAGTAACAGATGAAGTCAACACAGATTCTCCACCCATCTGAGTGCCGTCTGTCAGCAGGCAGAAGCTGATGTGTTCGATAGTTGTTCAGAAAAATTGAAACTGAATGCAGTATTTACTAAGCAACACAAATTGGTCTCTAGCTTTCATAGAGCGGTAGCTTGCGCTAAGTGCTGATTTCGCATCGACGCATTTGCACAGTGCAGATTGAATGACGACACATGAGAGGACACAACGAAGGCGCTGTGTTGGGTCCTGTGCGGTGTCCAACACAGCGCATGTGTTGGGTTCTCTCATCTGTCCTCGTTGACTTTGCGCTCTACAAATGTATCAGCGCTTTGCATCGATTCCTGCTGCGAAGCTATAAAGCTGCAAAAACCACAGGGACAGGACGAGGCTTATTCAATCGCGGAGCGTTTCTATGTCGTCTTGATGAATTATTTTACTCTCTGTATGAGAACCTAAGACGAATCACGATAAAAAACAATACCGGGTTACGTATGCATCCACCTCGAACGACTATAGAAGACGATAGCCATCTTCTTTTCGTTCTAAGTAAATGTATTGAACCTCCTGTGGCTCCCTCAAAAACCTTTCCGCAGCTGTTGTGGTTTCGCAATGCCAGCAGGATAGTAAGTATTTGACGCTTTCTGTGCTTGACCTTGTCTTAGAGGTCCACTTAATAATTACGAGATCTAGGAGACAATAATCCCAAAAATGTATAGGTTATTCGAAGGTCACAGCTTTGCATCCTGTCGGTGGCAAGTTATCGTTTTTTTTACACTTTCCTCACGTTACACTTACTCTTAATATTATCCTCCCTACTTTCCCTGGTGTTATTGTCTGTTAATTCTAAATAATTCTGCACCTAAAAAAAGAACGAGCCCTTTGATTTACTCTTTCCTTCAGGTCCCGTTAATAAGGAGGCAATCGCCGGGCGATTTTCCAAGGCTTGACTTATCGGCCCTCCTGAACGCACTACGAAAGCACGGACATTTTAGAGTTAGTCCCTTTGGTGCGTCAGCGAACGCTGGTCGTGGTTCAAAGACTGAACCAGAGCCGAGAGTTGATAATAACAGAAAACATATTCTCAGCTAAGGCAGTACAAACAACCCGCCAACATGTGCATGAGGCAGTTAGCAAATACAAGAGCACTTTCAAAGTACTCCGATACATTCAAATCTACGCCCACAAAGAATCACTAGCACTACAACGCAATCTCATGCATTAACTATCAAGGAACACTTTTATACAAGAGTGTTCGTGAAACGTATTCAGTCCAAAGCTATTGGAACTAATCTTGGATGCTTCTTTTCCAGGAATCACACCGAATCCAGTGCCGTTTGCTGTCACATTCATCCGAAGTCTCTCTTCCAGAAAATACTCTTCAACACTTCCACACTCACGGCGCAGTCACTAGATTCTTCCAGATTGACTGACCGCACTAAAAGAAGAAAACTTCTTCGTCGGCATCACCATCGGCCACTCACGCACTATCATTGCAGGACAGGCACTAGCACACTGGCTGCATTACACTCTTACTTTCTCTCCTGCTTGCCTCCCTCCGCCACTTGCTTATATCGGCTCACCACGGGGTTTTCGAAGCCTGCAGGCTTTTCCTCCACGCGAAGCGCAGCCAAAGCTTGAGAAAGGAAGATATCTTTCTCGTTAGTTCGAGCTCTCGTGTCGTAATTCGGCAATGCGTCACCCTTTTCATCCAAATGGTTCTAGAATTCGCTGGGCGTCGGATCCGAGACTGTTGGCAGAGTGGTGGCGGTATTTAGGGGGAGATGAAGACGCGCTCGGCATCTTGTGTGGCTTGTTTCTTCGTTGCGCTGGCTTCTGTCACGTCTGATCGGCGCCTAATATTCGCGCAGCTGTTAGAAATCGGAGGCGTTCACTTTCTTGAGCGCTCGTCTGTGACACCTTGCTTTTCCTCTGCTTCGGGGATTTATCTTTCACCTATTAACGCTGCCATGCAATCGATGCGACGTTACCCCACGCGACGTCGCAGTGACGTCATGATTATGTCACAAGTACTTATGCTCTCTGACGTCATGATGGCGCTGTATGATGAAGCCATCACGTCATAATATTTTGCATCACTGGTTTTCGTGCGGCCTACGTAAGACGTCAGTGAATGGGCACGTTTAATGAAGCATCTAAGGCCTTTGTCTTGAAAATTCGTTGGAGAAAGTGGTTTGTTTCAGTAGTGCAACGTTTCATACCTCGGATTGAAAAGACCTGTGCTTGACCCCCTCTGTTGTAAAATTATTGATTGACATGGGAGTTTTAACATCTCAAAACCACCATATTATGAAAGACGCCTGCTGAACAGTCACGCTTGTAGAATTAGAAATATATCTGAACATAACAAATTATTTTCTCAGGTGTAGGTAGAGAGGAAAATGAGATGCGGGAAGTCAGGGAAGTTAACCGGAAAACCAATGTCTGTTTTGCTATCCTGCTCTGGGGAAGGAGTAAGAGTTGACAGAAAAGTAAGAAACAGATAATTGCGAAACAATTTAAACAAATGTAAGAAAAGAACATTGTCTAAAGAGACTTCGTGAAATAAATTTTGGTAGTTGAATAAAAGGCCCATTTCAAACAGCGTGGTAAGCCGACAAAAAGGGGGTTACGCAAAAGGCGAATTATGGAGATGTGAAAACTTAATCACAGACGCTCACGAATGCTGTTTGGAGTATGAACAAACGTCGTGTCAGATTTGCCCGATCACATTTTAGGCATACTAGCGACGTGCAATACAACTACGCTTAGGCATTGTTTATTCAGCTCCTGAAGGATGTTCTGTGTGCGGATTTTCGGTCTCCTTACGAGTTGTATGAAGTTGAAAGTATACATAGCGTCCAGCGGCTCGACACGATGGAGGACTAAAGAAAAAAAAAATGGCAGCATATCCACGGGGTGAATGATGGAGAGTGGGGCGAAGCACCTTTCTGTTCATTCGTTCTTGCTTCCATCCGTCCATGCGTCCGTCTGTGTGACCGTCCGTGCGTCCATCCGCCCATCCGTGCGTGCGTCTGTTAGTGCATCCGCACGTCCATCTGTGTGTCCGTCCCTGCGTTCTTCCATGCATCCGCCCCTGCGTCTGTACATGCGTCCATCCGTTCGTGCAGCCATCCGTGCGTCCGTCCATGCATGTGTTTGTGTGTCCGTTCTTCCATCTAGTGAACATTTCAAGTACCACAATCTCGCATCTTTTCATCACATATTCCGCATATAGAAGCGCCGCCATCCAGCAGACATTCCAAGGACTAAACGAGAGGTGGCACACGCACACTTTCTTACGGCTTGCGATTCGTGTCTACTTCCCCCCCTTTAACTTCCTCGAGTTCATGGTATATACTAGTTCACTGTATTCATGGCACTGCGGCCCAACGTTCGCTAAACCTTTCTAAAATCAAGGAGGTTACGCCCAGCTAGTATAACGTAGTTACCCTTTCTTGTCAGATAGTGCTCAATGTACATGTCAATGGCTGCTAAGGGGGAATGAGAGACAGGAGAATTTCACACAATACCCACTAGAATCGAGCATGTTTTTAGTTACGCCAAGATTCGCCCCTGATAACTGCGTCAAATTTCGCGAAACCATCGAACATTTTGAGTCTATCTTGGTTCTTTTTCCAACATATTTTGATAGCGGCAGCTGTATATCGCCCGCGGGCCGGGTGAATGCAAGGACATAATATTTTACAAGCCGAAATCATCATATCATTAGGAGGCACGCGTCTCCAAATTGATTTCGGCAACGTCAGTTTTTTTTAACCTGCACCTAAATCTATTTGAGGTGTTAAGCACGACGACGACAACGGACGTAGAGTGCACAAACACCAATATAGTCACTTCTGTTTACATTGAGCGTCATACCATCGTACGCTTGAAATATGCAACACCAACACGCCCTGTCTATCATTCTTGCACCAAATCTGAACGCACTTTTACTGCGTTTAGCTCCGGTAAAAATGCAGCTGGTGTATGCGGGAATCGAGCTCATGACTTAGATCCTAGCAGCACAACATCTCATCATGCTAACTTATCGTTGGCTGCTTGCGAGACCTGTACGTATGAACGCTCAGGGTGAACCAGCAGCACAAATCCTTTTACACTGAGTGGTGACGAGAAGTTTACAGCCATCAGCTGAATAAGACACTTGCAGGGCTCACAGTACGGTATTTTCAGTGTATTATGCCAACAATCTCCACCGCTTTCGCACTACCAATGGTTGTCTCGGAAAGCGAGAGCCGAATCGCGAAATGTACAGCCGTTGTCTATTTGCTGTTTTTTGGGGGGTGGGTTAAAAACATGCTTTCTTTTAATACGAGTGCGGCCATTACGTTTCTGTCAGTTAATTAATAGTTTGTAGTACTGCGAACGACAAAAAATTTTCAATGTAACGGGACCAAGGAGTATCGGCGAAGTGCCATAATCTAGTCTTGACACCTTTGCTTCTCGCACTCCTTGCATTGAAAACGGTAGAAATTGACGGGCATTTTCAGGTCTTCATCGTGTTGAAACTTTTGTAGCAGCTCACAATTCAGCAGTAGTGCGTCCCTGCTTTCCATAATGATGAAGAAGCGCGGCCTATGGCGTGCAAAATGCGAGATAAACGCTCCAAGGAAGACGTTTTCTATGCGCGCAATGGGAAAACCAAACAAGTGCGGCCCGTCCGAGCGATGGGAGCTTTGCCCTCTCTCCGCTAGGGTGGTGAAGGGTGCTTCGAAAACTTGAGCCTGAGTAATTTTCCACTCATCAGAACAAAGTGATCACCCTGCTTCAACGTGAAGTAGTCAGCTTGACGGAATGAGCGTGGCGTGACGTAATGACAGTAATAATAAATTTGCGGTCAAATCTCTTTACTGAAATTTCTAGAGATACGGCACTGGTAATGTGTCACATTGAGCATAGAACAGTTACTGTTCTTTTTTTATCTTCTCTTCCCGTTTCACGAAACGTTTCTTTTCCGCCCCAGTCATCTGCAACACTTTCTCTGTTGGCAGCAACGACACCATCGTTCTCTTATCAAAGCACATTTCTTTACTCGAAGAGACACTTGGTCTAATTGGTGATTATTCTTACGTAGGAACAACAACGCTAAACACGTGCGAGGTGCAGCGAACACACGACACGCGTACTATGGTCCTGTGTGACGTTTTTACTTGTCCTCATCCGTTTTTAACGCTGGCATTTCTAAATAACGTCTTCTTCTTCCACCTTCATTAGTGTACGGTACCCAACACGTTTCAGCCTCGGTTAACCCTGCTTCCTTTCTTTCCTCTTTCTCTCTCTCCGCCGTGGTGGCAGACGTTCGAATAGCCACAGTGTGTTCGTGTGCATTCATTTTACGTACGTTGTTTTCGTAGTCTAGTGATCGAGGTTCCGTGTATCCATTCCAGCGGGCCTCTTCTTCGGAGACTTGGGTTCGAATAGCACCTTCAGCATCGCAACGCCATGCCGAAAGATGGGCAAATGTCAAGCTAATTGTGATTTAGAATGTTGCATAGAAAGGCAAGCAACATGGCGTAATAGACTACACGCTTACAGCCTATTGCTGGTGCACAGTGATTTGGCTGCACTACACCTCGAATAAAGAGTGACGCGAGTGCAACGATGAAGGGTTCAGTGTCCCTGTGGCCAGCACTCATTATCATGCCAGTGTTGTAGCGGTGTGGGCTCGTATACTCAACTATAGAGATAACCGATCTTACTTGATGCGCGCCTGAAACACAGTCTGGTAAGTTAAACGTAAACATTTTGACAGCAATCTGTCTGGCTGGGTAGAAAAGTTTAGAAAATTAAAATTGCTCCAGCCACAGTTCAAAAAGAGCCCGACGTTTCGAGACCGACTCGGTCCCTTCCTCAGGGGGTGACTGTCTTGGTCATGGAAGTGTCGTCGCGTCGTGTTCTCTCACCACGGCTCCGGCTTTCCCTTTCCACCACGTTTCGGAGACCGTGAACGTACACCGAAGGCATTGTTCCCAGCGAGCGGTTCACGTTGGCAGGCGTATGCTGAATGTGCCAAGACTCGAGCAAGAGCCTCTTTCCCAGATTCCGTTTTGTTTCAATAACAGAAGCGCCGTCTAAGTCAATTTTATGGTCGTGCTTCTCGCAGTGCTCCGCCAGAGCGCTACGTTGCACTTCCATCTTCCTGACGTCGTTCTTGTGTTGGCGAATTCTTTCCGGGAAACACTTGCTCTCGCCTATGTAGCTGGCTGGACAGTCAGAACACGACGCTTTGTAGACAACGCCCGGGTGTAGCTCCCTGGGAGGCCGGTCTTTCGGCCGCGGTAGTAAGCGAGCGAGCGTCGAAACAGGTTTATGGATTACCGTGACCCCGGCTTTTCCTAGGATTCTCGAGAGCTGTTCACTTATGCCCGGCACATATGGAATGGCGACGCGGTTGTTCGGCGTCTTCGTTTCTCTCGTGTGCGGTGGTGTGGCCAGGGCGGAAAGGGGGTCGGGCGGTGTGTCGCTTGCAGGTGTCTTTCCGCGGTGCGGTGGTTGTCGTCTCGACAAACGGCGTGACGCCCGGCGGATGAACGCTTCTGTGTAGCCATTCCTTCGTAGCTCGGCGACAATCCTCTTTTCTTCTTTCTTCCTCTCACCTTCCGACGTGCAGATTACTCGTGCACGTGAGAGGAGTGCCGAAACCACTGAAGCTTTGTGGGCAGTTGGATGACAGGACGAAAAATGCAAATACCTGCCGGTGTGAGTTGGCTTTCTATACACCGAAAAGGTCATGCGCTCGCCCTGTCGTCTGACTAAAACATCGAGAAACGGAAGCGCCCCGTCTCGCTCTCGTTCCACCGTGAACTGTATCGCTTGGTCGATGGAGTTTAGATGTTCGAGGAAGCTGTCTACTGCTGCCTTCTTTATTATGCAAAAACAGTCATCCACGTACCTCACAAATACTTTCGGCCTGTCAATAAAGGAGCCCAGTGCCGTCTCTTCTATGTGTTCCATTGTGAGGTTCGCAGCGGTAACTGAGATCGCCGCTCCCATCGCGGTCCCGCTGGCTTGTCTGTAGAAGCTCCCGTTGACGCTGAAATACGTCCCCTTGAGGCAGTATTCCAGTAGGCGACACAGTTCGTCGACGCCCAGGCAGGTTCTTTCATCCAAGAGCTCGTCTTGGTTCAACGCTGCTCGTGCGCTGGATACCGCTAGTGCTACGGGCACACTGGTGAATAGGGATACGACGTCGAACGAGACGAAGCATTCATCGCTGCTCACGGTCACATCTCTCATGCGCTCCAAGAAGTGGCTGGCGTCGCGTATGTGGGTTGGTGTTTGCCCCACGAGCGGCGCGAGAGTCCGGTGGAGATACTTGGACAGCTTGGAATACTTGGAATCTGGGAAAGAGGCTCTTGCTCGAGTCTTGGCACATTCAGCATACGCCTGCCAACGTGAACCGCTCGCTGGGAACAATGCCTTCGGTGTACGTTCACGGTCTCCGAAACGTGGTGGAAAGGGAAAGCCGGAGCCGTGGTGAGAGAACACGACGCGACGACACTTCCATGACCAAGACAGTCACCCCCTGAGGAAGGGACCGAGTCGGTCTCGAAACGTCGGGCTCTTTTTGAACTGTGGCTGGAGCAATTTTAATTTTCTAAAGTCTGGTAAGTGTATTAGCAAGCGAATGCCTATGGCCTCTAGAACTGAGCATATTTGTTTTGTTTGCCCACTAGGTATGTTGTGGTACATACCCATAACGACGGTACGTCAGGACATTGGGCCACCACCCACCACTCTTCACAAAGAGCACGGGTTACGCATAGTTTTAAAAGTTTGGCCTTGTTGTAGCTAAATGCTATAACAATATCATTGTTGCGTTCCTATTGCAGTGAGTGTATGATAACATTGCTAGCCATGGCAACTTTGTTGGTCTACTTTCTTTCTGCGAGAACCGTTCCTGGGTTCACTCTCACATTTTTACACGCGTACACGCACTCGCACATGCGCACACTTGCAGGTGCATAAACCGTGGCCATTCATTCTTTTTGGAGTCCTGGAGAGAGATTACTCACGTGTTAAAGCCTCTCAAGAGCGCTGTTCATACTGGAGTCACTTGCAATGCCGCTGCATGAATGGTTCTTCGCTGCAAATTCTTCTCCTTGGATGTTTCATTTCGCTGCTCCTGAGTCTCAGTTCAGTTAGAGCTTTCTCTTTGCTGCCAAGTTTACCCAAGCCTACGCACGACAGTTTACCCACGCACGACAGTGCCTAGTCCATTCCACATCGAAGGTTACACGCCAGCTGGACCTCCTTCATTCCAATTACCACACTCAGTTTTCTTGTTGCGGCACCACCCAGCTTTGCTATATCCCTCTTCTATTTCTTTTTTTGACAGTTTACTCGGGAATGAACGCGAAAGAACATCGCTGTTACAGTGGCGCATGAAAATAAAGAAGCTGCAGTCCGCCGATGTTCCTAATTCGTTTCCCGCAGAGAAAGGGAATCAGCCACGCAGAAATTCGAATCACAGGCAACAGCGGTCAGCAAAGAAGCCGCTGATTTTATAAGTAAACAAAGGCAACGTATTAACATTAGCAAGTGAAAAAGGACGTTGTACCTAATGTCTATAATGAGGCGCGCTCAAGAAGAACTGCGTGAAGAACGCAGACGAGAAAAGAAGTCTGTCTCCTTGTATAGCGATCCAGAAAACAATATAAAGGAAAAAGAAAGCTTAGCATTGAAAGTCTTCGTGTAATCGTATTGCTGCTGGAATGTCATCGTCAGTTAGCAAATAAGAGGCCATGCGGATGGGTCGCCGCTATGGTTTCTTCATACGAGTTTCGTACCTTTTGCTGTGGGCAAATGTTTGCAAAAAAAAGTAAGTCATGTAGATCAGTTTACATCGAGTAAATATGATCGCAATATCTAACCTGTCCTCGGAGTAAGCCAAGCCACGAAGAAGGGGAGGGCTAATTTGCCGATCTATTCAGAAGTTCTTAGCACGCTCGAGATGTCCGATTAATTAATACAGCACCACCTTGGAGAACACTTACGAGGAGGAATAGCCGACTTGCGCTGAAGCAGTGTCAACGAAATTTAATTAAGGACTCTTTTCACAGCACTTCTTTATCAAACCCCAGCGTTCTGCGTGGCAGTCAGGTACGCCACGTGTTGAAACAGCCATATTTGTAAAAAAATTACAACATTACATCTGTAATCACGTGATGCAAGCGCTATGCTTGTTTAACGCCAATTGTGGTTCCAGCGTTCGCTCCATTTTTTATAAAAGTCTAAAAAACACAAAATTTCTATTCCTTGACCCGACAAGTTGTGTTAACGCATTGACCACGAAGTAATATGCTAATGACAGTTACATATGATGTTCACTTGATCGCACTATAAAGTGCACTTCGTCTTTATAATGCTGACATCTGGGATTTAAATGGAGTACCAACTTCATGTCACACCATTACTTGCCCTTTTAATGCCAGGGTATTCTACACTCCAGGTAAGTCCAAGAAGTGTGCATACAACAGGCTTGGCAAAGTGTGCGCACAACAGCTACACTTATAAAAAACTCGTGGCTCTACCCCGCAATACCAAACTAAAAAAAAGTGCAGAGTAGACCATTACTCGATGACTTCTCCGCATGAAACTGATTTGTATCCCAACAAGGCATGTGATCTCCTAAGTTTTCACTCTAAAGGTGACCGCTATCTAAGAAACTATCTAAGGCAGAGATATCGTTACAAAGAAAAACAAAGGCAAACTGGTCAAAACAGGAATCAGCTGATAACATTTACAACTTCGCATGCTTGGCTCAAGAAGTTGAGTGAGCTTAGAACTGTTGGAAGTAATAACATTGTAGGTGCTTGCGAAATTACAAAGGCAATGAACAAACAACAGACGAAAAGAGAATTCGTTGCTTTCATGTGTAGTACAGTTTCTTTCCCACATACGTTGTGAAGTTGACCGCAATAGACTTAGATATAAGGTTATAAAATGAAGTTTTAACCTACTTGCTGTGCATTTGAGACTACAAGACAATCTTTGAGCACTCTCAGCTTATCAATGCGCACAATAATACCAGCAACGCCATCGCTTCTGCCCTTGATCAACACCAACAATCAAATATATGCACATCTGCACCAAACGCGCAATCTAGCAGTTGCATGGCCCTTAGATACATTTATGCGTTAATCTAAAGGTTAATACAATTAGAAATCACAAAGTTTCTTGCGCCATAACTTAAGACGACAGGTAGGCGATAGCGATCTTTTTTTTTCCTTCTCAGTCGATGTGTTGTTTTTGCGCCGCCCTCCAAAAGCGTTTGATATTAATGTGGTTTTGCATAGCCTTCATGATCTGCCGAGTTTAGAGCAAGCTAAAGTGCGTGTGATGATGTCATCATGTCACGTTAAGCAGTAAGTCTTCAATATGAAGTTATACTAATGTCAAGGATTTTGGTGACTTGTTATGTCACACTAACCTTATGTAACGCTATTATCGGGCCATGAGTTCTTTATGACTCGTCTGGGTGCCGACGGTAGATGCCGCTGAATTTTGGCGTTTGGTGAGGAGAGAGAGACAAATGAACGTTTATTTCGAAACAGTGTTCCTAGTGATGCCGAGTATCAGGTGCGAACGTTTCCTAATTCAGAATCCCTCCGGCTTGACTTCCCTCTTGACTGGTGACGAATTCTGGCTGGTTTTCCAGGTCGTCTAGGACGAGCTCATAATCCCATCTTTCTATTAGGTGGTCGTCAGTCTTTTTTGGGGCTTGGCTGGCATCCCTCTTCAGAAGCATGACACTATTTTCAAGGCACTGGCATTAGAAAAGCAAGTGTGCTGTGGTGTCGTTTACGTTGAAAAGTGGGTACGTATAGCCATGTTTCATTGAGCATATAACGATTTAGCCTTATTATTGCCCGGGGACCCTGCAGGTGAACACTACATGAAAGAAGATGCCGTTTAGTGGGTTTAAATACAGAGTAAATAGATTTTTAAACGCCCTTTCTCCTCGTAACATTTTGTTGGAGGTGCTGGGTCCTCCCAGACTCAATATTCACGTTGAATCCAGGCAGCGGACGCTCCTTGCCTGCCTCTGCGATGTATGTTTAAAACGAGAATAGGGATTCGTCGATAACTTCACCTACAAAACTTTGACAAACCGCACCGGAACCAACAGCGCCTCATAAAGCTGAACCGCATCGTCGTTTTTACCCGACCACCTGACTGAGGAAACGTTTCCGACAATGACAAAACTGAAGTGAAGAATTGGCTCAGTTCTACAAAGAAATGAGAGCACTGTATAACTGGAAAATGTAGACCTACTCAGATGTGGGTCGATATTTTTTTTACTTTGAAATAACAGGTAACGTTTGGTTTTTGAATTATAGGGAAGAAATGAAGAGTTGGGACGTCTGCAATCTAAAATTCATAGATCTTTTCGGCAAGCTCATTGGGTGCCCTCGTGCTGCGCAGAAAGACCTTGCGTGCCGACTCCCACTCTGCCCCAAGTGACACGTAACACACACTCAAGATGGGCTTGCCTCGGCCGCAAGGTTGATGACATGATGCCCGAATCTGAAAAGGCCGCGAACATCCTCAAGGAAATCATGCGTGGTGCCATCCATCTTCTCGTGTTTTGAAACTCACGTACAGTTGACATCATGTGAAAAGTCGTCTTAGTACTCCAGTTTTCTCGTCTTCAGAACATGAATGCAACATCTACTTGCATGGACTTTCGTTTACCAGCAGTCCCTGCTGCACTCGAAAGCATTGTGTGACTCGTTTGTCGCGAAATTGAGGCCGCATATATGATTCCTGATCAAGTTCGCGCCCCTGACAATTCTCGCGCAACATTTTTGTTCTAATCCAGACTGTTGTACTCCAGAAACTGACCAACGCAGGACTCGTAATACTCTTCTCCGTGAACTGGCTCGACTCCTGGCTTCCCATAGTACCTGATCTGCCTGTCCCGAGGTTCGTACAACAGTGCTCCCTACTGGAACTTGAGGGAATGGTGAACCTCTGATGAAAGACTGATCTGCTTCTGGTGTAAGCGAGGTGGTAATATTTCGTCTCATTGCCGCAGCTTCTGGAACTCAAAGTCATTGCTGCACTAAACAAACGTCCGTGGCCTTTTAGCGTCGAAACAAGACATATTTGATCTCTATGACCGACTGCTAGACCAAATAGCCGTGGCAAAGCATTCAATTAACACGGACGATAGAAATATCGCACACCAATGGCCAGAGCAGGCTTCCTTCACCGAGTTCCCCATCGTCCAGAAAGAAGTGGACAAGGTGCTTGCCCGGGTCATACATGAGCCTTCTTCAAACACTAAGGCTTCGCTGGGCAAGCTGGTGAACAAGACTACAGCCGGCGCATCTGTGGCATCAGTGGATGAATTAATTTTTTTGACAATGTGAGACATTGCCTACATGCAACACTCAGATGAATTAACAGCTCAGTTCAAACGATATTTAGTAATGAGGAGTGGTACGCGTTATTAAGGTTCTCGTCCCTCAAACTATGTACCTTTTCACATACGTCCTCCTGTGCCCCGCCGCAATCCTGCCTGAGCTGCACTAAAGGGGCTTGACACTCATAAAATGCACTGTGGAGGCTGTGACGTCTGCCATAGTACGACGGCGTTTTTCCTCTCCAGTCAAAGGGTCTCTTATTGACTGTACAGATAAGCTTTTCTCGTCAATACAACACTTTTTACCTGTTCCGCTTCGGAGGAGGAGGAGGAGGTAAGTTTATTTACAGAAAGGCAGAGAGGTCGGCCTGAGCGATAGCTTGCTCTAGCCTGCTACTCTACATTGGGGGAAGGTAAAGGGGAAAAGAAAGAATAATGCATGGCGATGGTGAGATAGAGAGGTGAGTATGTAGTGTTCTTTCTAGCTGAGACACATTTCATAGCCGCGCACATAGTCCAGTTGTTTCCAAAAAGGTTAATAACTGCTCTTGTGACCGCAGTTGCACTGTTCGTGTCTGGCCAAGGGCCCAACATGGTCTCATCAGTTAATGACCTACTGCGATATAGTTCAGTAGAAGAAATCAGTGTTTGTCGTTCACGTGCGTATGCTGGGCAGACACAAAATATGTGATCAAGTGTTTCTGGCACATCACA
The DNA here is from genome assembly GCF_013339725.1 of Rhipicephalus microplus. NCBI lineage: Eukaryota > Metazoa > Arthropoda > Arachnida > Ixodida > Ixodidae > Rhipicephalus > Rhipicephalus microplus. Next base: position 68,100,404 of record NC_051170.1, read on the forward strand.
ATGTTCACAATTAGGACCGGCGTCACTGCGACCGATGATATGTGCGTAACGTCTGGCGTACGCTACACCAAGACGAATGCGGTGAATCATACGTGTGAGTTGCCGTTTCAACTTAGAGGTCATGCGGAACCTCATTTCCGGGTCCCATTTGTGAAGTCGCTGGTGTCGCCGTTCCGGTTTGGTCCAGTGCTGAAGTGTGTAGCTGCGCATCACGCAGCGAAGCAGGGCGTTCGTGTCAGCTCGTGAAAACGCAATGTGTACTTCAGGGGCACTGCTTAAGGCATTTTTAGCTTCAGCGTCTGCCTCTTCGTTTCCCATCACGCCGCAATGAGCGGGAATCCACTGGAATGTTATAAGATGACCATTTGTTGAAGCAACCTGAATAAGTTCTGTGATTTCTATTGCCAAGCTGTAATACGGACCTTGCTTCATGATGCAATTAATGGTTTGCAAAGCGGGTTTGGCATCACAGAAAATCGTCCAGGCTCGAGGTCGCTGTCCGGAAATAAATCTTATTGCCTCCCGGATAGCGACAAGCTCTGCGGCAGTTGATGTGGTTTTATGGTCCACTTTGAATCGTCGAGCGATATCCATGTCTGGGATGACAAAGGCTGCGGCGGAGGTGTTTAGCGTGGTGAATCCGTCGGTGTACACGTGCAGAGAATCACTGTACGTTGTGTAAATGTGATATAGGGTCAGCTGTCTGAGGCCAACAGAAGAAATGAGCGACTTCTTCGTGATTCCAGGTATCGTAAATGAAACAGGTGGTTTAGGCAGGACCCATGGAGGCACTGCAGGGGCATTTGGCGGAGAAAATCTTGATGATATAATGTTTTCATGCCGCGATATTACTCTTGAGAAACTGCAATCTGGGTGAGTGGCGGGTAGTACTGACAATGGGTGCTGTCTGTGTCTGCTCAGCAATGGGAGGTGAACTCTAAGTGGCTCGCAGAGCATGTATACACTGATGGGACAAGCCCGAGCCTCTGCGATTGTCCCGTTTGTTGAAGTACAGCGCGGTAGACCCAAGCATCTTCGTAAGCATTGAGCTTGAACACTCTCTAACGTCTTCACACAACTAGGTCTCATATTGGAGAGCACCGGCATGCTGTATCGAATGTATCCCACAAATAGAGCATTCTACAATCGAAGTAGCGATAATTCTCACGGGCCCCATCTTGCTCCTGCTACGTGGCGAAGAACGAGAGCAAAGCTCTGCAATTTAGATTTAAGTACTGCGACATGCCTCGTCCACGATAGATCTCTGTGTACGACAACCCCAAGGAACTTGTGGTGCGTTACAGCAGGTATCGCTGTGCCATTAATAAATATCGGGTATTTAGACATATACTTGCGCGTGAACGCAAGCACTGCGCATTTGTCGATTGAAAGAGTGAGCCCCTGACGTCGTAGATATTTGTATGTGATCGTCACTGCACGCTGTAGTCGAGCTCGTGATTGCGGACGAGTAGTTCCGGATGCCCATATGCATATGTCATCAGCGTATGCACTGATCTGCACCGTGCTGGGAAGTTCTGCTGCTAGGCCGATCACTGTGACATTGGATAGGATCGGGCTGAGAACGCCTCCTTGGGAAACACCACGATGAACCTTATATCGATCGGTGTCTCCGTTATTTGTCGTCATGTAAATGGTGCGGTCCCTAAGGTAGCTAAAAATCCAAGCGTACAGTCGTCCACCGATGTCGAAATCTTCCAGTGCGTCAAGGATCGCATAATGCAGCACATTATCGTAGGCACCCTTAATGTCTAAGAAGACCGCCACCACTAGTCTGCGTCGGCTTTTTCCCTCTTCAACGCTGGTGATCAAGTCGACCACACCATCAATGGCAGATCGGCCTCTTCTGAAGCCGTTCATAAACTCAGGAAAGAAGTTGTTCCTCTCTAGAAGCCGCTTTAATCTTGACAGTACCATTCTTTCCATCACTTTTCCGACGCAGCTGGCTAAGGCGATTGGTCTGTAGGAGGAAAGTGCGTAAGGACACTTCCCCGGCTTAAGCAATGCAATAATGCGACTGCATTTCCAATGAGTTGGGACTTTTCCTGACTCCCATGAGGTGTTATAATGAGATAACAGGATACGTCGTGCTTCTGTATCAAGATGGTTGAGTGCAGCATACGTGATTCCGTCAGGTCCTGGTGCCGATGATTGGCGGGAGGCAGAAATCGCAGCGTCAAGCTCATGCATTGCGAAACGTACATCAAGGCGCTCGTCAGACGATGGAGGCGCAACGGTAGTAAGAGGCTCATTAGTGGCAAGACCATCAGTGGTGTGCACGATGACGCTACAGTATCCACTGGCTATCTCAACATCTGTCCGTCTCTGATGTAGAGCAACAGCTTGAAATGGTTGACGTTGTTGGGGAGTTGTCTGCAAACTTCGTACCACCTGCCAGATCTTAGATAGAGGTTGCCTGGGGTCCAGAGATCCACAGAACTTTCTCCAACGTTGCCTGTCAATCTTGTCAAGATGCCGAAGAAAATGTCGTTGAGCTCGACGACAGGCGGAAAGGTCTGAAGGTGACTTCGTTCGTCTGTATCGGCGTTCAGCACGGCGACGGATTGCACGAAGGGCCTCATAATGGGAGTTAACTGCTGATATCTGCATCGGTAGGTTAACCTGTTTGGTTGTGTCACGCAGTGGAGAAGCAATGATGTTCTCTACCTCGGATGCATCAGTCGTGTGCTCACAGCCAGACTTGACAGATGCCTTGAACAGTGTCTAGTCGGTTTGATGAATGTAGCGTGTGTGCGTGCGGCGAAACCACCTGAACTGAACATAGGTTGGAAGGTGTTCACTGCTGCGAGTGTCCAAATCTGTGAACCAACATGCGGAAGACAGGAGGCTTCTGGAAACGAAACAGAGGTCGAGGCAGCTGCTGTAGGACGTGCCACGAACAAATGTAGGTGATCCGTCGTTGAGTACGCTTAGTCCATAGTTGCATATAAAATTGGCCAAATCCCTTCCGCGATAATTCCTTGTAGTGCTACCCCAGAGAGAATGATATGCATTAAAATCGCCGATCACTATGTGTGGTCTTTGTGCTGCTTGGAGAATGGTCCCCAGGTGAATGCAGTCCATCTGTGCGCTTGGGTGTATGTATCCTCCTATTAGTGAGAATGTCTACTTTTTATGTGTTATAGTCAGGCTCACGCAATCATTGTTGGTATGCGACGCGACTTCCTTTCTCAGGAACGTCAAATTACGGCGTATACAAACGAGAACTTTGCTCGTACGTTGATAACTGCGGGACCAAATCTGGATATATCCAGATATACGAAAAGATGAAACCATATTCGGTTCACATATATCGATAACAGGAAATTGATATTTAAAAACCCATTGCCAGAAGTCTGACAGACGGCCGCGTAGGCCACGAGCATTCCATTGCATAACAAGCGACTGGCGCATGCGTTCTTCGAATATCAGTTACATGTTAACTTACTGAAGAACGAGTAGAAGAGGCTCCAAAACCTCAAGTAGCTGCACAGCCGCTTTAGCAGCGGTAGTGTTTAGGCGGCTGAGAATCTTACGCATCGAACCCATCAAATTTTTAAGCATAGCCTTGATATCTGCGTTGCACATCTTGTTTTCTTCATTGGGGGTAGGGGCGCTATGTGATGATGTCGCTATCGTAGCTCTTGACGGTAGTGAAGGCCACTGAGTCTCCGACGTGGGGAGAGCCAATGACTGGTTACATTGTACTTGCGTGGACTGTATTGGCATTTGAGCATCCGTATCCTCCTTTCTGGCTGACAAAAGTAGGCTAGTAGGTGGTGAGGGCACGGTTTTGTGTGTCGAATTCGATAAGCTATGAGCACTGCTGCTTTATTTGCGTCGGTGTCGTGAACGATGTTTACGGCGCCGTACAGCCCTTGCAGCTTCTCTGTGAGTGGAGTGGTCTCGAATCATCTTCTTCAGGATACTAATTTCATTCCTCATTTTGCGACATTCCTTTGATGTTGCGTCGTGGGCACCTGAGCAGTTTGGGCATTTGGCCACAGCATTGCAGTTATCACCATCATGAAGGCCGCCGCAATGCTTGCAGGTTACTGCACTCTTGCAAACTGCACTAACGTGCCCAAACTTCATGCATTTATGACATTGCAGAGGTTTTGGTACGTAAGGACGTACCGAGTGCCTCACGTACCCAACTTTTACATGTGTGGGTAAGAACTTCGACTGAAAGACTACTTTAACACATCGCGTGCGTCCAAAGCGAAGGAAACCAAGCACGGGAGCCGACGATGACAGCAGTTTCTTGAGACTCGAGTCTGTTATCTCTTCATCCACATCGTATATAACTCCTTTTGTCGTGTCTTCGTCATACGCGGAGAATGCGCGCACCGGAATGTTTCCTAATCGAACAATCGCTTTCAGCGTGTCCAATAAAGCCTTCGTAGTGACCTCTACGGACAGTATGTTCTTTCGAGTATTTATGCGTATTTCTACGACTTTCCCTGGAGCGATGACCTCAAAGTACTCTGACAGGCTCTGCCTATTCAGAGAGTTCAAGTTGTCTGTCTTCGATGTACGAAATGGTGTACATACGAAATGGCACATACGAAATGGTGTATGACCGCATGCTACTCGCCTTTGTCTGTGCTTGCCGGCCAGTCGGCGATGTCCGGCTGATTTTCTTTTTCAGGCGTCGGCTTGGTACGACCACGTAGTCGCTGTTCGAAACCTTATCTTCAACGGAGGAGTCATCAGAATTCTCAACGTGGACCACGCTTGGTCCGGGGTGAGAACTTGTGTCAGACGCACTATGATGTGGTCGGCCCGGTCCTGGTTGCTGGAGGGGGTTTTGATCTTACATTCTAAGGGGGAACGCCCCTCCGAAGTGTGTCGATTATTGAAAAGTCTAGGCAAAAGAACTAGAAAACTCACAGAGCTCGAAGCAGAGGCTCTTCTCTGTGACAACTTCTTCCTTCCCGTTCCGCTTCGGAGAGTAACTATGATATATAATGGAATTTATAGCTTCTTCCTGTTATGGTCTTTTTAGAAGCCACTGGACTATATGCATGGCTATAACAATTTTATCAGTTGGAAAAGATTCCATTTCCTCATCTCTATATCTCCCCATCGTCATTCTTTACTTTTTTTTCTCCCCTTTTCCCTCCCTCGGTGTAGAGTACCAGGCTAGAGCATGCCATTGGTCAGGCCGACCTTTCTGCCTTTTTTATAATAAACCTGTCTCTCTCCTGAGTTGTATGGATGAATGAAAGAACTTTACTTGCAGTTCTGAGAAACGCAACTAACACGTGGTGTGCTTCTCCAACGTTGGAACGGGCAGGCTAAGCCCGACTGCCGCATCGTAGGCTCTCTGGATAACCCAAAGCTGATCACCTTGTTGGTGCTTCTGGTGGTAGAGCACCGCTTGGCCTGGTTGGCTTGATTGATCCTGGTAACAAGGGGCATCGCCAGAACAAATGCTCTAAGTTAGTTACCTCACCAAAACGGGGGCACGAGCTGCTAGTGTAGGCATCGGCGTAAAGCTTATAGAAGATAGCCAGATGTGGGTATGCATCCGTTTGTAAGAGTCTCAGCGATGTTGCGTGGGCTCTGTGTAGTATTCTGTGAAGAGGGGGTAGACCCTCCTGCTTGCTGCGTTAGATAATTGTATGTCGTGGGCTGATCTCTGTGATCCGACTTCATGGGCTGGGGAGAACCACTGGGAGCGCGGAACGTCATACCTCGCGCCTTGGAGGGACCAGCTCGCTTAGGTTGCTGGAGTCTCTTTCAAAATGGCCCATGTGAGCAGCGAACCAAGTGGTTAGAAATGTCTTTTTTACCGGGAATACAGCGTGCTTCCTTGGCAGTTGTATGATAGAGATTGCATTGTTATTGTTAGTTGTGTTTTTAAAATGCTACGCATATATATTCCCTTGAACATCTTTCAAAATCTGCGGAGCAGGTAGGAGTATAAAGACGATAGAAATATGGCCATTGTTACGAAATTACATAACTCCGATCTTTTAGGAGAGTCTTTCGTCTATCACCAGCCTGACTCGCACAGCGAATGTCGGCGTAATAAAGGCAATACCACCAGCCATAAATACCACCGAGTTTCACACGAGACGACTTAAGAGCCACTAACGTCAATAATACTATTAGTATTAGCGCAACACGTTGCAGTAGCATCGTTCCGAGATCGTACTAATCTGCTCGCTCTGCGTAAATGCACGAAGTAACGCTCAAATTGTTCTGCGAACAAGTGAGATTCACCTCTACACCTGCGGGCGAATGAGGAAGCGGAATTAACGACAGAAGCCATTACGCCACAGCCGCCTTTACGAAGCGCGTGTCAATTTATTCTCTACCACTACGCGTGCGTACACGTGTCATGAAAGTAATTAACAAGCCGAGGGTGTCCTTCTGGCTAATTCCGTCGCCGGAGCCCACACAGCTGTAGAGTCCGCAGTGCGCAAGGAGTAAGCGCTTGCCATTTGCAGAGAAATTCCACGAAGACACGCGCCAATCCGACGGGAATTGTTGCTGTGGCCGCAGTCGACACAAAATGAAGTAAGCACGCGGTTCGGAGGCGAACAATTTATCTCAACTATAGGAACTGCTAGCGCAGACATATAGGCCTAGATGTCGTTCCCGCCTCCGGAAAATTACGTTAGTCGCTGAGGCACAGCAATGACTGTTGCTAGGAGTTCGGGTAATTGATTGTTGCCCTGGGATAATGAAAGAGCGACGATAGAACTAAGACTCGACCCAAAGCACTGCGTTTGTGCTGATGTCGCAAACAAGATCGGAGTCTTGAATTATACGAGGCAGCTGGGTCGTCCGCTACGATGCTGCTTGTTTTCAGTGCGATTTATAGTGATCTCAGAAGTGATTTAGAGAAGCCAAAGAAATCTAGTTTCAAAAGCTGGGCTTCGAACTTGCGTAGTATTTTACTTCGTGGTCATGAAACTTTCTTTGCGTTTAGAGAAAGTCAGTTCTTAGTAAATGTATGTATGTATGTATGTATGTATGTATGTATGTATGTATGTATGTATGTATGTATGTATGTTGTATGTATGTATGTATGTATGTATGTATGTATGTATGTATGTATGTATGTTATGTATGTATGTACGTACGTATGTATGTATGTATGTATGTATGTATGTATGATGTATGTATGTATGTTGTATGTATGTATGTATGTAGTGTATGTATGTTTGTTTGTATGTATGTATGTATGTATGTATGTATGTATGTCTTCATATTTTTCGTAGCAGGCGAAGGGTAAGGTAGTACAGGGTTATCTTCGATGAATATGGGCTCCGAAAATCAGCAATAGTTAGCGCTGAAGATTTCTAAAGTAGTTACACGAGTACTGAGGCTGCACAGCAAACAAAACCTACTACACCAACACATTGCTTAGAACGTTTATAAGGGCGTAATAGTTTCGGAATGCCATTAGTGATAAAAACTTCAGTTTTCGTAATAAAGGTATACCAGTGAAATATGAATATGTAAGTAAAGGATACATTTACACATTTCTTACAAAATAAAAAAACAGGAGCAAACTCAGTTTACGCATGTACTCTCGTGACAAATTTTAAAATTGCCTTCCCCGCCACGGTGGTTTAGTGGTTAAGGTACTGACCCGCAGGTGGCCGAATCAAATCCTGGCGGCAGCGGCTGCATTTTGGATGGAGGCAAAAATGTTTTGGGCCCGTGTGCTCAGATTTGGGTGCACGATAAGGAACCGCAGGTGGTCGAAATTTCAGAGTCTTCCACGACGGCGTCTCTCAATATCGTATAGTGGTTTTGGGAGGTTAAACCCCACATGTCAATCAACCAATTTTAAATTGCTTTGATACATCACGACTCCAAGAATTGAGGTTATTTTCAACCTCAGAGAGATTGGTAAGGTGTAATTTCAAGAAGCAATTCGGGTGGCAAAGCTATTTTTCCTCTTCATTCTCTGTACTCCGAGAACATGGCATCAGGATTCGTGTCGTCACAATATTCTCATACGAATACAGAATAAGGTTTCTATTGGAACACAGAAAAGTGTCTATGTCGACCACTTAATGTTCGCATATAAACTGTTGTGTAATGAGTGCACGCGAGCTCTGCTGAATTTAACAACTTTCTATGCTTCCGTCTAAAATGACCGCGGGTGGGAACACGGGCACAAGTGCAAAGTCAGGACACAACATACGCCTACAAGCAGCTGAAGATGCGGATAACGGCGGAAAAGAAAGAAGGCACAAATACTTATCTGCACATGCCCAAGCAGTATGCGAACCTACCGTCGGGCACGCTGGCGGGTCTATGTGAAAGACGTATGTATGTATGTATGTATGTATGTATGTATGTAGTATGTATGTATGTATGTATGTATGTATGATGTATGTGTATGTATGTATGTATGTATGTATGTTGTATGTATGTATGTATGTATGTATGTATGTATGTATGTATGTTGTATGTATGTATGTATGTATGTATGTATGTATGTATGTATGTATGTATGTATGTAGTATGTATGTATGTGTATGTATGTATGTATGTATGTAGGTAGTATGTATGTATGTATGTATGTATTATGTAGTATGTATGTATGTATGTATGTATGTATGTATGTATGTATGTATGTATTATGTATGTATGTAGTATGTATGTATGTATGTATGATGTATGTAGTATGTATGATGTATGTATGTATGTATGTATGTATGTATGTATGTATGTATGTATGTAGTATGTATGTATGTATGTATGTATGTATGTATGTATGTATGTAGTATGTATGTATGTATGTATGTATGTATGTATGTATGTAGTATGTAGTATGTATGTATGTATGTAGTATGTATGTATGTATGTATATGTATGTATTATGTATGTATGTATGTATGTATGTATGTATGTATGTATGTATGTATTGCAACGAGCAAGGTTGCGTAAAAACACAGGTTTTATTTCAGAAACGTTAGCCGCAACAAGCTGGTACAGGCAGGAACCCGGCAAGCACGAGCCACACACGGACGTCAACGTCTTCTTTCACGCTGGCACAGAGCTGGCGCCACTATGCTTCGGTACAATTACTCCCCGCGCAGAAAGGAGCCAACCTGGCGACCTAGGGAAAGGACGCGACAAGGGGGTCATAGCACGGTTTGAGGCGTGATACGTGTACTGTTTCACGCCCACGGCAGCGTTGGTCCGAGGGTGGATCAATGGGCTCAACTTCATAGTTGACAGGAGATGTTTGCCGCACCACACGGTAGGGGCCATGGTATTTCGACGAAAGCTTCGGGGAAAGACCGGGAGGGGTAGACGGGACCCAGAGCCAAACCAGCATTCCTGGGTTATAGTCTACAGTAGACGCAAAGGAATCGTGGTCAGTTTTCTGGCGCCATTGGTCTTGTGCGGTAAATGAGCGAGCGAGTTGACGACACTCTTCGGCATAAGCAGCTGCTTCGGAAACAGGCGTCGCTTCGGAAACATCAGGCCTGCAAGGGAGAATGGTGTCCATGGAGCATGATGGCTCACGTCCGTACAGAAGGAAGAAAGGAGAAAAGCCAGTGGTTGTTTGTGGCGCAGAGTTGTACGCGTACGTGACAAAAGGGAGCACTTGGTCCCAATTAGTGTGGTCGTCAGAGGCGTACATGGCCAGCATATCTCCAAGGGTACGGTTAAAGCGTTCTGTCATGCCATTGGTTTCGGGATGGTATGCCGAGGATTTCCTATGGACGGTGCGACATGCCTTGAGTAGCTCGTCGACGGCGTTCGAGAGAACACGCGTACACGGTCACTGAGTAATTCACGAGGTGCACCGTGTCGCAAAATGAGATGGTGAGAAGAAAGGACGCAACGTCTTTCGCAGTGGTAGCAGGCAGCGCAGATGTTTCAGCGTAGCGTGTTAAATGATCCACGGCGACGATAATCCACCGGTTGCCTCGAAGAGAGTTGGGTAGAGGACCATAAATATCAATTCCGACGCGGTCGAATGGTCTCGCTGGGCAGGTTAAGGGTTGCAAAGGGCCAGCAGTGCTGTGAGAAGGCGTCTTGCGTCGTTGACACGTGGTGCATGACCGAACGTACTGGCGAACGTGCCGATACATGCCGCGCCAGTAGTATCTTAGACGAAGGCGAGAGTAAGTCTTAAATACTCCGGCGTGGCCACACTGGGGGTCATCGTGAAAGGCAGCAGCAGATGTCCGAACGCAAATGACGAGGGATGACAAGGAGCCACTACGGCCATCCGTCACGTAATTGCGGCGATACAACAAGCCTTCACGGACAGCAAAGTGTCTTGCTTGACGAGAGAGGGAGCGTGAAGTCTTTTCTGACGAACTGTGAGAGAGGACGTCGAGCAAAGAATTGATCCAGGTATCCTTGCGCTGTTCGGATGGCATGTCAGTTGACTCACGATGACGAATCGCAAATGGCAGTTGATAAGCAGGCAGGTCAGGAGGCAGTGGAAACGGGATAGTGCATCGGCGTCTGATGTCTGCGTCCTGAGCGATAAACACACGGATATCGTATTCCTGAAGGCGTAAAGCCCACGAGCGAGGCGGCCAGTAGGATCTTTCATGGACGCTAACCAGCATAAGGCATGGTGATCTTGTGACAACATCAAACTGGCGTCCGTAAAGGTAAGTGCGAATTTTCCTATAGCCCAAATGATAGCCAAGCACTCCTTTTCCGTGATGGAATAGTTGGACTCTGCCTTCGTTAGGTACGGCTGGCATAGGCGACAACGTACTCGTCGCAGCCATCCTTGCGTTGAGCGAGAATGGCACCGAGGCCGACACCCGCTTGCATCCGTGTGAAATTTCAGTGGGTGCATTGGGATCGAAGTGGCGGAGAACTGGCGGAGAGATGAGTAGCCGGCGTAGCGCCGTGAATGCCTCATCTGCAGTGGGAATTCCAGCCAGAGAGGTCCGCGCTACGGAGAGAAGCTGATTCAGAGGGGCAATTATAGAGGCAAAATTGCGAATGAAACGCCGAAAATATGAACACAAGCCTACAAACTACGAAGCTCCTTTGGGTAGTAGGCTTGGGACTCGGCAACGGCACGCAGTTTGGCAGGGTCCTGCGATATTCCTTCTTTTGAAACGACGTGGCCGAGAATTGTGAGTTTGAGGGCGCCAAAACGACATTTCTTGAAGTTAAGTTGCAACCCGGCTGCCGTAAGGCACTGGAGAACTTGTTCCAGACGGGAAAAATGAGTTTCGAAATTCGCGAGAATACAACTATGTCGTCTAAATAGCAAAGACAGATGTGCCATTTAAGTCCCCTGAGGACACTGTCCATCATTCTTTCAAAAGTCGCAGGCGCATTGCAAAGACCGAAGGGCATTACATTAAATTCATATAAGCCGTCAGGGGTCACAAACGCCGTTTTTGGACGGTCTGGTTCAGCCATTGGTACTTGCCAATATCCAGAGCGCAGATCCAGTTAAGAGAAAAACTCCGCACCTTGAAGGCAATCCAAGGCGTCATCGATGCGTGGCAGGGGATAAACATCCTTGCGTGTGATGTGTTTAGTCGACGATAATCCACGCAAAACCTGATGGAGCCATCCTTTTTTCGCACGAGGACCACTGGCGAAGCCAAGGACTGTGGAGTGCTGAATAACACCACGTTGCAGCATCTCGTCGACGTGTTGAGTGATGACGTCACGCTCGGCCTGCGAGACGCGGTAGGGGCGCGACGAAGTGGAGTATGATGACCGGTGTCGATATGGTGAGCGACAACTGACGTGCGTCCCAAGGGAGGTTGTCCGTGGTCGAAGGAGGCGCGGAAACGGTCAAGTAGTTGAATGAGCTGATTGCGCTGGTCTTGCGTAAGGCCGGTGTCTACGCTGCGCAACAGAACGTCTTCGTCAGGTAGTGAGGGCGCGGTGCCAGCTGTGACAGCATCCACGGACATCGGTGTCGTATCAGAACGGGTATCGAAAGGAAAGATGTCATCATAAGTGTCAAGACTCCCAATGCATTCGCCATGCAATAAGGTAGCGGGACAAGGGAACGGATTGCACACGTACACGGCACTGGAGCCATCGGCAAGTGGTGACGGCAAACGGGACGACAAGTTCGGCGACGAGCGCATTCTTGTGACGGCATAAATAGGGCAGTTGAATCGGAAACGGAGTTGCACAAAAGAGATACCGCGGTGACCGAAAAAGCAGAGAAATGACGACGTCAGCGGCGACGATCACCTTTTTGGGTGAGCGAGGGAGATCTATGAATGTCGTGCTGAATGGAAACAAAACGACGTTGAGCACGAGCGCAGTCGACCAACCGCATGATTAGCGGAAAGAAAGTTCCATCCCAGGATGATTTCATGAGACGCATGCGGAAGGACGACAAATTCAACGATGTAAAGCACTCCTTGAATCACAACACGAGCAGTGCATGTGGCAGAAGGTTGGACGTGTTGCGAACTCGCTGTGCGTAAAAGAAATTTCACCAGTGGAGTCGTCACTTTGTTCAGTTTGCGGCATAACACTTCACTGATTATACAAATAGCGGCACCTGTGTCGACAAGAGCAGTTGTGGCGAAACCGTCCACAAACACGGCAATCTCGTTAGGGGGCGAATAGATGAGGCCTTGGAAATTTCGTCGGTGGCGCAGCTCTGCCTCAGGAACTGCGACTGTTAGTTTCCTCCTGGGCGTGGTTTGGAACGGCGAAGCAGGGGAAGGAGACCGAAGACGGGGTGAGGAGATCGACGTCGGCTGAAGTCTGGCGACGTGAGCGGGGGGTCATGTGAATCAGGTGTCACATGCGATTCTGATTGCCGAGGTATGTTGCCGGAATGCTGCACATCATTAAAATAGAATCCACGGCGACGACAGTAGCGCGCGACATGTCCTGGAATACCACAGTTGTAGCAGACGGGCCGGTTATCCGGAGTACGCCAAGAGTGACAGGTGCTCGAGGTGGTGGAAATGGGGCCGATTTACCGGATAAACTGAAACTGGTGACCTGTAGTAGTTGGTGGCTGGACTATGAAGGGAGCGGCGGTTGGCAGGAGGTCGGCGGACGGCTTCTGCATAAGTCAGCGGTGCAGCCACTGATATTGGGGATGTGGGCGAAGGAGAGCCTCGGCAACTTTCGTCTGAATAGCACGGCGAAGTGAGTGGTCCAGTGTTGTGGGGGTCTCGTTGATGGTGGCGACAAGAGAGAGCTGTCGTACATTCTAAGGGGGAACGCCCCTCCGAAGTGTGTCGATTATTGAAAAGTCTAGGCAAAAGAACTAGAAAACTCACAGAGCTCGAAGCAGAGGCTCTTCTCTGTGACAACTTCTTCCTTCCCGTCCGCTTCGGAGAGTAACTATGATATATATGGAATTTATAGCTTCTTCCTGTTATGGTCTTTTTAGAAGCACTGGACTATATGCATGGCTATAACAATTTTATCAGTTGGAAAAGATTCCATTTCCTCATCTCTATATCTCCCCATCGTCATTCTTTACTTTTTTTTCTCCCTTTTCCTCCCTCGGTGTAGAGTACCAGGCTAGAGCATGCCATTGGTCAGGCCGACCTTTCTGCCTTTTTATATAAAACCTGTCTCTCTCCTGAGTTGTATGATGAATGAAAGAACTTTACTTGCAGTTCTGAGAAACGCAACTAACACCGTGGTGGGCTTCTCCAACGTGGAACGGGCAGGCTAAGCCGACTGCCGCCTCGTAGGCTCTCTGGATACCCCAAAGCTGATCACCTTGTTGGTGCTTCTGGTGGTAGAGCACCGCTTGGCCTGGTTGGCTGATTGCTCCTGGTAACAAGGGCATCGCCAGAACAAATGCTCTAAGTTAGTTACCTCACAAAACGGGGGCACGAGCTGCTAGTGTAGGCATCGGCGTAACGCTTATAGAAGATAGCCAGATGTGGGTATGCATCCGTTTGTAAGGTCTCAGCGATGTTGCCGTGGGCTCTGTGTTAGTATTCTGTGAAGAGGGGTAGACCCTCGCTTGCTGCGTTAGATATGTATGGTCGTGGGCTGATCTCTTGATCCGACTTCATGGGCTGGGGGAGAACCACTGGGAGCGCGGAACGTCATACCTCGCGCCTTGGAGGGACCAAGCTCGCTTAGGTTGCTGGAGTCTCTTTCACAATGGCCCATGTGAGCAGCGAACCAAGTGGTTAGAAATGTCTTTTTTACCGGGAATACAGCGTGCTTCCTTGGCAGTTGTATGATAGAGATTGCATTGTTATTGTTAGTGTGTTTTTAAAATGCTACGCATATATATTCCCTTGAACATCTTTCAAAATCTGCGGAAGCAGGTAGGAGTATAAGCCGATAGAAATATGGCCATTGTTACGAATTACATAACTCCGATCTTTAGGAGAGTCTTTCGTCTATCACCAGCCTGACTCGCACAGCGAATGTCGGCGTACTAAAGGCAATACCACCAGCCATAAATACCACCGAGTTTCACACGAGGACGACTTAGAGCCACTAACGTCCATAATACTATTAGTATTAGCGCAACACGTTGCAGTAGCATCGTTCCGAGATCTACTAATCTGCTCGCTCTGCGTAAATGCACGAAGTAACGCTCAAATTGTTCTGCGAACAAGTGAGATTCACCTCTACACTGCGGGCGAATGAGGAAGCGGAATTAACGACAGAAGCCATTACGCCACAGCCGCCTTTACGAAGCGCGTGTCAATTTATTCTCTACCACTACGCGTGCGTACACGTGTCATGAAAGTAATTAACAAGCCGAGGGGTCCTTTGGCTAATTCCGTCGCCGGAGCCACACAGCTGTAGAGTCCGCAGTGCGCAAGGAGTAAGCGCTTGCCATTTGCAGAGAAATTCCACGAAGACACGCGCCAATCCGACGGGAATTGTTGCTGTGGCCGCAGTCGACACAAAATGAAGTAAGCACGCGGTTCGGAGGCGAACAATTTATCTCAACTATAGGAACTGCTAGCGCAGACATATAGGCCTAGATGTCGTTCCCGCCTCCGGAAAATTACGTTAGTCGCTGAGGCACAGCAATGACTGTTGCTAGGAGTTCGGGTAATTGATTGTTGCCCTGGGATAATGAAAGAGCGACGATAGAACTAAGGACTTCGACCCCAAAGCACTGCGTTTGGCTGCTGATGTCGCAAACAAGATCGGAGTCTTGAATTATTACGAGGCAGCTGGGTCGTCCGCTACGATGCTGCTTGTTTTCAGTGCGATTTATAGGGACTCAGAAGTGATTTAGAGAACGCCAAAGAAATCTAGTTTCAAAGCTGGCTTGAACTTGCGTAGTATTTACTTCGTGTCCATGACACTTCTTGCGTTTAGAGAAAGTCAGTTCTTAGTAAATGTATGTATGTAGTATGTATGTATGTATGTATGTATGTCTGTATGTATGGTAGTATGTATGTATGTATGTATGTATGTATGTATGTATGTATGTATGTATGAGGTATGTATGTATGTATGTATGTATGTACGTACGTATGTATGTATGTATGTATGTATGATGTATGTATGTAGTGTATGTATGGATGTATGTATGTATGTATGTATTAGTGTATGTATGTGTATGTATGTATGTATGTATGTATGTATGTCTTTCATATTTTTCGTAGCAGGCGAAGGGTAAGGTAGTACAGGGTTATCTTCGATGAATATGGGCTCCGAAAATCAGCAATAGTTAGCGCTGAAGATTTCTAAAGTAGTTACACGAGTACTGAGGCTGCACAGCAAACAAAACCTACTACAAAACATGCTTAGAACGTTTATAAGGGCGTAATAGTTCGGAATGCCATTAGTGATAAAAACTTCAGTTTTCGTAATAAAGGTATAGTGAAATATGAATATGTAAGTAAAGGATACATTTACACATTTCTTACAAAATAAAAAAACAGGAGCAAACTCAGTTTACGCATGTACTCTCGTGACAAATTTTAAAATTGCCTTCCCCGCCACGGTGGTTTAGTGGTTAAGGTACTGACCCGCAGGTGGCCGAATCAAATCCTGGCGGCAGCGGCTGCATTTTGGATGGAGGCAAAAATGTTTTGGGCCGTGTGCTCAGATTTGGGGTCACGATAAGGAACCGCAGGTGGTCGAAATTTCAGAGTCTTCCCCGACGGCGTCTCTCAATATCGTATAGTGGTTTGGGAGGTTAAACCCCACATGTCAATCAACCAATTTTAAATTGCTTTGATACATCACGACTCCAAGAATTGAGGTTATTTTCAACCTCAGAGAGATTGGTAAGGTGTAATTTCAAGAAGCAATTCGGGTGGCAAAGCTATTTTTCCTCTTCATTCTCTGTACTCCGAGAACATGGCATCAGGATTCGTGTCGTCACAATATTCTCATACGAATACAGAATAAGGTTTCTATTGGAACACAGAAAAGTGTCTATGTCGACCACTTTAATGTTCGCATATAAACTGTTGTGTAATGAGTGCACGCGAGCTCTGCTGAATTTAACAACTTTCTATGCTTCCGTCTAAAATGACCGCGGGTGTGAACACGGGCACAAGTGCAAAGTCAGGACACAACATACGCCTACAAGCAGCTGAAGATGCGGATAACGGCGGAAAAGAAAGAAGGCACAATACTTATCTGCACATGCCCAAGCAGTATGCGAACCTACCGATCGGGCACGCTGGCGGGTCTATGTGAAAGACGAATTTTAAGGCATTTGATTTCATCTGTATGCCGGTTAATCGATGGCTGGCTCACGCATTGGCTACCACTGTTATCGATATATGCCATGCCTAGATCATCTGGAGTGTTTCTTCATTTATATGCCGTCACGAAACTGCACATTCACCGAATATTGACGCGCACTTACCTTCTCGATCGAATGATTGATATGTAGGATTTAACGGCTCGAAACCACCATATGATTATGAAAGACGCTGTAGTGAATGAATTCGGAAATTTTAATTGTCAGAAATTATAAGATAGAGAGAATTGAGAAGGCTGTAAAAAGCGGTAGAAGCCTAGAAGCTACGTAGGCAATCTTGTGCACTGGCACAAATCGGACTCATGCATCGAAAGACAAAGGAAGTAATTTCATAACTAATATAAATAGGACAGTTGAGGTGGCAGAGGAGTTCCACAGAGAGCTATAGAGAAGCCGAAACACCCAAGATGATATCTTAAGAAGCAATGACAGCCCAGAGGAATTTGACATTCTACCAAAAACGACAGTGGAAGTAAGGAAAGCCTTGAAGGAATGGTAAACCCGCTGGTTAGGATAGGTTAACAACAGACCTGCTGAAATGTGGCAGAGAATTTCGGTTAGAAAAACTGGCCACCTTATATACAAAGTGTCTCTTGACGGGAAAGGTACCAGAATCTTGAAAGAACGCCGATATCATTAAAAGGGGACGTCATAGACCTGAAAAATCGCAAGCCGATCAGCTTACGGTTCGTTCTCTACAAACTATTTACAAAAAATATTAGATCGTAGAATTAAGGCAACAATACAGCTCTATGAAATGAAGGACCAAGCAGGATTTGTAGAAACTACTCAACAATAGACTATATTCATACTATTATTCATGTAATAGAAAATGCTCGGAATACAACGACCGCCCAACATAGCTTTCATAGATTACAAGAAAGCGGTTTAATCAGTCGAGACATCAGCACTAATGCAGGCACTGTGGAATCAGGGCATCAATGAACCTAACATAAACATAATGGAAAAACAAACTTACATTTGGTCTAAAGCTACCATAGTTCTCCACAAAGAAAACGACAGAATCCCAACACAAAAGAGCGTAAGGCTGGGAGACGCGATCTTTTCATTGGTATTCACCGCGTGTTCACAGGAGGTTTTCAGTGCCCTAGATTGGGAACAGTTAGGGATAAGAGTTAATGAAGATTATTTTAGTAACTTGCAATTAGCTGATGACTTTGCCTTTATGAGTAACTGAGGGGACGAATTACAGCTCATAATTACAGAGCTGGACACGGAAAGCAGGAAAGTAGGTGGGAAAATAAATATGCACAAAAATAAAGTAATGCGCAACAGTCTCGGCAAAAAACAGTGCTTTGCAATAGGAGGGAAGACGTTGAAAATTTTAAAGTGATATGTCTACTTAGAATGAGTAGTAACCACCGAGCCGAACTATGAGAGTGACCTGTGTGGTCATTTTAGTAAAATGCAACACCTCCGCATTCACAAGGGATGGTTCAGTGTTCTCCTATCATTGAGTACGAAGTACTCGAAATCGTTAAACATTTTTTCTAAACCAAATAACTAGAAGAATAAGGTTGGGGTGCATTACATTGGGCAAGCATTCTCGAATCATGAATGATAATCTACCGCCATCCTTCAAAAGGAAGGGTTTATAATGGCTGAAACTTGGCGGTACTTACCTATGGAGCAGAAAACTGGAGGATTACAAAACGGGTTCAGCTTAAACTGAGAATAACACAGCGAGCAATGAAATGGAAAATGATAGGTTTAACCTTAAGAAACAAGAAGAGAGCTGAGCAGTTCAGCGAACAGACTTTAGTTCAGGATATCATAATTCAAATCAAAAAGAAATGGCCATGGGATGGACACGCAGCACGTACGTAGGATAACCGCAGGTCAATAATGGTAACTATTTGCATTCCCAGAGAAGGCAAACGATGAGATCAAAAAGTTCACAAGTATAACGTGGCAGCAGAAAGCACAAGTGCTGGTGGATTGGTGGATCACGGGAGAGACCTTTGCCCGCCAGTGGACGTAGTCAGGCTGCATCTGCCGCTGCTGCTGCTGCTGCTGCTGCTGCTGCTGCTGATGATGATGATAATGATGATGCCATGCAGTTTGGCTATGAAAGGCATTCATAAAGCTAGCGTATAATGCACGTAAGTGGGGAATGCTTTCACCATGTAACGGACAGAGACATGCTTAGAATGATGGTGAATATAATGGTGATCATGATGACGATGACGTCACACAAAAATACTGATTGAGCTCCAAGCTTCAACGGTTTATTGTGCAGGGGGGCGAAACTTCTCATGCTACAAAAGTTGAAGTAGAGGGCTCGGTGCTGTCGCTTCTGTAAACATTATCCTGCCAAATCTCCTTTGCTTTGTCGTGTCATCCTGCAATATCTAGGACCAAAGCAACTCTCGCAGCAGTCAATCGCCAACCGGGCACGTGCCTGGTTAACCTCTGTGCCTTCTCTCTTGTTCTTTCTTCCTTCGACGTGTTTCTCGTAGCAATGCTAATCAATTTTATTATCAGGGGTTTTACGTGCCACAACCACAATATGATTATGAGAAACGCCGTTGTGGAGGGCTACGGAAATTTTTACCATCACTGTTCCACTGAAGCGGAGTAATTCTTGTCACTCCGGCTATCCCCTGATGCGATAATTTCCGCAATGCATGTGAGTAATAGAAGCCCCGCTGAACTGCAGCTCGTGAAAAGTGGCACAACAAACGCAGACGCATGACTTTAGTGCAGAAATATACGCCGACTTGGGTAGGCCTACTTTTCAATATTGTCAGCTAATTACCGCATGTTTTTGAATATGATTATGGTAACTTATAGTGCATAGAGCACATTCTGATTAGTAGTAAAGCATAATAAAATGTCGGGAGCCCATCAATCATGCTTACGAGTGATGACGATTGACAAGAATGGGTACGACCTCTCTTCGACGACTGTGTCACAGAGTATGGGTTCGATCAATCGTTTATTGTGGATAAGCGACCACAACAAAGTGTTCAAGTACCTACGCAGGAACTTTCGCATATACAATATCATCATCATCATCATCATCATCATCATCAGCCTGACTACGTCCACTGCAGCACAAAGGCCTCTCCCATGTTCCGCCAGTTAACCCGGTGCAAGATACGGTATACAAGATCATGTAACGTGTATTCGCTACACCACTTCAGGTCCCACATAAAAAAACCCCTTTAGATGAAGCAAAACAATTAGTTTTCTTCCTTTCTTTTCTTCCTACCATCTCGCGTGTATCCCCCTCAGTCCCAAGAATGCACTAACAAAAAAAAAAGGTTTTGCGAAACTGAAATGTTTAACTTCCCACCTTTCGAAATGAACACAGAAAATTTACGAACTCGAAAAATTGAAACAATTTTATCATTATTTGATGGTACCGATTTGGGCACTCCTGATCTTTATGAGTCTCTACGATTGCGTGCAACAAAAGCATCAGACCGAAATGAATTCTCATATGATCTTCAGGGCATCCATAGTTATGGAATGTACTGTAGACGTTGTCGTTCATGCCACAAATAAGAAAAAAAAATGCTTTCACTTACCACGAGGACGCAGCCAAAAGTGCTAGTGCAGTTCGCAGCCATTTCAGTTTACTCGTTTTCCGAATAGCACTGGGCGCACGGTGCCACTTCTCATAACTTGGTGAAAGCAACTTATGCTTGTTGTGGCAATACAGATAGAGGCACGTGAATATTGAATTTTTGGCGATATCTAGCCTTTAAAGAAACGGTACACAACTGGGTTGTCTGGGAAAAAGGAGGCTACGCAATATAGAAAACCATTTGAACTTTAGGTTGACCTTCCGGCCTTTGCTCTTTCTCGTCTCACCCTCTTTCTTGATCTCTTTACCTTTCTCTCCGTTAGCGCATGCAGTATTTACAAAGCCTTGCAGTACAGTTTGGTTAGCAGCATGTATACGCAGAAGGCAACTCGTAATGCTATCTATCTCTTTAGCCGTTTAGAGAGAGAGAGAATTTATTAGAAGGCAGAGAGGTTGGCCTGAGCTATTTAGACGTTTAGATTAAACAAAGAAGTACTTTCTTGGTTAACTTTCCCCCCATTCTCATCCGCATTTTCCTACCCCCCTTCCTTTCTCTTTTTCCTGCTAGAACCGAGAGTGCGGTTCAGACGTGATGCCCAGGATAACACATTTTCTTCGTTTTTCGGGAGATATTGAAAGAACTTCAGCATGGCAAATGTTAAACGTGTAAACAACCTGGTCGGTCAAAAGTCAAGTCATCAGAACAAGGAAAATGGGAAAACAGCCATTTTTTAAAGAGTTGTCTCGCGTTTCTTGTTGGACCGAACTATAACGTCGATGCAAATGTCAGTGCGAATCGGGCACCCGTCTCAGAGAGCCCGAAGGATGAACGTTCGCATTTTTTCAAAACTTTGAGTTTTGTCGTAAGCCGAAATGAAAAAAAACTTCTTGGAGTCTTTTAAATCTCAAGCATAGGAAAGTCTAACCTCACAAACTTTGTTTTTACAGCGTGAGCTATATAGCTTTTACCTCTTTATACGCTTAAGAGAGCTTTCGAAGGATGTAATATGAGGAATATGATAATTTCAGCTTTTACGCAGTTTTCGGCCTCTTTGAAATAAGCGAAGCCAATTTCGTTCCACTCTGCGGGGCTATTTTTGCACACTTTTTTCTCAAATTCGTTTACTTTTCTTCATTATTTCTGCTAGAGGGGCCCGCTCAATATCTGAAGACTCAGATTTCGCAATTACTTTTGGTAGAGCGGATGGCGAATGAGATCACATTCCGGTGAGGTCTTTCTAAGCTGCGCAGGTAGGGCGCTTCACAGTGTTTTCATACTTCCTCTCTCATTCTCCCCCTCCTCGACCTTTGAGAGTGGAGAAGGGATGCTCTGTCGGCGTCCTTTTGATCGCTCAAGGTAGATATCACGTCACTTGCTCTCTTTGAATAACAAGTTTATCTCGTAATGAGTAAAGCAAGCAGCACAAGCCGTCTAATCGATCGCTTTTTCTGAAAAAAAAATTGCACTGAATACTGATGTTGTTTTTATATGACAGCGCCTTGCTATTTGCGTTTTTGTATCGGTATAACTTTATGGGATTTAATGCGGGAAACTGTTTCTTATCTAACGTGAGAGGTAGCTTCCCTTTGTTAGCCAACTGAGCCGGCTGCCAGTGTCAACAGGAGGTATGCAGAAACTATGTGTTCGGGATCGGTGAAGACGAACTGTCTGCTTTCGTGCAACCTTTATATTCTCTTAATGATTACGATTGATGTTTCACGACGCGGGTCCAAAAGAGGTTTCAGAACTATAACTGGGACGTAGGAGGGCCTGGCTCAAGCTTGATTGTTTCGTCAATCAGCCCATTAAGTCTTCATTCGTGGTGTGCTGTATACACCGTTTGTAACGTCAGAGGATATGTTAAGGAAAGGGCTGAGGAATACGTAACACACATGCTTCACGTTTGACAAAACCTATATGCCTTGTTCACTTTCTGTGACGTACGTGTGGTAAATCGCTAGCCTTCTAAAGAATCTCGGGAACCGAGGCAACCCTACCAAGGAAGCGTACACAGTCTTCGTAATATTCTTTGAACATGGCGCTATTGAATCACTTACGACTCAGTGAACAATCAAAGCAATTATAATGTAGATGCAAGACGATAAGAGGTAGCAGCATCAGGACAGAAGCAGCAAGAGCTGGCCGAATATACGGGCGTCGTCGCAGCAGCAACCAGGCAGTCCCAGCTCGCGCCTCGCGCGAACGTGTCGATGTCGCTTGGGTAGTGGGCATTCCTTCACTACATATCCTCCCCGTCAGAAAATGAGCCATCCTGGCGACTCACGGAGAACAGAGTACGAGCGGATCGTAATATGGTTTCAACCGCAGTACATGAACAGTTTCACGACCCCGAAAGCGCTGGTCTGTGGATGGCGTCAGGGGTTCGATCATGTAATTAACAGGTGAAGTCTGTGAGACAACGCGGTAGGGTCCCTGGTATTTTGAAACAAGTTTCGAAGAAAGACCTGTAGGGACAGCTGTAACCCAAAGCCACACAAGGGTGTCCGGAACGAAGTTAGGGTACGGGTGGTTATCGTCACGCCGAGATTTTTGTCTCCATTGGTCGAAGGTTGTGAACGACTGGGCGAGCTTACGGCATTCCTCGGTGCGGCGGGCAGCTTCAGAGATGGGCGTAGACTCGGAGGAATCGGGGTGGTAGAGCAAAATGGTATCTAGTGTGGTGGAAGGGTCTCGGCCATATAACAGGAAAAATGGCGAAAAGCCCGTAGTCGCCTGTGGAGCAGTGTTGTAGGTGTATGTCACAAAAGGCAGAATGAGGTCCCAATCGGAGTGGTCTGAGGCAACATACTTAGATATCATGTCGCCAAGGGTACGGTTGAATCTTTCCGTCAAGCCATTTGTTTGGGGATGGTAGGCGGTGGTAGTCCGGTGAATGATACGACATTCGTCAAGGAGTGCGTTGACGACTTCAGAGAGGAACACACGTCCTCTGTCGCTGAGAAGTTCACGCGGTGCACCATGACGGAGAATGAAGTTCCGCAGGAGGAAAGATGATACGTCGCGTGCTGTGGCAGCAGGCAAAGCGGCTGTTTCTGCGTATCGCGTCAAGTAGTCAACAGCGACAACGATCCAACGGTTTCCGGAAGCCGTGAATGGAAGAGGTCCGTACTGATTGATTCCAATACAGTCGAAAGGCCTGGCTGGGCAAGGGATTGGCTGGATCGGACCAGAGATGTGATGAGGCAGAGCTTTCCGTCGTTGGCACTTCGGGCATGACTGAATGTACTTGCGCAGAAAGGTGCACATGCCTCGCCAATAAAACCGGAAGGAAAGCCGAGCGTATCTTTTGAAGATGCCGGCATGTGCGCACTGAGGGTCAGCGTGAAAAGCTGAACATATTGTAGCACGAAGATGGCGAGGTATGACCAGTAACCACTTTCGGCCGTCAGACTTGTAATTCCTGTGGTAAAGGACGTTATCGGGGATCTCAAAGTGAACCGCTTGACGGCGCAATGTTCGAGAAGATGGAGAAGTCGATGGGTCTGATAGGAATCGCCGAAAAGCGTTGATTCAGTCATCCCTACGTTGCTCAGACGCCATGTCGCAGTTTGCTGGAAACGCAACCGTTTTGTCCAGGGCAGATAGACAAGCAGAGCTTTCCGATGATACAGGTGAACGCGATAGCGCGTCGGCATCAGTGTGACGTCGGCCAGACCTGTAGACAACGCGCATGTCAAACTCTTGCAACCGCAAAGCCCAGCGAGCTAAACGGCCAGAGGGGTCCTTCAACGTAGATAACCAACAAAATGCATGGTGATCGGTGACTACGTCGAAAGGGTTACCATATAAGTACGGTCTAAATTTACCTAGAGCCCAAATAATTGCCAGACACTCCTTCTCTGTTACAGAATAATTCTTCTCCGCTTTAGTGAGGGTACGGCTTGCGTAAGCGACTACGTACTCCTGGAATCCCAATTTGCACTGCGCGAGAACGGCGCCGAGTCCAACACCGCTTGCATCGGTGTGCACCTCAATCGGAGCAGTCGGGTCGAAGTGACGCAAGATTGGCGGTGAGGTTAACAGGTGGCGCAACTTTTTGAAGGCATCATCACAAGCGGGTGACCAAGTGTAACTTTTCAAGTCATTCCGTAAAAGTTCAGTCAAGGGGGCGGTGATCATCGCAAAATTCCGAATAAAGCGGCGGAAATATGAGCAGAGGCCAAGGAAGCTTCGCAGATCCTTTAGAGATGAGGGTTTAGGGAACTCTGCAACTGCCTGAAGCTTGGCGGCGTCAGGAAGAATAGCGTCTTTAGAGACAACATGGCCGAGGATCGTGAGCTGACTTGCACCGAAGCGGCATTTTTTCAGGTTGACCTGAAGGCCGGCGTTAGTTAGGCACAGTAGTACTTCATCTAGCCTGCAGAGATGCGTGGGAAAATCTAGCGAAAATATAACCACGTCATCTAAGTAGCACAGGCATGTTTTCCACTTCAGGCCACGCAAAAGATTGTCCATAATCCGCTCGAATGTTGTGGGCACATTGCAAAGACCGAAAGGCATGACGCGGAATTCGTAAAGGCCATCAGGTGTGACAAAGGCCGTTTTAGGCTGATCTTCAGGCGCCATAGGGACTTGCCAGTAGCCGCTCCGTAAGTCAATAGAAGAGAAGAACTCCGCACTTGGAGGCTGTCAAGGGCATCGTCGACTCTCGGTAAGGGGTAAACGTCCTTTCGTGTTATTTTGTTAAGACGACGGTAGTCAACACAGAAGCGAATTGACCTGTCCTTCTTCTTAAAGAGAACGTCTGGAGATGCCCAGGGGCTATTCGAAGGCTGCATGACGCCACGCTTGAGCATGTCAGCTACTTGGTCACTGATAACCTGGTGCTCTGTCGCGGACATGCGGTAGGGTCTTTGACGCAGTGGTGCATTGGTGCCCGTGTCGATGCGGTGACACACAGCCGATGTGCGGCCGAGGGGACTATGTTGGCAGTCAAAGGAAGAACGGAACTTGTTCAGGAGTCGTAGAAGCTGAGCACGTTGCGAAACGGTTAACGTGTCGGCGATGGAGCTGCTCAGTATGTCAGTTCTAGTGTTCTGCGGTGAAGAGGCACACGTTAATCCAGCGACTTCGTGTTTGGCGAAAGAACCAGTTGGCATGTCAATAATTGCAGATGGGTCGAGACTGTAAACACGCCCGACGCACTCGCCCCGAAGTAGTGTTACAGAAGATGACAGCAGATTCGAGATGAGCATTCTGCTGACACCGTCATGAAGTTCTAAAAGGGCATGAAGTAGCGGCGAACATTTTCGAGGAACGAAAATGGCAGATGGCGTGAAAAGGGCACTTGACTCGGCGAGCACGTCGCAAGACACCATGGCAAGGGCGAAAGAGTGCGGCGGTATCGTAACGTCATCAGCAACAAATAGTTTGTCCCCGGTTTCAACAGTGTCGTGTAAAGTAGCGTCGCTAAACACTTCAAATGCCACCTCAGCGCGCAAACAGTTGATGACGGCCTTATTAGCAGAGAGAAAGTCCCAGCCCAAAATGAGGTCATGGGAGCAGGAATCCTAGTAACTCGACGACATAGATAAGGCCGTCAATCGCAATGCGAGCAGTACAGGCAGTGGCTGGCGTGACGTGCTCTGCGCTTGGTGTACGAAGCGATATACTTGCTTGTGGCGTCATAACTTTTTTGAGCAAGTGGCAGAGTCTGGCACTGATCACTGAAACTGCGGCATCAGTGTCGACGAGAGCGAGTGCAACGACGCCGTCCACATATACGTTCAGTACATTCGTCGGTGAAGAGAGAGGCCTTGGTCTTTTCGCGGGTGTCGCAGTTCCTGCCTCTAGAACTGCGGCAATCAGTTTTCCCGCTCTGGCGATGAAGGACGACCACGCATCGGCGATGGCGAGCGGCGTCGAGGGGATGGCGAGCGACGGTTAACAGATGGGTGGTGGTCGGCGTACGATGACATCTGGTCGGGATGCTGAGAGCCTGCGAACGAAGGGCGCTGTGGTACATAAGAGACAGGTTCGAAGCTCTGGTGGTAGTTCTGCTGATAGGCAGGGACACGCCGGCGGCAGTATCGTGCTATGTGGCCAGGCAACCCACAGGCAAAGCATATCGGCCGATTGTCGGGTGTACGCCATTGTCCACTACTCTGGAGGGACCTTGGCTGAGTGAACCGAGGAGTAGGCACAGCTGATGGTAGTGACCTAAATGTCTGGAGAGGTGGCCTTGCGGCAACCTCAGCATAGCTTAGAGGTGCATTCACCTCGGCACAGGCCACAGGGGTCGACAACGGCGAAGTGTCATGGGCAGGTGGCAGAGCAGCGCAAACTTGCTCCTGGATGACCTTACGAATGTTCGCTGGCAGATGTGATGGTGGTTGGCCGGCTGTTGATAGCAGCGACAGCTGACGAGCGACCTCAGCGCGAACAAACACCTTGATCTGCGATAGCAGCGAGTGATGGTCAGAGGTGGTTGTCAAGCTTGAGAGGGTGTCATCCGGGACGTTAGGTTGTCGCGTGAGAAGACGCTGTCGTCAGAGTTCGTCAAAACTCTGACACAGCTCGATGAGCTCCGAGACACTGGCCGGGTTTTTCGAGAGGAGCATTTGAAAGGCGTCGTCGGAAATGCCTTTCATAATGTGTCGTACCTTGTCAGTTTCCAGCATCGTCGGGTCAACACGCCGGCAGAGGTCGAGGATGTCCTCGATGTAGCTGGTGAATGTCTCACCAGTTTGTTGGGACCGGCTTCGTAGGCGTTGTTCTGCGCGAAGTTTGCGCACCCCAGGGCGTCCAAAAACAGCTGTGATGCAGGTCTTGAAGGTCGTCCAAGTAGGAATGTCCGTCTCGTGGTTTCTGTACCACAGCTTGGCGACATCCGTTAGATAAAGCATCACGGTACCCAGTTTCATGGCATCATCCCATTGGTTGGTAGCGCTGGCTCGTTCGCAGGATTCCAGCCAATCCTCAACGTCTTTCTCGTCTGTGCCGCTGAAGATGTCGGGTTCACGCAGGAGCTGGGCACCGGGACAGCCCCTGGGTGGCGAAGCCTGGGGGGGGGGGGGAGTGAAGACAGCGTCGTCAGGCATGACGGACGGCAGCTTTCGGCTACGCAATTCCAGGGTCGGGGTAAACCACAGCAGCCTCCACCAAAATATAATGTAAATGCAAGACGATAAGAGGTAGCAGCGTCAGGACAGAAGCAGCAAGAGCTGGCCGAATATACGGGCGTCGTCACAGCAGCAACCAGGCAGTCCTAGCTCGCGCCTCGCGCGAACGTGTCAATGTCGCTTGGGTAGTGGGCATTCCTCTTCACTACACAATCTTTAATTTAGGAGTTTTGGTGCCTTCTTGGCCTTTTCGGTATGATAATTCATTGCACTAAGTTTGTTACTTAGGGTTGGAGAGTAAATTGGAAGCCTCTTCTACAGTCATTGCACTGCCTTTTGAATGCGAAGATTTCTTTGCGAATTCGGTAACGTTGAGCGTATCTATCTATCTATCTATCTATCTATCTATCTATCTATCTATCTATCTATCTATCTATCTATCTATCTATCTATCTATCTATCTATCTATCTATCTATCTATCTATCTATCTATCTATCTATCTATCTATCTATCTATCTATCTATCTATCTATCTATCTATCTATCTATCTATCTATCTATCTATCTATCTATCTATCTATCTATCTATCTATCTATCTATCTATCTATCTATCTATCTATCTATCTATCTATCTATCTATCTATCTATCTATCTATCTATCTATCTATCTATCTATCTATCTATCTATCTATCTATCTATCTGTCTGTCTGTCTGTCTGTCTGTCTGTCTGTCTGTCTATCTATCTATCTATCTATCTATCTATCTATCTATCTATCTATCTATCTATCTATCTATCTATCTATCTATCTATCTATCTATCTATCTATCTATCTATCTATCTTGATTTCTTGATTTCATGATTTCATGATCTATCTATCTATCTATCTATCTATCTATCTATCTATCTATCTATCTATCTATCTATCTATCTATCTATCTATCTATCTATCTATCTATCTATCTATCTATCTATCTATCTATCTAGCCGCCTATGACTTAGCTCTTCTGGCCGTTTGGATAATGGTATTGATAACAAATTGGTATGGCGTAACATGACTGTATGAAAAACATATTTGACCATTGATAACATCAAAATCATGAAATCTATGTCATGAATGTCATTATATACATTTCATGGTCCTGCAGCTCTTGCGGTGGTTTCGTTCACATGGCATGTTGCAAAACTGACATGGTATGACATGACTGCATGGCGAACACTGCAAGCGACAGACCCTAACAAGAAAATCATGACATGCGTGTCGTAACAACATGACTGCGTTCCACGCTCATGATGCGCTGGCGGCCATTTCGCTAGCTTTACTTATACTCAATTTGGTATTACGGGACGTGAATGCATAACGAAGGTACGATACTGGTGCAAACATTATAAACATAAGATGCTCGTCATGTAATAACATGACTAGATGCTGCGCCCATGATGCACTCACGGCCGCTTCGCTAGCTTTACACATACATTAACTCGGTATTACCGGAAGCCAATGAATGACAAAGGAATGTGACTGGTGCAAACATGATAATCATGAGATGCCTGTCATGTGAGAACATGACTACATGCCACAGTCAAGACACCAATACATTTCGACGTGACGTGCTGCATGTGCTCGCCGGCGTTCATTTCGTCGCGTCACGCCAGCGTTGCCACGCCAAGCGCCGGTCCTGCCATATCCTCGCAGGTGTGCGTCGCGCCGTGTTGCTTTGGTGCATCCGCGTTTCAGCGCGTCCGGCGTCCCTCCGTCACTAAAAGAGGGAGACGCAGTGTTGTCTGGGTAACGCATCGGCGCGAAATGCGGCATGTCGCATTTCGTGGCGGGTTGCCGTCGGGCCACGTCTACGGACGCTGGTCGCACCTGGCGTCAGACTATAAGTGCTCGCGTTTTGCTAACGTAGCGTTGCTGTGCCCAGCGTGCGCGCACGTCAACGCTACATTAGAGTATATTGGGTCGTTCATGATATGCTCGCAGCCATTTCGCTAGCTCCACATATACAAAATTTGGTGTTACGTGACGTCAATAGATGACGAAATATATGACTGGTGCAAACATCATAATCCTGACACACGTGTCATGTGGAAACATTACTGCATACCACACACATAGCGTACTGGCGGCCGTTTTGCTAGCTCCACATTTACTAAATTTGGTATCACGTGACATGAATAGATGACGAACGTAAACGAGGCATTCAAACATGATAATCGTGACAAAGAAGTCATGTACGGCATCATTTACCTCCACCTCTTAACTTTGCGCTGATTTAAAGTGACAGGGTAGCCAGCCGGTCTGAGAACTGGCTAACCTCCCTGTCCTTCTTCTTTCATTTCTCCTCCTAAAGTGACATATCAACATTTCTTATTCGTGCTTCGCCTATCATCCATTCCCACTGTACGTGGTATCTGCCAATTTTCCTCTCTCTTTTCTCTCTCTCTCTCTAGTTCTCTCTCTCTTTCTATCTATTTCTCCGAGTCTCTGGCCCACTCCAACTAATTGAAGTATTTTGACTGTAGTGATACAAAGTCGTACAATATATTATTACCCCCATCTACTCTGACTAGCATATCATTACAGTAGTGGGCAGGGTGGCTGTATTTAACAACCTCTTGAACACCTATTTTCAACACCTAGTTCTACGCATTCATTTCCTTTCAATTCACAGCTATTTTCACCGCAAGTGAAATTGAACCACAATAATTTCATTTTAATGAACACCTAATATCACGACAAGTAAAATTTTATCGCAGTAATTTTCATTTTATTCAGCACTGCTTTTACACGCAAGTTAAATTTCACCGCAAATATTTTATTTTAATCAACACATATTTTCCCCACAGGTGAAATTTCACTAGAGTCATTTCTTTTTTGCGAACACTAATATTACGCGTAAGTGAAATACCTCCGCAAATATTTAAATTTAATCAACACCCATTATCCCCGCAAGTGAGCTGAAGCAACGAAAGCGAGATATTCAAGGCTGAAGTGGGGCAATGAAAATCACACTTTGTCCCAGCAGCATTACTACAACCCTTACATCATTAAAGAAAAGAAAGCCGTTGGAGTGTTTTTACTCCTGCAACCTCGAAAATGCGACACTAAGTCATATGTACTAACGAAACGTTGGTAGAGTTTACCTGAACAGTGCAGTAACAGGAGAGTCGTGCGGTGACAGACCAACATTTGAGAACGAGCTTTATGTTTAGAGAATCGACTATATCAAGTCTCACTGGCTCTCTAATACCGTCTCTTGATGCAGCATCGAAAATGCTGCTCACGCCATAAGACGTACGGTGATAATTTAGGAGCGCCTGTTTCGATAGCTCTACTGTAAGTACGTTTAGGAGTGCAGATAAGTAAATCACCCACGTAAGGAGCAGATAACAGTGTAAACATCAATTCATTCAACATTATCTTTACCTTTTATCCGGATCACTAAGCGCGCTACAAGGTAAGAAACAATTTACTGGGAGACCATTAACAGCAGCTCCGCAGGACGTGGTTGGCCTCGGGTCTGGGAATCCTATTTTTTCCCGCCGAGCTACTTAGAGGCTGAAGGCCATCACGTACGAAAAAAGTCGTAAAAGGAAGCACTTGTCTCAGTTTGTAGCCGTAAAGTGGTTCGCACCGAAAAAGTTTCTCTCGCCGCACAGCACGCCTGTAGCTTAAACGAGTTTACAGAAAAAAAAAACAGCGCATCTATCCTCTCTCTAATGTCCATAAAAGTGTCATGACCGATGTGGGCGCACAGGGGTAAATGTAATTAAGCTTTGTAGAACACGTGAAGCAGCGTTAAATAAAGAGGGCAGCAAGGAAACTTAGTTCCGTTGTAGTTATTTAGTGTGTATCCTGTGACCATCTCGAAGTAAACTCCAGAAACAGCCAAGAAAGTTTTAGTGCTGAAATGGTCCATTTTCGGTGTTAATTGCTGCGAAAGGGGCGAAATGACACAGAAATCCTACGGCCACCTGTTCTTCTTGAGAACAGCCAGCGACCATTGTGAAAAGTGTCTATTGCCAGAATCGTTCCTCGCAGCTGTGCGGAAACGGTTGGAGTTTAGTGTGGCATACCAAAAATTTCTCCAAAGAAACGGAAGACACGAAGCTTCTTCATAAATTTCGTGTTTTTTTTACAACGCAGCGTAAGTACTGCTTTCAAGAAACTCGTTTACTGAATGAAATATTCATTTGTTCAAATGAAAACGTGAAGCAATTGTTTTTCCTGTGATAAAATATTTGACAACCACCCAGGCAAGGTTGGCATATAGGCTCAGTGGCTGATGGTGTTTGATCTGTCCTCTATCTTTCGGGATCGCAGCATGACGCGATTTGTGAATTCGCTGAAACCAAAAAAGAAAGTTCGAATACCACCCATCTTTCGCTTTGGCCATAGGCAGAGGAAACAGGAACCTCAAGTCAAGCCATGAAGCGACCGCTTCGAGTGCGCTTGTAACTTTCGCTTAATAATTGCATTTCGCCACATTTGATAGGTGGCAGACCGAATCATGCGGGTGTCTTCTGCTTAGTAGACAATTTCTTCCGTAATTAAACGCAGGCTGATTTTTTTCCCCTTTCACTGAAAGTAACTGCGCAAGGTGTCGTATAAAAAATTCACACAAGATTGTGCGAGCTGTCTGAAATATTTGACCAATACCATTGTTACATGGTCACACTATAGCCTCAGTTACGGCAGGCGTTAGTTCCCTTAAACTGCAGTTGAAATCTAACCCCAGTTATTCCACTAACTGCAGTTGCTCCGAACTGATGTTAACCGCCTCAGTTAACCAAATGCGCAGCCATGCCAGCGTGAGTCCAGTGGAGGCGGAAACGCACTTCGCAAAGGATGGCGAACTGGCCTTCTCAACAAGAAAGACACTGACACGTGAAACAGCACGTGAAAAATTAGTTTCCTAAATAGAACAGAAGAAACTCTGGCGCTGCTATCGCTCAGCCACCATGAGAATGAAGGGTAGTTAACGGATTCGGCTAGTCTTCATGCTTGAGTGTTTCAAACGCACTTGAGACTTTGTTTATTGTTGTGTTTAGTTTTTAAAGAGGGACCTTCGACGCAAAAATTTTGGTCTGTCTGTTTTGGTCTGTCTGTCCTGTACATTTGCCTGTTTGTCCCTGCTTACCGGGCATCGGGTATTGAAACGGCCGACCCCACCCGCAGCGGGGACCACCAATTTCACTTCAAGGTTGAGCGTTCATGCTTGTGCAATCATCAATTGAAAACCAATTATTGCGCATGTCTGGGCACCATAACAACACGTACATAATCTGCAGTGCGTCTTTTACTAGAAAAGGCATACACAAGTAATTTTAAGGACCGTAGCGCTTATCACGCAGGCGCCTACCATGCAACGCTTGCACGGAACGAGGAGTGTTTCCAACGCTCTACTAAGACGAGATGGGGGTGGCACCTACCCGTGACCTCGCGTTCTACAGCTTATCACCTCTGAGACGGGTGCGCACGACCACGCGCTTTGTTTTCCAAAAGAAGCTGCCAGATGGCGCTCATGTCTCACGTCTGACGTGACTTTGATGCGCTCGTTCGCCTCCACTGCACGGTCGAGGCACACTAACGCAGCGCCTCCAGAATACCATTCACCAATTTCGTTGAGCAGAACATCAAATAAATGTGTTGTTCACTCTCTCCCACACGCAAGATTATCGTCTTTCGACAACATTTGCAGGTTACATGCAGATACGGGGCCACTTTTTTTACATAAAAATTGCACCGCTGTGAATTTCGTCAGCTGAATTGAATCGTTGAGCCTAAAAAGATCACGATGGTGAAGCTTAATTGCTGAACCTTTGCTAAACTTTGTCTTGATGCAAAGCGAATTAAGGCCACACGGAGGAAAACTAAGCCAAAAGAACAAGGATTAGACAGATCCGTGTACTGCTCGTCATTCCCGTGCTGGCTGAAGCACCCACGTTGCTGTTCCATAGCGGCAGAGTTTCCTCAAGTGCACTGGTGTTGACCAGTAATTCTTGACGGGTTAACATTTTGCTTTTCCTTTCCCTCCAGTTCCCTTTTTCTTCCCTTACAAAAATGCTTAAAGAGATTCAACTGAGGCTAAAGTGACTTTTCTCCATAGGATGTATAGTGGTAAAATTAAGCGTCTATTGAGTTTTCCTATTGAGTTCACAAGGATATTGGCCACCGTGTTTCTATGGAATATCATTTTTTTTTCGGATGAATTGAGCGTCTTTTGAGCGAGTCAAAAGGAATGATTGACCAGCTGGTGATTTTCTGTACCAAGTGTCAATTAAAACAATTTAGGTGAGTGTATATTAAACCTTTATTGTGTTCGGTCAACATCATAAATAAGCAAGCATGTTAATTTTCAAATATTCACGCTAACATTTCTTGAAAATTTACCACTTGACTATTTGTTTCAGAAGCGGTACCAAATCAACTACTATCAGTTCATTGTTTAAACAGTTGCTAGAAATGAAATAGGGGTGATCATTGTAAACTCGCCCGAGCGACGTGGTGTGGTAACGTGCGTTATTTCGATTGGAAACACGTTCAGTCCATCAAACAAGGTATAAATTGGGTGATAATCCCGAATTAGGACACGAATGCACAATTCGCATGAATAATACCACACACGCACGTACACAGTTATCCACGGTGTTCTACGACATGTTCAATCCAAGAAGCAAAACATAGGTCTGTTAGCATCTTTGTTTATCTTTACCAAAACGACAATAGAGACGACTAGGATCATTAGTTGGTGAAGCACCGGTTTCTGAATCACTAGGGTGAGGCCTGCCTGTTAGAAATGCAAAAAAGAGAGAAGGCCTTGTTATAAAAATAAAGTATCTTCGAGAGGAGGGCTCAATATTGTAAACCCGAATAATTACGCACTTGAATATTTTAACATCCTACGCCTAATGCGTTTTCGGTTTTCGTAACTTACGAATAGAACGTATGAAGCCAATGAAAAATGATTAAGTTGTTGCATATGACTACATCTACGGCATCAGAGCTCTCCGATATAAAGGTTGCTTTACAATATCTCGTTCAAGAGCGTCCAGGAAAATGGGTCATATTCTGTGATTCGAAGGCAGCGCTTGAGAGTTTGCAGTCTGCCATGCGTAGGAAGAATCATGAACAATTGGTACATGTAATAAGACATTGCCATCATGAAGCTCTAGCACGAGGGCATGATATTATATATGGCTGCTTGGACATATCGGTATTACCAGAAATCAATTAGCCGATGATGCAGCCCGCTCAGCCCATGAAGGACTCCGTGTTGGTCCCGATCTCCTATCAAGGAATGATGCAAGCAACACAACTTTACCTGCTGGCTCGAGATCTACACGCACGTTCTGGTCGTCTACCAGCTTCCAAAGGTGTCAATTATATGAACTGGATTCTTCGCTCAAGATAGAGCTACGTCACATTTTTCCCGCTCTGATGCGACACTGTTATGCCGCCTTTGGTTGGGTGTTGCATTCACAATGGTGTACTCCTTTCGCATTGGTATAGCAGACACCTCTACATGCGACTACTGCGGAGCTGAAGAGACTATTGAACACGTCCTGTGCAGCTGCGCTTGCTACGACACACAGCGATGCCAGCTCTGGATGGTTTTGAATCAACTTGACTCCAGATCATTTTGTGTGCAGAAGATTCTAGGACCTTGGGCATCTGCCTCAATTACGCAGAAAGCGACTAAAGCACTCCTACTTTACTTAAAGTCAACAAACCTGAGCGACCGCCTGTAGACTGTGTGTGCTCCTCCGAGTGTGCTCGTGATTGTGTGTACCTTCTTATCTCTCTGCAACCTATTTTCTCCCCTTCATCCCTTCCCCAGTGCAGGGTAGCAAACCGGATGTGCGTCTGGTTAACCTCCCTGCCTTTCCTTGCATCTTTATCTCTCTCTATATCAGGCTTTATGGTAAAAAAAAACACGCGCCAAACACAATAATACCTGATGTAATAAGCAAAGAATTATCTTGGCTTTTGCACCGTCTGTAAGTTTACTTTGCCCATAGATTAAAACTAGCCCCCACTTATGTCAAACATTGTCGAAACATTTGATAGCATGCGATCGCTCAGTGACTGCATGTATAACGGAGAGCAAAGATTTATTTTGAATGGAATACATTGTATTTGCCACTATACTTATGAAAACCAGTGGAACATTTATACTTTCAACTGTGAAACTGAGTATCAGGTGACCTGCTTCAGAAACCCAAACTAAGCCCAACTTATCTCGTGTAACATGTGCGAACTGCAGTCAGCGCTAATCGTAGTTTAGTCTGACTAGCTGAGGTACGTCGTAACGAAGGTTGGCGTTCCCGCGTGACAAGGGTACAAGAACAAAGCATCGGTACACCTATTATTCGCCTTTGAAGAATCCGAAGTGTACATGCACGCATCTAAATATACAATAATGACATGCTTCAGCTCCTTTTTTCACCTCCAGCTCCACCTTTTCGTTCTTGTTCTGTGCAATGATTTGGAGTTGTGCAAGCAGCACGAACAGCCCCAGCAAACGTATAGACATGGGTAATTTTTTTTCAGAATGTCATACGTCCGTGTGGACGACGGAACAAAGATATCCATAAAGCCGTGCATTGTTATCTGCGGGCTTTTACCGAGAGCTTGCTTCAAGAAGAGCAACGGACACTTTGTAACGAACACCTAGTGCTTGGGCTCAAGTATTAAATTACGTTAAGTGCTTGTCCCTGCGTGAGACACTTCGTAAAGTGCTCTTAATTAAAAAAAAAGACACCCACAACTTTTTCCTAGTTCCACTTATGGTGTTTTATGGAATATTTCTGCCATCGATGTAGCGCTCCCGAGGAAGATATGTGAGAAATGTTTGCTATTCTTTACCGCCTTTGGTCGTGAACTTTGAAGCTGGGCATTTAAAAATTTCACGCAGAAGTATGCGCATACATTAAAAAATAATACTGCGCGAAATTTCAACAGGCCATCTACGAGACATACGGTATGTTGTATATATTCAGCTTACATGGGAAATGCGGCAACACTGCATTTTGATATGTGACTCACCTAGATGTGCACTTGTGGGCTAGGTTAGACGACAAAACGGCGCCGTGGTTCCTCAACAGTTGCAAAGAAAAGAGAAACGTGCTGTACCTCAACTGGTAAGTGCATACCACGCACAATGTGATAACATAAGTTGGATTTTTTTATCAGCTTTTGTTTTACCCTTCACTTAATATTTTATGTATATAAAATTGCTGTTTATATAAAAATTGAATTTAACCCCGTGTTATTTTCTTTCGGTAAATAACTATGTCCATTCTCTACCTGAAGCGATTACGTACTAGCTTATTTTTGCTTTTATGATCACTGGCGCAAACTTGTAAGCAGAAGTGGCATGAATCAATGTTAGCGAGATTTTTTTAAAGTGTGTCGAAGTAATCGTGGTGCTTTTAACTGAGCCATCAATCTCCAACTCCATCTGTATAAAACACTTTCTAATATCAGAGATACTCATGTATTATACTGAACCACTACCTAGGCCACACATGTGACTGTCCAAATATATTTATTACAATTTATTGTACTAGTATATTGAATGAACACTGATTGAAAGATCGATTAAGCGGGATATTACAAAAAGGCAGATTAAATATACCAGAGCTTATCAGCGTCGGAAAACATGCAGATTGTTGATTAATAGGCCTTGAATGCTGTACCATTTCAGTTAGTTCGGACAAGTGTTTATTTAACGACATAATATACTCCAGCAGAACATTTGTTAGGTGAATACAGCATAGTGAAGTTTGCGCATTCATATTAATCGCATGACTGTCAATGGGTTGTTTTTGTGCCAGAGATCATTCAGATGTTTGACAAACCATGACACTAAGACAAAATATGACAAAGAAAAAATGATTGCAGTAAAAGGAGCTCTCATAATTTTGTGGTCTTTTTGCGTTTCTCTTACTGCTAGCACTGCCGTTTGCCCAAATATGAATCTACACTGATGCGTAAAACCTAAGCATTATGCGCTTGACCACAATCATGCGTCATACGGATAAGTATACCGTCACACTTCAGAAGTGGTCATGCAGTCGTTCAGGAGTTGAAAAAAAATTCTTTAATGCTCTATGGTACTTCGACTTCATCACAGCACTCGAAAAAAAAAAAAAAACGAGTGAAATGTACACTTGATAAACATTTAGTAGGAAGAAACTGTGACTCATTTGTTTTCAATTGCAGCTTTTCTTGTCATTAATGGTATCTTTCTGCGTACGTTATCTTGATGCGCCTTTCAACTAACAAAGGCCAATACGAGATTGAATGTCAGAGCGTGCTGCTGTCGATGGTGCAATTCCAGTCGTTTGAGATGGATGGCAAATATTTACGGAACTAAGCGTTATCATTTCCCGAGAGCCATTGTTGTTCTGTGGGTAATTGCCATGCTCTCAGTGATCGAAGAGAGAAGCGTTTATGGGAAGAAATTAACGAGCGTGTTTATCTTTGGCCGTTGGTAAATGCGGTGGCCGGCCGTTTGAGCTTACGGTGCGAAAGGATTCAGCTCACAATATTCTCAAAAAATTCGCACACTCAGTGCTGATGCTTCGCGGTTGATTACTTTCCGCTCGAACTTCAATGAGAAAGTACACTGTTACACTTGCGTACAAAACAGGTTGTTAAACTCACTGCGTGTATTAACAGCAGATTGCAGATGAAAACGCAGCACTTCAGAAGTTCTATGTGGCCGGGATATTCAGCGCTGCAGGTATTTGGCTGTAAAGTTAAGCAGTAACACAGAGAATGGCATCTTATTCTGTGCATGTGTTTCGCAAATCCTCCCTCAAGTTGCATGCTGGTAATGTGCCGAGGATTTCTACTTATCTTCCTTATTAGAAGTTTATGTTTACTCGTTGGGTAAATAACTATACCAGTGCTCTGAAGGGTTACAACTAATTAAAGTTACAGGCGATGAGGCCGGGGGTGTTATTTACTTCGTGACAGTATTTGTCATGAAGTAATTATGAATTAAAGTCTTCAAATCTTTATCCGAACTACCGCACTACAATAAAGAGAGCAGAAATTGAATGACTTGTACCTTGTCTGGCTTCGTCTGTCGGTATCATTAGGCTGTACATACAAATCAAATGAGCACTCGATCCGTTCTCATTATTTAGTGCACCAAAGTGTTGCAACTTACTTTATTTTATGCGCTCAAGTGGTGGCTCTGACAAGACTGTGCGGTAATTGCATGGTTTCCTGTGACCTGCACGCTTCGAAACTACCGGCCATGTTTGGCTACACGGGAAGCGCGCATTGCGCACGCAAGTGCTTGAACAAACATTCCCTTTCTTAACATTCTCAGCTGCTGACCCGCAGATCGCGGGATCGAATCCCAGATGCGGCGGCTGCATTTTCGGTGGAAGCGAAAATGTAGGCCGGTGTTGTCAGAATTGGGTGCAGGTTAAAGAACCCCGGTTAGTCGAAATTTCCGGAGCGCTCCACTACGGCGTCTCTCATAGTCATATTGTGGTATTGGGACGTTAAACCCCACATATCTTTCAATCTATTCTTTCTTAACATTGTTACTACTTTATCTGCTTAAAATTTCATATACACATGGTGCTGTAGCCAACTATGACCATGCCTCTCCGTTTATTTTACAGTGGCCAAGCAGATCTTTGAGAACCAGCAAAGCCCAGGTATGTAGCATACCAGTGTGCGTGCTATCGTATATATTTGCCTTCTTTTCCTTTTTTCTTGTTTTTTGCTTTCTCCCCATTTGCCCCTTCTCCAGTGTAGGGTAAAAAACCGGGCGTGACCTGGTTAACCTCCCTGCATTTCCTTTGCTTTTATCTCTCCCTCTGCAGTACGATTTTTTGGTACCCCAAAGAGTTTAAAATTTCTCTTCTGGTATACCACTCGTCTTCATGGCCCTACCCCGCCGCGGTGGTGTAGTGGCTAAGGTACTCGGCTGCTGACCCGCAGGTTGCGGGATCGAATGCCGGCTGCGGCGGCTGCATTCCCGATGGAGGCGGAAATGTTGTAGCCCCGTGTGCTCAGATTTGCGTGCACGTTAAAGAACCCCAGGAGGCCGAAATTTCCGGAGCCCTCCACTACGGCGTCTCTCATAATCACATGTTGGTTTAGGGACGTTAAACCCCACATATCAATCAATAGTTTTCATGGCTCTCTCCCTATAAACCCTTTGAAACGTCCTTAGTTGGGAAAAACGATTGTAAAATATATGTAAACAACGCGCAAAAATGATTACTTACACGCACTTACATCTGCAGAGCGACGTCAGTTTGTATTTCTCCATCTACCTTCGCACATTGCAGTACCGTATATTTTCCGTCTGACATTGTCGGCTGAATGTTGGTGCTACCTTTGTTGGTCTACCATCTTTCAGCAGTACATGTAATCAACATTCAAAAAGAAGACCAAACTGAACAACCGTCATCAAACGCCACGTTGCCTGGATACCTGCCCATCGAGCACCTGAACGCAATGGCGCAATCGGAATGCGTTCGAACCACTTGCTCGGCGACCAGAAGAGAAGTTTCAGTTGGTTCCACAACGCTCGCATTGTTGCATATTCAATAAAGGCAACAACTGTGCTGAACATCGTATGACTGCGTTTCTGGGAGCTACGGTGGATACAGACATTGCAAAGAAGACTAGGGGGTGGATCAATAATGTACGTGGCATCTGAATATGTGTGGCTCAAAAGCGAATGGGCATATAGGAGGTCTTGATGACCATTCCTCGAGTTGGCGAACGTCAGCTCTGGGAATACCAGGAGACCAGCGATCGGTATTCCGACTGTTAATCTTCAGAGTTTCGTTGCGACATTATTGAGACAACACAAACTCCGTTATGTTCTGTTTACTTTTAACAATATCACCTTCGAAATACCCTATGTTTAAGAGAGCCAAAATATTACGTACCTTTGCATGACTACAAGTAGAATAAAAAGTTAAGTGTGCCACCTTTTGCATTCTATACCCGTGCGGTTTATTATTTTATTTACTTATTTCCAAGTACTGTTGGCCCTTATGGCCGTAACAGGGTGGGTACAGTAGATGTTAACATAAAACAAAAACAAGTACAACGTATTGTACTGAAGACAGAAGTTCTAAAAGTGTACAAAGAAAAAAATTATATTTTTTCAAACGCAGTTAATAAAAATGTACATACATATATGTGATGGTGTTATAGTATGCAATATGAAGTAACTACACGATGTATTTTCGAACAACATGGCAATATATGTACAGTACTATCACAACACTCAATGTTCACGACATAATTTTAATGCACTTTTCAAAGCTTTGTATGCTCTTCGAATTCAGTAGTGGTACTGGCAACTGATTCCTCTCTTTTATCGTTCGTGGAAAAAAGGAATACACGTACACATCAAGATTGCATATTGGAACTGAAAACACAAACTGATTGCATGATCTGACACTGGTGGAGGGGCTGGGAACAATAAAAGGTTTAGTTTCAATATTGAGGTGCCCTTTTTATAAGAAAAATGAAATAGATAACAAAAATGAAAAGAAGTCAACTGACTTCTCGGCGTTGAGCCAGCGTAGGCAATTCAAGCAAGCGAAGCATTTCAGAAACGGAGTCAATTCGTGAATGACGCGTTAAAATTAGCCTTGCAGCTTTTCTCTGTATTTTTTCAATTTAATTTCTTAACCCGGACTAGAAGGGTTCCCACACTGCACTGGCGTATTCTAACGTTGGCCTTACGTAGGTCAAATATGCAAGCAGCTTAACGGATGGTGTAGCTAGCTACGTTTCATTCGCAAGTGTATTACAACACGTTCAGTTGTCTTCAAAACTCACGTTTTCAGAGTTTCGTATTGCACCCGAAGCCAGCTCAATTTTGAATATGAACATGATTTCTCGAATTCCTGGCGAAGCTTTCGTGAGTCCGCTTGGAGCAATTATTACGGAGTGAAACTGCACTCACTGCTGTCGCCAACGGGCACTAGTGACGTGTTCAGCCAAGTAAGGTAGTAGCTTGCTTTTTTCTATGATAGTTTTTGCTGACATTCATATTTTCTCGTACCGGTCATCCTCCTAGCCTAACGCGCATAGCTATCATTACTGCAGAGATATCATTTCCAGCGTATTGGTCGCGCCCTGATACCCGTGCGGACGCCTCCAAGGTAAATATCCATCTCGGTATACCCAAGGGGCATATATAAGACCCTAAAGGCGTCTTGGGCCTTCCTCATCGCACACGTATGTGGGTGGCGCTGATGTTACAGGACGGGCGAATGGTGGTCCCGGCGGAGATGTTTGCCAGCTGTAATGCGATGCGATGCTGGTCCTCCAGGGGTATCCGCTGCCCAAACATATCTGCTCCCATAATCCAGACGCCCGCGAGAAGATAGGAAAGCCGTATCACGCAAGAAAGTAAACCGAAAACTGAAAGCTATGGTTACGTTACTCTAGACATATTGTATTGCATTCTATGCTCCCGAAAGGAGGCAAGAAAAAGAGCATATAACTGGGACTTCGTCTGTCATTAATATCTTTCACCGAAGGCCTGTGGGATGTTGGGGAGTAAGAGGCTTATCTCGGCTTTCCCTTTTTCTTACTAATGTCGGAGAAAGACTCGCGAAATGCATCTCCAGCAGAGACGTGGCACTAGCCTATTAGAAAAGCTTTTCCCCGAACCTCATACGCTTGTGTTATTTCACGAAAATGAAGCTAACAAAGTACCAGAAACCCATAGTGCTGTTCATGCAGTATAGGTTTGATAGGAAAAAAAAAGAAAACCATAAATGAGACACAGGCTGGCTGTGGAAGTCATCCGAATGTTATCCTGGTCCACTAAATACGTTTCAAACGTCTTATTTCCAATGCATACGCAACCCCTCTAGATTTTAGCAGGAACCGAACGGAAGCGTTCTTCGTGGCAATCAGTTATTTTACAACACAGAGCCATGTTTTGTCTTTAAAGTGCTTTAGAAAAAGACACTACACAAGCGTAACTTCGGTCCAACTTTAGTTGAGGATGCTTTGCTGGCTCTATAATTTGATAGCAAAGTAAAGTAATCAACAACGCTTATGTAAACCTATGAATCAGACGTCATGCCTAGTTAACGCCAATCCTTGTAACAATGTTTTTAAAAACATGGTTTAAAAACATTGGTATAAAACATTGTAACAATGTTTTTACACTTTTATAACAGTCTAATGAACATTACATTTCTTTTAATAAGATTCCGTATGGTGTATTGAAGGGTTACTCGCCAACGGGGGAATACGCCAACGAAAGTTACGGGGAATATTTACATTGTCACACCTTGCTCCCAACGTCAGGCGTGATCACAAAGCTGTATCTGACAACGTCAGTTCTAACAAGAGAGCTGAGGTTATGTTAGGACTGAGGACATACGTTACGCAGTGCAGCCTTCTGTATACGCTAGTGTAGATGACGTTCGGGCTAAGTCCACGAGGTGCACACAACTGCTGCTGTTAATTAACGTTGATTCATTTTCTAAAACTTACCTCAATGAAAAAGATCAGCATAGACAATTATTAACCGCAGACTGTTTCGCATAACACCGATCCCCACAATCCCCACGAGGTCCTGCCGTTTTTTTTGTAGGGGGGATGGAAAGGGGTACAAAGCCGTGGAAGGGGTTACAACTATAATTTTTGTATTTTGCGTGCCTTTACATGTGTAACTGGGTGTTTCAATCAATGTATCTAAGATTAAAAAAATCTGGAAAATGCGATATTTGTTCGATGCCTTGACAACTACTTCTTCCCTAGCCACAGGCATCTTAACGAGGCTAAAAACAACATTCCAGATAGTAATCAGCCCAATTGAATAATTTACCTTTTAATTGATGAATTATGGCAGTTATGGAGAATTCAAGCTGTTCATCTGAAGAAAACATTGCACTTTGAGATATCGAAGCAGCCTCTAGCAAATATAGCGGCGAAATGAAATTCAACCAAATTCAGCAGGGAAACAGAGAGCAAATCACCGATCAGTGCAACAAGCACATGACCAAAATGACGCTATTTTAGGAGCGAAGCTCCTTAAGGCGTGGGCTGTGCGTCTCCTGTATGTAGCCACCTCTCGTTCAGTTCTAAGTATTACGCTAGCCACCGCCCGATCTAAAGGGTACAGCCATATCCATCCGTCCGTCCGTCCGTCCGTCCGTCCGTCCGTCCGTCCGTCCGTCCGTCCGTCCGTCCGTCCGTCCGTCCAAAAGATGCAAGATGTTATAAACTAGACGGCGGTACGTGTAGTTGATTATGAAAGATGCGAGGTGTTATAAAATAGGAATGATGCCACATATGGCGCGTGTCATCGTTCGATATAGTGCGGCGACGTACGCTAGGGGGAGCGTTGCAATAAAATCGAGTGGGCAAAATGTACGGAGGATTCATGGTTTACCAGGTTTACCTCCGGAGCTTCGCCCACTCATCATCATTCACTTCGTGGATATGGCGGCATTTTTTTTAATACAGCGATCACAGAGGTGTAGTTCTTCCGTGCCCGTTAACGTATGTGCGCCATACATGCTAGAATTGAAACACCTACACAACAAAGTTGGGTGATGGTTCATATAACGAGGTTCACTAATTATGGACGTCACAAAAGAATATGGCGGTGGCGCCTTTCCGTGTTTCAGTTTCGGCTTCACAACGGAACTTGGGTGAATTTCCTTACTTCGCAATTTTTCACAGAGGCTGCTCTTCCGATATCTCAAAGCCGTGATAGGTTCGTTGAAGGAAGTACTTCAATTGTCCCATTTTACGTAACTGC
The DNA here is from genome assembly GCF_013339725.1 of Rhipicephalus microplus. Lineage (NCBI taxonomy): Eukaryota > Metazoa > Arthropoda > Arachnida > Ixodida > Ixodidae > Rhipicephalus > Rhipicephalus microplus. The sequence goes on from NC_051170.1 coordinate 68,144,508, forward strand.
TTAGTACCACGTAATAAAGTTAACTTGACTTTCCGATCTATTGTCTCAAATGACGTCGTTTGCTATTTTAGGACTTTTGCGGTGACTGTTAAGGGTAACTGTTAAGGTACCGGAAGACCATCCCGTTTTCCCATTTTGTGGGGAATCCGGGACGCAATTCTTGAAAAACCCGTGTATGCAAAGGCTGAGTTGAAAAAACGCAAGGCCTGCGCGGAAAGGGGAGCCCTTCAACACCGACCCTGCCTACGTCACTGAGGATAATCATCATGCCATTCAATCTTTCTTTTCAATTTCTTTCTCTCTCTCTGTCTCTCTTTCTCTCTCCCTGTCTCTTTTTTTCTCTCGGTGCCTTGTCACCTTTATGCGATACACTTTCACTTATCATTAGAGTTAAAAAGTTTTATTTCCACCGTATTGTGGCCGGGAGGTGACGATATGTCTCTGGCACTTCAAAACGAACCTGGTATACAGTTATGAGTTAGCCATAAAAATTCGTGCATCATGTATATAGAAGACGCGAAGTATTTGCCATGGTTGTATATACAATGCATATATACAGTGTGTTACCTTGCTCACCGCAATAACAAAAGAAAACAAGGCAATGCATGGTGAACGCGCTTCTCGACCATACTGTAATAAAGTCGCAAGCTTCCTTTGCTTGCACCTCTCTGGGAAAAAGCACTTCCAAAGCCATGCGAAAGGCGCGCATTCGCTTGCACGAATTCGCCATTGTATGCATATCTGTTTCCGGAAAGTAATGGATGGGGGTGGCACTTGTGAATCGCGGTCGACTCGCTTTTATTTTGAAGTGACTCGCCATGGCCATGGCTTCTAAAATCGCTGCTTTAACTAAGGCTATCCACCCTCAATAATGTATTCTCGTATACAAGGACGCTTGGTTCCAACCCCAGTTAGCTCTTCAGTTCAATATTCTGCCCGCATGCGACGCATTGCTTCCGCACCTTTCTCGCGAGGTCACCTTGTTCGTCTGCAAGCGTGTTTTAGTGGTGAAGTTTATGTTGCCAGAGAAGCACTATGTTTCTGTGCTGCTGCCGCTGTCTTCAGTTATGGTACATGTTTGAACGACTTTCACAGCCATGCGATGATGGCATGGATGTGCATATGAACATTTACCAAAAATCTCCTCTGATGCCGCTAAGTTGCCTTAATTGCATTAGGCGCAGGAGGCCGCCCTATTGTACTGGAACTAGTTGCGTGCAGCATTCTCAAATATGTGTCACAATAGTAGAAACGAGGTATCTAATCACTGGAGTGGAAGACATCTCTTCTGTTTTTTTTTCTCTCCTCGTTACTCTTTTCGTTGGTTCCCTCATCTCACATCAACTGGGCTTCTTGCTTCCCCGCTGAATGTGGTCAACGTTCCATGCGTTCATCACAGCCGGTTTTACCAACTTCGAGGTCGGCGGTGCGTCATAGCCAACGCGCTTCTATGTCCCAGTATTCAGTTACTTCAGGTGACATGTTGACAGTCTTTGGATGCTGTTTTCACGGCTCACGGAGTTACGGCCACACGGCGCCGCAACATACTACGTCGCCTTCACCACTGAAATAAATGTCTCCCTGTGTACGCTTGTACGTGAACTCACTGGATATACTGCAACGGGCTGTCACCTACATCTGGCGCTGTGACCTAGATTTCAACATCGGCCTGGACTTCTCTTATTCTAATCTTTCTGTGTGCTCTGTGTGTGTTCATGTGCTGCCGTTTCTGATGCTTCAATCACAAATGGCATTCACTGTATTATGCATTTGGCCCGCGAAGCATGGAAGGGGGGGGGGGGGATAGTAAATATGTACCTTAAAATGCGGTGTGAACACAGCAAAAATAATGAGTCCTGACGGCTCTTCGTATTGAAGGCAAGAGCACAGGTTTCCTTACTGTTTGCTTTTCGCTTTCAGAAAGGATTCTTTATGTTTGGAAATTATAAAACAGTGTTATGGGAAATTTTAGAATTTTTCCATTCCATACAGGCGCCGGGCGTGGGGCGAGTTTGAACTGGTGGCGCCTCTATCTGTGGAAACGGGGAACTAATGGCATGTGGATGCTGGAACGGCCGCAGACGCTTGCTGCGGGGGCTCGGGGCTGGATGTTAAGTTCCTTTCGTTGGGAAGCCATTGCTTCTGTCGTACGCTGCCGAAATCTACCTGAAGTGTCGATACCGAAGACTGCACTATTTGCTAAAATGTTACGGTCGTCGAAGCTTTCAAAAGAAATAGAAAAGAAAACAGAAGCGGGCAAGAACTACAACGGAGGAACAAGCATAATTATTATTCGGTGAAGTACCGAGTAAATAAAGACGAAAATGGAATGGGGGATGTGCGCTCCCTTTTTTATAGTAGGGGGCGATGCTAGAGTGTAGACACAATAACGCAGTATTAGCAGAGATTCAACAGATCTCACGCATTGTGCATTGGTTTAATGCGAAAATGTCAGCGAGTCTGTGCTGCATTTTTTTAGCTTTGAGTCAAGCGTAACGAAGGGCATCAACGTGTTTTTTTTTGGAAAAGTAAGTCGTTGTGTGGACATAGTAGACTTTCCAGCCATCCTGACTACATTGAGTTTTCAAGGGTAACTTATGATGGTCTGGCGTAACGTCAGGTGGAGACGTCACTTTTACTCAAACGAAGCGCACCCTGTGATGGGATTCAAATTTAGCTTGCGATGCTGTGAATATCGTTCGCAGGATTCGTCAGAGCACTGCTCCGGGGTCGAGCAACGCCTCATAATAGCTTGCTGAGTCATAGAAGCACGTATGTATTGCTTATATCGAGGTTATAAAAGCGCAGCAAACGCGTACTGCAACGAACATTAGTACTAAGCCAACATGACGTCTGTATCACAGTATTAGGTGTACATCAGTAACACATGTTACCTTGTCACAAAATCAGAAAGCCAGCACTGCACCCAGTACTGATATAGGTTGCACCGACATTTTGTTGTGCATAGCTATTTTTATAAAGCCGTTTCAAGAACTGCTTGGCTCTGTTGTAGAGTACTTAATTGCCACAAAGAATGTTTGGGTTCAGTTTCTTCTGGTATCCTAATTTCAATTTTTTGCATACCTCGAGTCATCATGGCTGTTGCTGCGTTTTCTCTGCGCGCACCAGTTTAAGCTATACCAACGTCTGTTCTTGCCGTTTCGGTGTAGATATAAACTGCGAACCTCTTGTGGCTTATAGACGAATAACACGGCTCGTGTATATCTTACACGTTGCTGTAGAAAAGGGTTTCATAACGTTCACAAAATTATCGCATTATTTATTTTACAACCAGACATCCATGTTTGTTTTTTCTCTGGTAACTACATATGCTAGTATTCCTATACACCCATTAGCTTAACCAGGTGACCATGTTAGCTTTGGCGTTAAGATACATAGACGAGTAGACATAAACACTCATTTGGTTCACTAAGAATTGCCTCGCCTTTAAAATATTAAAAGAGCAATAGAAATCATGCCACTACATCGCAAATTTTGCATTGAACATCATCGGAGGGGTGCACTTGGAACGCAATCTACACTTGTTGTCCTGCTTATATTCCGTGATTTCATCGCATGACGTGGCTTCATCACGCAATTGGTAACCCTTCTCTTGAGCAGTGTTTATACACCAGCTAGTCTAGATTTCGAAAACCGCAGCGCTATGTAACTGGCATCTTTAGGGGTGCCCATGCGCTGTCGGGGCTCGGCAACAGTACGAAACAAGAAAAATAGGCAAACATGTTTATTTTATAAAGTTTCCACACTAGGGCCTGTATCAATCGCAGTCCCGAAAGAGATGAAGCAAGTCATTTCTGGTTGTCCTCCGAACGTAAACAAACTCTTAGAAGCACATCACCACTCAAAGAAGCCGAGTCGTTTCATGTTCCGACGGCGCTCCTCGGTGCGGAGACATCAGAAGAACAGGCAACTTTTCTAGTTGACTTGGCGGCCAATATAAGCTGCCACGACCGCAAAGGACTGCGCGGACGTCTCTCAGAAGCCGGACGACGCGCCTCGTTATCTGAACGCATGCCCAACAGTCTAAAGCTTCGTGCATTGTTCAAAAAAACGTTGTTGCTGCCTCTTCTCTTTGCCTTGCGCGACAAATGCAACGGCGTAGAGCTTGGGATTGTTCAAAAGAAAACACCGCTGCCCCTCTACGAATGCGATACCGAAAGTAGCAGAGCATCTTCCCCATCGTCTGCCTCAGATGCCAGTGCAGTTCATGCCGCCTCTTGCGGCGCTTTTCGGGAGGAGCGCAGCTGGCGCCGTATGACGGCCCACCCGGTGCCTTATTTTTTATCTCGTTAAGTTCGGCAGGTAGCTCTGGTTGTAGTAAGTTTGACATTGATATTTTTTTATAAATTCTACTGGATATGATGGCTTTGTTGAGAGTTCAAGCGCAGTGAGTTACTGTAGGCGTTGGTTTGTGCTGTAATTGTTACACACACACACACACACACACACACACACACACACACACACACACACACACACATACATACATATATATATATATATATATATATATATATATATATATATATATATATATATATATATATATATATATATATATATATATATATATATATATATATATATATATATATATATATAACGCAAGAGCTCCCAAGAGGCAGGGCCAACCTCTTGCGTTATCGCCTTTAACGCTCTAAAGGGAACGGGGTCGCAATGTTGCCGCCGGTCTCATATTATAAATGACTGATTGTTTTGCTTGCCACTCCATGACGTGAAAAAGAGTCTGTGGTTGCTCTCACTCCTGCTTGAAGGCGCTGCAGGTAGCTGCTGGAGGATGCAGGCTCGACACTTCCGGTTCTTTTCCGGATTTCGGCGCCTGAACGAAGGTCCCTGGTTCGATCCTGGGTGTCGGTACCAGAAGTGTAAAAAACTAAGGAGGAGAGCCGGAAAGTCTGACTGCATTCAAGGTCAACAAAACAAACTGAGCGAGCCAGCCCCGCGGCTCGTGTTGTGCACTACGCCTCTTCTTCCTCCTTTATTTGCAACACACACAGTGCTGCTAAGTGCAAAATACAAGCAGGAACGACAGAGCTGAAGCGCATCTAACAACTGAGATGAAGTGACGAATAAGGGGGTTGGAAAAGAAAGCGGAGAGGGCACTTAGGGCGGACCCCGCACGAGCCAACATGACGGTTTACACTGAAAAAAAAAAACGCGTGCATTATTCTCTTGGCAATTTGCGTTCACTCAGTGCACGTCATTATTCAAGATGAAACATGTGTGGCGATTAAACCTATCTTTCTTCCCCTAGAAGCACGTTCCAACTAAAGCATCTATACAAGCTCCTCTAAATGTAATAGTAGCTTAGTGATGAATATATATTTTTAGATCTCGTCATTCCTTAGATTAAACGCTTTCAATGGGCCTGGAGGAAGGGGTGCCACGCCCCAGAGAACTGCCGATGTTTAGTCGCAATAATTGACGAAGGGAACGGCCGCGAACGCAAGACCTCCATAAGCATGGTACTGCCGAATAGGCGATAACAGTAATGGCGTGCTATAGTGCTTCGAGAGTGTAAGAGACCGTACACCAATGAGTGTTATGGAACAAGCGTAGAAAATTGCGCGGTAAAAAAATGTTATACTTGTGTTTCTCACTAGAAGAGTTTCCGAGTGCGGCATCGTGAATATTCCAGCGTCTCCTAGGGTGGGAACAATAAGGTCCTATTGTGCATAATGACCATGTGCAGTCGCTATCGCTCTCTGGCTTTGCCTGCCGAAAACAAGAACACTGCAGGAGCGCACGTGTTACATTTAAGTAACAGATCAACGCAAATAAACACAGCAGGTGTATATGGGCTCCCCACCTCTGTGCATCAAAGGAGTTGCTAAAGTTTCACATTTTTAATTAAATATCATGTCTTAAATATGTGTTAGAGAACTGTCTTTCTCACCCTGAGGCTAACACTAACAATCATGAAAAGAGAGAAGAGCGCATTAGGCCTGAAATGCTTTCTTTGTGTTGTTGAAGGCATTCCTGCTTGCACTTGAAATATATATACTATAATATGATTTATTGAATTTGCAGAATACATCTAAGATGGCTTTGCGTGTGTCCTCGAATGCGGTATTACTCCCCAGGGGACACAACTGGATTGAAATGACCCCCCCCCCCCTTTGCTGACGAACATGAGTTAAAGCACGGGGAGCATAGGAGCGACAGAGCACAGGCGCTTCTAGGGCCGTTTTCCGCAGTGCGTGACTGCAATTCGCTGATTAAGTCTAAAGCTCACCTATTCTATGGCGCGCAGCAGGCATGCTCCGGCGAGACATAATGGAATTAGCTCGTCGGGAAGCGGCAGCACACGCTCAGCGCTTGCGAAAAGGCTCCACGAGATCCCAACTTCGCAACGACCGCTGGTGCAGGCTTTCGCGAAGTCCTGTAGAACAGAACGGTAATATTCCACATGTTCTTGCTGTAGCTGCTGCGCGAACTTCGGATTAGGCATAGGCATCGCAATAAAGGCAGCCTCCCTATATCTTCTGCTTCCCTTACAACACTACCGCGAAGCCAAGAAGGCAAAGAAGTGATCGTTTGCGAGAGGGTATCGAATTGGGTTTTGAAGTGAATTATCCAGCCCATTTGTGAGCGCACGTTGAGTTACGCTAATTGGAGTGCATATATGTTTATAGTTTCCTGCGTTTGCGCCATGTGCGTTTGAGTAAAATTTAACCCACGCCAAGCGTTGGCACATACTTCAGGCTACTGTGCCAACAGCGTCGAAGCATCGCATAATCGCATCGACGACGTACGTGTTGCCAGTTTGTATTTTTTGAGCACACCTCTTAGGAATCGTGAGAGACTTGAGGCACGAACTGTGACGGGCACAAGACTGAGGGAATAACACCAAAGCTATTAGCAGCTGAAAGTTTTGTGACATCGCAATATAGCAATTAGCTCGTCTACCTGTCTTCCTTCAACTCCAAGGCCCGCCGCGGTGGTCTAGTGGCTAAGGTACTCGGCTGCTAACACGCAGGTCGCGGGATCGAATCCCAGCTGCGGCGGTTGCATTTACGATGGAGGCGGAAATGTTGTAGGTTCGTCTGCTCAGATTTGGGTGCATGTCAATGAACCCCAGGGGGTCGAAATTTCCGGAGCCCTCCCCTATGGCCTGTCTAATAATCATGTGATGATTTTGGGAAATTAAACCTCACATATCAATCAATCAATCCTTCAACTCTAAGGTACCGGATCCTGCGTTGAGCAGTGTCGCCGTTGTCAGCGTAATCAATAGATGGAACGAGGAAGAAATGGAACGAATGAAAGACTGACTCAAAGAGATTTTAACCGGGGGAGCCTGAGAACCGCTGTGTCACCTGCTACAATACGTCGTGTCTGTTCGCGCTTCTTGTGACAGGGCAGCGCATGTTTCTTGCGTAAGAACACAAGAAAGTGGGTTGACATAAGAGGCTTGACTGAAGAAGACGTGTGTTGATATAACGCACACTTCATTTGTGGAATGCTCTAGAGGACTTTTTTATGTAGTCCGGCGCAGCGTTCACGTCGGCCAGCGGTAGCGGAATTTGGCAACTCCAGTTTCGCTACGTTACGCTGACGCAAACACCGAGCATTCCATACTCACAAATGGTCCGCGCAGCGTCACCTCCACACATGCGCATTTGCCCCATTTATGGTGAAATCATAACGCCTAAAGAGCGGCGTTCAGAATCGGCATTGGGCAGTGTCGTATTCACCGCTGAATTTCACCTTCATCTTCGTTGTTCTTGATTTTTGGCAGATTCTCTTTATCAGGTTTTTCACCGCATATAACAGGCGGAATTGTGTTCAATCATATTATTAGCGTTCAGAATGAGCCAACAAAACTTTTGTGCTGCATACAGAAACAACCTCGCGCTTGTCGTAATGGCGTACAGAGAGCCCCATCTTTCCCCATTTTTTCGTAGTCTAACAGCAAGCCATCTTTTTTTTCCCTTTCACGTTCACACGTTTGCACTGGTTAGAAGTAGATGGAAACAGATGGGCCGTCTACACAGAAACAGAAGCAGATTGATCTTTAGAACCAGATGACCCATCTACATGGTCAGCAGGGCCCTGGCTTGGGGTCTTACGAGTCTCTGCACAATTGAATTAAGGACATAATATCTTGCTGCGTTGGCCATTCCAGCAATTCCATATTAAACTTAACTTTCATATGGAAACATTTTTTTTTGACGGTGGAACAGTTAGTTTTGAGGTTGGTTCGTGAAGTGTCAGCAGTAAACTACTAAGCGGGCATGTGCGACTGAGGATAAGCGAGTGCGAAGAAGCTCCTAGCGTAGCATGCCTTGCGCCATATATTGCAGCAAAGGTGTGGGAAAGGAATGTATCTCGAGGTGAAAGGAAAGGTGAAGGGGAAGGACGAAGAATGAGATAGTCTTTTATAGTGCACAGTGTAGCACGGGAATGGCAAAGAGACGTGAAAGTGAGGAGGACTGATGTTCGGGTGAGAAGGAGGGAAAGAAGTTTGCGACAAGGTATACCGTATCATAACCATTTACAGATTGCGTAGCAAGAAGTGTGAAAGAGAAGTGAGGATGAGGAGTGGTCTGAACGTTAAGAAGAGAGAGGGCAATTCAGAAAGAGATAACGACAAAATAAAGAATGAAGAAGAAAAAGAAGGTGGTTTAGGCTAACATAATAAAAGAAACTTGAAAGAAAAAAAATGAGGAGGGGAGGAAGAAAGACAAAGTCATTTCCCGTTCACCAGGTACTGATGCTTGCATATCTGTCCCGTTACTGATATCGCGCAAGCGTGGAAGTGCATTTATATTTTGAAATAATTTTGCTTTGCTTCTCGTACTGACCTTTGAAACATGTTGTTGAAAACTGTTTAGAAGGGGAGGAGTGGCGCAATCTATATCAGAGGGTAGAGCCAATTTGTTCGAATGAGAAGAAGTAAGGAAAGGGGGGGGGGGGCTTAATAAAAGGGTGGCTGCTTGCCTTTTTCTCTACACATACATTTAGGGTGGGGATCATGCGAACCAGAGTTAAGACGGACAGTGTCTAGCTTATTTATTTATACATATTTTATTTATTTATTTATTTAGATTGTACGCACATACACGACCAGATTCGCAGTTAGATTGCTCTCCCAACCAACCTTTGCATATGTATAAGGAATTCAACGCAGAAGTGGATAGAAAAAGAGTGACGAACATACCAAGTACGAAAATAAAAATAAAAAGCACCACAATAATTAAAGCTTCAGAAGTTATAGTACTTCAACCATGAGTCTCATGACGTAAATCACGCCAGCATAAAGTTTTTTGTTGTGTCGGTCTTTTTTATCGCTTTTAAATTTTGGTGTGGTTTTTTTGTTCGTCACACGACACTATAGCTTGACCAACAGCTAGATTTCACGAATTCTGTGTCAGATGAACACTGATTTTGTCCTTATTATCATTCTTAAAAAAAATATACTTTCAGTGCTCCTTTGCCGCCGGTACTAATTACTTGCAAGAAATTCCTTTCCCAATGAACCTAGAACAACCGACAAAAATACCTGCTTTACTGTATTTTTTAAGCTCCTTGGAATTTTTGCTTTGATACCATAGTTATTCTAGGACGGTCATAGATTCCGGCCCAGTAGGAAGAGGTTTTCAAAATGAGTAGTTGCAAAAACAAAAAAAAGCAAAGTTGTCTGCAACTGCTTTTATTGGAGTTCCTGAGGCACCACTAATGATTTCTTGCCGGGAGGTGTGAAAGGTGAAGGCAAAGACGACAGGACTTAGGAAAAAAAAAAGTCTTATGGGTACAAGGTGGAGTTGCGAAGTACCCCAGGGTCTCCATTAAGGTTGAGAATGTTGGACGTGCAGGAAGTCATTAACTTATCCCGCTTGTTTAGTATTATTTTTAACAGAGCGCTACTTCATGATGTCGACCTCCATTCCCAAATCAGCAGCACGCATTCGAACTTTACCGGGATAAATGTAGTACAATAACGATGAATAGGTGGTCAATTTGAAACTTCTCTGTTAGGAGCTCAGGTCTGACTACCGTAACCAAGGTCTGGAGCGTAGACGTAACAAAGCAGTATGCATAGGAGAACTTTGCTTAACGAAAGGAATAACAAATTTTCTGTATCATGTGAACGTTGCTATATAGTGAACTTTATGCATGACATTCGAGATGACTCTCTGACAATTGGCTACTCACCCTGTCCTTCCGTTTTTCTCCTCCTCTTCCTGCTTCGAGATGACTCGCCTGCTTCTGTCACATTTACCTAATCTCAATTCACTAAAGCTGATGGGTGTTCTTGTTCACAAGGATTCAAAGCTGTTAAGAGATCACAACACGGGTCACGCGTGGCGCCGTAGTTGTACGCCGCTGCCGTTGGTATCCGTAACGACTATCACACGAAATAGAAAAAAAGTAACACAGGTAATAAAACCACCATGGACATAGTAGGGTTCGAACCCGGGTCCACTGCGTGCCAGTCCAGTATTCTACCACTGAGCCATGCCGGTGCTTGGGTCTCGTTCGCAAACTTACCTTAGTCAGGCTTTCGTGAGGAAAAGAGTCGCGTTAACAGGAGTAATAAAGTGTTTTAGAACAGCAAAGGAACAACCAGGCGTCACATGATGTGAATTGTGGAACAAGTGGGTCGTTCAATGCTCCAACCCATTACAAAAGTTTGTTCGTAATAACCATGATTATTAACTGTTGTACAAACCCCAACAGGCGTGCCCCGCCGTGGTGGTATAGTGGCTAAGGTACTCGGATGATGACCCGTACGTCGCGGGATCAAATCCCGGCTGCGGCGGCTGCATTTTCGATGGAGACGGAAATGTGGTAGGCCCGTGTGCTCAGATTTGGATGCACGTTAAAGAACCCCAGGTGGTCGAAATTCCCGGAGCCCTCCGCTATGGCGTCTCTCACAATCATATGGTGGTTTTGGAACGTTAAACCCTACATATCAACCAATCAATCAATCAAGTAATCAATCAATTCATCAATCAATCAATCAATTAATTAATCACATCAGGCGTAATTCTTCGTCGTGGTCAGCCACTGCATGAAAGACGAAATTTGCACAAAACTCGTTGCAGGTGTTCAGCGAATACCACGCTTCTACAAAGAATGAAAAAGGATAGCATAGCGAGTGCGAGGGTAAAATTGCTCCTCGCTCCGCCTTTTCTGCTCGTGCCGCTATGACACCCGTTCACAATCATGTGGCGGGAAGCCCCGCTCTGTCGTTCGTTGAACGCCGATGCCGTATCACGGACGTCGGGGCTTGTTGCCGCAGTGGGCACAGTCACGACGACGGACTAATACATTTCAGAGAATGGTGGCGAGCTGCCGCGCGAAAGTTCTAAACTGGCTCTCTTCTAACCCTTTCAACGTCTTTACTGCGGCACGTATTTACAAAATTCTTGTGGCAGCATGTTCACAGTAAAATTGCGCCTGTTTCGCTTCATTAAAAGTTTTGGACTTCGGGGTTAATTACTGACCCTTTAAGTCTATGGTTTTTGCGTTGAAGTCGCCGACCAGTATAACGGGCTTGCACTTGTAGGTGTTTGATATCGTTTCACCACAACTATGATCGTTGTTCGTCAACTAGAAAGCTTTTTATTAGGATACACACGCATACAGGGTGTGCCAAGCAACTTGAGGCTTGAGTTTGACAGTGAAAGGCACTTAGGAGGCAAATTGAACCAAACGCATACTACTCGCACTAGCCTGTAGGTATTCAAGCTATTTTTTATTTTTACTCTTACCAATAATAATGATTTCTAATGATCTATTTTTTTAAATTATGGGCTTGAAACCCACTAATAAGAACACTGAGATGTAGAGCGCTTTCAGAAACCAGCGACTAAATTGTTTCGTGTAAGATACGTCTCGCGCTGTTTTTTTTTTTCCACGTTGTAAGGAAAGCCCACGAAACGTGAAAAGAAGCCGTCTGACGGACCGCGAGCTCACTGCTATAGTGCAGCTATAGGCTTTATTCACAACGCGGAAAACATAACAGCGCTAGACGTATCATACAGAAAATAATTTCGTCCCTGGTTTCTGAAAGTGCTCCACATCTCAGTGTTCATATTTCGGGTTTCCAGCCCATAATTTAAAAATAGGCAAATGAAAATGATTAATTATTAGTATGGGGAAAAATAAAAAAAAATAGCCTGAGTACCTACAGGCTAGTGCGAGTAGTACGCGTTTGGTTCAATTTGCCACTGAAGTGTCTTTAAATTTGAAATTATTGGCTCAAGTTATGTGGGACACCCTGTATGTCGCGTTCAATGATTTTCTAACCACCATGACAGCAGACAGTAAGCGTCGACGGCAAAGCTAGGCCATAATGTCCACAATGTGTAGAGTAAATTCATCTGTTACAATAAAGGGTTTGTGTCCCTAGGCGTTTTATTTAGTCCTGCTTTGTTTGTCTTCCTTTTATCCTTTTTGTTAATGACGCAGGTGGCTTTTTAAAGACAATATAGTCTTTCTTGGGGGCATTCGTCGCCAAAACTTGGGTCTGTCTGTCTGTGTGTCTGTCTGTCTGTCCGTGCATTTGTCTGTTTGTCCACCGTTACCGCAAACCAGGTATTTTAAACAGCGTTAGCTGATAGTCCGAACGGCCCACCCCATTCGACGCGCCCAACAATGTTGCTCAAGGATCAGCGTTCGTACGTGTGCGATTGTCAATTAAAAAGTAGTTATTGAGCATATCTGAGGCACCATAACGGCACTTATATATTCTGCATGTTCGCCTTTTACTAGGAAAGGCATACATAAGTAATTTTAAGGAACGTAGCACTTATCACGCTGCACTGTCCATGCAATACTTGCACGGAAATGCGAGTGTTTCCAACGCTTTGCTAAAACGAAACGGTGGAGGCACCTACCCGTCGCCTTGCGTTCTACACCTTATCATCTCTGAGACGGGCGCGCGCCCGTCTCAGGGTCACGCACTTTGTTTTCCAAAAAAACAAAAAAAAAACTTCCAGATGGCGCTCATATCTCACGTGTGGCGTGACTTCATGCACTCGTTCACCTCCGCTGCACACTCGAGGCACTCTAACGGAGCACCTCCGGAATACCATTCACCGATTTTCTTGCGCAGAAAATCAAGTGAATGTTTTGTTTACTCTCCCCACACGCAACACTATCGTCTTTCGACGACATTTGCAGATTACATGCAGATACGGGGCCAATTTTTTTTTCGAAGCTGCGTAGCAGGTATTGTGATATGGTGCGGAGGCCAGGACATAGCAAAACAACAATGCTAGGCGTTGAGGCGCTTTGCCGCTAATTCTTTTTAGTAAAAAAAATGATCTGTTTAGCAATGTTTGCGTGAAAACTGTGGCCTCAGAAAGCACAGGGCTGGGCTGAATAATGAAACATGTGAAAGGCCTATGCCATAGCGGCAGTGGGAGAATGAGGGCGGACTATAAAACGCACAAAAATTATTTTCAGGAGCTAGTCGTATCTACCTCTCTTGTGCTGTTTCTGTACAAAAAAGAAGAAAAATGAAAAAAAAAACAAAAGCTGTAGTGGTGACTGCTAGCTAGACCTTTGACGAAGAGGGATGCATGGACACATACATCATGGCCACAGCACACTAGAAAACATTTCTGTTTTTATTTATAGTTTTAACACAAACCTTCTTTCCTCTTCAGTTTTCAATCTCTCAAGGAGAATACTTCAAGGTCGACAGGGAGGCCTCTCATAAATTTGCATAATAATGATCTGCTGAAGCGTGACGCCAAACAAAAAAAAATTTCGGGCGTTCACCAAGACACTGCCGAAGGGTATTGAAGAAGGCTTCACTGGCCTCCCTCGAGACCTGTGACGTATGCTTTGAAGCTGTTGGTTTTATTTTCTGCTAAAATTTCTATTCAGTGTTTCTTACCTTTTCTTTGTGGCATTTTGTAATTCATGCTAGGTGCGGTAGAAGTATTTATTAGAAGTAACCGTAATTTGGTAAGAAACTTTAGTTCATCTTAGCGAGAACAACGGAAACATACCGGGGATCGCTAGCCACACGAGCATTTTTTTTAAAGATTGTAAAAAAAAGCGATGTTTATGTCTTGTAGACTTGATTTGCGTTGTAATCGTGTGAGACCACGGAAATGCTCGCTTGTTTAACATTAAGGTTGACTTTAGATAAAGACAGCTGGGCAAAATAAACCAGAAAGCAACCACTGTAAGTATGTTATGGTGGTTGGTAAAAACCCGATTCCTTAACTGAATTCATGGTTACGAGGTTGTGACTGTAGAGCAAAACTACGCGATAAAAGGCCGCCACATAACTGCACAAAAAAATAGCGAGCGGCATTGTCTCCTATATTTCTACTTCGGGTCTTCTGGTAAAGCGCTTTTACGAGTAGGAATATCTCAAAGGTTCTGTGAAAACTCCACAAACAGCATAGTTTGAATGGCCAAGGTGTCATTCCATAATCACACTGCTTGTTTATATGTCGCGGAGGAGCCTGTAGATGTGAAGTGACAGACAGACACACACACACACACACACACCAAGCACGCTTGCGCGCACACACATGCAGGAATGATCATTAATTCAGTATCTGTGAGACAGAAGAAAACATGTGTATGCAGTCTGAACAAATTTTTGTAACTGTTAATGCTCGCCATCAGCCCGATTCCGGCCATGTCAGTCTATTCCTTCTCGCTCCTCTTCATAGCAGAAAAATAGGGAAAAGCCAATGTTTATGTTTTGTGACTTTTTAAGTGTTCCTGAATGGTCGTCAATTTAATATGTTAATTAATTATTTAAATTATTGATGAATTATCGCACGGACTGACCTACTGTTATATCATTCTGAAAACTTTGAGTTGACTGCAAAATAGTACTCAGCAGTAGCGACATAGTTTTTGATAATTATCGGCATAGAAATCGTTCCTGATATTTTACCGAGACCACAGTTAATCAGTCGACAATGAGTTTGACATGTGTCCTCTCCACTTCGTGCGACAACAACACAGCTAAAATTTATCTCGTCGTAACCTAACCACTCCACATCCATGTGGTTTCAACAGAGCAGAGCATAAAGGAAACTAAATTGTTCTCCTGAGATTTTTTTTTTTTTTACGGAGAGGGGCGGGAGGTCGAGAGAATTGAATCTATGACAGTTAGACAACGTACCTTCAATAGTGAAGTGTAGTAAGTACTGATGGGATGAAAAAGAGGACGCGGGCTGCAGAAGAGCACGAGACATAGAGACATAGTCTGCGTCTCGATTTTCCAGGCAGCAGCCATGTTCACAACGTATTTGTTTGCCAGTCTTTCGTCAGGGTATCGAAAATACGACCTTTTATATTTTGTTACGGTGTGTGTCCTTTACGTTTTCTCTACGAATAAACTTACCACAATACCCTAATACAAACTCTCATCTATCGCTCATCAACATGTCCGCACAAAGTGTGTCGCAGAACAAATACTGTGAGATCGGCGATACATGCAGCTGTGTTTCTGGGGCTACAACTGAGCGATGCTGTTTTGTACAAAGTTTACGTCGTTTTCATCGCGTCAAAATTTTGCTTGAAATCGCTGAGTACCTTCGTGCAGTTAAATTTTGCTAATGCGAAATGCTGTAGAGGGAGTCACGGGCATAACTTGATTATTTATGATTTTTTTTCGGGGGGATTCATTCATTCTCGATGCATGTTAGTGCGTGTCTTTGGATGTCCAAAGAGGGGGCGGTGAACACTCACTACCCTTTGCTCTTCATTCGAGAAAGTGGATGCTTAATCTGGCTGTCCTGAATAGCCATTATGAGCCGTATTTTACGTGAAACAGAATGAAGAATCAATCAAATCACCTAGATAAAAATTGTTGTGATTGTAGTTCACAAAGCCAGTGCCAAGTAATTTAATTGCTCACATATGCAGCCTGAAAGTAGATTTGATTTATTCATATGTGGTTTCTAACGTCTTCAAACCACTATATAAATATGAGAAACGCCGTAATGGAGGGCTTCAGAAATTTAGACCACCTGAAGTTCTTTAAGGCGCACCCAAATCTGAGCACAGAGGCCTACAGCATTTTTGCCTCCATCGAAAATGCAGCCACCGACGCCGGGATTCGACCCACGACCTGCGACTGAGCAGCCGAATACATTAGCCACTGGACCACCACGACGAGGCGGCCCGAGATTCGGAACATAATGTTTGGGCGTGTGGGGGTAATTGCGTTAGCATGGATGCGTGATTTTTGGATGATTTTTTATATACTGGGGACATCCTCTTAATGTCTCGCATATCATGTAAGGCCTTGTTCATTAGCAAGAGTGTGCACCTGGAAATTCTACAAGGTCGTATAAGTGTTTTTTGTCTGTAGCGTTCCTGATATATCATAAAAACACACGCATTTCGAAAGGGCATACCTGAAAGCTTAGATATTTCTTGGTTTTTCGAAAAACGTCTATAAATCTAGTCCATTACTCGTTCATTAGACGTGCCGATATTCAGGCTTTGCGTGCCTGGAGGTAATTTATAGATTATGACGTCCGGGAATTTCGTGAACACCCAGATCACCCATGCGTATATAAAAAGCGTCAATTCAGACTGTCTCCCTGATATTTGGGATCAGGACAAGAAGGTGAACGTGCCCTTAACTGGCGTTTTTGTTGGGTAGAATAAGCTTATACTTGAAGCATATAGCAGGGAGCTTCCGAAACGCTGGTTTGAACAGACAATTAGATTACATGAAAGTACAGGTCCATGCTTCTTTAATAATGTGGTTTGAAGTCCTAAAACACCAGAAACGTTTCCCCCTTTTTCGCTATTCTGTTATGGCACGCGATACGTACAATTACGACTATCAAAAAATTAGGTTATAAAGCCAAAGATGTTTTTCATTATGTCAGTCCAGCATCGCAAAGGACGAAGTGCATTTTCAGCAATGCCATTCTATCAAGGTCGACTTGACTCCTCAAGAAATAAAAAAAGCAGAAAGTTATATCGGTAATTTAATAATGTCAGTTATCGCTGTCAATGCAGATAGCATAGCACTAATTGGATGACGCCCTTTAAGCGTTAACGAGCCAAGTGTCGCAGCCATTGGTGTAGCCGAGGGGTATGTCGGGCATCCCCCCCCCCCCCCCCCCGAAGTTTTGTTATTCTGTATGTGTATATGCAGAAGCACACGTACAAATTCGAGCACAAATATACGCAGAGTATGGTTGAACCCCTCCGACCGCTGATAAAATTCTTGGCTGTTACCTTGATCTAAACAAACCGTTTAGACCAAGGTCACAGCCGGAAATTTCGGCTGTGACCAAAAGCTTGCCTTGTACAAAGACAATTATTTGGAAACAATCAGAGTTAGCAAAAAGCGCATTAAAATAGTAACACGTGGTCTTGCTTGCGCAAACTTTGTAATGAAATTTTATTTCACCTGATGAGGCACACGCACGCGGTATAGGGATTAGACCCAGTAGTTTCGGTTCCACAGGGCCAGAGCTCGAATCCCCCGTAGAAACAGTTTGATTTATGTTCACTTCGTATTCACGTACGCTATGCTTACGCCATAGGCGTGAGCGCGGGTGACGTCACACTGAAAGCAGGATCGTCCGCCTAGCCAAGGAAATGCTATTCGCATTTGAAAAACGCGAGTGCAAGCATGGTCACCCGCAAATGGTGTTTGCCCGCATTTTAGGAAATGCAGCCGCGTGGTAAGACGAGTGGCCTGCTTTATTACACCGTGTGCGCAACCGAAGGCCTCCTGTTCTGTGTGAGGCTGTGCGTATAGTTGAGGGCGAATTTTGTCGAGCATTCCGTGCTCTCCGCTCCAACTTATTATAAATTCAGTAGCCTGCTGCACTGGTGCGAAATGGGCACCGCTATTGCGAGGTCGTGAACTATGCAAAACGCGTTTAAGAACGGCTCGCAACCTTCTGACCTACGCTAATTACAGCACGCAAGCGGCGTTGCGATTCACACAAATAGGGGCGAGATGATCTCCAGTGAAGATGGTGCGTGAGTTCATGAACTCGCGTTACCTTTGATCTCCATAAAACTGACGAAATTTAACAAGCTTGATGACCTGGCTTACAATGTGCTTACTTTTGGAATGGATTTTTTGGTGCATGTAGTTTTGCAGCGAAGAGTTGCGCGCGTAAGATGTCCAAACATTGCGGATTAAAAATTAACGCCAACTTGTTGAGCAGAATTCGTAAACGGCCTACACTATAACAAGCGTGGCCCGTGCGGCAGCTCTGAAAAATTTTATGCATTAAACTGGCTTCTTCAGTAGTTTCCGAAAACTATTATCGTTCTTGTTATCAATCGTTTGTATTATGAATGATTTCAGAGAAATACGCAATTTAACACGCAAACGAACTTGTGGACAATGCGTATGTTGTCCGAGTCGTGCTAATGTTGTTGGCTAAGTTTTGCGGCACTGTAAGTTGCAAGAAGGTGACAAGACTTTTTTGCACATTAATTTAACGCTGTTAATAGATTCATAGAGTATGCACAGACTGCTCACTTATTTCACATGTTAGCATTCCATCCCTCTTTCCATCTGTAGGGTTAAACAACTCATATACCAGAACAGTACCCAAATAAACACGCTTACTCTCTTTCTCTCTCACCCTCTCTTTCTTATGTTTAAGGCCTCGGTGATAGCCATATTTTTTCTCCCCTTTTTTAATTGTCAAATTTGGAGAAATGGTTGATGCTGCTTTTGTTTTCTTTTTTTTACTTCCTGATGCGAGAAGGAATAAATAAAAGGTGAGGCAAGTATTAGCATAGAATAATTTCCCGAACGTTACCCGGCCATCGTTGTGATTTGCCGCGCACTCATCTAGTTTCCTTGAAGCTAGCTATGAGGAGCTGAACCACACTGCTGCTACACGACACCGACTTCCGAAGTAATGCGACAACATAAAAAAAGTAATCAAAGCACAAACAAAAAAAAACACGCATATCTGACACTGCCGAAAATCACGTAGCTCATCAGTGGCTCTACGCAACTACATGTTATTCAAAAACAACGAACATCAAAAGGGCCAATGGCGTGGAAGCGGAGCCGCAGCCTTGCTCATCCGATCAACCGAGGCTTAACATCTTCTTTTGGCTTCTCTTTTTTCTCTCCTTTTTCTTTACAAGTATAGTGAAAATATACGACGATGAAGCAAACAACCAAGCCGCAGTGTCATTGGTCCACAGGACATGAGCTTTCGCTTTCCTGGACTTTTTGGCTGCTGGAAGACCACCGCTATTCGACGCGCTGCCACAGACACTTCTTGACGTACCGTGACGTCCACCTGCCGATAAATGACGAGTCGCTTGCTGGATTCCGTGCCGACCGGTTGTGCGCCCGCGCGCTCCGCGCGCTTGCGATCTTCGGCGTCAGAGTAGCTCTGGCCGACTGGCTTCGCCCTACGTCACCTCCTGCCGCCGACGACCTTCGACGACAGTGTAGCTCTGACTTACTGGACTTGTTTTACGCCATCTACAGACGCCGACAGGAGCTCTCGCAAGTTTGCCCCGTCCTCGGACTCCAGTGACTGTGCTTCCATCTTTCCTGTCTCTCCTATCCCCTCAGTTTGTTGTTGCTTCTTCCTCTTTTCTACACCTTTATTCCAACCCTTTTTATCCCTCCTCACCCCCATCCCTTGTGAGCTACTGTGGCGGTGTCGCTCACTGAAGCAGACAATAATGGGGCTCACTTTTCTTTTCCTTTCTCTTTCTTAAGAATCACTCAGCCGATAAATGACGCCGCGTGCGTTAGAAGAGAGAGCAGGGTATCTCAGACAGCCACCTCTAACCACCACGCGCGTGACTTCATCGATAGATGAGATGTGGTTGTATAACCTGATGACTTAGTTTTTCTACATGATGTATTTACTCTTTTATCGACCAATTAACTGTGAAGCTGTTAATGATCGACGTTTCCGCGCGACTATCGGCGTAATGTGGCTGCATATTCTACGGGTCTGTTCCACAGCAACTGCACTAGTGTCATAAGCGTGCGCCATAAGCGTGAAGGTTCTCCTTCAGCGAGCTGGGGCCAAGGTCAGAGGCCATCGCAACGTCCTCTTTATGGAGTTAATGTATGGCGCAGAATGTATGGCGCAGATCAGGTGACTTGGGGATGGGCCGATCCGCTCCTTGCCCTATGAGCATGCATATGGGCAGCACTCACTTCCGTCACACTAAAAAAGGAGAGCCTGTGTGTAACTAGCATGAACCAACCGTGAACCGCGTACGATGCAACAAATGGGAAATAATTTGTTTGTAGGTTGGAGGCATCTGTATCTTTTACATGAGTCCCGTGATCTATCTCGAATGTTACTTTTACCAGTGAGCATGTAATCAGAGTTAGATGTCGCAGCGAAAATCAGTGGTATCGTACAATGCTGTGCGCCTCTCTAATACGTCTCAGACTTTTCTGGGTAGCGCATGTTCTTCCAGGGATAAACGGTAAACTATTTTACGTTAAAAATATTGTTAGCCACAAACATTTTATGCCAGTAAATACTATAGGTTATGAAAAATATTTCCATTTTTATGTCCTGTTTGAAGTTGAGCTTCGACTTCGGTGTCGTCCTCACTCCATGCGTCGCAAAAAATGCCGCTGCTAGTGGTGTTGCTGTTCAACTCTTTCAGGATATTGCAGTATTATTAAAATGGTAATATGCTTGCGGAGTAGGTAAGGCTGACCTGCGGTATCGGCGCTCTCGTGAGAAGGCTTCTTGATGATGTTCTTGCTAGTAGTTGGCAGCCCTCTTGCTGCTCAGACATCAGAGCAGCGAGGCCTATTAAAAGAGCAAGTGATAAACCAGTGGTAGTGCAGCGTATGACAAAATGTCATGTTGAGCGGCCAGACAAATCACTATAAGGTATAATAAATTGTTCTTGCACGCTAGTTGGTTGATATTAGAGCGATCAGCGTATACTGCACAAGCAATAAGGTGGGAAAAAGCGCAATGCTCTTTCGCGTCTTTCTTTTTTCTTACCCTGGGCTTCAGCAGTGCGTTAACTACCCAGGTATGTTCCCCCGTAATGACAAGCAATTGGCGATCAAAGAAAATCATTTGGGATACGAACATATATTTAATTAAAATTATGCATTATCGGTCATAGCTAGAAAGGCTTAAAGTAAACATCTTCACAGAAAGGTTTGTTATCCTACATTGTATTGATCTAGGAAAAACAATTCGCAAATGTATCAAAGTATTTCAAAACAAATTTAGGAACCATCGTATTTTATCAGATACAATATTCTCTGCGGTATCTTTCATTAACATTTTGTAGACTGTCCAAATATCTGGTATCATATCAGAGTACAACTTCAAATTATATTTACCAGCCTTGCGCAGCGCTTGCGTGAATGCTAATTTTGTGGCCGAATCAAATGCATTGTCGAAAACAATGAAGGTCATATATAGGGGTCGGTTATATTTTCTACATTTCTCTATGGCCTGATTGATAGGGTGAATATGGTCTATTGTCTAGTAGCATGTACGAGATCCTGCTTGGTCCTTTGATGATTTGAATTCTAAGGTGATCCTTATTCTACTGCCTATAACATTTGCAAAGAGGTGGTTGACAATGGACTGAAAGCTTAATGGCCTGTCATTTTTTTTCAAATCCTTGACGTCCTCTTTGTGATGGTTAGGATTGTGTTAGTTTTACCCCAATATTCTTGTACTTTAACCGCCAAGAGGTGCTTTGTATACAGGGTGTCTTGTTTTTTTCAACTCGTATACTAAATTTGTGTGCCGTCTTTCAACAGATGTCATGTTATCTGATCCTCATTAGCGGCTTTGCCTCTTTTCGTTCCCCGCAAGAACTTTTTTACTTCCTTTTTCCTACTGGTAGGATGTACGATTAGTTTGGGTTATTAATATTTCTTGCATGGGTGTCCTGGCTCATGTAGAGATCTCGGAAAAAATTCCTCAGCCGCTTTGACTATATTGACTATCCAATATATGACTTTGACTCTCCAATATATGCTAGATATATTGGTAGTGACGTTGCCTTCCCTGTCCATCAGTGCATGCGTCTGGTTTACGATAAGACCCAGTTCTTTCTGCACCACTTTTAGTCTCCGTCAGCTTTTTGTATCATGTTCAATTCTTTTGAGATTACGCCTTTTTATATCCGCTACCTGGCTCCTTTTGACTAACTTCCAAAGCTTTGCCAGTTTCATTTCGTACGTTGTGCTTGAGGTTTTTATGCTTTGATTTTTATTACGGAGAGTTTTCATCTCCTGAAAGAGCTTGCGAGCGTCCTTTCTTAATTCATTACCTCTGATTTCTACTGCATACTATATAATGATACTCGTTAGATTATAATTCAATGCATCAAGCCTAATGTCAGTTTCCTCCGTTAGAGCCGTATATCCGCTCTGAAGCATGGTCCTAAATTCCTGCCCTTTTCCTCTAAGCGGTAACCGAATAATTGGCTTCTTGTTTATGGGTTTCTGCCGTTCCTTCCCCAAGTCTTGGTGAATTCTAAACCTTTATGCCCTATGGAAACTGCACCAAATTTTGCCAATCACTTCCACACTCTTCCGGATGGCAGTGTCCGCCAGGGTCCAACACCATGGCTCCTCCATGTTCACTTGTCATTTGATAATTTTCGGTAGATGGTAATTACAACGCTTAAATTATTGCGTTCTGTGAATTATATAAAAACTTCCCTCTGGCATTTCCAGAACCAATGCCACACTCCCTTACACCTTAATTTTCGGCCTGCTTATTGCCTACTTTGGGCTTAAAGGGCACTTATAAGTACAACAGTACACGGTTTTTTTACCTTACTCGATCATTTCTGATTCCGCTCCCCGTAGAATTTTCAACTAAGTGGATATAGTGGCTGGTGGTGGGCGTATAAGCCCGTACCACTCTCGTCTTGTACTTCTTATTCGGGTTAATTGCGTTACCTGTAACGCTTTTATTAACGCTATAGTATTGCTCTATATTGTCAGCTGTATTTTTATGAAAAAGGACCTGCACTCCCAGTTCTCTTCTGTGGACAAAGCCACGATTACCACTTCGTTGGTCATCGTCGTGGCTTTGTTATAGATAGATAGATAGACAGATAGATAGATAGATAGATAGATTGATAGATAGATAGATAGATAGATAGATAGATAGACAGATAGATAGATAGATAGATAGATATGTTCAAAGTCACCGAAGGTCACTAAAAAATGCTTCGCATTCAAAAAACCCACATCAGAAGCGCTGACTTCACGAATGCACATAATAGATGTCAGGGTATCAGGAGAAATCGAACCAAAGCATTCTGCGTGGCAGGCAAGCATTCTGCATCAGAGCCAAGCCAGGTCTCGAAACTGCTTTGGAAACATGCAGGTATATTAGTCGGTGCACCACGATTTGTAGATGTAGTGTTGGCTGACTAATTTTTCCACAAAGTAATAAACACCACTTATCCAATGCTCTGATACAGGCGTCATGTCCTGTCAAAGGAAATTGTGGTTCTAGTGTTGGCTACATTTCAATAGCAGTATGACAAACATTGCATTTGTGTTGATGTAAATCAGCAAGCTATGTCCAAGCTTTTCTCGAGCCTGCAGGAATCAAATACCGCAAGTCACACATGGTATTCATATCATCGCACTGTAGTATACGCTTGTTTTCAATACCGATACTTTTCTATGATGTGTAGTCCTCGTTCCTGGCAAACCCACGATATGAACAGAAATATTCCAATTAAAAAAACGCATCCGTCCACCCTATAATGCTAAGCTCAACGCTAAAAAACATATATATTTGTTCGCAAACTTCTTCGCATAAAAACAGTTGCCACAAAGCGTCGGATCTGCGAATTTTTCGTTGTTCTTTGGAACGGTGTGCAATGTAACTTCCCATACTGTACAGTAACTTCACAACTCGTACAGTGTAACCCACGCTGTGCTGCGTATGTGTTGTCACACTGTAACTTCACTTCGCATTAAACTTCTTGTCCATTGCTTTGCATAAACTAATCCCCATCACAGTTCTCTCACCTTCTTTACTTTTTTGTCGCAACAGAAAAGTTCTCACGCCACTCCAGCCTGGCATTCGAAAGTTCGTCAGACATATAGATGACTTCTGTGTCTGCATAGATGCAGAAATATACAGCATAGGTGCGGACAACGAAAGAAGTTTCACAACCCTGTACTTGACATTGTAGTCCCAGAAAATGCCATAATTTACTCCGCATTTTCGTCATTGCCAAGTTTAACCTCTTTTAAATGCGAAACATTTCTCAGCCAACTTCGGCAATTTTGAACGCTATCTATCTATCTATCTATCTATCTATCTATCTATCTATCTATCTATCTATCTATCTATCTATCTATCTATCTATCTATCTATCTAGCCGCTTATGTTTGGGTGCATGCTGTTGTGGTTAACTGGGCGTGAACTAAAATTAGCATGGGAGGGTAAGATGGTTTGAAGAGTATGACGCGATGGTAAAGACATGAATAATGTCACAGTCCCATCGCGTACGTCGTCAAACGCTTCTCGCCAGACAGTGGCACATACTCAGGGGCGGGTACGTGCCGTAAGAATGCGGGTATGTGCCACAGGTGATTGACACTTAGTATCTAACCAGGAACTACGAGAATACACATGGGTAATTTCAATGCGTGAGCATTGAACAATACCCGACATCGGTAGCGTCGACCCAACGAAGGCATAGAATAAATGTCAGGGTTAAGAAAAACTCTACGTAGGCAGCGTTGACCCCCCGACGAATGCAAATAACAAATTTCAGGAATGCTTGGGAATCGAACCCAAGCATTCTGCGTGGTAGTCAAGCATTTTACCACAGAGCTCTGCCAGGTCTCGGAACTGCTTTTCAAATAGACGCCAATCTTCGTAAAACGTCAATAGTGGTTGCAGTGCAGTCAACCTAGTTTTATAACCATTATATATGCACTCTTTGATACAGCCGCCACGTCGGGCTAACGTCCATCGTGGTTAGTTGCCACGCGCTGCAGTTGATTTATGTAGCAGTGTCCAGGGGGCCAGCATCTTCGCGAGCAGCAGCAAGCGCTTCATATAAGCTTCTGGTGTTGCTGATAAGCGTGTTCCAGTTGCTGTCGTTGCGCAAGTGCAAACAACTGGTTATATAAACATGTGCATCTCTTCAACATATGTCTGTGCGTGCAACATTTGTACACATATTTAGCGTCATTTCATGACGTGTTGCTTCATAAAAAAATTCCAACACGGTCACCTTCCCTGCGCATGCTTCGCATAACGTCGATTCCAAGGTACGTAGGATCTGCTGAATTTTTTTTTCGGTTCAGCATTCTCTCGGGTTGGCAACAGCATAGCATGTGCCCGAAGTAGTTTTCGTTTGCTTAGTTCGAAAGAAGCACCTGAGACTGCTGACGAAACTGCGGCAAGTTAGTACGCGGCCAGCTGCAAGATTTGCAAAGCTTTCCGATAATTTTATTGCTTTTTTGTCTGAATTCTGTGGTCATGTTGATTTTATATCCTTTCTTTAATCAACTTCCGTGCAGGTCTGTTTTTGTTTCTCGTGCACTATTTATGCGAACACGAACTGATCACAAGGCATCCTTATCTTCAGTCATAAACATGTTTGGCTTTTAAGGAACACCGCAATCAGCTTTTATTAGAAAGAAAGGAGAAAGGACAGGAAAGTTAGCCAGTTATCGGACCAGCTGACTACCCTGACTGGGGAAGAGGGTAAGGGAAGAGGGTAAGGGAAATAAAACATGACAAAAAAAAAGACGTTGAAGAGAATAAAATAAAGAAGGCCAGCAGCCCGATCGACGATACTGCTTACAATTTGTATAAGACCAATTGTCCGCAAGAAGCGCAACAACGCTTTCAATGTCTTGCGTACCGAGGATGGTCTCAGCCAGTGTCCTTTTCTTCCGACAATTGTCCATTGTGTAGTCTATCTA
The DNA here is from genome assembly GCF_013339725.1 of Rhipicephalus microplus. Lineage (NCBI taxonomy): Eukaryota > Metazoa > Arthropoda > Arachnida > Ixodida > Ixodidae > Rhipicephalus > Rhipicephalus microplus. Next base: position 68,170,417 of record NC_051170.1, read on the forward strand.
GAACTTTCGAAAGTTTTTTTCTTTGCGCACTGAAGCGAAGACAGTCGCAGAGAAGATGGGAAATTGTCTCCGCGCAGTCTCATTTTGAGTTGTCTCATGTTGAGTGACTGGCCATTACAATTTGAAATGAATAAGCATTCTTTAAGGCTACACCGAGACAAATATGGCAAAAAAGCTTATCTTTAACTCTGGGTGTTTCCGGTGGAAGGTGGAGTTGTAAGTGCAAGTCGAAATTATGAAGATGGACGTTATCGACCAGCTTTCCTCAGCCGACTTGTACGACTATGAAAAAAAAAATCCGAAAGTCTCGCAGCCCTGAATACGCTTGTAGAGGCGGAAAGAATACGCTTGTAGTGACGTATGTAGGTGCAGCGTTGGTGCCTGCTTGGTGCCACTTCCAGTTTGCTCGCAAGAGAGAGCATCAGCCTATCTCAAGACAACCGCCTACTTGATTATCCAAATCCGAGAACAACTCGATCGCGCACATACAGAACATCTCTAATATATACACGAGCCCGGTCGGATGAGTGCAAGAATTTAGGCCATGTTGGAGAGCAACGAGATAGAAGTCAAGACGTCTTCAGAAGTTTTCTCGTCCATTATAGTGACTGGGAACTTTGTCTGACATAGAAATGGCGATAGGGTGCTCGGCTAACAATACTCTCGGGAAATCAATCACTGCTATCGGTACCCTCCCGTTGTAATCGGAGGCGGTACATAATTCTCGGTGGTCACACATCGTGGAGAAAGCGTAACAATCTTTTATTTCGCTGTCATCGTGGTTCGATGCTGTTACGCGCAGTTACTCTCTTGCGTTGTAACGTGCTTAACAAACCCTAGGATTTATTTTTTCCATCACTTCAAATGCTTCGCGGAATCAAGTTTGAATAGTTTGGTACGCACATTTCCAAATCGTCCAAGCTCTTTCTGCTGTGGGAACCAGTTTGTATATTTATTTATTTACTACAAGTGACATTTGTTTTTTTTTTTGCGTAGGATAGAAGGTACCGCTACTCTTGTGTCTGTTAGAGATATAATCTCAATAACTGTTCTTTTATTTTTCGCCTCAGAACTACCTTTCAAATAGGCCCTAATGTTTGTCAAATGCTAATTGTGGTTGCAAGATTGACTTTCTAATTTTGTAAGCTTATATATGTACTCCAACAAAATAGCCGTCACGTCGAGTTAACATCAATTGTATTCAGATGTTATCCGCTTAAGTTTACTTATGTAGCAGTGTCCAGGGCTATGATCCTCGCGAACAGCAGCGCTCTATATCAGCTTACCAATTCTGGTGTTGCTAATATTGATGTTGCTGTTGGCATTCTTACGTAACTCTACACAACTGGTGATATAAAACATATGTTGCTGTTTAACGTATGCCTATGCGTGCATCTGTACATATATTTAGGACAACTTCGCAATGGTTCGCTCAAGTAAAAATTACAACAAGGTCAGCTTGCACGCGCATGCATCACTTACCATCGAATCTCAAGGTACGTAGGATCTATTTTATTTTTTTCAGTTATTTGACTATAGTGTAACCCGACTGCGAAGATCACAAACATTTGTAAAGCAAGAACCGATCACCACAACGTAGAGCTCTCGTAATTTCCCTCTAAACTCTCGTTTGTCACTATTTTTTGGTTTTTATTGTCACACATGATGCAATAATGGTTAGTCTGGTGTGCCCAACCATTTCTACATTTCACAGGTGCGTTTACGTACAACAAAAAATGGGTAGAAGGGTATGAAATATTCCTCTTTCAGAGGAATTGTTGATAACACGAAAGGCAAACTTGCGAGCATAGAGGTTGTTGTAGCTGAGTTGCACGTGAAGAAATGTAATTCACGCAGTGGTTATTACTGTTGCGTTGGCATCACAACCTTGTCGACTCGCCGTTATAGTATTCCTTCCATTGGGTCTGGCTTGTACATGCTGGGTGACAAAAACTACAAATGAAACCAAAGTAAAATATCGGAGCAATGTAGAATTTGTACGTGGTGTGTGGAGAGCGCTGAGAGCGCATATTATGGTAATAAAAAGTTCTCTTCAGGATGGCTCAAAATCATGTAATTTCTTTTGTAAGCAGTATTTTTAAGTATCAAGGTCATGCGAAATCCATGTATTTTAAGGACCAACGCCCACTTGAGCGGTACAAGAGAGTGACGTCGTGACATAATGACCAGGTTGGTCATTGTGTCTCGACGTCTCTGTCTTTGCAAATGAAATGTACATTGGTACATCGTGAATGCGCCCGTTCTCAAAACCCGTGTGCCACCTGGTGTGTTAAACTACCTTTCTTTGCCACTCACCTGTGATAGCTAATAAAAACATGGAAAAAAGGAACAGTCGTAATTTGATGAACAAAATTTATATTCCATGTATTTCTTCTTAAACATCCATCGTAAACATCGTCATGTCTGGGCATATGTGTATTTATGCATTCTTAACATCATATGTATACATTAATATATTTATTTAATTTATAACTGTTTTTTTTCATTTATACACATATAAACTATCACAATACCAACAGAACAAAAACACAAAGAATAAATGCCAACGAGCACTGCTTCAAAGTATACACAATCGCGCTTCGCATGCACACAGCGAACTTGACTGTTCTTGTGAGAACGCAATGCACGATACAGTACTACAGCTTGCGTACAGGCGGAGAACACATCTCATCTTCATTACACCATGGTATAACTCCGTGCAGGTGTCCAATGTACAGTCCACGGAATACACACAAATGAGCAACACACATTAGTGACGGAGAGGCAAAATAAGGTCGACCTAGCTTGAACTGGCACGGAATATTCCAGGCCAACGCCTCCACAAACTGCATGCCAGGAACGTCGCACACTTTTCCATAGAAAGCCTCCCTGCCGTGGTGAATAGAGGAGGCTACGTATACTGGCACTTGTTGCAACCAGGCGCCGTGAGAGCGTGCTAGTTACCGTAGCACTTAGTCACGTGACATCATGTTGCCAGCCGCTCGGAGGCAGTTGCGTGAGCTTTGTGTGTTTACCAAGAGAACGCCGCGAGAGACGCTGACTATTGTACCAATAACGATTACAGTCGAAAGAAAGGCAGCGTGTTTGCGGCTCGCGTTCGAGGCGTTGAATTAATGGAGGCGTTGCCCTGGCTTGCATTCTGGTCGGGTATTCATCGCAAGCAATTTTTTCCACGTCGCTGAAGCCACATAACGGGCAACAAAGTCCAAAGCCTGCTTTTTTTTTGTTAGATGACGCTGCAATCTTGAAGGGTGTTGACAGGAAGGAGGGGCTAGCGGGTGAGCCACAATAATTTAAGCTCTAAAACTTCAGGGAGATAAGAGATATGTAACATGTGTGACCATATCGGGTGAGCTGGAGAGAGGAGAAAAAGCTTACGGACGCTGCCAATGTTTCTTCAGCTGCAGCGCGAGGATTTCCAGCTGAGAAAGTGGGCGAAAAGCTTAGGTACTAGAGCACCGAGTACACGATAATGCGTGTACTGCGAAGAACGCGTTGAGAAGTACGAAGAAAGCCATGAAGCCTCTTTATGGCCAAAAATACATATATGATGACTGTATCACCCCATTCGTTTGGAACAGGGCAGCCGCTATGTGCACGCCGTCAGCGTTAATTGTTACTTGAAGCCTTAAGGCAAAACATAGAAAAGAGCGAGCGTCAAGTGTCCGGTATTGAAGCACCCTACTGAACAAAATTTTTCACTCACTTGGGCGTTTTTGTATATAGTACTATCTTAATACACATCGAGATGCAAGGCAATTCATCGCATATTACGCCGTGGCACATGTGTGCCATGAAATAAGTTACCCTGTTTTGGTTTACGAGAAAACCATGATGATTGGCCTATGTAAGTTGTTGATTTGGCTGCCATATAATTCTAAGTAGGTGTTAAAGGAGACGCTCGGAATAAATCGAGCTTTTACGTAGTTCATCCCATCACAAAATACACGACAGAATATTTCTTTTCTTGTTGCAGTAGCGTAAATATTTTCCTATTCTGCAATGGGTTTGGGTTCTGACGTCTAAATTTTTGACGTCAGCGGCACAAATATCCACAAATATCCAGTTCATTCTTACCGGACGCTCTTTCGTTAAGATTAGCGTAGGTAATTTTGCGCACGACTGACTTCACACTGAAATCAGAACGTTTGAGCGTGTGTGTCATGTTGCCTGGTGAATTTCGCGGTATGAGAGCGGTTGTTTGGGAACTCATTTTTCGTGACATTACGCATCAATTGGTGTCGCAATTTTTGCCCGGGCTGACAACATTTTCTGAAAGAAAAGAAAAAGAAGGCTACACTTCTTAGCTAAAGTCTGCTCCGTGATAATACAGACACGCATGAAGTCACCTAGAATACACGCCCCATTTCGTGGGAACGTGTTGAAGCAAGCGCTGTAGTCAGAGTAAGAGAATGGCGAGAAGTTGTAGCGACTGTAGAACTGTCAGATCTGTTAGATTCGCCAGGACAAAGAGAAGTCACAATAGAGCCAGGAGAGGACACTTTAGCGCTTTACGTCAGAATACTTCGCACTATACATCATTCTGTCAGCAAAGCTAAGCGCCCTTCCGCTAACGAGTGACATGAAGTAAGTTTCACTAGCTCTGCATTTTATTTACACTGATAATTGTAGACTGAAGTAGCGAAAAAAAAAAGCTGAGTGAACAGACTTTTGGAATAGGGTTACGTACACTAGTGGACTAACGGGGGGCATTACCCTAAATGAGACAGCCGAACATATCAAACAGAAGACAAATGAAACGGAAGACAAAAAATGACGTGTTTTTTTTACGAGACCACCTAATTCATCGCATGTTCCCGTTTTACCTACTTTTACCCACGTGATTCTCCTATGAGCCATTCTCAAAGACAAGTGCGTTGTCTTAAGTTAGCCGCTTCCGCGACTTGCGGCAGACATCTCAAATCTGTGGCACAGCTGAAACGAAATAGCAATGACGACTCCGAGAAATTGAGTGATATGGAACTAGTGGTTGCTTGTAATAGATTTCTTCAGATGAAATAAGTATTGTAAGTCTTGAGAATGTACAAGGTTGACATCCATGAGACTCTGGACATTCGGCTGGGAACTGGCGTGGAAATGGACCTTTTAAGACACTGAAAGCCTGTAAATATGTTAGAAAGTCTATTTATATTCAAATTAAGCGAATAGATTGTATGATTTTACCAAGGGCATTTTGACGACTTGGCGTGCAAAGGCTGCAGCATTTGACGATGTTGGGCCGCATGGTTCGCAATCCTTCGTGATAGGCCAAACAACAATTCACTCGCCGGCTCATTGCCCCGTTTTCGAACAAGGGTGCGATTTGAACGAGTGAGTAACCCGAGAGCAGATATCCCGACAAAATTGGGCGCGGAGTAAGCAGAAAGCACGAAAGAGTGACGGCGTGCAACTGCGAGCACACACGCTCGACCAGCAACCCGGTTCTTTGTCCTCGTTCTCCTAACGAGAGTCTTCGACGATCTGCAGTTTCCTATACATTTGGCACGCAGCACCATTTGTATCGTCTGTTGAGCGGGTTCACGTTTTTTTTTTTCACTTCATGGGCTCCATGAGAATCTTCTTGAAGGCCTTGCGGAATTCTGGGTTGAAGATTGTGTAGATGACCGGGTTGACGCAGCTGTTTACGTATCCTAGCCATGTGGTGAGCAGGAAGACGGTGACACCCAAATGGCAGTCCTGACTCTGCAGTTTCATGCACACCGCGTCGACCACGTTGCACGTGAAGAAGGGCACCCAGCAGATCAGGAACACCCCTGCGCACGCAAACAGACCATGCCGCTGGTAAGTGAACACGGCTAGTGACGAAAACATGAAAAGAAACAAAGAAATTGCGATAACGTGACAACGCTTTTCACGTTGCTGAACAACGGAGTACTCTTCCTACAGTTGCAACGCAACGCATTAAAAACATAGCGGGCAAAGCTTGTCAGTCACTACATCAGCACTATCGCCATTAACCTGACAACGCCCGCTGCGGGGCAAGAGCCTCTCCCATGTCTCTCCACCTAATTACGACCTGTGCTTGCTTTGGCCACGTTATCCCTGAAAAGATCTCTTAATCTCATCTGCTCAGCTAACTATCTGCCCGCTCCCCATCGAGCACTTGCCTTCGCTCAGAACCAGTCTGTTAGTCTTAATGAACAGCGCTTATCTTGCGTTTCCACTGCGTTCCCTGCCCCTGACCATTTCTTGATCTCGACTAAGATGTACTTAACACACGCTTGTTTTCTGACCCAATCCGCTCTCATCTTGGCCCTTATAGTTACGCCTATCATTTCCTTTTCCATTGGTGGCTGGAATCACTACGTAGATTATCATAACGTTGCTTCTAAAAAGTAAGAAAGTACAGCGTGGGTGCGTCGCAGGAAAACTTGTTTTGTCCAAGCGTAATGTTAAGGAGAAACATGCCGACGTCATAGTGTAAAAATTTTATTTCGACAGGAATATTTGCCAGGAAATAATTCGTTTCGCTAAACCGATGGGTGAAAACTGGAGACACATAATTGCTGGAGTTACATTTGCCAAACTTTCTGAAGTGTTTGCATTCATTTCTTTTTTCCGCCTCCCGTACAAGGCGATCAATTGCACGAGAAGTTGTGTGGGTTACTAGAAAAATCGAACATAGGTTGTAATCTTTTGAGTTACATTTAAGACAACCCTTAGGTGAGGACGAATTAGGCATCTCAAGTGAATGACTTATGGTTAAAAAAATTAAATCCTAACAATGCTTAGATTATCACGTTAGAAAACATGAGATCTCAAATGTGTTTGCTAATGGAGAAGACACTCGTGGATATCTCAAGCTCAATCAGAAGACACATGTTATGTCCTTGGTTACCGCTACATGAAGGTGAAAGCATTTAATGGCTCATAGTCGCGTTCATTTGTCCATCGGTGCCTTGTAACGGCGACAGCTGTGGCCTCTCTCCCTTACACTCTCTCAACAATCATATAATTATCATTTACAGAAACACATGGATTCATCCTGCCTAGAAAAAAACAAAATAGAGATTCAGGCTAGCGATTGTCATTTGTAATCGTCGTCGCTCCTCCATGAATACGGTGCAGAGAAAAAAAGAGATATAGTAAAGGAGAATCGATTGGACAGAATAGAAAGAGAACAGGAATTGAATCCACAAGAGACAACGTGCATTGTTAACTGTGAGCACTACAGACAAGTGATAAGTATCGTGCATGACAACATAGGTGAGAACTGACAATAACACCAGGGAAACTATAGGTGTTGTTTTAGTAATTATTGTAATGTAAATCTGTACAAAAAGTGCACGAAAAATTGTCTGTTAGTTCTCATTATTATTGTGTCTAAGAAGAAAAAAAACACGCTGGTCAAAACGTCCGTTTTTTTTTCTTTCGTGAGGAACAAGACATTTATCACAACACTATGAACCTCTCGTTCAGTTGTGACTGGGCAATTCGAAGAAGAAACAACATTTGAGAGACTGAGAACTTTATTGAGTTTTGTGGCTTTGGGACCAGTTCCTCGCCTAAATAGCGGCAATTAGCATCTAGGCATGGGCTGTGTTGTGAGCAACCTGGAAGGTTCACGGTTGGTCTTCCATTTTTCAAGATAGGTCAACCTTCCTAACATTAACGGTCTACTGAGTGCATACACACATCCGACAATGAAGTTCTAAGAGTCCCTAAAACCTTAGAAACACATATTTCTATGACTATGACAAGAAATCTGGGTTCATACTGTGTCCTTTTTGTGTCCTTTGTCCCCATACAGATTGCGCTACTTCACTTCACGGTATAATAAAAATAGCGTTTATGTCATCATCAGTGTATTTCTCACTGAGAAGTCCCGTATTAAAAGAGGACTCATGAACAATCAGTCGTTTACAAATTTATCTTCAAATGTATGAGAATTTCGTAAGAAGGGGTAGCTGCTGGAATCAATGATTCTACAAGTGGACCCGTCTTTTTCAAGGCTGCAACTCTCCCCTTGTACAACGTTGGCTTCAGCATCCACTTCCTGCTTACAAATTTCTCATCACCGCTTCTGGCCTTTTTTCAAACCTTCACTAATATGTGATTTTTCGAATGAGATATTCCTGCAATATCCAACAGCGTTCTACTGGCCGAGGCACATATTTTGGATAGCCCCACGTCAGGTATTTAGCCTCATCTCACTTGAAATGTTACACCCTTATTTTCACTCATTGAATTCGAACAGCAATATCCTTCGAACTTTGAATATGTCACGGGTGAACAGGAAAGCAAGCACGTCTGAAGGAAAGAAATGAAAAGCCTTAGACTTGGATGAAACATGAGCTGCGCGAAGTATGCTTCAGGCTTGTTGAAAGGACACGAGGTTAAAAGCTTCCATGACAGCAGACGGCACTTGGTGACATACGATATGCAGCACAAGGCCGCTTGAGAGACGCTGGTCTTCGCATCCTTTCTAAGCTTTCTTTCATGTTTTCTAACTGTGCAAGAAAGTTTGTTGTTGACATTGGCGACCTTCCAAGAAGAAGAGCTAACTGGAAGCACGTGGCGATTCTCAAATTATTTCATGACGTAACAATGTTTGAAAGTTTAGGCAAAAGGAAGGGGTCGTTTAAATGTACACTAAGGTGAACACACTAAATACAAACGCCGGTAAACTATAGTGTGATAAAACTAAGCGAGAAAGTGGCAGTAATAGCTGGTCGAGAACTCCAATGCGTCGTGCTTTCATAGAAAAAAAGTGGTACAATAGTGAATAAATCAAAGTGCACTCTATTTGATATTTAGCATAAAGAAGAAGCACAACGAGAATGTTTGAAGCACGTGACTGATTTTAAAAGGCCAGCCAACAGGCTCTAAAACGTGCAGGAAAAGCTCGCGCATTTTTCCTGCGCGTGACCAACCTCCTTCTACGCGCAGTGACGTCAACTCGGCAATCGGCGACGTTAAGTTCATTTCTGTTTGTTCAAACCTGCTGTAGACTAAGCGAAGTGCTGCGTGCTGCGTCACGTCAACGATCGCCGAGTTTGACACGTGGAGATTGCCGAAGCCTTTTAAGACACAATACGCATGCAGAGCTTCACACATACATTTCGCGATAAAATATTACTTTCGCACAAGCTACCGCGGTAAAAAGAGCATGAGAAATTGGGCGTGACTTCACTTGCTTTTCTAACCAGCTACAGTGGTCTAGTGAATATGGTGGTTGTCTATTGCAAAGACATTGCTATAGGCAGCACATGCACTACTGGTCTGAAGCATCTTGTTCGTCAGGCAACCGGTGCGGTCATGTGTTGACACATTACCTCAGTCCAAAAGCTCTCCATTTCAAAATCGGCGTCAAGATTTCAGTCATATTTCAAATCGGTATCGACGATTCTCGATACCTAACTTCAAGTACCATTCACACATGTCCCGCGTATATATAAAAAATACTTTCTTTGAAATCGTAACCTTAGCAGACATCGTGTTCAAATCATGACTCTCACACTCGCCCCATACCTGCTACAACCATCAGCCAAACTTCGGCACTTGCGGCTCTGCAGTTCATGTAGCCCACTGACTGAAATGTGCTTCATAGCTCCTCATTTAAGGCCATCGTGACAGTTACGTCATAGCACAAGAGACTGGTCACCATATCATGAGTTGTAGCACCAGTGGGAGATGCACGAAATACTCGATCTGGCTACGTCACGTAGACACGGACGCTGGACGACGGGCCGGAAATAGCTGCGGCGCGCAGAACATACCCGACGACGTGACCGAAGCAGCGTCAAGAGTTGTCGCTCCAGAGCAGCACCATTCCGTCGCCCCCTCTGTAAGGGGGCGACGGAGTCAACGGGCGACTGCTTGTCAGCTGAAATGCTGACATGCAGGGCGATGCCTACGGGACGTGACGGCGTTACAGCTGCTGTCGTGTAAGCATCCTGGGTTGACGTGACCCTGCTGCCCGATGAGTGCAGCGGCGAAGTTCCGCGCTTTCAACTATTCTGACACCACTCATCCTTCACGCTGTCGGCTGCATTGCTTACCGAGCTATGTAAGTACACGCGCTTCTTACCCGTGCAGCACTGAAGGCATCCTTCACGCGTGACTTATTTCGCGGGTCTTATCATGCACCCCACCAATATTGTCGGACGCGGAATGGAAAAAAAAAAGAAAAACTTTTTTGCAGTTTTATAAATTGCGTTTCGCTTTATAAACGAAACTCGTGCGTTTTCGCCCCGATGAGGAGAACGTGACAAGGTGCTAGTACGGGGAGTAGTGTGGTCAATAACTATGTTTGCTGCCTCGTCTGCACATTTGTAACACCCGCCACCATGTGCCATAATATACTGTTGGCGGAGCTTGTCAAGATTGAAGGCCGTGTTGGCAAGGCATTTGCGTTGTTTACTTCGTCCTGCTCGCTCTGATTGATTTCGGCCGCAAAAGATGTCATACAGGCTAGAATATAGAACAAAAAAATTGCAGAATTTTTTGTGTGTGTTCGTACTTAAGCACTCAGCGTGATGGTTCATTGCATTCTCCAGAGCACACCGTACCGTACTCTCTGTTTCGCTTTGTAGTTTCAGTGCGCACCGCTTTCTGCAGAGAGCTTTGCCACGCTTGATCTTTTAACATACCAAGAGTTACAATAGTGTAATACCGGGGCAGCTGAGATAGAGTATGGGGTCATTTCTATGCTTATACAGAGCAAGTGCTCCAACTTCAAAAAATAATTTTTGTTAGTAAACATAGACATTCATCACGTGTTTCTTCCTATGCTTGGTAAAAGGACTCACGTTGGTGTTTCAATTCAAAGGTGTCTCGCGAAGACGACACAAATAAACGAACGGTGGGAGGTGGTTTACCGAAAAAATGTGGATGCAGTTCGCGACGTAAACTATCATTTTTTATGAAAGGGAACACGCGAGCGAATGACCTGTGGTCTGCCGCTGCTTACTACCGCACCGTCAACCGACAGATAAAGAAAACAGGTTCACTTTTGGCGTCATCTACTAGCAAAGTAAATGACTAGTCATGACCGTTTGAAACGTGGTTGGAGAAGCGTTGCTATAGATTGCGCTCCCGCTTCGGTCTCGAAACAAATGATGTCGCCAAAAGTGAACATGCTTTCTTTATCTGTCGGCTGATGGTAGGCAGCAACGCCACAGCGTAGGCGACGCGAATGTGCGTTCCCTTTCATAAAGAAGAACATTGTACACCAGCACGTCGTTACCAAGGAATATACTTACCGAGCACAATGGCCAGCGTTTTGGTGGCCTTTCTCTCTCTCTTCGCTGACGCCTTTTCCCGCTTCTTGCGACTGGACTTGTGCTTGCGACCGAGGTTGAAGCGAGACTTCTTGCGAGCCGGTCCGTCCTCTATCGAAGCGCCCAATGTTGGACCACCGACCACCGACACTGTCAACAGGGGCATCACGGTTCCGTTCTTCTTGAACTCCTGCGTCGGGAATGCCGGAGAGTATGCTAGATGCTCATTTAACACTTTATCACAGTATATTATTATAAAACTAACCGCTGTGAATTCAAATATGCTGCGCAACAACAGTCACTAAACTGCGCAAGGAAAAAGAAAGAAAAAGCAAGAAGGCTGAATGAAACTGTGCGCTTTTTGTAAGCGTTTAGCTGTTTTTTTTTTGAAGAATATGGGATTGTGTCGCGGGGTACCTATAGAAACAGGGCTTGTTGCTGAGCTATTTAATTCATATTTCAGGATGAAAAAAGGGTGGAACGAAGATGCGCCTCAATGGGTTTTTTTTTTTCATTGCTTCGTCCCCATTCTCTTTGCACAGTATCTGCTTGTTTCTCCTTTCAGTACGCGTAGAAGCTTGGGATTACCGAAATAGCTATCAAATACGTAATTATTCACTGAGCCACTGCTTCCCACTAATGGTACTATCAACAGCAAAAGTTTGCGGGACGTTGGGTTCCCAACAAACGTGAATTTCTGCTATATCAGAGCTTAATGCTTGTAATCAAGCTGCTGACTGTGTACGTCGGAATTCCAAGTCCACTATGGAACATTCATTCAGAAATTCGCATTCCCTAGGCAAAGCCGGAATCCAGCTTTATCGAACATTTCGCGTCCCACAAACTTTTGCTGACCATGGCACGTTATTGCATCGCAATTGTGACGATGAATTAGATGTAGTGAGCAGTATTAAAATGAATATATATTAGGCATCCTAAGAGACTTCACAGCGTGCTCTAAGGTTGCTCCTTCACTACACGTGAATACGGCAAGAATTTTTCACGGGCCTGGCGTTCCATAATTCAAGATGCTACAGACTTTTTCGTAGATTATAAACAGAGTTGGTAGCCTGCACGTAAACTTTCACGTGAATTCACTCATTCACGTCACAAAAGTTTAGCGTAAAAATATATAAAATATTGAATTGAATTTGCACGCAGAACATTTCATGCAGTCAACCATAAAGTATAATGTACCGTCATGTAATATGCATCTATACTGTTTAAGCACACAACAAACATTACTTCAAAAATAGAAAAAAAAAAACAATCCTGGCGTGCAACTTTTGCAAATTTGTCTTCTGTTTTCGAATTCTCTTTTGTTACGCTTAGTATTAATTTAAATAACATCGCGCAGTGTATAAAATAATTGTGGAGTAAAGTAAAGCCAACAGCACTAGTAATTCCACACTTAGTCTGCCCAATAAATTAGGTGCAAACAGCGTGCCCCGTATTGTGCCCACACGAGCGATGATAACGAACCGCAAAGCACACTCCATTGAATTATTGAAATGAACCGCAGCGCATAGCGGATCGATGCCACCGCATTCAATGACGCCCTGTACAACGCCCTTCAATTGTATACAGCATGGAATGGGAGCGCATTGTCTTGAGCGAGTAGCGGCGTAGCCGCAATTAGAGCTTATTTGCGATAGACCCTGATTTATGTGGCAGAACAGACTATGATTGCACACACGTACGTCAGAACTGCCGGTACAGCTCACGCCCGAAGAACGTACATGGGCATTCGGCGCGGAAGTTAATGCAGCGCCTGCGTTGCATAAAAAAGTGCGGCTACATTGAAGTACCAAGAAGACACCGCACGGTCTATACCGATGCAGATAAGTGGAAGAAAGGAAGCGAGGCGTGAAGATTGTTGAAACGGACCACAACTGCTGTGGCTGAAGGACATACCCTGAATTCCCGCACGCAGTAAGTGAATTAAAGAACCCTCCACGTGCGGATCTAACCAAATTTTACCGAAAGTTAATTTTCAAACCTCAAACAGAGAGAGAGATGCCGTGGTGGCGTATAAAACCGAGTTCATTGTGTGAAACAAACGCGTTCGTGGGTTCAAGTCACTATCGCGATGCCGAGCTCGCAGATGATTCATTTGCAAATTATGAAAAATGTGTATCGACGTAAATCATATATACTGCCCAGGAAAGAAACCTCTTAAGTGTTTGTCATTACCTTCAATGCCCTCAATTCGGAAAGAAACGGCGAATACGTCGCGGTATTCAAATGAAAAGAACGCAGAATATTCGCCTATGGTGGTCTGGACGTTATGCCACCCGACTGGTGACCCGATTGGTGACGGAGTAGGCGGGATCGATTATCATTCATGGTGAACAGCTTTTTCACTGAAGGCAAAAACGCTTGGAGCCATGTGCTTAGATATAGGAGCGCGTTAAAAAACGCCCTGTGGCCGAAATTTCCTGTCTACGGTGTCTCACACTATAATGTCCTGGTCTTGATCTCTTGTTCTCCTCCCCTCACATCGGGATCTTGGGGCATAAGGCCACAACAATAATATAATGATGAGGAAGGCACAGCGCCACAAATTTAGGTTGGAAAGTGTCGTCCATTAGTATACTTATACTCGAACATAGTGGTATTTTTAATAGTACTGACGCGCGTATTAGTTATTACGCACATATTATCGTGTGCATATTAATCGAAGACACAAGAGCCGAAAGATACGAGTAGTGGTGAGTCTTTTTCGAGTTTATACAATGTGTATAATGGCTTAAAATGGTTGCATGCATAGGTATATCGGCACAAATTGAAAAGCGAAGCATTTGGCTAGGTATTATTGAAGACATAACAATTAACGGCTGTATTTTAAACCTACCCGTTTCCGCTGCGAAGCAGCCAGTCGTTCTAGCAGTTTCTGCAACCAATTAACCAGTTTGTTTGGGATACCAATCACCTCGCTATTTTATGAAATCTTGCTTGTTTACACACTAGATTATAGTCGTCTGCACACTCGCCACGTAGCAAAAATGTTAAAGATAGGAAACTGGGTTTTTCTGTGTGCCCTTTCCTAATTGCGTTGAGAAACAGCGTCGTGCCAGAGGCCTCACGTAGTCTCTAAAAACAGTCTTGGTATCGCAACGCTCATCCCGCGCGCGTTGACTCGCCAACACCGGAAAGCTCCGGCTAAGGAAAGATAGAGATTTCTGAGGTAGCGCACTCTATCTGATTACGTAAGAATACAATATTAGCAGGCTAGAATGTAACAACTTGCTGTTTCTTCACAATATAAGGCACTCTCCAATCTGGGGAGAAACGCGTCGTTTTGTGGCTGCCATCTTTGGGACAGCATGTTATTACTCACAACAGAGAAAACATCCGGCATCTATTAAGCCATAGGGAGTCTGTGTCACCACTAGACCCGACACGAAGAAGGCAAAAAACAGAGGAAGCAAGAACAAAAACATAGAGCTAATAGCTTCCACAGACACGTTGCTCGTCTGAAGCAACTGCGGAATGCTTACGGCAGGCAGTTTGCCGTGAGAAGCTATTGTCCCTGTCTTGAGCGAGCTATGCACCTAAGGCCCCACGTCCACTGTAGTTCAATATGATACGGTTGCTGTCTTTTCTTCCGTTAGACGTAACTTTTTTGGGCGTACCACTTTACGGCCAACAGGATCGGGACGTCACTGACCGCCTTTTATGAACGCGATGGAACGCTGACCGTGCTAGAAGTTCATGGGCCGTCACCATATTATTCTGAATGCGAAACAAACGCATTTGCGCTAACGCAGCAAAAGCGCTTTGTCATGACTGGATGCACGGTGTAGACAATATAATCTTGTCAGCAGAAGCGGAGTATATTCGTTTAGTGTGGCCATTATTTCGGCAATGGGTTGCTGTGCGAGTTACGAAATGCGAGAGCAAACTAAACAGTCCTTTAAAAGGTCTGCCTGTTTGGGTACGTGAAGGTGCATGCTCGCGCAACATTACCAAGAGGCATGCTCCTGATTGCTTGAATAATACTATCGGAATGCGCTGCTTCACAATTGCGCAAAACAAACGCCGAGAATTAGGCTTAACTTACGTTGTAAGTCCTGGCGAGCTCCATGAACTACGCAGAAGGCTGCTTGCTTACTGAAAGCAGCATCCATTATGCACGCATAGTTTACGTATCCCCCACTACTATTTCTCTTTTTTTCCCCTGTACCGTTATTCCTTCTGCCTCGAAAGGCGAGGAGCTGTAACTATACCATTGGCTGGCGTCACTGCTTTATTACGCGTTGTTTGCCTCGGTTAACATCTCTGTTTTATTATGCGAGATTTGTCCTTCTCTTCAAGTCTGCTTGTATTAAGCATTATGCAACGTTTTAAACAAATACAAAGGTGCGCAGTCAGTAGGGCAGCCACTGCGGGTACTAGCCCTCTTACTTACACTGCCATTGCGAAGCAACGGCCTGCACGTCTAGGTCTGCATCTAATTCCCGTTAATCTGGAGCATACAGATCGTGGAAACTGCATGATGACAGTACGCGATAGCGCTGGTGCGTTGTTGCACTAAGCGTTACCGCACGGTCGTGCGGTTGACGACGATGAACACTGTGCAGTACATTTCAGCGAGAAAACCGTGCATGCTGTGTTGTTTACGATGCTCGTGCGAAAGCGCGTTCATCGAAAAAAGCTCGGTATAAGAACTCGCTGGTGGGAATAAAGCATCGCTTGTCCACTCGCATGGCCGTAAGGACACTTTTGTGCGTATTGAAGACGATGGGTTTACGCGAACACTGCTGACTAGCGGTTCAACTGACGCACGAGACTGCGAGTCTGTGAACTCTGGGTACAATCACTTTTTTTTCATCTCCTTTTTTTAATGTAATTCTCTATTTCTCTCTCCCTGTTCGTATTTATTTGCATCCTTCTCATATCCCTACGTAGGCAGCCAACCAGACGCTTCTATGGTTAACTCTCCTGCATTCGTGTCATCCTGCAGTGACGTCACTTTAATATAACGTGTAGTTTTTGATTTCAGTTTTCTGGTGCCTTATCAGTCAGTCGATAGGAGTGAAATGAATATTATTTTATGTATGCTTTTGTCTAATATAGCTAAGCTGGATCATTTGTAGCAAAGCAGTTCTTCCAGGTTACCCTCCCTGTCTCTTCCTTTTATTTATTTCTCTCTCTCTCTCTCTTGATAGGCCCATGCTAGTACGAGTGGCCCGTTCAGAGTGGCGTAGAAGAGGCCGACCATCACGCAAGAGAGCGACTCTATTGAACTTCTACTAAAGACGAATTCACACGCATTAATGTTAGTTTAAAATGCTTACGCTGTTCACCCAACCACCCCTCTCCTACCCATTCCAAAACAGCGGCCGAGAGTCGTCCTCTTACATAAAATAGAGGGTCAGTTCATTCATCATTTCTCCTATCTTTTTTCATGATCTAGGCTTGCCGGAGGTACACGTTCGAACCGAACAAACCGTGCGCACCAAATCAGTAAGAAACTCAAAGTAAGACAGTAATCTGGGCAGCCTCGGTGATGACTTGGGTGCGATCTTCTCTGCCCCTAGACATCGTCACTGTTTCACGTGAACAGAACTAATGCGTTAGCCAGCCTTTCGTGTCTCTGTCCATAAAGAAATTAAGGATCCTCGAAAGTATTAGCGCGTGCAACTAGTGATAGTTCTTTCAGTTTTCTGTATCGTTTCCTTAGATATCTTTCTTGATTTGTGTATTTTTTGCCTAGCTCATCTTTGCGTTGCTAATTTTTCTCACGTGGTTTTTTTTTTCACATCGTTTACTGTCTTCTTTATATGTTTTCGCGCTCTGCAGCAATACTCAGTTGTAAGTAGCGCTTGTCGTCTTGTCTCATTGTTGTCGTTCTTAGTTCGCGCTATAACAATCTTCATGACCTATAAACTAGCCCAAACCGCCACGCCTTTAAGTTATTGAAAAAAGGAAAGTGGACAAAAAAAGAACTTTCTGTAGGCAGGACACACCTGAGACCTTCGAATAACAGTTCTGATGCTCTACTAACTGAACTACCACGGCGGCTATACACCGTCTACTTTACAAAACGTAAGAGAGGCAGTCACACACACACACACACACACACACACACACACACACACACACACACACACACACACACACACACACACACACACACACACACACACACACACACACACACGCACACGCACACGCACACGCACACACGGCTAGTTTCACGTATGGACCGTCAAACCGAGTTCGGCGGCCCGTTCATGAACGGGCCTTCCCAATTCAGGGCTGCGTAAAAGCGCTGAATGATATGTATTGAATATATAAATTAAGGAATATCTATTATCTATCTTATCTATCTATCTATCTATCTTATCTATCTATCTATCTATCTATCTATCTATCTATCTATCTATCTATCTATCTATCTATCTATCTATCTATCTTCTATCTATCTATCTATCTATCTATCTATCTATCTATCTATCTATCTATCTATCTATCTATCTATCTATCTATCTATCTATCTATCTATCTATCTATCTATCTATCTATCTGTCTGTCTGTCTGTCTGTCTGTCTGTCTGTCTGTCTGTCTGTCTGTCTGTCTGTCTGTCTGTCTGTCTGTCTGTCTGTCTGTCTGTCTGTCTGTCTGTCTGTCTGTCTGTCTGTCTGTCTGTCTGTCTGTCTGACTTAATTTTCCAATATAACCGAGGGAAAAGAACTCTTTCTCCCTTTTTCTCCAGCTCTCCGCGCCCTCTTCCGTTTCCGCACTATCCAGGCTTAGCCCTTGTTAACCCCACTGCATTTCTTATAATTTTACTATCTCTTTCAACATTATTGTGCGAATTTTGATCATTTTGGAGGTCAGCATTGATACGTTTCTCGAAACCGGGTTTCGAATTTCCTACCAGAATGAGCCACATCTAAGAAATTTGACGAATTCCCTGATTCAAATGGCAACGTTAGCTGGCAATTCATTGAACGCCGTCTCCGTACCCTGCGCGAACCTACGCTGCAGGGACCTTTCGGTGGACTAAATTTCGCGATTGCACCACGCTAGCAGACGCGAGTTAGAGAGCTCAGGCTCTGGGTATGACAATAACGGAGTAATGAAGAAAAAAAAACGGGCATCACGTGCACCTTGTTTGGTCTCTCCTGGCGGGAAAAGTGGACCTCGTCAACATTCGAGTCCACGTATCCTGAATCGTGGTTCCTGTTGTGTGTCGCGTGCGACGGTGGGTCGCTACCAGAGGTGGCACTCTGCGCCGCCAGGAAGCTGGCCTCCTCTTCGTCGCATTCGACCCACTTGTCCCCGCCGGCCTCGGTGGGCAGGATCGTCGAACTCGTCCTCGTCTGGCTGGCTGCCGCTGCCCGTGTTCGCTGTGAGAGGATCCGCTTCTGGCACCATGGAGCTCACCTACGATTTCGTGCAATTTATTTCTCATTGTGCTGATGGATGAAAGATGAACCGCTTAAATATGTCCTCCAAAAACTAAATGATCAGGTAACTGCTGGATAAGACTGACAGTGTTCAGTAGTAGAATCCAAGCTAGACCTTGCAAGATATGCCTCTGGCACTTCGCTGTCTATCTACACCACTCAGTGCTCATGAATGTGAGGAGAGCGCCACTGCAAAGCCTCTATGATTGCTCTGTACCATGTAGCCGTCATACCCCTTTATGTGCCGAAGTCAAGATTCACTCATTCATGGCAGTTTCAGTGGTGTGCTTTCATGCGACAGTCACTTACACCATAAATTGTTATGTGACCTTGCCATGAGGAGCTAATGTCTTAAATAATTATAATAGCTAAGATCCTGTGGGGATATAACAGCAAGGTACAAATAATAGTACTAGATTAGCATGCAAATATTGAGCTTATCAAATGATTCCCTTGAGCTCATTCTGATTGAAAACTACATATTTTTTACTCTGGTAACGTGACCCATAAAGTGGAAGTGACAAATAGAGTGAAGTAATTTCTCGTACATAAAACAATGTACAGCCCACTGGGAAGTTAAGAAAAACAAATACGTCACCATGCAAAGTTCGCGCTACCGGCAATCTTGCATAAACATGTTATTATTTGTAACCGAGTTGTATTCACTGTCTAGGCTTCGCTACGATTTTCAAAGGATATGCACCTTATGATATCAGCCATATTTCAAGAGCTACAATTCTAGACGTCGGACATATGTCCTTTTCCAACGATACCAGTCACGTCCAACAACAAGAAGCACGGCTCCTGCATGTGCACTCACCTGAAGGCTCTTGTTTCCGTTTCTGTTGTCCCCCAGGCTAGGCTGGCCTCCCTGCGCAGGTTGTCCACCGGTGGCCCCACCCCCTGCGCCTACCGCGAGCGTGACGACACCATGATGACCCGTGTTGTTCGCGATGGGCGGTGGGCCTCCTTCGAGCACGAGGCCCTTGAGGCGTGCCTCCTTCTTGCCTACAGCTTTGCGCGCCCGCTCGTGTATGACGCGGAATATCTTGTAGTAGAGGAACACCATCACCAGGCAGGGGATGTAGAAAGAGCTGAGCGACGAGTAGAGGATGAAGTCGGAGTTGTAGAAGATGCACAGATGTGGCACCCTCTGTGGGGACGTGTTCAGGCCGAGCATGATGGGAGACCCTATAGCTGCCGACACGACCCACACTATCACGATGGTGAGTGCCACACGCTTGCTGTTCTTGTGCTTTGAGTACTTGATAGGCTGCGTGACGGCAATAAACCTGCGAAAAAGCGATATCACGTTACACATAAAAAATGTATAGAATTACTTAATAAAAGGTGCCACGGGCACACTTATTTCGCTTTATTTTTGCGTCAGCTCTTTTATAGATTTTACGGCTTTAAAAAATATTATGCCAGCCGCAGCACTAACATTCAATATTGTGCCGAAATCACACAAGGGGGTTAGCATATAACATTGGTAGTCAGCGCTGTCGCTGGGCTGCTGATGTAGCCACCGGTTGGTCATAAACGTTCATAATAAGATTAAGCCCTCCATTCAGCCATCATTCCATCAGCCCTGTGTTCATGACTGGTATGTCATGAACACCCATTTGTTTTTTGCACACTTGTCAACTAATAACCTAATAATACGTTCACATATTTTTTCTAAATTTATGTTTCAATTCAGAAACAACCTTGTAAAAACAGGGACTGATGGCTTGACACAAATGGTGCAGTGCATTTTTTATTTTTTATATTTTTACCCAACTTATATCCCATTCAAGTGTTCTATTTATACAAAAGACTAGTGTAGAAAGGGATACAACAAATATATATTTTTTTAATGGTCAGCAGGAATGTAAATAAGTACACGTCTAATACCATAATGAACATGCAATGAACTTTTAAAGTTGGCTCTGCCGCAAAAAGAGTATGCCTGCAGTTGTGCACGCTTTACAGGAAAAACAACGTAATGTTGTCTGTCGCTTGCCAAACCAGCTTCAAATGCCGTAAATTGGGCGTAAAATATTAGCTGTTTAAATTAAGACGAACGTGTCGTGGTGTGCAATGTCACACTGTAAAAAATTGTTACTTTAACTTGCTCATGAATTTTCTATAAATGATTGTGCAGTGGAGAGAAATAATGACCTTTTGATATCAGAAAAGCAGCTAGGTCAAACAAGAGAGCTTTCTTGTGGACGTGCTTTGCGCAATTGAAAGAGCGAGAAGCAAATTGCGCCTCATAATATGGCCTAAAGCGTCTGAACAATCATAACTCCAAATGTAGACCATTATTTTTCTCAATTGTAAGGGGCAGCCATTTTTGGCCAGGAAGTGCGGGTCATGTGGCACAAACGACCTGGACTAAGCGTCACCTGTTATCCCATACTTGCTGACCAACATCTGAGAAGTAACCAAACTCAAGGCCATTGTGCTGGCAGTGCATGAAAGTGATAACTGGTGAGAATATTATGTGTTCTAGCTGTAAAGAAGTGTGCGTAAGATATTATGCTTCATAGGTCCACGCTCTTTCTGAGCGAGGGAAAACGACTTACTGTGTCATGGGAAACATATCACAACAGTGCCTGCATACTTAAAAGCTGTGGTGAGATGACGAAAACACTTAGGTTGTTTTGATTGATCGGTGTGGTTAGCCAATGTTTACGCTTACATCATTGATACATTCTTTCCTGGGGCATTTCATTTGACGTTTCAACATTGTAGTGGTATGATGTTAAGTTGCTTGTGAAATTGACTTAAAGCTGTTGTTGGGAGAATGTGGGACTTGTCTGACTTTTGGTCGCAAGTGACTGTTTTAAAAGTGCTTTTAGCGTGGTGAGATTAAGTGACATCAAGGTAACCTTTTAGCCTAATTCAGGTATACTACGCAGATTGAACAATCTATTGTCGGTTGTTCCAAAATAGAGATACATATTCTAATCAGGCGCGAAGCCCGGAATGTATTTGTTTTCTTTTAGGGGGGCGTGCAGGGTGGGGGTGGCTATTGGTTGAAGGCCTTATAAAGCATCTAAGTTTATTATTTTTCCTCGGCAAAACAACCCCTTTCATTCAAATTTCGTAACCAGAAAGGGTGTCCTAGAGAGGTGTCCTGGAGGACTCTCTCTTGGTTGCGGAATTCGGCTGGAAAGGGGCGTTTTACTGAGGAAAATAATGAACACAGGTGTTTTCGTGTTTTGCATTGCCTTCAATCATGTGCACTCTTTCACCCCCTCCCCCTAACAAAAAAAATCCTGGATACAGACCTGATTTAATATTATAGCAAACTCTAAACTATGCACCCTACAAATGCTTAAAAAAGAAGAACACATGACAAAGCTAATACATATGCTGAAATAGTGGAACGCAGCTTGACAAGCGTGACCGAAAGCTTACTTTCCTCTGTTCTTATTGTATTACGTGGGCAGACGTTCTCGACATAAAATCAATATATACGATACGCTACATCATCTGCGTTCACTGCGTTCATCAACTGCGTTCACTGCGTTCAGATACCGTTAAAATAAAAAAAATCGCTGTGGGAGCGCGCGTACCCTAATGTAACAATAAGAATGCACGAACTGCGCCCTTGGTACCAAAATTAGATGGCGGCTACGGAAGATGGCCCCGTTATATGAAAAAGCAGTACTTTTACACCGTGATTTTTTCTCATGTTCTTTGCGTCATATCACGACTTCAATACAAGATTGCAATGGTGTCTATAAGCCTAAATCTACAAAATGGGTATCTTTGCCCCATCGCCATTGTAATTACTACATCGTCCGTTTCGCTTAGTTTTGTTTTGGAGGCTCACAGTAGTCGAACAGTTGTTCATGAACGCGTGAAGCAACTGCGAACAACATTAAAAGGCCAGTGGCAGCCAGGCAGGAATACCGCTAGCGAAACGATTCTGTTTCGAGGAAGAACCTCTTTATTAATATTTTCAGTTTTAAACTGCATAAGAAGTTTAATATGTTTGCCCTGCTAAGCAGAAAAGCCATACTTAATTCAATTACCTTCAAATGTAAAGCTGAAACTTCGTAAGGAGTTCATTACCACCACCACAATGTACTGCTGACTCAGCCCTTCTTGCTTTTTGCTTAGGCGCGGAAAATTTACGCCGGTGAGTAATATGCTTTTTGCCAGTCTGCACTCTATTGAATTTGCATAATGTTTTCTTTGGGTCGCCTCTGGCGTTTCCAGAGCACTTCCTTCGACTGCTGCAGATGTGATACCAGTCGTGCGACGTTGCGGCAATTTTCGGTTCCCTTTAATTGTACGCATTCATAGCAACATTTAAAGAATTACACTTATTTCAGATCTGTTCTTCTATAATTACGTTATCACACTTGTGGCATACAATTTGCGTGCACGCGGCTTCATGACTCGTAAAGGGAGCTTCCTTCACAACTGCAGGCCCTTGTTTGACAGTGGAGCCATGGCAAAATTTAAGTGTATATCCTTATGTGGACTTCGCGTGGGTGTCATTTCAGTCCGGTATTACAACATTCATAAAGAAGTCACTTATAGTTTCAAGATTCGAAAGCAATTACCGCAGGCTAAAGCCCAAATCATTTGAAGAACTTGGAGTGCCCTAAATAGTGTCGCGGCTATTCTTGATGACACCTGCAATCATAAGTTATTAATATGTGTTCGCGAAGTAACACTGATATTTATCTCTTCTCGCTGCACATAAACGAAGTTACTCTTTCTCTTGACGAGATGATGTCTGGAAGAAAAAATGCCCCCTCAAGTATGAAATGAAAGAAGAAACGTTGTTAGTGATGTGGAGGTTGTCACGTCGAAGCACAGCAGCGGTGGATGAACAAAGATGATGCTAATTTTATCTCAATATATTGTTATACCATGAAAGGTTATGTTACGAGCTAATCAGGCCGCGATGGCAAGTTGCACTCTAGGAGCCAAGTACAAACCTTACTTCTGAGTACCGACAACAGCGAGTCATGTACATTTCAGCCGCAATATTGATATGAAGTATTTAGAGTAGATTACGGCGTTACATGCTATATTACCTGTAATACCTAATACATAATCTACGTGGGCTTCTTCATTGTCACTTGTACACCCATTGGAATGATGGGAAATAAAGGCTTCACATCTGCTTTGGATGTATTACGTTCTCAAGATACGTGACGCTTGTTTGCCGAGTGTGAAAACCAACTGATATGAAGTTATTTTCAATAGAAACCTGCTTCATTTATTTCTACGTAATGCTTACCGCAAAAATTTCCGTGACCATGAGATGGAAATAAAACCTGGACTGATTTAAGCACTAGGGTATGCATTGGTCCGCCATTTCGTTCCAAATTTGACATCACTATAAAATGAATTATTTTTATTTACAAAACTTGAAAACAAACATTCTTGTTTTTTATCGAAAGCGTGCATTAACTATTTCGAAAATAAAAATAGAGTATTAAGTGAAACACACTTGACGTTTCGTCAGCTGCGATGCCAGGTGCGTCTGTCCAAGTGCTCTGCCCCTAGCGCACCTCTGGTTTTGTTGTGAGGTCCAGTCAGAGGAGCGTGACGGCGCGTCTACATAGCTTTGCCGTCACCTTGCAGTCGATTTAAACAAGTTTTGGTGTCAAGCGATTATGCAGAAAAAAAAACCATGAACTTGACGCAATAGCCTGCACAGGCATAGGACGCTGCATCTATGTGCAGCGGTGAATAGACGACGATTTGCTTAAACTGTCAAATATAATCTATAAAGCTCCAACATGGCAGAAAATCAAGAAACCAAGCGGTCTTCAACGTCTTCGAACAGGAAAGACGTGGATTCAGTGCTTTTTATCGTACCCCACTAGCCATTCTGCGCGAAGAACAAAACTGAAACTGAAGAACAAGTTCTGTAGATAGTTCTCTAGCTAACGCAATCCAATTCAAAGGCTGTACTTTCCGAAATTCCCATCGATCTAAACGATTGTAATGCCCAATTTCTCTCTAGGTATTATTGTACGAAACTTTATGGGGTAGAGGAGCATTCCGGCAAAAATTATTTAAACAGGCTCGATGATATTGTCGCTGCAAAAAGGTGCGTTTTTCTCAGTTTCAGTGAAAGAAAAAAAAAACGCCTTATTTTTCTGCGTGATGCTCAACTTAATCACAAGGGTAGACTCTTCAGTCTTGTTGGTTGCGCACAGGGAGACATTTTAAGCACAGAACAGTGGTGTACCAACTTCTTCTTGAATGAAGGGGGAGAGCAGATACCTTCACTCGGTCTGCGCCGTATATATTTATGTATTTATTGTCTCAGTTGGGCGTGATTTTTTCACACGCAGAGTGATCATTTGCTTTTCAATTAACTGAAGAAGCATTTGCAGAAACTATTCAGGCTGAGCCACCCTATACCACAACACAGCACTGTATATGATGGTTACTTCCATTCATTTTTAAAAGTGCAGCCACATTTATCCTGCTATTTATCTGAGCACTGCACCTGCAAGTTTCCTCTTCTGAGTTTGCCGTTGTAAATAGAGTGAGTATCAAGAATTTGCTATCACCCTAAATTCTTGCCTAGTAAAGAAAACATGTCGCCGACAAATCAACATGACTCTGTAGAAGTCCTTCAGGGAAATTGAAGAGCACGCTTCCGGGAATTGAAACATTATCAGCCATTGGCATGTACATTGAACACTATTTTTCATTGTTCAACAACGCACAGAAGAAATCTTTCACCGGCACCGCCTTTGAGGTCAAAATGTTATACTTATTACATACTACAACGGGTACGAGGGATGAACGGGTGCCGCTATAAGGAGCTTTGCCCCTAAAAAACAATAATAACTAATTTAATACGGCATAATGTTGGTCATTGCTTCTTCGCCTATGGCATTTAAATGAGACGGGCACGTCAGCCAAGGATTTTTTCAGTGTCACAGTCTCCAAGTTTTTGTTTTGTAAGAAAGACTGTAATATGGAGTATTTTTGAAGAAGAACGGGTTCAGTTGAACATTTGTGTAGAGCGCCATTTAGGTGGTGTTGATTTACCTGGTGCTTTATCTAACATTGTGAATGACTGCGAAATAATTACCTTAGCGTCGTTCTTTGCACTCCTACCTTTCTAAGCTTTGGCGTGGGGGGGAGAGAAAAGCAGTGAGATGACCTTTTACTCCTCCCCCCCCCTTTAATCTTTTTAAGTAAATACTCGTAGGCGAACTGCATAAGGTTAACATTTCTTTTTAAAAAATGTGTGTGATTGTAACGCAAAACTACCTCGTATTGTTTTGTTTAGTATAGGTCATTAGCTGTTAATGATTAGTTGAAGTTTATTGGGTAATACTCACAGCCCCTGCTCGTAATTAAACGTAACAAATGATGCGCAAGAGGCCCATCGCATACTGACCACTACCGCACAACTACAAAAAATTGGCAGCATATTCACGGAGTGAATGGTGGAGAGTGGGGCGAAGAATTCGTCCGTCCATTCGTTCTTGCTTCCGTCCGTCCATGCGTCCATCTGTGTAACCGTCAATGCGTCCATCCGCCCGTCCGTGCGTGCGTCTGTTCGTGCGTCCGCCCCTGCGTTCGTCCATGCATCCACCCCTGCGTCCGCTCATGCGTCCGTCCATGCATCTGTATTTGTGTCCGTTCGTCCATCTATTCAACACTCTAAGTACCAACATCTCGCATCTTTTCATCATATATTCCCCATATAGAAGCACCGCCATCCAGCGGACATTCCAAGGACTAAACGAGAAGGGGCACACGCACACTTTCTTACGGCTTGCGCTTCGGGTCTACTTCCCACTTTTAACCACCTCGAGTTCATGGTATATACTAGTTCACTGTATTCATGGCACTGCGGCCCAACGCTCCCTAAACCTTTCTAAAACCAAGGAGGTTACGCTCATCGAGTATAACGTAGCAACCTTTTCCTGTCAGATAGTGCTCAATGTACATGTCAATGGCTGTTAATGGGAAATGAGAGACAGGAGAATTCGGCTTTTACTTTCTTACGGCTTGCGCTACGTATCTACTTCCCACCTTTAACCACCTCGAGTTTATTAATGGTATATACTAGTTCATTGTATTCATGGCACTGCGGCTCAACGCTCGCTATACCTTTCTAAAACTAAGGGGGTCACACCCAGCGAGTATAACGTAGCAACCCTTTTTTGTCAGATAGGGCTCAATATACATGCCAATGGCTGCTAATGGGGATCGCAGCGTGCGCGTTAACTGAAAGCCGAATGCTCCTGTCTCTCATTTCTCATTATCAGCCATTGGCATGTACATTAAACACTATTTTTCATTGTTCAACAACGCACAGAAGAAATCTTTCACCGGCACCGCCTTGGAGGTCAAAATGTTATACTTGTTACATACTACAACGGTTACGACCGTTGTAGTATGTAACAACGGGTGCCGCTATAAGGAGCTTTGCCCCTAAAAAACAATAATAACTATTTTAATACGGCATAATGTTGGCCATCGCTTCTTCGCCTATGGTATTGAAATGAGGCTGCCACGTCAGCCAAGGATTGATTGATTGGATGACCCTTATGACACTGCACACGTGTTGGGTTCCACCTTCATCGTCCCTGTCTCGCTTCAGCGCTTAAAATTTGTTGCTTGGATTGCCCATCTAAAGCTTGATAATAGTGTACACAGTGTAGTGTACTGCCTTGTGTACTATAGTGTACTATCTTGTGTACACTACGTCGTATACAAGGTAGTACACAATAGTGTCTACAAGGTGTACTACCTTGTAGACGCTTGTGCTAGATATTCTTTAGACATATTTGAATTCCCGCTAAAAGACCAATACAAGAAACCATTAAACTGTGGCGGTTCGCAGTGGCAGTATATTCAAGAACATTGATCTAGAAGTTGAGATAAACAAAGAGAGAAAACAAGAACATTCCTCTTATCTTCAGACTAAGTGTGTTACGTTGTATATTTGTTAACACTATTATTTCTTAAAGTACGCTTAGTGTTCTGCTCTGTTGTCACACATGATAACAGCAACAGCTCGCTTGTAAAACCGTCAAAGTGCGCAGCAGTGTTGACAAGCTGCTCGTTTTTTTTCTGATGTCATTGTTTTAATCTACTGTTCGTTTTTTTTTGTTTTTCTCTAAGTGCACGCTTGTCCTCTCGGCAATGTTAGCGTTACCACTTGAATGCGTGCCCGCAGAAACACTGAGCAACTTTTCAAAACGACCCGGGGGCCTCGCTTCGTTTGGTAGCGATGCTGTTTAGCATATTTATGAATTCGCCAAGAAGCAATAAATTTTCGCTGACTGCCAGCCGCTGAATTTCGCCGAGCAATGGCCGTCGTGCTGACGAGACAAAGTGAATTTGCTGTTCCTCTGAGAACTTCTTCGCTTGTTTTTTGTTCCGATTCTTTTGTGTCTTTCGTTTTTCTTTGTCCTATATGCGACTACTGTTGACAGATTGGCTGGGTAAAGGAGCATGTGGCTTTTATATAAAATTATATGTAGTTGTTTTTGCCTTGTTATATTTTTTTTCGTAGCCACCAACCCGAGGAATAAGGCTAAATGAGGGAGAGAGAATCAGGAAAAGGAGCATGCCGGAAAATGGCGCTCGTGGCCGCGATCAAATTTGCATGCGTGTGTGCAGGCTATTGGTGGCGAATGTCGCTCGAACTAACACGTGTTTGTCGATTTAATTTTGTTCCCTTTGTGATCTAAAACAATACAACGTTTTGTTTTCCGGTATGAATAATGAGGCACCGTTTCTCCGAACAATTCAACCACAAACTTCGGCTGGCGCGCAGGGTGCACATTCTGTCATCAGCGACGCATTTTCTTGTTCGCTGGTCTTTTTGAAGTGCGCCACTCCGCCGAGGCGCCCAATCACGGTTTCAGATTCAAATTTTTATCGCCGCTGCGACTGCAGATTCCACATTTTTTACTACTGCCATTATATATGATTGCGCGGAAATTTCAAACTGCGCCCGCGGCGGGTTACGGAAGCATGATGCGTTCAATCCCTGAATCTTCAGAAATGTGGTCTGCCCGGTTCGTTAGCTAGCGGTATAGTGCGACCGTTCGCTTCACCATAACGAGCCGCGTCAACTCGAAAAGTGTCGTCACAGCGAAAATAAGCGTATAGGGCGAGATCGCATGCTTTTTCAGGTTCATACGACATGAAAAAGCCAGTGGAAAGGTGACCTTTCTTTGTTATAAGAGGCGCCTATTTCTAATTTGGTTTTTTTTCCTCCCAAAGGCTATTACCATATATATTATGTTGACACGAGTTTACATCGTACAAAACAAAGCAAAAATAGCCTGCACAAAAATGCACGAACTTCGGTATTGACGAACTGAAAGGATGCAAATCTAATCATCAGGAAGTTCGCCTTTTCGCACCCGAGGTGCCGCCTAACGTGGTGTGCTGAGAAAAAAAAGCAATTGGGAAAACATTTTCGTGGCAGTTAGTTTTTTTACACAGGTCTTGCGCACTTCAGCTATTTGCGCTATCGAATATTTCATACGTTGGCAGGTGGCTGCGAGTAAAAATAAAAAAAATGCTTCTGTCGTCTACTTGAATTTTCGCCCAAGTTATCAATGATTTATTTACTTTCTTTTCCTTGATCCCTATCCTCCTTTATTATTTTCTCTCTCCGTAAAACGCGAATGAACGCACAGCGTTGGTACCGCTATCAGTGGCAGCTGTCAGCACATTTCCTGCGTTTTTTAAGTTTGTCCTTCGCGCTTTTAATTTGCGTAGTTGTTCACTACTGCATATCAAAGATCAAGAACTGTCCGTCCTTTTCAGCATAGTTGTGTAGTGCAAGAAGGTTTTACTT
This sequence comes from Rhipicephalus microplus, assembly GCF_013339725.1. Classification (NCBI taxonomy): domain Eukaryota; kingdom Metazoa; phylum Arthropoda; class Arachnida; order Ixodida; family Ixodidae; genus Rhipicephalus; species Rhipicephalus microplus. The sequence goes on from NC_051170.1 coordinate 68,199,909, forward strand.
CTTTTTAACCAACAATATAACTGCGCTGATAAGAATCAGGCATACTGGGAGAGTATGGTTTTTGTTAATGTAAAAGCTGATAGTGTCATATTTTATATAGTTAGAGAGGCGATGAATGGTGCGTTAACGTTAGGCCCTCATCCCTATTCAACACTCCACAGCATTCACCGCGTGCCTGACTTCCTTTATTTTGTGCATTGCTTTCACAGTGAAGATGATAATAAACGCCATGTGGCATCGACCAGCTCAAAGAATGGTATGCTCTACGTGCGAAATGCCAACAAGTGATACTCTCTGACCGCTGAAATGCCATAGCAGTAATGTAGTGCGGGTTGATGGGACGGGTTGTTCTTCCGATTATCTTGTTAGAAGATATGCTAATAGGTTTGGGTGTCCTTTTCAGCTAAATGTGTCACCTTTGGCTCGTGCTTACTATGAGCTTGCACCATTTGAATCATCCACTCATCATCGTCATTATCATTATCAGCAGCAGCAGCAGCAGCAGCATCGTTTTCAGCGACGTCATGATGCTTACGGGAACCATGGAAATGATTGTACACGTGCCTGAAGTAAATATTCTGATACTAACGCACTTGCAAACAATGAAGTATAATAAGTTTATTTAGGTAGTTAGAGGCATGAGCTTGCACGCATCAGGCCGCTTCCACGTGACAACAGATAGGCCTCTAGTCTCTCCGCCATGTCGCGGGCCCATCACACTATATAGAATAAATGCTAATAAAAAGTTCAGAGTCATTGCGAGATGCTGCGGCAGCTTCTTCACGTTCTTTTCGCGCCTGTTCGGGCTCGAGTGAGCATTGGCACTCCTTGATTTCTGACACTTGTTTCTTCGAGCGAATGACACACGTCCGTCCCATAGGGAGTCCAAAGGTCACAGCACTAGCGCCACACCAAAGTATCGAGATGATCGGTGACAACGAATTGCGGAAAGTGCCACTGTCGGGTATCCCGACACTCATGAACGATGCATCGGCGGTGGTGAGGAGGTGAGCGGAATACGTGACGAGGAGGCGACGGGGGCTGAACTTAGTAGTTAAACGCATCCCTTGTCTGCGCACGTGGTTCGAAGCAACTTACTCATATGAGGCTTTGATGTAAAATACATCACATAGCTTCATTGTTTAAGGATCATGCGGATTAGAAAGCAGCACAGACACTGTTGAAAGCAGTGTGGAGGCATACCTGTCTATGCTGATGGCGACCAGGTTGAATATGGAAGCCGTGCTGCAGGTGACGTCTACTGCGATGTAGAAGTCGCACAGCGTTTCGCTCAGCTCCCAGTCCACGTTGACCTGCCAACGAAAGAAAAAGATCAAGTTAAACAAAAAAAAAGGAAATGATAGATTAGACAAGGGTCAGGACTACACGTCGAACGGTTGGTGGACTGATTTTAGGGCGACTAATTAAACTCATCGCTAAAACAAAGAGCTGGGTTTCCAAGAAACGAACTGCCTTTCATTACTAAAGTTATATTAATGTGTACTGACCATACAGATTCTTACGGACGCGATGATGTTAAAAAAATAAAAACAACAAAATGCTTTCATGTTACTAAACAGCAAACCACGATGCAAAGGAACAGTTCACCGACGATTACGGTACTGTTCCCTGAAAATTCTGACCGCAATCGTTTAGGTGTTTTTCTTTGGCGATAAGTTTAGGGAATGTGCATGCTTCGTGGCGACGCGGCGGGCAGTGGATGTGAGTGCAGAATGCTAGACACTCTTTTCAACGTGACAAGGTTAGGGTGCTTATACTAGAGTACACTCTAACGCACTACCGTGGTGAACCTGGCGATCGAATTTCCACGGCCACTGGCTGACGCGTATGCTGCACCACATTATAAAGGGTGGCTCACCACGGCCAATTTCCCTGAGAAAGTTTGGTTTGAACCAACACACGCTTCTTCCCAAGGGTCAGACTTCAACCAATTACTACCCTGTACCCGTGGGCGAGAGGCATACGTTGCGTATCACAAGCAGCGCGAGCAGGCACGTGGCATTGCTGGCGCTAATTTGTGGCCCGCTGGTTCTCATGCTGAAAAACCCCTCTAGAAAGTCGAGGATTAAATTCATTGCCCCGAGAGCCACAAAACAATGTGGCCGAAATCTGAAGACATAAGTGTACGTATTTTTAAGTTCACGATAAATACCCTCATGTGTTCAGATGTAATCTGGAGTATCTTACTGCTGCATGCGTCACAATATTGTGACTCGGGCACACAAAAGCTCAAAATTTATTGAAGGAGCCGAAGCTCCTCTTGCTCACAGAAGTCAATCGGTGCGCCGTGTTTACTTGTTCTACAGGCGACTGCTATAGGAGCAGCTCTGCAATAGTTCATAGGTCACCCACTAGATGGTGCACCACCACCATGGAGGAAGCAAAAAATTCACAGCATATCCCCGGAGTGAACAAAGATGAGTGGTACGAAGCGTTTATCTGTCCGTCCATCCATCTGCTCGTCCGTCCCTCCGTCCGTCTGTCCGTCTTTTACGGGAGAAAGGGCGGACGCATCACCCCCATCATCATCATTCACTCTCTGGTTATGCCATGAATTTTCATGCGAAAACTACTAATCCCATCTAGTGATAATATACATTTTCAAGGACATATAGACGAAACGCCATCTAATGACCAACTCTTGAAGCTAACTAAAAGTGGCTACCACTACAGCGTGCTACTACTACGAAGCTGACCCGCAGGTCACGGGATCAAATCCCGGCTGCGGCGGCTGCATTCGCGATGGAGGCGGAAACGCTGTAGGCCCGTGTGCTCAGATTTAGGTGCACGTTCAAAAACCCTAGGTGGTCGAAATTTCCGGAGTCCTCCACTACAGCATCTCTCGTAATGATATGGCGGTTCTGGGACATTAAACCCCACATATCAATCAATCAATCAATCAATCAATCAATCAATCAATCAATCAATCAATCAATCAATCAATCAATCAATCAATCATTTAATCAAGCTTCCTACGAAGGAACAAACCAAACCGTAAAGAGCTTCGCCCCTAGTAGAAAGAAGGAAGTATTACGTCACACCAGTTGAAATCTACGAGTTCGAACACGTGACGAAAACGTCAGAGCATGCGGTAAAACTAAAGTGTACTGAGAGCGTACTGAGAGTGTAGCAAGGAGCACTATAACTTATAGGTTTTAGTACTGTTGGTGGCTTTCCGTTTTCAGACCTCTTGCGTGAGCCGGGCGGTCTGCGCCGAACTAGCCTGGTTCGATATAAAAGCTACTGGGCGCCACACTCCGAAGTCTCTGCAAATCTCGTTACTTGCGTGATATTGCTGCAGAAGGTCACGTGCTGTGTCGACACTGCTGGCTTCAAAACGGGTTGCCTTGCAAATGCTGGCGGCGTGACGTCATGCTCCCTCCTTTCTTTCTATTTATTCATGGCCGCTCAAAGCAGCGCAGCACACACTTATGCTCCTCCCTTTTCGCTGCTCTCTTTCATACATGTGAGCATGTTATAATTATAGATTCGACCACCAGATGGCCGCGACTATGCAGCGAGCACTTCAGCACGCTTTCTTTATTATCGCCTGGAGCGCAGTGATTGACACACCTCCATGCAGCTACTCATCATGCACACCTTGTAAGCAAAGACAGCGGCGCGGACAGCTCGGAATGTGCCTGCAATGCGGGCCCGCCTCCAAGACCTCGCGGTGAGAGCTCGCGAGTCAGAGAAAAAGATGCCAGCATCAGCAGCAATCGCAAGCCAGCCTCAGCACCGAATTCGCAGGCGCTGGCAGTGGCGAGCGCTCGTGCAGCCGAAGCAAAGCGGGCTCGTCGAGAAGCGGCTCTCGAAGTGAGAGCCAGCGAAGCTGCGACGGCACCCAAGCAGTGGAAAGAGAACGTCGAATTGGAGCAGATGCGAGAAGCAGTGGTCACGCTCGCCGAAAGTGGTCGCTATCTGAAGTTGGTGGCGTCGACGCGAGCTTCAAGCGCGAATCATCTATCGCTCGTTCGACCGCAGCTGTAGGTATGCGACCGCTTGTGATTTGACAACAACCTAACGACCATCGCCTCCATCTGCAACGACAAGTCCCATGGCAACGCTATCACTATGCTCTAACAGAGCTTCACGGTTTTACCAATAAGCATTCCAGCTTCACCTTACTCATCATCATAAACTTCACGGAGATGTTGGAATTTTTTCACTGGAAACTGTATAAATCTGAAGACTTGTTTTCATTCAGGATCGTGTGGGCGGGTCTACGCAGACGTCTTTTGTATACACGACATTACAAACGTTCATCATACGACAATTTTCTTTCGTAGTGTCGCTATACTTTCAGGAAGCAAAGAAGAAATCAGAAGAAAGGAGAAGGATGCAGCTGTCAATTAGTTTAGAATAAGTGGTATGCTATCCTAAAATGAAGAAAATCTACAATACATCCTGGCAGTTACGACAGCACAAGGACACATTAAACAATTTCTTAGTGGCTGATGAACTTTCAAGCTATATTTGTAGTCCCATGGATGCAAAGACCTGTGTTCAAGACAAATAGGTTGAGTTACGAGAAGTACAACTGGAATAATTTTGCAAGCGAATGAAATGTATCTACATCCATCCATTCCGCTTGCGAACAAAAACCTCAGTGAATTCAATTCCCATTTTCGTCGGCGCCAAAGAGCTTGCGATTGATCCCAACAAATACCGGCCCCCATTAGAACATAGACAAACACGGCACGTCAAAATACATTCTTTGACATCAAACCACCAAGACTCCATTCGTAGAGATGTTTATACCCATGAATTAAACAGTATGTAGCAGACCAAAACACCCATGAAACAATCACAATAAGTCACCTGCTTGAGATATCGCACATGTTCTTTGCATAGCGTAAGCTGGCGCAGTGTTGTGCATTTGTGGTTAGAGTGTTGTGCAAACCACACCCTGATTCCTTCAGTCTCCGACTCTTTCTCAAGAAAGCATTGTACCCCGGTTGTTGCTTAAAATACACTCGCGGCACACTTCTTAAATTTGTGTATCTCGCTGGTGATTCAAAAGGAAATCTACTTGTTGAAACGTGTGCTCAGGCTTGACTAGAACGCCCCAAGAAGCAGCACGTACCTTTGGAAACCACTCCCCGGGTGAGCTTACAATCAGCGAGCTCAAACGTCAAAAAGTAAAAATGAAAGCCACATAAGAGTGACAGAGAGATAGAAATATATATATTTGAAAGCAAAAAGATGTAAATCTCTGCAAGATTAATTCATCCACCATACAGGTTGCTCGAAAAACTGTGTCAAGCAATAACAACGCCCGAGAACGTTCGAGCTATAAATGCCATATTATTATAAGAAAGCGCAATAATAATGAAAGTTACTTGAAAGGAATCAGCAGTGTGTTTGGGGTATGCTAACGCAGATTGAAATCGGAAAGCCACGCAAACTCAGGCTGGATGTGGAAAGCGGCAACGGAATTTTTAAACTCGCTATGGCCGTCAGACACAACTTGAGGAAAAAAGAAAGAAAGAAAATCGAAAACATGGTTGTGTGACGAAAGCATTTCGGGGAAAAATGAAACGTTTCTCCAGAGGGAGTTTTGCGGGATCCACTTTAAAGCCGACAGCGTGACAAATCTAGGCTTCCCATTGTTTGATTCGCCGATATCGGCTTCCAGTTTGAGCCGCCACAATTTCCCCGCGGAAAAGGCCCGGACAGGAAGCGAAAGAGAATGTAGAAAAAAAATAACTGCGACCCCATTTGCAAAAAAAAAAAAGAAAAGAAGGAGTGCAAATAAATGAACACACAGAATGCTAGGGCGCTATCAGAATACTATGGAGCAAAAAAAAAAGGGGGGGGGGAGGCAAAATGAATTGCACAATGCCTACAGTGACAGCGCCAATGGCATGTTGAGTTCGGCCTTTTTTTACGCCGTCTTTCCGTCATACGTTGAAGAGGGTGGAAAAATAAAGGAGTGAAAACATCGAAGATAGACAAATTTGAATAAAGTTATGGGATACTGTAGTGTTTAAGAAAAAAAGTATTCTAATATTTTTGCTGTGAAACTGCCCATAGTAAGAGGTTCGTGTGTGTGTGTGTGTGTGTGTGTGTGTGTGTGTGTGTGTGTGTGTGTGTGTGTGTGTGTGTGTGTGTGTGTGTGTGTGTGTGAGCGCGAATGTACCTGTGTGTACGTGCACATGTGTGTTAGCATGCGTGTTTTGTGCGCTAACTTAACGCATGCATTTTCTTTTTTACTTGGAAACGGTAAACTCTCCGAAAAGCAATCTCTAACTTTTCCAAAAGTTTGAAGAGACACAGTTCGTTAATATCGCTTCGCTTGCGCTCCTTTTGCCTATATACAGCCAAGACGGTATTAAGTTCACTACGCAGCCCGTTCTTGAAGTTAGCGGGTCTCACTTTCTCAAAACACTATTTAAGAAGACTCCTCGGGCGAGAAATCTCCACTTTTTTTTTTCCTTCAACTTGCCAAAGGGCGCGGATCTCTCTTTACAAGCTTTAATGACACTCTCGTACACGCACAGATTGGTCTGTGCGTAAACGTGAGTGTTTGCTGTTACGGATATATTGCGTTTACTTGCAGGTCAGTACGGCCAGAACTTCCCCTGGAAGCTCAATGCCGTCTCATGAAAAGCGCGAAATCAATGAGGACGGTGCTTTTCGCTCCGGTAATATCGCTGAAGAAAAACGCCGAGTTTTGTGAACCCCTCTTTTCTTACTGACCCTATAGTAATGAGACTGAAAGCGCTTTGAAATTTTATACGCCGGCGTTCACAAATTTCGGAGAAAGAAAGTCGACAAGAGCGAAGTTCGAGGTAATATAAGTAACGTTACTGGACGTGTACCGGCGAATTCGGTGGTACGTGTGTGTGAGTGTACTTGTGTACTTGCGTCTGTGCGTGCGTCTATGTGTGCGAGCGTGTGTATTAATACAAATTACCAAAATGCTAGACCTCGTTATTGACGTTCATGTGGACTTTGTATACAGCACTGGCAGAATTATCCCACATCCTCCAAAGAAAAAACAACAACAAATCCAGCAGACTGCAGTTCAAGGAAATACAGGCCTTGCTATATTACTTTACTGAATACACCTTTTTAAAATTTATTATAGTTTCAGAAAGTGTTGTGGTCACCCTATTTTCGGAACTCAGCTGTGCGAGGCCTACTGCCTATGTTTTGTTTAAGTTGGAAGTATGTTGTTAATGGTGAAGTGAAAGTGCCGAAGTTGCGTTTAAGTTAGCTGCAGCCGTTGCAAGAAAGATTACTTGCGTAATTGTTGCCCGACGTATTTTACAAAGTAGTAGACCAAGAGCGCCGAATGGAACAGCTGCTAGCAGTACGTGTTGCAGCTGCTAGTTGCGTGAGTCATAAAATAATATTTTTTACTGCTCTAGTGGCACAACACTACCTCACTGACCAAGAGAGTAAAGCATGAGGTACAAAAAAAAAAAAACGCTTTAGTATAGCAGTTAGAGCCTGTGGCCGTTGCGCAGTAGATGGCGTGCTCGGCACTTGTGGCGGCGAACCGAGATGACATCGGTTGCATGCCCTTTGACGGGACTTTTTTGTATAACATATGATTGCGTACATATTTTCGACGTCGTTTCCATGACGGTAATACGTCTATGAAGCGTTGTTGAATCCAGCATAAAACAATTTTGTGCTAAAATTCTGCAAATTCCTTGAAATGTGGAAATTGGTTTCATGCAAAGCAGTGAGCAAGTACCCGTATATGCCGCATTTCTTACTTTCTTTCAGACAGCCCTTACAGTTTGCATCGGCATGTTTTTTTTATAAATGAAGTAGCAGTGTGCAAATTGTTCGCTCTGTAGGCCGGTCTACTACACTTGTGTAGAAAACATTAGGGTATTGACGTAAATTTCATTAAAACGAAATGTACACACGTTACGATGCGATGGTGTGAATATTACTCGTTAGCGCATCGCTTCGCTGCCGAGATATGCTTGATTATGGCTTTCTGAGTCATGCCAGTGCATATATAAATCGCTCTCTGTTTTTTATATACTTTTGACAATTATCTTCTCATAGGGTTTTCGCATAGAAGTAACTCGGTGTCATTTTTACAGGCAAAATGTCATAGTCCAAGCACATCGACTATGTGTGTAACGAAGCATATAAAACAACTTGGCCGTCTACGTCGCACTCAGTTTAAGTTAGAAGCAGTCTCGCGTTCTAATGAAGACTGGAATGAATTACCTGGTTCTGGTCGTTCATACTCATCACAGAGTTTCGCAGCCGACATGCATAACACATATATGAGAAATACGCTGATCTGTTTGAAAAATGGTATTTCCTTGTTGTTGTTTATTTCATGTTCCAATATTTTTGCCTTAATGTTCACACGACGTTATTATGTTACCTGCTTGCGTTATTCTGACTGTTTTTAGTTGAACTTCTGAGTATCCTTGTATAGCCCCTCCTGCCATAGCGAAATTAGCGCTGCAGTGTGTGTATACATAAACTGAAGCCTTAACTAATGTTTACCTTACATGGTGCGGGTGCTTATATAATAAGCGTACATATGCAACGTTTATCACCACGTTATAAATTTAGATATCTAGCACGGTAACTACAATAAACGCTACACCAACTTGATGTCAGCATAGTACCTTTTCCAAAGCATATTCAAGATCTTGCGTGTTTCTTTGGCCGTGTACATGACGGCCACATGAAATGCTTGGGTTTGATTCCTGCTGAGACTTCTCACAGTCGTCGAGTCCACACTGCCGATGCCGCATTTCGAAAGGCTTTCACGTTTGAATTACCAACGTCTGTAATCGCCGCTCCTAGGTAGATAAAAACTTTAAGGTTTTTACCACCATACCGCAGCCTATATGGTATACGTGTGAGTGACACACATGACTGAAGGAAAGTGTTTCACGACGTACACGGCATGATTTTCACGTTATTTATTTTGTCACCAGACACTTACGTTCGTCATAGCATCGTGCCCTTTTTGCCGATTTAGGTCTGTACGAAGGTAATGACGGAACTACGAGAGCACTCAGACAAAGGTGTCCAGGTAAGTGGATAAGTAAAAAAAATTACGGCATATTCACGGGGTGAATGATGACGAATGGGCGAAGCTCCGGAGGGATTCATCAGTAAACTGTGAATCTTCCGTGTAATTCGCCCAGTCGATCATCATGTAAAGACGTGAGAAACGCTGTGTGTGTATATACACAAATCAACTTTTATTTGTTCTTAGACGATGGATGGCTTGCGATGTCCCTTGCGTCGCGCGCTCGCACATCGGGATTCTGTCTGCGAGCGCGCGCTGCTGCCGCCTTGCGCTCTCTCCGCTGTGCAGCCTTATCCATCCGGCGACTCCGAGCGCGCGCCAACAGCGAACGGATTTTATTACAACGCTCCCCCTAGCGTACGTCGCCGCACTAAATCGAACGATTGCCTTCAACCAATGACACGCGCCATATGTGACATCATTCCTATTTTATAAGATCTCGCATCTTTCATCAACTACAAGTACCGCTTTCTAGTTTATAACATCTTGCATCTTTTCATCATCAGCTACAAGTACCACCATCTAGTAAACACTACAAGAACTAAACGAGAGGTGGCTACATACAGGAGACGGTACCGCCATCTAGTGAACACTGCAAGAACTAAACTAGAGGTGGCTACATACACGGGACGGTACCGCCATCTAGTGAACACTGCAAGAATTAAACTAGAGGTGGCTACATACAGGCTACAGGGGACGCACAGCCCACGCCCTAAGGAGCTTCGCCCCTAAAAGAAACACTCAAAGTATACCTTAGGTTCTCTACAGATTGTTGGCACTTGAAAACTCGATGCTTAGTGAGCTGCTTTTAAAAAGAAACTAAAGAGAAACAATGAGTTGGTTTATATTAATTAACTGCACTCTGAGAACACTGATGCACTGATATAATTCACTGTTATAAGTTCATAAGTCATAAGTTCAAAATGTACTTCTAAAAGGAAAGCTCTGCAGTTCTGCACAATTCTTTTTTTTTTAATTCCAGATGAGAAAGTCTACAAGCAGCGCCGCTTAGAAGCAAAGCTTTGACTAAAAGCTTACGATTTGCACAAGTACTATAGAATGCTGGTGGGTTATTTCTGTAATCTGAGGCGGGACAGTTTGTCGGCGAAATATTTATCAGAAAGATACTAAATCAGATAAAAACTAAAGATACTAAATTCGCGTTGTTAAATGTAAAGAGATACTTCTGGTTGCATGGTCCTCAAGTTTTCATGCCCATCAGTACTTTGTCAATGTTATCAAGGTGTGCGCAAGTGCCCAATGACTGCACTGTTGATTTGATTGATTGATTGATATGTGAGGTTTAACGTCCCAAAACCACTATATGATTATGAGAGACGCCGTAGTGGAGGGCTCCGGAAATTTAGACCACCTGGAGTTCTTTAACGTGCGCCCAAATCTGAGCACACGGGCCTACAAGATTTCCGCCTCCATCGGAAATGCAGCCGCCGCAGCCGGGATTCGAACCCGCGCCCTGCGGGTCAGCAGCCGAGTACCTTAGCCACTAGACCACCGCGGCGGGGCCATGACTGCACTGTTGTGAGCTCCCCTTGGCGAACACTTGCCTCAAGTGGGTATGCTTCGCGCGTGTTAACATTTATGACGTCTAAACAATGTCGCTTCGTGGACAATTATGTTGTAGTCTTGTGATTAGAAGTATAAATGACTATTCACGCGTAAATTTTGCAGTGTTTTGGTGTTACTGGCAACTAGACACCGCCAACTTTTACGTAAGAGAAGACGAGTAGCTTTAAAAAGTGCATATATCTGCTTGAAAAGCGTGCCTAGGAGCACCTGTTACAGCATTTAAGGCGCAGAAATATCTTGTACTAATGTGCAGTTTACGTGACAATGCGTTACCCGTACAAACACTATCGCAAAATTACCTCTGACAACTAAGTACTATATTTCTGCGAAATATATGCCTATATGCATATTTATGGTATAAGTATATACATACTATCATGTTCAATTTATAAAATTCATGAGCTACAACTACGGATAGGAAAACTTTCAAGATTTGTTTGTTGGCTGAGGTTATGCATTGTTCATTTCCACACATAAAATACGTGGCGTCAGTACAGAAGCTTTCTTGTGCCCTCGGTGTTTTGCGCCTGATTCAAAGCATTGTGTTGTTTCACGCTTTTAAGGTTTACTAGGCAGCACAATGGACAGAGGCCGTGTATGTATGGTTTGTCACTAGGAGCCGGACTAAAAATGAACAGAATTTGAAAGCCCAATAAATGTGTTAGAAAAAATGAAGATTTCCGGCGTCTAATGGAGAGTCTGTGTTTTCGAGACTAGCAATCTTTGTGAGCAGTGCATGAATCTGGAATGGCTGGTGCTACTGAGGGCAGCAAAACAAGCACAGCTGGAACCGTTTGTCGGTGCTCGACAGCTCCAAGCTGAAAAAAATTGCAATAGTCTAGAGTGAATACAAGCACATTTTTGAAAATATATCAGTGGCCCAGCGTGCTTATCAGGTAACAAATCTTTCTTACCCAAAGAAAGACAGCAACTATAGGCTTACAGAAGGAAGAAGATAAATTGACCTTCGGTTGCGAACATGGAAACAAAAAAACAAAACAGAAACTGCCTTAAAATGTGGTGATTGAACAGCTTTGTCTAGGAGTTCAAACCCTATTCTAGGGCATGATGTGTCCTGTTGCAAAGCAGCCTTCGAATCAGTTGGCTACTCTGACATGCAAAAATCTATGGCATTCTCTTTTCGCATTTAAAATGTGTCCATCTGTTCATATTAGGGAAAGCATGGTAGCGTGCTTGAAAACATTGTGGTGAAATAAAAACGACCCCCATGCATAGATTTAAGATAGAAATTAAAAAAAAAGCACAGCATATCCAGAGGGTGAATGATGATGAGTGGGGCGAAGCGTCCGTCAGCCCGTCTGTGCGTCCATTCATTATTGCTTCCGTCCATACGCGCGACCATCCGTGCGTTCATCCATGCGTCCGTGCGTCTGTCCATGCAGCCGTCCGTAAGTCCGTTCATTCATCTCTCTGTCTGTCTGTTCGTGCGTCCATCCGTCCATACATCTGCGCGTCTATCCATTCGTCCGTCCGTCTGCTAGTCTGTCTGTCCGTCCGTCAGCGTCCATCTAGTGATCACTCCAAGTACCGCCATCTCCCATCTCGTATCCCCTGTGGCTCATACCCGCTCTAGAGCGGGTATGTGCGACCGGTGGCTACGTACTATGCATACATAGAAGCAATGGACAGACCCACACCTTAAGGATGTTTGCCCCTAAAACAAACACAAGTAGTCAAAATTCACTCCGAGTTTGCACTGGGATGGGCGTCATATTTCTAGCGGGGTGCCGGTGCGTAAAACTCTCCAATAAATCTTGCTAAACAAAAGGCAGGTTGTGCAAATAATGCGTGACGTGGCAACAGCTTGGACGTTGGTGTGCGCAAACGTACGAGCTCGAAACCAATCACTTCTAAGTGGCCAAAAATGAGAGGGAAGAGGGGGAGGGGTCATTTCAGTGGACGGCAGCCGCCCTTTTAACCTTCTATGGAGAGAGCCTAGTTTACTCCGGGCCTTTGCTTAGTCGTACCTCATTCGTCATTTCTTATTGTGCGGTGTTATGGCGACGTTGATATTTTACGATAACGGCGTCAGATACCCTCACATGTTACCTTTCAAGAACTGTTTACTTCCTTGCCTTGGGCCCTCCCGGAAGCAGGGGATGCTACTTTTCCCTGTGTTTCCGACAAGTAATTAGGGCCAGATGACTGGTGTCTTTATAGACAAGAGACCTATCTGCTGCTTTCTAACAATGTTCAGAAGAGTAAGAGGAGGCACTAGATATTAATGAGACACTCGCGTATGTGGAATGGCTCAGCAAGCTCACTTAACCCAAGCGTGACGCGATTCGTACACTCTGATAAAGAGACAAGTACTAATGATTGGCCGAGTTGGTGCAGGAAGAAATCATAAGGTTAATGCGCAGCTCTTCCTGAGCGTGAAGAAGAAAACAAACGCCAGGTCTGCGTGTAAGGCGCAGCATAGTCACAGCGAAAGCTAGAAGAGCAGCGAGCCTTCCAAAACGCTCATTGAGTAACTACTCCAAGCACACTTGCTTGGTACCCACTAGGGCATTATTAATAAAAGTGTTTGGGTAGTAGGCCGGCATTCGCCATGCTATTTTTGTCATTCTTTTTAGAAGTGCGGTTGCCGCTGAACACTTGCAAGGAATTTTGTGCGAATTGTTCATGCAGTGGCTGGCGACGATGAGGACTTATGGCTGAAGTGGATATGCACCACAGTTAATAGGGGAACAAGAACAAGTTTTTGTAATAAGTTAAAACATTGGACGGACCACTGAGTGGGGCGAAGCGTCCGTCAGCCCATCCGTGCTTCCTTCCGTCCATTTGTTATTGGTTCCGTCCGTTACACTATTCGTATTTTGCGACGACTGGCTGTTCTTTCGCTTTTTTAAAATGCTTTATAAGTCGTATTAACGCGATTGCTTTCCCGGCATCAAGCCTGCCTAAGAAAAGTTTGCCAACAATTCTCAAGCACTGGCATAGCTAAGTGGTAGAATAGTGGGATGGCACCTAGTGGACCCGGGTTCGAGCCCCACTATGTTATAAGTGCTAGGTTTTTTCGCAACAGTGGCGAGCAAGTCACTTGTTGGGTGAAGTCGGCCAAAAGCCCGACTTCACCCAATGAATGACTTGTTTGCAACTGCTGCGACTGCGAATGAATGCAAGTTTTCTTTGTGACCTTAATGAAACAGGCAATCAACATAGAGCACTCGCTATTCACTATGACCTAATATAGAGCATACAGCACCTGGCGGCTGAGAATGAAAAACGAAGTAGTGTCAGACATGTATAGTATATTGTTTCTGATAACGATGAAGCGATTAGTAGCGTACGTGACACAGTAGGAGAAACTGCTACGGTGAATTCGCTTTGTACCAAGCCAACGGAAATTCTCAGGAGAAAGGAACAGTGTAAGGTATTGGTGCCCAGCTGCATGTTTGCGATGAGGGGGGGGGGAAATAAAGACGCTCATGGCAGAAGAGAGTAAGGTGCACATGCAGCAATCTTACGGTGAATCAATTAATTCGCGGGTGGTCGTACAGGCCTGCTACGCACTCAAAAGAAAAGAAGAAAAAATTGCAGGATACTCTTTCATATCACAATAGCTTGACATTCAAGCAGCAATAGTTCGCATATAGCTTCATTATTGTTGAAATAGAGGCGGTGCTCAAGAAGTTTATTTTACGCAATCTCACACGTGCACGCAATGATAGTGTGCAGCACTCTTTGATAATTACTACGAGCAATTGTGTGAGCTTTGATGGTTGAGAGACTCGCCCAGTGAACTACATTAGCATTCTGTGACGCTGCGGCTTATTTTGGTGGGGAACTCCGGTAGGCATGAGTCTGGTTAATTCAGATAAGTTGTTAAAAGCCCGTTAATGTCACAACTGAAGTGTGATGAAACATGTTTTTATACTGCGTCAGTGGCGACAACACCATAAACGAGTACGGCACTCATAGGTTAAAGGCATGTTTCCGACTCTTATATAGTCACTCATTTATACACAATGTCATGTTTGTTCTCGACAGCTTGGTATATAGCTGGATGTCAGGTCAGACGAAAATAATGAGGCAGTAGTTTGACAAAAAAAATTGAAAAAACATTTTATGTAAATGGGTGCTCTACTCATGTCATTTACTTGCCGTATACTGTTTCCTGGGGACCATATGAGCTATTCTGCACACTGGCCTGAATACCTGGTTCACGTGTCATTATGAAAGCCTACCAATACTGTACTTGGACAAGGGTTAATCACTTGGGTTATGTATGTCTTGCACAGCTGACAGGAACACACTAACCTGCTAGAGACCTTTAACTCCTTAGAATGGTTCCGAAGTGGCACTGTCAATAAACGGAAAGTCCGTTATTACGATATATTTACCAGCGCAAAGACGCAACATCTAGAAAGGACACACACACACACACACACACACACACACACACACACACACACACACACACACACACACACACACACACACACACACACACACACGCACAGCACACACGCACACACGCACACACACACCACACACACACACACACACACACACACACACACACACACGAGGCTGACTAGAAAGGACACACACACACTAGTGCTGAACGCTTCCGTCTTTGTTTGCTTCTGCTAAATCTATCGTAATCATGTACCAACTCACCCGAGCAGCAGTTTTAGCGGAGAGTCGTTATGCTCGTGAATATTAAAGAGGACATTACAAGCTATTTTTATATGTTATTATGAATGATTAATCTGCGCTACTAACGTTAAGCAATATGCTGAAGGTTCTGCATAAATGTAATGACATGCTGTAGTTACTAAACGCCACTCCACAAGTGAACGAATAAAAAAGAAAGTTCTTCACATCCAGTCTATGCGGAGAAAATGGCCTCATTGCCCCAAACCCTTGACCATTAACACGTGAGTTTATTACCTTCGCGTCACTTCCAGCTAACCATAACTACGAGTAGCAGTACATGATAAACATTGCCTAATGCCAACCGCATTCACTGTAAGTTAGCAGGTGTACTTGCGAAACTTTCCGAATGAAATTAGCACTTTGACAAAGCAGGCGAGATCCACTACACGCTCCACGAGACGGCATGATTGCAAAATGCTTTACGCAGAAGAAAGGCATTGTGGCATGGGAAACCGGACTATAGCTATTGCTGTGTGTGCACTTCCTCCGCCCGTTACCTTTTACACCTTCATGAATAGCCTTCGTGAACAAGCTTACCAAGCAAGCGCAGTGAACTACTCGCGCGTAAGAAACGATACAGACTTTCTCCAGTGCTTTGACGAGCCCGAGCCGCTCACGATTCGTGAGTCAGTAAAGCTGCGACCTAATTGACGTGGTTAACACATACGTGCGCGCCCTGTGTTTGTGTTTCGTAACTTACAAGTATGAGTGAGTTTTTTAGGGGTGTTGGGGAAGGTGGAAGGGGGCAAAGGATGACACCTGCCTCAAGAAAGAGAGCGCCTCTTAGTAGAGTATAGAGAGTAGGGAGACCGAGTTTTAATTATACCAGTGGATAAAACTTGCTCTTTGGTTCTTTATATAGTAAACGTGGTCACAATACTGCTCTAGAATCTCTAGTACTAAGACTATATGCCGTCTAGTAGATCAATTTTCTCCCTTCCTAACTGTCGTCAGTCCACAAGGCTCTGAAGTCACTCTTGTGGCTCTTGAGTGCGACGGGCTTGAGCAAACGCCTTTGTGCAGCTCGACTCTCTAATGCATCGCTGACTTATTCGAGGCCAATGCAACACGGAGTTTAAGTGTGACGTCTGTCTCGCTTCAATATGTGCAATGGCTTGCGCAGATGCTAGATTATATTTTTGTTCAACCCAGTGCCTGCCACGTGTCACTCACGGTCTTTTTTTTTTAGTACGTGAAGGTGTACAAGAAACCCAATGAAGGGCTCTCTGCATCAACAAGACCTTTTCAGTGCATCGATCAGGTGAATGACACGTCTCCTCAGTCCTTTTATTATATTCTTTTAGATGTGAAGCAGCTATTTGACTAGCCTGTGTAAAGGCTGTTTCACGTGCCGCGATTGCAGCGAAAAAAATTGTTCCATTCGCTACAATTGCCCTGTTCGCAACCGCTGCTAATGGTGGTTTCATTTCACATAAACCGCGAATGGTCCGCGATTTTCACTCTGCGACTGGAGCGGCGCGGCATGTTTCTTGTTACCGTTCGTTGTGGCAGGCAATGTAGAATTGTCAAATATAATGTAACAATCTGTTTTATAATATTAAGTTTCTATGAACGGTAACGGAGAGCACTTTTGTTTCGTCATCTAAGAACACTTTCCAATCTAACTACACTGTAAAATGCGCAATAGCAGCCATTACCAAAACAAACACGTCGACGCAATTTCTACAGCTTGACCGGCCCGACCCTATTTCGACGGGCCCCGAACAGAAATTGATTGATCGCTATGAGGGGTTTAACGTTCCAAAATCAACATATCATTATGAGAGACGCCGTAGCGGAGGGCTTCGGAAATTTCGACCACCTGGAGTTCCTTAACGTGCGCCCAAATCGGAGCACACGGGCCTACGACATTTCTGCCTCCCTCGGAAATGCAGCTGCGGCAGCCGGGATTTGATCCCGTGACCTGCAGGTTAGCAGCCGAGTATCATAGCCACTAGACCACCACGGCGGAACCCCTGAAAAGGACAGCGGCGATGAACGATCCCCTGTTCAATCACGAGGAGCGAGTTGCACTTCACGTCCCTTCGTGCGTTAATTTTTCGGCACGCTCGTTCCCCTCTCACCACGCGCAGGGTCTTAGTCTGAAGTTAGTCTAGTTTACCTCCCTATCTTTCTTATATCTTTTCTCTCTCTCTTTCTTTTCCTGCACACTTGGAAGTCACTTCGTTTGTATTTAGTGTAAATGTGTTTGTGTGAAATAAAAATAAAAACAGAGCTTTTGCTGTGCATTGCAAGTAGCGTAATCGTATAATGAAGCACCACAAGCCAACACTTTCGAGCTCGACCAATGAAATAATATGGTTAGAGCTACGAAACGTGCAGTCACGAGCACAATCCAAGCCTCTCAACTATCTTCTCCTGTGCTGTGCTGGTGCCTTCGAAACGGCATTGTTGTTCGACGAATTACCGCAACGTCGAGGAGTTTTACGTTGCGAAAAGCATTCATGTGCATTCTTCTAGATATTCATGTTTCGATCATGCTTGCAACATACCAGCACATGGCTAGTGTCTGAGAATGCCTGTGGCACATGCGCTACGGAATGGGATGTTAAATGCTTGTGCTCTGTTGAAAGAGTAACTCCGGATTCGTGACTGCAAAAGTAATGCGACGGCTTAATATGTTTGCTAGTCATCACCACGTTAAACATGTGGTACCGCGCAGCGGGAATGCCGCTACTCGCTATACTCTTAATCAAGTACCGTATAACGTGCAGTACATAAGCGGCTCAGTCTCACTTCAGCGCAAAGTACGGCATATAAAGCGGTCTTTCACCTGCCAATGTGCGTGACAATGCAGTCACGACAGATTGGGCCCGCGATAAACGGCTGAAGGTGGACGTAACGTTTATATTAAGCCTTCCTTGGCGCCAGAAAAAAAAAACATAGGCTTATGAGACAAGGGAGCTCACCTGATCGCACGTAGCATTCAGCGTGTTCTTTCATGACTTCCCTCGCTCTTACCGCCGTGAAACGAACTACGTGGCGGTCATGGCGGCAGCCAGCGGCGGCTAAGAATTCATGCTGCCTCAATTTCTTGCTGCTTTTCTTCCGATGCTTTTACGGTCTCTGTTCACGTGCTTCACCGTTTCCATGATGCTACGGCATGAAATACTTTTGTTAGTGCTTGTTTGCGTCAAGATAACCGCTTCTACCGGCGTAAAGAGCGATTCGAATGTAGCTTGCAACCCTACAACCACGGGAACTCATCCAAGTGGGACGGAAAACAACTGGTGGTGTGGTGTGTAAGCTTCAGGCACAAAACCAGGTATGGCTGAGTAAGTTCATTTTGATTCCGTCGTGCCGTTTACAAGCATATAGTACCCACTCTAACGGGTGTAGCGGCCTACTACTGCGGCAAGTCCGTCAGGCAGGCTCGGTACGTACTACCTCGAAGTGCCGTTCAGTTCATATGTCTACTCTAAATGGCGTAGTTTGCTGTAGCACGCATAGAAATTCGCAAAGAATCGTTGACGCATGGTAACGAAGCTGAAATATAACGTTTCGCACCGCGGCAAGCTTAAGTGGTGATCACATAGAACCTTTCATGGTTTGGGAAAGTATTTGCTCCCGTGTACATTTTAGTGCAGTTCATGACTTCATGTGGTGAAAACGTCACGGGCATCACGTCCGGACGTCCCATCGGTTCATGTGCTAACAAACGGGTTGATCCTCCTCCGGGCGCCAATCGCACGGCCAGCGGCGTTTAGTCGCGGTTAATGGCAGCTATCTTTGCCCAAATAAAAGCGAAGTTCAGCTAGTTCTGGCAAACGTCGTCAGTGCCCGCTAATGTTGCCTAAACAGCGGCTAAGTTATGCCTGGTATTGAATCCTGATGCATATGCAATCGCTGTGTCACCGGCTGGTGTTGACTTACTATGTGTGACGTCGGTTAGTGTTGCCATATATTCGTTGATGATGTAGCTTTACACAATTGTCACAACATATCTAATACATTATGTCACTTAACATTGCGATCTATATAAGAGGTTAAGCGCGAGAATGCGAAATAGGTCATTTTCTGCTGTCAATGTCGTTGGTTGTGAACAGAAAATGATTTGGTCCGTGACTGAAAAATCGAGAAATATACAAGTAAAGCAAATAATGAAACTTTTTGAGTCGAACTGCGGATCGAATGTAGGCTGTCTGCGCAGCAAGCAGGTGTTCTACCAAAGGGCTATGGTATATCTTGAAACTGCTTAGAAAAAAAAAACACTGTATGAATGTCGTGTAGTGGAGCCTGCTTAACAATTTATGTATTGCGTTTGCGTGACAGCCTACAATCGCGCCAGGGGTCAGAGCATGTGAATTTAGCAACGTGTGAGTGTTTTGAAAGCCCACCCATCACAAAGCACTAAGACGAATCTAACAGTACTCAGCAGCACAACCATCAAAAAAGTGAATAGCTGCGAAGGTTCACGCGCTGCTTTACGGATGTGTAGTGGGTCCTTCGCTGAGTCACTAAATAAATAATTTTCGCTCTCACTAGGCATTTTACGATACTTGGGAACTGCGAATGTTAGCGGGCACAATCAATTGTTTCCTAATGGCATGATTGAGGCATGCACAGATAACCGGAGCAGGTGAACAGTTCAGGAGCCGATGCATACGAGGCCCCATTGCGCTATCACGATCTGCGCTTGAAGGAGAAGCTCAACCGTAATTCATGTAATCTTTTTTTTATTGTACATGATGTCTGCTTGAAGGGCGCCGCCGCGGTTGTCTAGCGGCCAAGGTACTCGGCTGCTGACCCGCAGGTCGTGGGATCAAATCCCGGCTGCGCTGGCTGCATTTCCGATGGAGGCGGAAATGCTGTAGGCTCGTGTGCTCAGATTTGGGTGCATGTTAAAGAACCCCAGGTGGTCGAAATTTTAGGAGCCCTCCACTGCGGCACCTCTCAATCATATATGGTGGCTTTGGGACTGTTGCGGCGAGGAGGAGAGACGTGAGACGGCGTCGAAGGCGGCCGACGGGGCCGTGCTGATCTCGCCACTTTATTGCACGCCTGATAAGGAGCCGCGGTGGCTGTCCACGTCCGACGCGCCAGGTGCGTGAGCTCGTTCTCATTCTCGCGCAGCTCGAGCTAGCAACAGCTGCGCGAAAGGCGCGGCGCGGTGATCCAGAAATGATGATGGTGATGACGGCACTACAGGGCTCCCCCCCTAGCGCTTTGCGCGATTTGAAGGCATATGAAAAAAGAAAGAGAGCGACAAATGCTATATACATGAACGACAATCCATAAAGTGTTCATTTGGAAAGTCCAGGTTGTCAACGTTGATTGGCCATCGGTAAGCAGCGGGTCTCTGGCGGGCGACACTGGGAGAAGCGCAAGGGACGAAGGAGGAAGTGCCGGGTCACTGTGGTAGCCGACAAGCGGGTCTCACGGTGACCTGGTCGGACAGGCCGAGAGTGGACCATGTGTGGCGAGGTCATGACAGGATGGTGGGTGACAATGTTGGCGCTGGGTGCAGAGGACACTATACTGCCGCCTGTCGAGATTAGAGGTCCCGACAGGGCCCCATGATGGTGGTGGTGGTGGTGGTGATGGTGGTCATGCGCCAGTATCTGTGGCTGGGTGAACGTCGGTATCTGCACCAGGGATTGGTGCTGGTCTGTCTGGAACGCACCCAGTGTGGGCTGGGCCAGCATGGTCTGCGTGGGCAGCATGGCCTGCAGCTGTTGCAGCGTCAGTGGCTGTCCCGGGACTATGGCAAACGAGGGGGGCGACATCATGCGTGGCGGTGCCAGAAAGATGTTGGGCCTTGGCCCCAGGTTCTGTGGGATGACAATCGTCGGGGTGCCAGGCGGTCCTGGATGTCCCCCATGGGGCCTGGGCCCCGTCTGAGGTCCCAGGGTCAGGCCCGTGGCATGGGGTGGCCGCAGGGCCAGCTGGTTCCCCTGTATCTGTCCCAGAGAGCTCTGGGTCTGCCCCGATGCACCTTGTATCAGAATGGGGCTGTGGCCCAGGCCCGGAATGTACTGGTTCAGCAGGAAAGTGCCCTGCGCAGGTCCAGCCGGAAACATGCCCGGCTGCGCTGCCGCGGTGTTCCCGATGAGCAGCGGTCTCCCCGTGTTGAGACCCATCGCGGCTCCGCGCTGCACCGTGGTCGCAGGCTGCGGCGCCGGTACAGGCGCGGGCCACGGTGTGGCCTTGTGCTGGGCCGCGCGGGGAGACTGGGACCGGGTGGTCGCCGCTGCCGAAGGCGTGGCCATGTTCGCGCTGCCGCTCGACAGCTTGGGCAGGATCTGTGGCTGTTTCGGCTGGATGAGCCGGGGGGCACCAGAGGTGCGAGGACTGGGGCTGGCCGAAACCACCTGTGCGACGCCGGGTCTCGACGCAGGTGCCTGCTGCGGCGCCACGGGCAGAGGGGTGACGGTGGCAGTTGCTTTGGTGGTTGCCGGTGTCGACGCCGACGATGAGGGCAGGCTCTGGCTCCGCGAAGGCACGGCGCTGGGGCCCGTCGTAGACCACGAAACAGAGACAGGGACAGGGGCGGGGAGCGGGGACGCCGAGTGTGGTCGGCTGCTGGCCGGGTAGGTGCGAGTGGAATGTGGCGAGGCACCCGGCAGGCCATTGCTGGCACCAGTGGCAGGTGGCGGAGCGGCAGGGGGCACCGTCGAGGAGCTGACCAGCAGCTGCGGCGAGGAGGAGGCCGAGACGTCTGAGCTGGTGGTCGCGGAAACGGCGAGGGCCACGGTGTCGCGTGCCGTCGCTTTCGTGGAAAACGTGCAGGTAGCAAGCGTGCCAGAAGGACCCTCGGCCGAGGACTTCGAAAAAACGCACTTCGTGGTGGACAGGTTGTCGGCAGCAGGAACGACTTCAAGAACCTCGTCGGATCTGTGACCGGGTGCGAGACTCACTGCGCTAGTGGCCGGACCAAAGGTGGAGGGAGACGTTGTCGGGGAAGTTAGGTCCCGGTCAGTGAAGACTTTCGGGCCGGAGGGTACCGCACGCTGCGACGCAGACGAAACCTGTGAGTCGCGGGTGAACGGCAGCGGTTGGTAGGTGAGGCCATAGCTGGCAAGCACCGCAGAGCAGAGGTCATCGTAAGGCTGCTGGCTGGATGTTGAAGTGCCAGAGAGATGACGCCACTCTACCGGAAGGGCGTCTTGAAGAATGGCGTGCATCCGCGGCTGGTCCGTGACGCCATTCAACGCAAGAACGGCATCGAGCTGCATGAACCATACCTTGGGGTAGGTCGATTGGAACGGCGGCACTGGCGGGCAGAGTTGCGGGAACATGGCAGCAGGCCGCTCGGCGAAGGGCGTGTTCTCCGGGTCACCAATGTTGCGGCGAAGAGGAGAGACGTGAGACGGCGTCGAAGGCGGCCGACGGGGCCGTGCTGATCTCGCCACTTTATTGCACGCCTGAAGAGGAGCCGCGGTGGCTGTCCACGTCCGACGCGCCAGGTGCGTGAGCTCGTTCTCATTCTCGCGCAGCTCGAGCTAGCATCAGCTGCGCGAGAGGCGCAGCACGGTGATCCAGAAATGATGATGGTGATGATGGCACTACAGGACGTTAAACCTCAAATATCAATGAAATCGATGTCTGCTTAAGGTCTGCATATTTCCTAAATCACCATAGGTTGTTCCTTCATTTCAGCGTTTGTTTTTGAATAACACAGCAAGGAAACAATGTTCTCTTAGAATTGTGGTTGTCTGAGTTCTCGTAGGTTGCACATAAATAGCGGACTACTTGGGCAAGGCCAGGAGCTTGAGTTGCTAGTCCAGCGGTGTGTCGTCTTCCCTTCTGTCCTCGTCCAAGTAGCTGACTGGAACCCCTTGCTACGAACAGTGGCCACTTGTAACCACATTTGTAAAAAGAAAGTAAAATTTATCATTCAACCTTGCCATTCTGGCACACTTCGGTTCACACTTCTTCATTAATGGGCTCAAATCAATTTCATTTAAAGCTGGGTTTGCTTTCTGACACTTTCGTTACGATAAAAATGTTTTCACCTTCCATGTTTATGTCTGCGCATCTATTTTGAGTAAATACGCGAATGAACAAACGCTCAGAACACGCAGTTCATTCTAGCTATCTTTTTCTTGACTCGTATGACCGTCACAAAATATTACATCTGCGTTTTTGAACTGACTGATAAAAACATTTTTTCAGCCTTTTATTGCTAACGTGAACAGGAGCAGCCTGGTATCTACGTTACATGGCTGCACGCAGAAAATGATGGACATAAAAGTAAGGATGAAATGAAAAACAGCAGGAGGTGGTGATTTGGTGCCGGAAAACCTGCCCAATTCCTTCCCGATAAGGGTTGGAAAAAAAAAGTGAAAAAAATAATGCACAAAAAATCTGCAAAAACTGTTTTTCTTCAGTTTTTTTCAGTTTTCTTCAGCTTCTGATGCCAAGGAACGGAAAAGGTAGATAAACCTTGAGGAAAGAGATAAAAGACTTCCTGTATATCTTGGTTGCGGCTCAGCGTATCAAACTAGTTATGCACGAAACTGCTAGTCGCGACTAACCATTGCGTTCATGACGAGAAGCGAATAAGCACCGCGAAGGTGCGAAATTTGCGGAGAGCAAAGGTATGTCGACGTTGAGCTCTTCATGCGAAAGCGCAAGTCTGCGATAAGTGGCACCAGGCTACGTACCGTAGTTACTGCGCTGTTTAGACAGTTTTTTTTTTATTACACATTAACAGATATGCGTTCAAGGAATGCGTTTTAGAGGGGAAAACTTTTTTTATGTATTCTCCAGCTCACGTTTGTCTTAAATGCGAAGTTCGTGTGCTCAGTGTTCACCTTCCGTGAAAGTTGTATCGTTTCCGTTCACGTACAATACTTGCGTTTTTCACTTGCAGAATCTCGGTTACATAAATGATATCACACTTGGTCATTTGTTTTTTTTATATGCTTTCGTATGAAATTCTAAAACAGAGACAGAGAGAGAGAAGAAAAATATCAGAAAAGTAGGGATGTTAACTAGACTAAGTCTAAAACGTTGTAAAGTAAGATGCGTTAGAGAATGCTAGTCCTGCCTCACGAAGCGGAATACTTATTTAAAGCACAAACAAGAAAAGAATAACCGGATTAACTGTGCACACTAGAAACGCCTGCGTGCAAAGTTTATCTCTGCGTACTTTTTAACAAAACCCTACTCGATCTAGTCCTCTTTTTTCGTTTAGCTTGCATACGTGGTACAGCTGGTATTTTAGTTTTTAGAGAAGCTAAAAAGGACCCTGAAAAACTTTTACAGGTAATCATCGGATAGCTTCATTAAAGGAGTGAGTAACATGAATTCGTTCGCACGCTTCACGAGTCTTCTCTCCTCCTTCAATATCATCGAGTGCACTGAAATTGTGGGTGCGCCGAGAAGGCGTCGTGGTTAAAGGTGCTCGGCTGCTGACACAAGTGTCGTGGCTTCAATCATGGCCGCGGTGGTCGCGCTTGGACGGTGGCCAAATGTAAGAGGACCGTAAACTCTATGATGTCAGTACACATAAAAAAAGCACACCAGATGGTCGAAATTTCCGGAGTCCTCCACTACGGCGTCTCTAACATTAATATCCTGGTTTGGGGCGTAAACCCTAAAATATTACATTTATAACTAAAAGCTCCACGTGAATGGGCATAACAATTAAGCGGCGTTCATACTTCAGCGAGCGTCATGACAATGGGCCCTTCATTTTATTGCGATATAAAGTATATGGACGCTCTCCGCTGAATTTTTTCGCCGGTGTGGGCGTCGATGTCATGCACCGTATATGTATACGTATCTATATATGTGAAAACGCAAGAAAAAAATGCAGAAAAAAGGCTCTGGCTTACGAAATCAAGCGTGGGACCTCCTCGTCATGAATGCGAGGCGTTAACCACTGAGCCACCGTAGGGTACTTTTTTTAATTGCATGAAATCATCCCCAGTGAATCAGTGAAGTACGCACAACATACTTCATCACAAAGTCAGGCAAACACACACAAGCGACAAGAAGAGGAAGCCACTCCGGAACGAGGTCAGAAGTATCAACAACACTGCGCACTTGAGCAGGTGCTTCTCGCAAGACGGATCTCGTCGACCACGGTGGCTCGGCGTGTCTATCAATCATGCGACTTTTTCACAGTGAATAAAATCCCAACAACATAGACAGGTCATATGGAGTGTTATCAGTCAGACTCTTTTTGAATGAGAGGAACGTAATACCATGAGGTGTGATTGGAAATTCTTTTATTATTGTTTTTTTAGAATGTCCCAAAAGTATAAAGCGTCAAGGCAATAAATAAACGATTCTGTATCGGCTCAGGTTGATTGCAGAGCCCACAATTCACTGTCCAGGGTAAATATATTAATTTTTAATTCAGTCACGTTTTCACTGGCAGCGTGGAAGTGTGCAGTTTAAAGAAAAATGTTTTTGCTAAAGGAGATATCCCCATTCTTCGTATACAAAACAATACATCGTGAAAAGACAAAAGAGAATACGGCTTTCATTAAACGGGTTCAGGGAAAAGGTTATTCACAAGTGCAGCGGTTAAATTTTTTCTGTCAATAGTATACAAATACTCTAAGCTAAACCTTGCTTTCAAAAAATTGGCAGTATCAACAATTTCATTTAGGAATTCTCAAAACGGCAATTCCTTAGCAACGCTTCTTGTGACATGAATAAAAGGAAGGTGGTAACATAGATGGCTACGAAGAACAGCCAAAAGAAAGGGGTGACACATATTCTTGAGGTAAAAAATCACAACACCAACTGTCGCACGAACAAATGCACGAGGCCGAGGTCACCCTTTTCAAGCGAAAGAAAAAGATTGTCTCTTTTCATGGGTTCCCAAGAAGAGCTCCAAATAAAGCAGGTAAATATTCTATGAAAGACTTGAACGCGCTCGCGAGAGAAGTGCAACATCTGCACAACATAAGTAAGCTTTGACGAAAAAATATTTTGCACGCTTTCGCTCTGGCAAAAATGGAAAGCTCCCGTTCGTGCCATGTTGCCACCTTAAGGCGGATCACATAGTTATTGCAGCGGTCCAGTGTGGGCCGCTGTTACGATAGTTATCGAAAGGCACACCAAGGTACTTCACAGGAATCGCATTTCAATGGATATTTGCGAAGAACGAAGGAGTTTGGGCCCACATACCTAGTCAAATTCCACTACTTTTATCAAAATTTATGCTGGCGCCGGCGATTTCACAGAAACGTAAAGTAGTGTTGACTGCTTCTTGAACGCTGGTTTTATCAACGCAAAAGAAGACAATGTCATCTGCATAAGCTAGACCGTTAACGTCCACGACATGATATCGGTAGCCTCTTGGGCTAGACTTTAAAAGCACACTTAACATAATGGTTCCAGATAAATTACAAAAAGCAAAGGTGACAGTGGACATCCCTGACATACAGATGATTTTGATAGATATGTGCGGTTTAACGTCCCAAAACCACCATACGATTACGAGAGACGCTACAGATAAATTTAACTTTTATATATTGGAAAGTGTGCGATTTACAATCAGCCTGGTTGTGCACTTCTCATAACATAGTGAAATACTATTGTATAGTACATTACCCAACTGCAGGTGTCTTAGAAGCCGGAACAAAAAAGCATGCTGTACCTTATCAAATGCTTTTGCAAGGTCTATTTTAAGGAGGGCTACTTGGTCCATGCTACCATCAATATACTCAAGAACTGAACGTGCAATATGAATGTTTGTCTGTACAGAGCGACCGTGAATTCCACATGTTTGGTGGCCAATTACACATTTAGTAATCACTCTCTGTAGCCTATTTGTCAACTATTTCGCGAATATTTTGTAACCAACGTTACATAACGATATGGGCCGATAATCGTTAACTCTCTTTAATGCATCAGGATTAGTACTTTTTGAGATTAATGTTCTATGGCCCTAATACACAGAAGTAGGCAGTTCACCACGTTCATAAATCTCTTGAAAAAGTTGCTCGAAGAGAGGTATCAGAAGTTCCTGAAATGATATGTAAAATTCGCCACTAAGGCCATCTGGGCCAGGAGTTTTGTTCTTCTGCAACGTTGTCATTGCAAATCTAATTTCCTCTTCGGTTATGGGCCCTTCTACGGTGAGTCTATCATCACCTTGTAACTGAGGCACAAGGGCAATAAAGTGGTCAGCTCTGGCAATAAAGTGGATGACGAAGTGTATTTCTACCGAACGCTGCCTATTTCGTTTGGTGTTTTTTGTGTGAATTTACGTTTTATCCGAGGATCATCGCTCTCCTGCGGGCAGCGATGGATCCAGGCCCCACCGTACGCAATCCGGACTTGGCGTCACCTTCGACGTCAACCTCAAGGAAGCGTAACAGCCGGGAGGACGACAGCACCAGTGACAGCACTGAACTGTACACGGCGAGTAGTGAAGACAGCGACGAAGATTTCATCCCTGCAGTGAAGCGTAAAGCTAAAAGAAGAATGGTCGGCGCGTCTTCGCCAGCTAGCGTCTCTACCGTGAAGGCGGCGTGCAGTTCTGAACGCCATACCATACTTTTTGTTCCTGTCGACTCTTCGATCAATCTCAAGAACATGAACAGGCAAGTGATATCAGCGCGTCTCGAAGCTATCGTGCCTAATGAGATAAAGGATATTAGACTCAACCCACGGAAGAATATCCTGGCCATAGACGTTGAGCACCCGGCTGCGCTACATACCCTGCGAACTGTCACTGAGCTTGGAGGCATCTATCTCAGAACTTACATTCCGCAGGATAGTGACACGACGACAGGCGTCATTTATGACGTTGATGTTTCCATACCGAACGCAGACCTTCCTGTTCTGATAAAGCCAGCTACTGGGGCAACGGACATATTGCAAGTATGCCGGCTTGGCAAATCCCGTTGCGTCAAGGTGACCTTCAAAGGTGATTGCATCCCATCACATGTAAAGGTTGGTCATTTTGGTCACGTTGTCCGACCATACATCCCAAGACCACTACAGTGCCACAACTGTCTAAAACTGGGTCATGTTAGTGCTGTGTGCAACAACAAGCAAGCATGCCCACGTTGTGCCGGACCCCACAAAGCAGAGGCTTGCCAAGCAACTCTCCTAAAATGCAGCAACTGCAACGGCAACCATGAGACCTCGTCCAAAGACTGCCCAGTACTGAAGAAAGAGAGGAGCATTCTGAGACAAATGGTTAAAGACGGATCCTCACGAAAGGAAGCGGTAACGGTTGTTCAACGACGGCGTTCCCGTCGACGGTGGTGCTCGAAGAAAAGAAAAAGCAGTCCTGTGCCGAAGGCGCCTTCACTAACGCCACCACCGCCACCACCACCGCCGCCACGACCACAGAGACCTCCACCGCCCCCGCCACCAGGTGGGGTACGTCCAGAGGTACCGGAAGACACTGTGGCGCTACAGAGAACATCCGGCTCTGACTGGCCCACTTTACCGCGGTTACACGTGTCTACAGAACCGCAATATCGACAGTCAACAACGAATATGCCCCCAGCAGGCAGTCTGTCCGCCCAAGAGGTACAAGTCTTTTCTGTACTGAAGTCGTTCATGAGTGTTATTCGCACTCTATTGGATAGTCTACAGATCCCTGCCGCTAAATGCGCGCTGCAAATCTTGGACACACTAGAACCAGTTCTTGCCGGACTTCAGTAACAAGATGGCGCACCATAGACCGCATCAGCCTTTCCGAGAAAAAGTCAAGCGTGCTTCCATAATTCAGTGGAACGCAAGAGGTCTACAGTCAAGAATGCCTGAGTTCCGACAATTCATTTTCGAAAATAAGTTTCCCATCATCATCATTTGTGAACCGCATTTTTCAAAACTACCTCGTCTGTCGGGCTATGAATCGTTCATTTCTTCAACGTGCATTGAGCGAAGTCAAGTTGCTGTGTACATCCGTAAAGAACTCACTTATGTTCTCCAAAGAGTAGATTCTCACAATGGAAATCACTACGTGTGTCTATATGTTAAAAAGAAGAAGTTGTCGTTTACACTGATAGGCGCATATATAGCACCGTCAGGTCGACTAGATCAACAAATCTTGAATGGTATATTTGCAACGACTCCAGCGCCTTGGATATTGATGGGTGACTTCAACGCCCATCATCCATTGTGGGGAAGCATCAGGACAAATCGAAAAGGCACGGACCTAGTTGATCTCGCATCAGAGCACGGGCTTCAGGTGCTGAACGACGGCAGCCCTACTTATCTCCGAGGAGTAACTTACAGCAGTTGCCTGGACTTGACATTAGTGTCGCATAGCATTGTCACGAAAGTCCAATGGTTCACAGATATTGAAACACGTGGCAGCGACCATATCCCCACGTACGTGACAGTCAGAGGTTTGGACGATTCTCCTTCCCCTGGACACTCAAGACTTATTGACTGGGAAGAGTTTCAGATATCAGTGGAGAGCAAGTGCATGCACGGACCACCGGAATCCATTGAAGAAGTGATTAGTTGTGCAATGGAGACTTCCACGAAGATATGTTCGAAAGAATCGAGACGCACGGCACTCGACCAAGAGTTGAAACAACTTCGAGCGGTCCGCCGACGTGCCGAAAGACGATACATACGCACGAAATCTATCTCTGACCTCAGAGAATCCAGACGCATTCAGAAAAAAATCCAGCGTCGAATGCACAAACTTCATGAACAACGGTGGAAGAATTTTTGTGACTCGCTAGACCCTCGAAAGCCCTTGTCTCCCGTATGGAGGACTCTTCGAGGTATTCACTCGCATCCGCAACAGCGTCACCCCTTCGCCGCTCTGGCGCTACATCAACGTCGCTCACAGCTTGATGTTTCTGGGGAATTTTGTGCAAAGATCGCCGGCGACATCTCTATACCGATCGATCCTATGCCACAGGATGTTCCAGTCGCACGAGATCAGCTAATGGAGGTTGCGTTCACCATGGATGAACTTCATGCGGCATTGAACACATGCAGACGCTCATCGTCCCCAGGTCCGGATGGAGTGACCTATACTGCCCTACGTCACCTAGGCCCGAAGGCACAGCGCTGTCTCCTGGACATTTTCAATAAATCTTGGCATGATGGAATGGTGCCTGATGAGTGGAAGTGTAGTCGTCTGGTGCTTTTGCTGAAGCCCGGAAAGTCTCCATTCGATTTGGCATCATACCGGCCTATAGCACTAGCAAGCTGCGTTGGCAAGGTCATGGAGAGGATGCTGCTTACACGCATGGAATGGTACCTGGAACATTATAACATCTATCCTGATGCTATGGCTGGTTTTCGACGAGGGCGGTCCTCAGTTGATAGCGTTATTGACTTAGTGACCTCTGTTCAGCATCAGAAAGCTCAGAAGCGGCTGACGGTAGCTCTGTTCTTAGACGTGAAGGGTGCCTATGACAACGTGACCCACGAGGCTGTTCTCAATGCTCTTGAAGCAGCTGAACTTGGAGGTCGTGTCTTTAGATGGGTAAGAAGCTACCTCACGAAGAGATCTATGTTCGTTTTGACTGAAGATGGGTCTACGAATAAGTATTTCACAAGTCGTGGGGTGCCACAAGGCGGTGTTTTGAGTCCTACACTTTTCAACCTGGTTCTCGTGGGGCTCACTGAAATGCTGCCACAGACGGCTTATGTATCTCTCTACGCTGACGATATCTGCATTTGGGCGTCCGGCGTGACACGACCTCAAGTGCGCGCAAGAATACAGAAAGTGGCAACAATGACATCGACATACCTTCGCCAGCAAGGTTTGACTATCGCCACAGAAAAATGCGCAGCGGTGGCGTTTACACGCAAACCGATGTCTTTCTACTCATTGTGCATCGATGGCAGATCAATCCCATATAAAAGCACTCATAGATTCTTAGGCGTCATCGTAGATCGTGACCTAACCTGGAGCCCGCATGTCACATACGTGAAGAAAAAGCTCATTGGCATTGAGAATGTATTCAAGTTCGTCGCCGGAAAATCATGGGGCCCATCCGTGCACTCCATGTTGCAGCTTTATACAGCCCTCTTTCTCGGAACTCTCCGGTACAGCCTTCCGGTCCTGTCCAACACGTGCAAGACTAACATCCGTGCACTGCAAAGCGTACAAGCCCAAGCACTTCGGACATGCCTTGGTCTTCCAAGATGCTCATCGACAGTGTCAACTATTGCTATTGCACAAGAACAACCGGTCACAACGCACATCATTGTCGAGACGCTGAGTGCGCACATTCGGCATTTATCACGGCTACCGTCACATCATTTAGCGTGTTTGACAGCTCGGAGGCCCCGTTCTTCGTACTGCGGTATCGTGACAAAACATCAGGACATACTACCGCCTGGCTTCAAACTTGCCATGCATCCAGCAACTGCGCCATGGAGTCTTCGTCAACCGGACGTGCGCTTATCAGTTCCTGGTATCTTTAAGAAGGCACGCATGTCAACGCTAGCCCTGAAGCAACTGACTTTGCATCTGTTGGACGAAAGGTACTTCGACCGCATACATGTTTACACCGATGGCTCCACTAATTCCAACAGCTCCACAGGAGCAGTGGTTGTTCCATCTGAAAATGTGTTGCTTCAGTACAAGTTTTCTCACACCACGACGTCGACAGCAGCAGAGCTCGCAGCACTTCAAGGTGCAGTAAAGTACATTCTTCACCAGGAACCTAACCAATGGGCCATCTTTTGCGACTCCAGGTCAGCCTTACAGTCACTACGGTTTGTTCTGCAGCACGGGCGACATGAACAATCAGTATATCAGATAAGGCACGACTACCACGAAGCGCTCGCGGAAGGTCACGATATTGTATTTCAGTGGTTGCCGAGTCATTGCGGAATCGTTGGCAATGACCGCGCAGATGAAGCTGCTCGATCGGCTCATGACCAAGACCAGCGCACGCCCATACCACTCTTGAGAACGGACGCTGCAAGGCTACTACAATCACTTGCTCGCCGTATAGCTCTTCTACAATGGAATACGCAGGGTTTCTCTAACACGCACCTGTATTCGATCGACTCAAACTTGCAACTTCGTTTGCCATCCGGGTTCCCACGATGCGCTGAAACTTTACTGTGTCGTATGAGGTTGGGCGTGGCATTTACGAATTCGTACTCTCGTCTCCTTGGAATGGCGAGCACTTCGGCATGCAACATCTGCGCCTGCGAGGAAACGTTTGAGCACATTCTATGTCATTGCCCGGCATACCAGACCGAACGACGTATTATGGAAGCCAAGCTCTGTCAGCTGGATTCACGGCCGCTTACAGAGGAGAAGATCCTGGGACCTTGGCCAACAGCTTCCCATACGCGCAAAGCCACAAAAGCCCTCTTGTACTTTTTAAGGAACACCAAACTTCACGACCGCTTGTGAAAGAACTGTGCGAGGCGGTGCTGTGTAGTTTCGAGCTGACTATTTATGCTTCTCTTTCTTACTCCTCTTCTTTTCTGTCTCTTTTCGTTCTATTATTTCCCTTTTCCCCCACCCCAAGTGTAGGGTAGCCAACCGAGCCAAGCTTGGTTAACCTCCCTGCCTTTCCTCTCTATTTATCTCTCTCTCTCTCTCAGCTTCTTCCTAAAAATTCTCCTGAAGCTCAGCCGCGGTGAACAAACTTTTGGAATAATCTTATAATGCGGCTTTTATTTTGCATGTCTTTGTGCAAAGAGAACTCCGCGACCCCATTTGCTGTATCTGTTTAGAAAGCGCATATCTCTTTTCAACCCCCAGGGATTTCTTGTGGGATTTCTTTCTTTAGTGAAATAGGTAACAAAGTAACGAATCTTTGCTCCTCTGTATAAATCTTTATCGTGTTTTGTATCAGTGCTCGAATCACATTTATTTCGTTCCCGTACAGTCCCGGCTATTGACTTTCAAAAGTATGAAGCTTATGAATTAAATCCTAAAGATAGCGTTTTTCAGTATTTTTTCTTTGTGGAATTTCACATGAAATACTAATTGCCTGATACTTGACTCTTTCTTTGAACCTTTCCAATTGACCGAAAATTGGCAGCTGTCGACACTGTGTTACCTCTTGTACAGATTTCTTACTATCTTAAGATAACAATATTTGCGCAACAACTGTACGTTACGATTCCATAGGTCTCGGTTTAGAGGGGTTTTACGAAAATTTCCAGGACCTCAAAAAACGGCTATACCAAGCAATAGTGTGTAAAAAATATGTCTTTACAGCATAACTATGAATGGGACACCATAGGCCTACACATACACAAGCTCAAGCCGAGCATAAGAGATGCTTTGAAAGTGTGTGAACCTCACCGGGGAAGGTGCATGCGCTTCCACATCTCTTAAATTGTGGTCATCCAATAATATCTGCAGTAAATCTGCACTTGCATCACAACGATTTGTTATATATAATCTCTCGCGTCATCAACACAATTAAAGTTTTCAAAAACTATCAAAGTTCTGTCAGTGTTTAGCAGCGAAGTTAAAAAGAAAAAAAAACACATCTGTCTGTCGTTTTGGAGGGAGCATAGACACAGATAAAACTGCAATTATAGGAATGACAACAAAAGTCACAACAAATGAGGCGTCCTTTCCCATGAACATGTAGTGACGTCAAAGTATGATTGAAGTGCTTTCTAACTAATAAAGAGAATCAAGCGGATGCACCACGTGCTGGGCAGTTGTAACCTCTGAAAACTTCCCGTGCGAGATCGGTGTCACGAGCAGCTGAAGTCTTAGGCTCTTGCAATGCAGCTACATCAATGTTGTACTGCTCAAGCACGTGGCGCAACTGCCACTGACGCCTTACATTCCTCAAGCCACGTACGTTGAGTGTCGCTACACACATGGGAAACGTTAGCGCGGCATAAAGCCATTTTTATATCATAAAACTTTTGTATATCGCCTTTAGCCACAGGGCAACCTGTGACCTTACCTCCTTTGCACTTTTTAGGAGCACTTTTTTGAGGACGCTGGCATAGGCTGCGCGTCCGTCAGTCCCCAAAGGAGGCGACACGTGGATCACATGACACTTGCTCTGTCGTGCCTGGCGCACTCGTTGTTTCTTCATCGGTGACCGGTGCCTGACGCTTCTTTGTCAGGCCACTATTCATTCATTCTTGTTCCTCGTTGTCAGGAGGCTTGTCTTTAAGGTCTTCCAGGTGATGTTCTCCTGCTGCGTTGCAATCATTTATGCTTTCACTGGCGTCGTTAGCGATGTTATTTTGCGTGCTGAGGGTCTCCATGGGCAAGTTTTCAGCTTCCTTTAAACCAGCGTCTGCTCCTCCCGCTGGCTCTCTTGTCCCATCAACTACCTCAGTGGCATCATCTAGATGTTACTCTTCTGTGCTTAGGCCAGAACGGAGTTTGTTGGCATAAGTCGACACGCAGGCATCCGACGAGTGACCAAATCGATGGCACTGCAAGAACCTCGGCGTTTTGCACTGTCGACGGACAAGCCTCACTTGCTTGCAACAAAGACACAGTGGAGGCCTACCGGGAACAAGTACGAGGCATTGGTGGCCATAGATTGACATAGGGTGTGGTATTGAGCTCACAGTGATGGTGTCTTTGAGCTCCAAGGCGACGTCTCTATTTGACTTCATCCATTGTTGCATTCCTGCACATCTCCATGTTTTTCTCTCAACGAAATTCACAACGCCGTAAGCTTGGAACGCCTCTTCAACACGTCGCGATTCAAGATTAGGTGGAAACCAAAGAAGTTTAAGGCCAATATTCTAGGTCTCTGGATCTAGCATAATGCACTTCAGCCCTTTTACACCGAGCTCACCACAAGTGACGAGCTTCTGTTTCGCCGGGCTGCTTGCACACGTAACCATCCATACATGAATCATTTGATACTGGCCAACTCCTATGATGTCTGCTGTGCTCGCCACTCCAGGCAGTGCGTCACGAAAGTCTGGGACACGCTACGGCCTACCACTCAAGTCGGCATGAAGGAAAACGGAATTCGAAACGTCCTTACCGGTTGGAAGACGTGGCAGGATGACTTCATAGCTTGAGTCTTTATCATGAAACAGAGTCGATGATTTTCGGCCATTGGCTGATACGCTGTTCTCAGCAGAGAGCATTCTCGAACGAAACAGCCGATCAGTGCAGCTTCTTCTTTTTCTTTCAATGTTCAAACGGCAAGCTACTTATATTTTGATATCTACCACTTACCGCTGTTGGAGGGGGGGGGGGGGCATTGTGTTTTCAGCATTATCAGCAAGATGGCGCAATGAGCACGGGGAGGCTTTCATCTCTCACGCGTACTTTGGCCCGCGGAGCCGAGAGAAGTGGATGATCTCTCGCCCCCCCCCCCCCCCTCTTATCTCCCGGTGGGGAGGATCATACGTCTTGGCTGGCGTTGGGCTTAGCTGAGACGATTCTGTTGTGGTTACAGGGTGCTATTTGTTCCACAGCCTTCGTTTGCGAAAAGGCCACGCTTTCCAGACACAGCAAAGTAAC
Source organism: Rhipicephalus microplus (assembly GCF_013339725.1). Lineage (NCBI taxonomy): Eukaryota > Metazoa > Arthropoda > Arachnida > Ixodida > Ixodidae > Rhipicephalus > Rhipicephalus microplus. Next base: position 68,235,575 of record NC_051170.1, read on the forward strand.
AACTGAGACGCTTATTCGCGTTCATCTGTAGATGTGAGTACGTTTCGTGCGTTATTTGGGCTTTTTATTAGTGTGATCTCTCAGTGTGACCACGAGTAAGTGCACGGACACGTTGTGACATCTCGCGGCAGACCCAGAAATTATGCATTTAACGATACTCAAGTCATCCAATAACCATGCACTTTGTGCTGATGACACGGTCATTCGGATTTGTGGCATCATTTGTTGAAAGAGCGAGCAATTTCTAAATGAGCTTAAAGATTGATCGCTTGATTTGTTGATATGTGGTGTTTAGCATTGCCATTTGAAAACCACCATATGATTATGAGAGATGCCGTAGTGGATGGCTCCGGAAATTTTGACCACCTGGGGTTCATTAACGTCTACCCTAATCTGAGCTCATGGGCCTATAGAAATTTCGCCTCCATCGAAAATGCAGCCACCGCTGCCGGGATTCGATCCCGTGACCTGCGGGTCAGCAGCCTTAGCCACTGGATCATTGTCATGCAATGACCTTAAGGATTAGTTAGAAATTCCAGGCCCCATTCTGTAGCACAATGCACGAGCCTCGCCTACCACCTTGGCAGCGTTTTTAGAGCACGCTGAAAAAAATTGCTGCCGGGCCCCTTGAAGAGGCCCATCTGTCGGCGCTTCGTGCATTGCGCCAGTCTCATACTGCTTCTCATGACTCACTTTAGCGTCCGTCACGCATGTTCCTCGTTTAATACACTTAGGCCAGGCAGCTTGCAGGTTTGCGACATCCCCGCTTGCTTGCCCCTGAGCGCTTGAGTCGATGATGGGCTGGTTCGTTTATCCCAGCCAGCGAAGCGGCAGCCATGCGCCACCACCAGGACAGCGGGCCAGGAGTTGGACGCTCAACGTTCTGTATTATTTCTTATCTTTCTTTGATTCTCTCCACTTGTCTTCTTCTTTCTCATTTTTAATTAATTCTCTCTATTTTTCGTTTTTTTCTTTTTTTCTATGGTATGCTTTGTTTTAGTCCGTGGCCCACAAAGAAGCTTCGTCGGCAAGCTTCTGTTGCTCGTATCCTGCCCACCGGCGGCTGCTGGCGTGTACACCAGTGTTGCTAGTGTACTATTTTTCTGTTCGCCGCTCATGGTCGCTGCTCTGGTGACCTCTCCGGTGATTCCAACGATGTTCACTAGATTGCACGCCGCCACCCACGACATCGGTTTTCGATGGCCCACGTGCTCGCCTTCTCGCGATTATGTCCACTTCGTTCGCATCGCTTTGTAAGCACGGCAGCACGTTACCCTTTCTTACAATAAGTGTACCGATATCTCCCCAAGCCCCCTCGCCTGTCTGCTTTCAACCTCATTGGAAAAAAGAACCTCTCAACCCAGTTGTAGAATTTATGAGCGTTAGGCATTTGACTCACGGCAGTGGCCAGTATGGCCTAAAAGGGCAGGTAGTTAAAGTGCCACTTTAAAAAGCGGTTTTCACTGCACCAATTGGCGTGGCCAACACGGTGTAGTGCCGGCCGCAGAACGTGCTCAACAACGCTGCTTTCGAGGTATACATCGTGCGCTGGCTCGTTAACAAACCTTCCAAGAGAAATGATTTCGCCAAGAAACGCCCCATGCACCCCCGAGCAAGCTCCTTTAACATCATTCACTTTGCAGATGCGGCTGGGATTTTTTTCCTCCTCGTCAGTCCTACTGATTTCCTTTTCACACCCTGTTGCTATTATATACTATTCAAGGCTATGTCATCCTCTCCTAGCGTGCCTGTTTATCCAGGTTGTTACGACGCTCGCCTTCGGGTCATAGGTATGCAAGTTCGAATATCGCCTCACAAGGAAATGTTTCACGCAAGAATTTCTCTTTTTCTGCATTTATTTCGTTTCTCTATCTCAGCTCGTTATCTCGCCCATCAGAGATGTTGCATCAAGTGCCAGACAAGTCGGCACGCGTGTTCTAGGAGTAAAGCAGAAGTCTAGAACATCAGAACGATGAAGAAGAGGACAAACAGAGCACGTTCCCGGTTCATGATGGTCATTTCTGTTCTCGAATAAAAAACTAACGGGTGTCTAACATCTCCGGTATTAAACGTTACGATGGGATGGAACCCACTCGTGGATATGCTAGTGGCCCCGGCCAGAAACAGGGATGAAACTTGTTTTCTGTCAAAGTTAGGGCGCCTTCTGTATGCAGTTTTCTCGCATTACTGTCTCGCCGACAAACAACCCAGAATAAAGCGCTAAGTCTCTAAAACCGAAATCGTCGCATCTTAGACTATGAGAAGCCTGTCTGTTGATTCTCTTTGTCAGGAGACATCATGCTAATAGAGAAAAAAACGAAAAGAGAGAGATGTAGTCATTAAAAATAGGCTTTGTGGATGTATGATGATGCGGCCCTTACCATTTACACCGCTAGTGCTGTGCTCGTCACGGGTTTTCTAACAGCACCATTGCGCAGCCATCTCACAGCGAAACCACGCAGTAGCGTCACAATCTGGCTTATACCACTTCCATACTGCCCTTTCGTCTGCGTGTTCGGGCTGCAATCGCTGGCTCGTTAGACACACTTGGTTTCCTGCGCAATTAACGCACATTCCGGCCTACACGTAGACATGAACATCAGAAGGCGCACTCACTTTTGTCTTGCTGCCATTTTTAAAAAAGCCGGAAGTCAGATCGCAGTGGAAGCGCTTGCGGCCGGCTTTCTCTTCTTGCCAAGTTACACTAAAGTTGAAAGGCTTTGGTTATTCTTTGTTTTTTTTTCGTACTGTAGGGTTCGTGCTTTCTTATGCTAGCGTATAGTTCTCCGCGCGGCACGTTTTTGTGCACTAGGCATAAGAAGATAAATTTTCTCGCTGCCTCTGGCTTTAGTAAAGAGCGAAAATGCGAGTTTGTAGCAGTAGAGGACGAGAGGGCGGAACTTGGATGTGGCCGAAGCGATGCTGCCGGAAGCGTTTAGTATTTGTGCCTGCTCCTAACGACAGTTGCTCACTCTCTACGATCATGGCTGGAAACGAGCCCTCTTTCTTCCGATATCTGCGTCGCGTGGCACGCGTTCACTTTACTAACATTGCCAGCATCCATTCGGTGTCGTGGCGGCTTTGCGCAGAGCGCTGATAGCGGAATCAATGCCGCGCCGGCTCGTAGACAATGGAGACGGCATGAGAACGTGACGGAGAAAGTTGTTGGAACAGGCAGATAGGATATTCTTGCTAGCTTCGTCTGTCTGGGCGTATTGTCGATTTTCAAACGGAACGTCCTAAAATATCGAGCGAAAGCGCTGAGCGTGAAGTTCAAGCCAAATAAAAAGGGAACAAAAAAAAAGAAGAGAGAAACGATTGTTATCAGAGAACTTAGATGGCAAGTTTGTGTTTAATGTGGAAGTGGAGGCTTGTTGTCCAATTTTTTTATAGTGTAATAAACAAGAGTAAAGTAGAAAGAGGCCAATAACGCCATCACCACTATCCAATTTAAAGCTTGTTGAGATAAGCTGTGCTGCTTAGGCGGCTGGCGCTGTGTCATAAGGATGGGCTTTTTTTTAGCAGGTGTAAGGATCTTAACAAGTTACAGTCAACAGTGATAGAGGTTAGACCACGAGTACAGATCTGACAGTTAGGAGACCCAAAGACTTCATTTTTTATCTAGTATTTTAACCAATCAGTGCTATACAGTGCGCGGTTCGATCACTAAGGCTAAATACTATGAATTTTTCTACATATTTTTACATTCTAGAAACTCATTCGCTAGGCGAATGAGTTTTAAGCTTATATATGAGAGGGAAAGAGAATTGTTAACGTCCATCAGCTCAAGAAATCAGATATACTGATATTTCTTCCGGGAAGTAGTTAAGAATGAGCAATGCATACTGAATTATATGCGTACTATATAATACTTCATTAGCGCAAGACAATCGCAAACAAACAAAGCTGAGCATCACTGTGCATACGAAAGAAATATTGTTAGTACTGAATGTCTTGCGATGGTATTTATTTGAACGCACGGTGCGCGTAGAAACTGCGCCCTATGAAGTGAACCGCTGTCATTGCCGAAATGTAAAGGTGTATAACTGTAACCAGGTAATTCAACTCTCCTGCATGATATAAATGAAAGGAAACAAACAAACAAAAAGACAGTGAATCAAATTGAATTAAACACAACTTTATCGGGTCCTGCAGAACCAGGGTCAGTCCCACGTCGTGACCAGCAAGATTAGCCTATACCAGCCGCCTCGCGGGCCTGCTGGACAGGATCGATTCACCCTCCCCCCTTTTCTTTTGACATTATGTATTTTTTGCAGTTTAGTCGCTGTCACTTATTTTGACTTCCGAATTGATCACAGTGGGAAAAACTCGACATCAAGAGAAAGCCGTTACACAGACATACCTTTCTAGAGGCTCTATAAAGCAAAATTTATAGTTTCTTATTATTATGATGCAAGGGATTCTGATGATGACCGTCGTGCGTAGACTATATAGACTATTTTGATGTGCCCATGGTTCCACCACGTCTTGCGGGTTAAGTTCCACCACTTTGTGACAGTGACATTGCCAACTCTGCGAGTCATTTAAATTTATTGACGCGAATTTCGTGACATCGGGTTTTTCTAAACGCAAAAGGGCAAGAACACTCTGCTTTCAAGCGACACTAGTGTAAACTGTCGCATCGGTAGAACAGTGTTTAGTGAAATATGGCCAGTGTGTAAAATTTGAGCACTCTTTGAAACCAAAAGGACAGCATTCAGGCAAAATAGAGTGATAAAAATTGTTATATTGTGCTGCATGGACAAAGTTGAAATCAGTTCTTGTAGATGCAGCACTAAAGTCTTCTAAATTTTATATGAAATACTAAGAAAGTCTGATCCCAGCACCTCTGTGTGGCTGTGAAAGTAGGCTAGTAGCCTTCAGGCGGCTCACAGAGCGAAGAGAGTCGGCTAAGAAGTTTGTCAATCATAACCTGCTTCAGTCTGTTTTGCCCGCTGTTCTGTACTCCCGAGCAGAGCCTCTGTGAGTGAATGGAACTACAGAGTGTAAGCCTAGTTTGTCAAGATGCATGGTAAAGTGAGCTAGATGTGCAAAAATTACCCCCACCCACACACACACACACAAAGTAAAAGTGGCGGAGACCTCACAAACGCCGTATGTGAGTACCTAACATATCCATTAGCTGAGCAGTTTCATTAACTAAATGGGAGCAGCATATTTTGGAGCGCAGTGTGTCAACAGTTTTTCTTACCACTGATACGAGCACTGTGAAACAAGAAAAATAGAGAGGGGTAGAAGCAGTGCAACTAAGGTAGCATGAGAACGACTCTCTACATGTGAGCCATGTATCAACGATTGCAGCAATTGAGGCAGAAAGATGGGGAGTTGGTACGGTACATAATTTTAGCGTCCCACCCTTATCCTGCGCAGGGTAGCATGACGGTTATACCAAACTGGTTAAAATCCCTGCCTGTCCTCTCTCCCGTGTTCTTCTTCCTTCCTTCCTTTAGATCAGAGCCCTAAGCAGAAAAACATATTTAGATAGAAGGAACACAGGACGAGAGCTGTCTAGCAATATACTTCAGCCGATTGACAACGCTAGCTTTTCGTTCTTTCCTTCCAAACACCTTCCACCTCGTTGCGCCCCGGTTCAAAAGTACGAACAAATGTATTTGGAAGGCTTGCGAGAGATTGACGCAGAGTTGCTTGAAGCGTTTTTTTCATTAGGACACTGCGCGTGAAGGCGCGAAAGTGGCAGACGGAGAAACGGGAATGAAATGCGAAAGAACCATGTTGTTCGGGTATACTGTTAACACAACATTTTGGTTTGAGCAACACGTATGTGTGTATCTTCCCCTCTGGGACTGTACGCTGAGTGCGTTAAGATTACGTACGCAAAAAAATAAAACAGAGAAAATGTATGTACTAGGTATATGTAGGTATCTCAGGGACGATGCCCGTGAAGTGAGCCCCAAAGCTATATGCAACTGTTCGTTGGGGACTAAAGCACAGAGAAGGTTGCTGTATGAGTTTTGAGGAAGTTATGCTTTTTGAGTGCTGCGGAGAGAAGCTCTGGCCTGGCCTACTTGTTGGGCTGATGTAGAACCTCGGTTCACGCTACACGCGTCGCCCTTAACGTGCCATAATTTCGCAAGTTAGTGCACACTGCTGTAGTTGCAACGCGCCTGCTTTCCGGAAGCAATCGAGGAGGCTTATAAACTGTTGGCGGTGCTCAGGCTCGATGTGTTTTCAAGTAGCGCAGCCTCTTCAAGTACAGCGTTCCTTTCGCAAGTTCACACTTTCTGCTCGTTTAGGATGCCAGTGAGAAAGCATAGTATGACAACGTAATTTCTCCGCAAAAATGAAATAAATGAAGTGCGTGAACCGGCTAATGAACACTTCAATGCGAACTGGATAAAATATATCAGCCCACAGAAGCATTGCATGGACATTCACCACTATTTCACTCTTGCTAATGGTCCAAGAAATAAAAAAAAAGCTGATAAAAGAAGTGCGCCATTAAAACTAGAACATAAATTTTTCACGTTGGTGAGAACAGCTCTGCTGGTAAGGTAAATACTTGCTTGCATGAGTTAATGGTGATGGGCATCAGCAATAGTTTGTAACAAGGAACTACTATTGAAGCACAGGAAAAAAAAACAAAGTATAGAATGATGACCCTGAAGGATGGCGTGCAGAGCAGGATAAATCTGATGAAGTAAAATAAATTGAAACTTCAGAAGACAGGAACGCTTGAAAAATACAATAAATAACGAGGTGTTACTATAGTACGAAGTGTTTGCAACTGCGCATTATGTAGAGAAGGAACAGTGAGCATCGACAGTTTTCAAGAAAGAAGAAAAGTGTCAGTTCAGCTGCTTTCGTGGGCAGCCTTGAATTTGGATTCCTGACTTGTTCTAAAGCATGGCATTTGGCTGCCGGCATTGTATATGGTATTCGATTTTCAGTGGATGAGATAGCTTTCACCAGTGGCCACTAAGAGAGCTATTTACTTGTCTTCGGTGTTTAATATGCTAAGAATAGATGTATTTTTTTAGGACACTCTACATGAAGCAGACGTGTATGGGGAAGACGGTTCTTTTGTCCGTCGTGGTGGTGTTGCGGTTACGGTGCTCAGCTGCAGTCTCGAAGGTCGTGGGCTCGATCCCGGCTGTGATGGTCGATGGAAGAGAAATGACGGAGGTACGTTCATTGCGCGATGTAAGTGGGCCTGAAAGAGTACGAGATGGTGAAAATTTCCGCAGCCCTTGACTAAGACAGCAGTCATAACCATATCATGGTTTCGAAACACTAAGACTCATGCATTATTATTATTATTATTATTATTATTATTATTATTATTATTATTATTATTATTATTATTATTTATTATTTATTATTATTATTAAGATCAAGTCAGTTATTTCCCGGTTGGTGAGTTTTGGAGTTTTATCGTCCGTGAGTGGGTGTGTTACGAGATCCGGTAATATGTTATAAAATGCTGCTGCTTTCACGCCTATTCTGACATAAGATGACTTTCAGTTTTGTTTAGCATGGAGAGTCACTTACTCAGTTCGCACGAAGATTTACATTTTCTAAGCTTTACTTCCTACTTGTATTATTGGTTATGTTTAGGCAGCCATAAAAAAGAAAACCAACAGCTAGTTCGTATGTCACGTGCTAAGGACATGTCTCTATCGCGACGCACGTGACGCCATGATTACTGCACTGGAATTTGAAACCAGGTTGAAGCTCAGGAAGGGGAAAGATGCTCGACCACCCTAAACATCATAGGCGTGCTCACGAAGAAGGCAGTGAGAGCGCTTTCCTCCCAACTTCATACTCATCTAAGGGGTAGGGCCGCAAAATCCTAAACCTGTCCCGTCTTTGTTGAAAGAACAGAGTTATGAGGCTAGTGACCACACAGCTTTCTGACAGCAATCTCCCCGATGACCAACAACTCCTGATGTTGCATTCTAAGAACAATAGACTTTCTACTACTGCTTCCGGAAAGCCAAAGAGCTAATTGATTTGATTGATATGTGGGGTTTAACGTCCCAAAGCAACCATGTGATTATGAGAGACGCCGTAGTGGAGGGCTTCAGAGATTTCGACCACCTGGGATTCTTTAACGTGCACCCAAATCTGAGCACACGGGCCTACAACATTTCGGCCTCCATCGGAAATGCAGCCGCCGCAGCCGGGATTAGAACCCACGACCTGCGGGTCAGCAGCCGAGTGCCTTGGCCACTAGACCACCGCGGCGGGGCAAGCCAAAGAGCTAAGAAAGCACGTTGTAAAAAAAATGTCGGTGCCTCATTTTCCTTTTTTTAAACCATTCTTGAGCGTTACGTCTTTCAGACTCGACAACTGCGGGGAGTTTGGATGAATCTTGCCTTCCCTGATAGGGAACCCTGCAACTCTTTGCACGCCTATGCCAAGCATTTATGAGCACGGCGGGCTTTGAAGGAGGACGCTAGCCTGCCGTATACAACAAGGGCCAGAATCTTGTTTCAATAAAGTTAGTCAGTGCAGCCTGCCACACACACAAAAAGAAATAGAGCAGGAATCCGAAAAAGTGTGACCGTTGACCCGGATTTAGTGATCGAAAAACAAGTGCTTAGATGGGTCGACTTTTACCTGTAAAACAACCCCCCTTTGGTTGTATACTTTTGATTTTTCTCTTTCGCTTTCACCCATGGGCGAGAACCGGTTTCTGGACAGCCGCTTTCTGGACAAGGATAGACACATGCTTGTCCGAAAACGGGCTGTCGTAGTGGGCGGCTGGCTTTTGAACAATGACCCTAAGTACCCTGATTCTGCAATAACAGTGGTATCTGCTTCTACAATGAATATAAAAGATAACACAAAGGCATACAACAGGAAACCACAAGGTTCAGATGCTTCAGAAACTCTTCTCGAATGAGGCGACGTGTGCGTTGAGCGTTGACGCACCAGCGGTGTTCAATATGGGCTATAGCCTCTAGTGACAACAGCCCTGTTAGTAATGTACAGCCCTTACCATTATTTTTTCGACCACAGTGGTCCTTGGACTGGGCTAGTGTCAATTTCGCGTCTATAGTTAAGTGTACACGCTCTGTATAATGTATGAGATGTTTCAAATACCCAAAACATCTGTATATGCGGTATGCTGGCCGAATATTTTAATTTTTTCGCTATATGTCGTAAATTATGCAAATACTTATCTTCGCGACATAACAGTAATGCAATATTCTTAAAAAACGAACATTAAGGCTTCCTTTGCGACAGATTGCGATGAGAACATGCCACTCCTTTTTTTAATAAGTTGGTGAAAGTAGACCGCAGTTAGTTATGCTCAAAGATGTTCAATTAAAAAGAATAATGCTTCCTGTACTTGACTTTTTGTGAAAAGGTATTTTTTGCAGCTCAGAAAAGGCGGCTATACCTTCCAGGAGTGCTGCAAAGATCGCAATGTTTCCACACCATCGGGGGGAAGCTTTGCATAACCAACTAAAGCTAACCATATACACGTATGTTCCTTCTCGTTAGCTTTAGCCATTGCACAGTTTACATTAACGTTCTACATCATTCCATTAGCCTCGATACGCCTTTTACCCGTTTTAGTAGGACCGGGCGTACACACGACACAAGTGTTCCGCTGAGCTTCTCGTGACCCTGTTTTATATAGAGGCATCTATAATGTACCTTGACTGCTTGCTCGCGGAAACACAAAAGCACAAAAACACTAATAAAATATCCCGCCTTGACCCATCTTGTATTTGGTTTGCACAGAACACTTAAAGCCTGAACCAGACGATCGTTTACTCGATCACTGAGAGCCAAGCAGCAGCTGCACTAACTGTCTTTTTTTGTGCTTGAGAGTCTTTCACCGAAGCTCGCCCGAGAGGATCGGCAGTCCAGATATTTCATAGTAGACGAATAAAAAAAGTGAACTGTTTACTTGAGCTAGCAGCAGCCAGAAACCGGCTGTGTCCTGAGAGGTAGCACTGCCGTGTTGCCGACTTCAGCCTCCTTGCGTGGAAGGATGAAAGGGGTGCTTCAAGCGCCGCTAGAAACTTTACTCGCCAAGCTGCTTGCAGCGGCAGCTCTGCTGTTTGGAGGTATTTAGATGCTGAATAAGCTTGCAGACGTTCGAGAGGGGATGCGACAAAGGCGAGTGGTCTAGACGGCAACTGGGGACGGCTACTAATTTTATTTTTCAGCGAGTTGCAGTGTCCCTTGAGGGAGCACGCGTCGCCCGCAAATGACCGAATCCTGAACAGGCCATTACGACGAAAAAAAAAGGTCCTATTGAAGCTTAGCATAATCCCAAACGTTCATTATTATCAGAAATCTGGAGCGAACACTCAAGCATAAATAAAAGAAAATTAAGGGAAGAGAACCGGACGGGGAAGTGGAAGTCGGGTGTGTGTAAATTGATAAGTAATAAATTAAAACATACTACCCGTTTCGAATAGTTCTGCTGAAAACGACAGCTATGAACAAGTTATAAAATTGGTTCCTGTACAATATTTCAAAGAGAAATAATTAACCAGGGTGATACCGTCATTATAACAAATGACATGCAGCGAGGTTCTTGAAGATTTCTACAGTCATGTACATTGTGACATTTGGGCTGTGTCAAGTGGAGTTCTGTATAGCTTAATTCCGGCTGAATGTGTTTTATGCAGTCAGTTTAGTCGGATTTATCGTGAAAACTACTTTGCGAGATCACTAAACTTATAACGTTAATAAGTGAGCTGTACATACAGGGCTTCTAGCATCGTCTCATGAGTCACTGTTTTTTTTTTCTTTAAGATCGGCCACCTAAATTAAACGCGCACAATACACGATAAGCAATACTTTGCAGTTTGTGGTTTAAGACATCTATTTATAACAATAAAAAAGAAAAACAACCTAACTGCAAGTTGAAAACTACGTATTATCGAACAAAAAAATCACCGTCAAATCCACAAAGTCAATGATGTTAGAATGGCTTGCTCGAATATGATGGGGTAACCCGCAAATCCTCTGTGCACATCTGCCATCATCATCATCATCAGCATTATTATTATTATTATTATTATTATTATTATTATTATTATTATTATTATTATTATTATTATTATCATCATTATCACCATCATCATCATCATCATCATTCTGACTACGTCCACTGCAGGAGAAAGGCCTCTCCCATGTTCCACCAGTTAACTCGGTCCTGTGCTTGCTGCTGCCGATTTATACCCGCAAACTTCTTAATCTCATCTGCCCACCTAACCTTCTGTCTCCCCCTAACCCGCTTGCCTTCTCTGTTATCATCAGCTGTGACCAATTGTGGTCATTGCGTGAGCTCCCGGCGAAGAGAAAGGAAGCAGATGTGCCAGAAGCGGTGTGTGCCGCCATTAGTGACAGCGCCCCATCTAGTGAGCATTGTTATAATCACCGGAGAACCGATGCCTCGGAATGCGGCGCGCGATCACGCGCAGGCAAACACCGTCGGCCATACCAACAACCACTGAAACCCTCCTTTCTTCACCTCTCTTTTGCATTCCTTTCTCTCCCCACTACCCATTCCCGTGTGGCGTTGTGGAGGTGACCTACTGAGAGAGCGAGACAGTTACAACGGCACACTTTTCTCTTCATTTCTATTTCTTTCAAGTCTACTTAGATGAGGCGAGTGCGCGGGCCATCGGAAAACGACGGGTGGATGGATGGATGTATCCGGCTGTGCTCTTTAGATTGGGTAGTGGCTCACGCCATTTAGCCATAAAGTTAAGTATTATCACCTAGCCACGACGGATAGATGAATTGATGGATAGATATATCCAGCTGTGCCCTTTAGATCTAATGGTGGCTCATGCCACCTCGCCATAAAATTAAGTACTATCACTGTTTGTTTCAAGATTGAATTTCAGTCGCGCCTCCATTGTAGCCACCAATCAATTAGTCTCCTCCTGGTTATTTCTACCCGTTTAAAGTCTATGTTGCCTTCACTGTCCCTAAACACAAATGCTTTGAAAAACTGCGCGCGATTACCTTGGACTGTAAAATGGAGTTTTTTACAGAGCATTATCAAATGTTCAGACTTTTCCTCGTCCTCTCCACACGCACTACATATCGTCTCTGTGCTTCGTATCTTGCTCGGTACGTCTTGGTCCACAATACTGCCGTTCTAGCCTAGAAGAGCACACAACTACCCCGAGAATTATCATGGATTTTTTCCCTTGCAATTTCCTGGTTAAAAGTTCCGTAGGTCTCCAGTGATGATTTCGTAAGCATTTCCATCTTCCACATGTCCCTCTCTGTTTCCTTCACCTTCTTCTTAAACGATGTTTCCTTGTGGCTTCGTATTCTGCTGTTGTCTAAACACTTGCTTGACAGTTTAAGAGTTCGCTTCCTTCATTAAGTATCGACGTTCTTCATGTACAAATAACTGAAACCTTTGCTAGCCCAACGCTTCTCTCCCATTTTTCTCAATCGCTCCTAAAATTCTGTCTTGCTGCTAGCTTCCCCGCACTCAGACGATGTCTCTCCCATGTCACCCTATATCCCCTGAATGGGATATTCCCGTGTGCTCCCAACGCAAGTCTACCTATGCCACGTTGTTTAATTTCCAATCTTTCTTTAACTTCTGATTTCATGCACAAGATCGCAAATGCTGAATGTCAAACTCGGGACCATGACACCTTTAAAAATCTTTCTCACAATTTCATACCTATTGTAGTTCCACAGTGCCTTATTTTTCATTACATCTGCATTCCTAGTGCTCTTAGTTATTACGTATCATTCGTGCTTCCTTAGATACTCAGCCTCGTTATTTATCCATACGCCCAAGTATTTGTATTTATCCACTATTTCTAGCGTGACTTCCTGTATCTTATGCTCATTGCTTTTGTTATTATTAAAAAGAATGATTGCCGATTTTTTCCTGCTGAACGTGAAATTTAACCTATCGCCCTCATTACCACAGATGTCTATCAGTCCCTGCAGATCTTCCTTGTTGTCTTCTATTATTACTATATCATCTGCATACATAAAAGCTGGTAATGACTGTTCAATGTGTTTTTTTTTTTCAATTGGCAAAATAGAGGCAGAAGCCGAGTCGACTCCCCTCTAATTCGGCTTCTAGTCACTGGAGATACAGCTTAAATAACAAATATGACAAGGGACATCCCTGTCGAAGCCCACGTTGTATCTCTGTAAGTTCAGATACCTGTTCCTTCCATTTGATAACTACCTTGTTACTTTTATAGATATCCTTTAGAAGATTAGTTAATCCATCTCCCACATCTAGTGTGTCCAATATTCCCCACAAGTCTTCTCGAATTAACACTATCGTAATCTACCTTGATATCTAGAAATGCCAGCCACAGGGGCCTGTCTTCTTTTCCCGCTAATTAAATACACTGCATCAACGAAAACAGGTTGCCCTCCAACCTCCTTCGTTTACGGACCCATTTTGTAGTTCTCTCAGCACCCACTCATTCTACACCCATGTCTGTAGTCTTTCCTTTACTATTTACATCACCAGCCTGTAAACTACTGATGTAACTGTTATAGGACGGTAGGTGTTTATATTGGCATGGTCCCCCTTTCATTATAGATAATGCTCATCCTGCTTAGTTTCCGCCCATCGGGAGCTTCACCATCTATTATTGCTTTGCTTGCTGCCTCTCTTAATGTTTGCTTAGAGTTTTGTCCCAGTTTCTTAATGAGCATGATTGGGATGCCGTCATAGCCTGTTGATGTGCTATTAGGAAACCTTTTCTCGGCCCTTTCCCACTCTCCTTAGTCCCAGTGAAGCCACTGAGCTAATTGGTCCATCCTCATCAGGTACGGTGCATGCAGCGTTTTCTTGGTGTTTCAATTTTTCTGTCATCATTGTTTTTACATATTCGATTGCCACAACCCCTTCTAGTGTGACCACTTGAACTGTAGTTATAACCCTCTGTTTCACGCTTGTCTTATTATTCAGAGAATTGAGATAGTTCCAAAACTTTGCAGCTGCGTTTTATCCTTTTTGTTTACTTCTACCATCCATTGGGCCCCTTTTATTCTAATCTTGTCACTGATCAAGTCGGACGCTTCCCTTCTGCAGCTCAAAAAGTTATCCCATTTTCTTTGTAACATCTTCTGGTTCACCTCTCTGTTTAGCATACCTGTGTTCCCTGGAGGCTTCCTGACGTCTTACTATGGCTCTAATAACTTCTTTATCCCATCAGCTCTTGGTCTTGTGTCTACTTTTCCCGGTTGATTTCACTCGTACCTTAGCAAGCTCTAACTCAAACAATCGAGTTAGATTTGTGTAAGTCCGCTCTGTTTTAGTATCGTCGGTGAATATTTACTCAATCTATTTAGTTGCTATTTCTATTTGCCTTTCTGAATAAATATTAACGTGTGGTTGCTCGTAAGTCCACCTTTCCTATCTAGGTTTTTTTCCAAAACTCAGCTTGATACGTTTGTAATAACCACCGAAGCTTCTAAACCCATATTCATCTATGTTCACAACCCTTAGCCGATCATACATCCTATGTGAAAATATTGCGTAATCTATCGCTTACTGCAGCCTTCCCCCCTCCCAAGTTATCTGCCCTTCGCATTTCTCGGTGCTGTTGTAAATGATAAAATCATGCCTTTCACACATAGCTATTAGAATTCTGCCTGTTGGGTCAGTATGTCCATCCATATCTTCTATGTTTTTCTAGGTGAGGTATTCTTTATTTATTTATCGTGAATACATTGAAAGGCTGAAGACAAAAGCTGCATACAAGCAGCTTGACAGGCCCGTCAGCCCAATTCAAACGTCAGCAGCAGACGGCAGATATGCATGCTGTAGAAATTTACAGTAATAAACACAACACACCGAAGTATCGCAATTCTATTGCGATAACAAAAATATGCAAGTAAAAAATATATGCACGCTAACAACTAAACAAAGAAACGATATTGTATTCGAAAAACATGGGAACGCTACAAACAAGAAAAAGAGAAACGACGAGGCAATACTGAAACATACAAAAGTGCAAATAGTGTCAATTTACAAAAAAAGATGCACCGGTAAAAGAAAGACTGATAATAAAAAGTATAGATATGAGCTACTGCACACAACAGAACAGGAATAAGCGCTTAAAAAAAAAAAATGGTTACACCAATCAGGGTATCACCCACACTGAGATGCATACGCATTAAAACGTTACACATAGGAAAACCAACGGCTAGTAATTAAAGGCCCGAAAAATTGGATGCATAATGCATTAAAACGGTACACACAGGAAAAAAAGTTTGTTGTTGAAGGCGCGAAAAATTTGAGTAGCAAAGAGAAGGAGTAAAAAGGAGTACATGTTCGCATTCATATCTCCTAATAATTATTACCTCGCACTATTCTCCGAGTTTGTCAATGTCATTCTCTATGCACTGCACCATTTCTTTGTTTTCCTCTCTGGCTTCTGCCCCTGACCACAAGTATCAAAACCCAGGAGCGTCATTTGCCCTGCCACTTTCCCTTTTAGCCGTAAATGCTTCTTGCACTCCTGCTTTAACATTTGCCAGTCTGTACTTTTATGAATGAAAGTCCCAATACCACCCCCATTTCTGCTGCCTTCTGTTCTATTACAATATTCCCATGCGTAGTCCGGATGTTAGGTGGTTGTTGCATGTCCCTAAGATGTGTTTCTACAAAACCATATACCATCGGCCTCTCCTCCCTAAGCTGTTATTCCATCTCTTCCCACTTCAGCCTATTCCTGCCCCCCTGCATGTTAATATATCCTACATCTGAATTGGCTCGGCCTTCGTGGCTACGTCGATTTCTTCCCCGGACTCTACGTGTCTCAGATATTTGTACTACTTTGGAATTGTATCTCTCTATATTACCTGTCAAAGAGTCCCTCTGGTTGTTGTCCTCGTTACTAGTTATCCTGGACCACGAAAGGCCTGCGTGCCTCCCCAAAAAAGCTACTGCGCGTCCTGCAAGTCGTCAACCTACCTCATGACCTAGCCTCCAATCGAAGTGAATTCTGTCTCGTTGTGAACCACCCCACCTACGCACCTCTCTCTTTATTCGCACCACCTCGAAGCCTTTCTCTCGACCCGTCCGCCATATATCTTGGTTTGCGTTGACAACCACTCTTTGCAGGTTGCTGTCACGCACCGGTACCTCCGGTATTGTGCATAGCACTACCTGTATTTGACGAGAAATGGCGCGCATGTTACCGACCGCTTTCGCCAGTGTGATCACTAGTCCTGCCGTGTTTTTATTCAGGACATCGTTTAAACCACCTGAAATTATCACAAGGTTTCGTCCATAAGCTGTAGTTTTGAGTTTTGCGCTCGCTTGCCTCATGACTGCATCCAGCTTGCGTCCTCGGAATGCCCCTACTGCAACCCTCTTGTCACCTTTTACCTTCTCTTTGATTGCTTCTGCGCATCGATTTAAATTCGAGTGCCCGGCGATTATCACGTGCTGTGACTTTTCAGCTCGAGCGTCCTGCACCTGGGGGCTACTTGCATCTGTGACACCGGCTGCTTTGTCCCCTCCCAATCCCATCACTGGATTTCCAGAGAAGGTAAGCGAGTTAGGGGGGGACAGAAGGTTAAGTGGGCAGATGAGACTAAGAAGTTTGCGGGTATAAGTTGGTAGCAGCAAGCACAGTACCAGGTTAACTGGAAGAACATGGGAGAGGCCTTTGTCCTGCAGTGGACGTAGTCAGGCTGATGATGAAGAAGATGATGATGATGAACCCCACCACTACTTCACTGAAGCTGGGTTTTCCGACCAATGAACCGGCTGAACCTGCTTTTTCCAAACTTGCTTGCTCTTTCTTCTCCGCAGTTGTGGTTACCGGTGCCCTACCGTTCTCTCCGTCAACCGCTTCTTTGTTCACTTCTTCCATAGCCCTCGTTTTCTCTTGCTCTGTCGCCAAGGCAGTCTCCAGCTTGGTGATTCTCATCAGCAGTTCACTCTGGGCAACCATCATTTTCTAAATTTTTTCCTTCGACCTCACATTGCCGACACTTGGAGTTAGCTTTCTCTCCACTTGCGTCTGCACTTGCCTTCATTTCCAAACACAACGCGCATCCTGAACATTTTACAGCCTTTTTAACCATGTCTTTTTGACACCAATTGTCCTTATGAATTGTCCCATTAGATAGTTACAAAACACGGCGTACGACGAATCCTGCTCAATGAAAAGAAAAAGATTGTCTAAGCTCTACTTAAAAAATTTGCGTGTTCGGTGTACGAGAACCTCCCCCACAGGGTGGCAAGAAAAAAACTAACAAACAAAACACACACATAAACAAGTGAATACCTAAGGACTGAGCCCCACAAAAGCCTAGCAATATATTAAGTGCTACAAAAGTATAAACTGCTGCCTTATAATTACAAAAGCAAGCTCAAAACATGCAAAGCCACTCATCTGCGCAGTCGATCGGGAGCGCTCAAAGAAATGGCAGCATATCCACGGAGTGAATGATGGAGAGTGGGGCGAAGCATCCGTCCTTCCATTCGTTCTTACTTCCGTCCACGTTATTACTTCCGTCCGTCCATGCGTCCGTCTGTGTGACCGTCCGTGTGTCCATTCGCCCGTCCTTGCGTGCGTCTGTTCGCGCGTCCGCACGACCATCTATGCGTCCGTCCCTGCGTCCATCCGTCGGTGCAGCTATCCGTGAGTCTGTCCATGCATCTGTCTGTGTGTCCGTTTCTCCATCTATTCAACACTCAAAGTACCACCATCTCGCATATTTTCATCATATATTCCGCATATAGAAGCACCGCCATCCAACGGGTATTCCAAGGACTAAACGAGAGGTGACACACGCACACTTTCTTACGGCTTCCACTTCGTGTCTACTTCTCACCTTTAACCACCTCGAGTTCATGGTATATACTAGTTCACTGTACTCATGGCACTGCGGCCCAACGCTCGCTAAACCTTTCTAAAACCAAGGAGGTTAAGCCCAGTGTGTGTAACGTAGCAACGCTTTCTTGTCAGATAGTGTTCAACGTACATGCCAATGGCTGCTAAGGGGGAATGAGAGACAGGAGAATTCGGCTTTCAGTTAACGCGCATGCTGCGAATTTTTTATTGTTCAACAACGCACAGAAGAAATCTATCACCGGCACCACCTTGGAGGTCAAAATGAAGACTAGTTACACGCTACGGCTACTACTACGACCACGAGGGACGAACGGGTGCCGCTATATATAACTCCACGTGGTCGACATTTCTAGAGGCCTCCGCTACGGCGTCTCTGATAATCATATGGCGGTTTCGGGACATGAAAGCCCACTTATCAATGAATGAAGTAAACAGTCTAAAGTGGCAGCTAGCAAGGAGTGAGCCAAAACGAAGCGAATGCTTTTGCCGGGGATGTCAGACCACGGAGCTTCCCTTCTTTCGTGGAGCTCATTAACTTTGCATATTGACTAAGGCTATGACATGGTGAAAGGCAAGCCGCGAAGTTATAAGGCCGTGCATGGCATGGCTAGGAGCATTAACTAGCCTGTACCCGAATGATATGCGCTCAAAGCTGAGCAGTATCCTCGGCTCGTAGATTTGTACTACGAACAGCGTCCCATATAGCAGATTACTACAAATTACACTCTGGTCATCACGCAGTGAATGACGTTGCTTTCTTCTTTCCTCTGTATACTATATTCAGCATTGCAGCAAATCCGGATTGCTGACTTCATTATGCACTGCAGCTTACAGAACTACGCTCAAAGCCAGCAAATGGTTGGATATCTCGACGCAGCAGTCGTGTCAAACGGCTTATTGCTTGCAAATAGAGCGAGAAAGTGCATTTTGCAGTGCCTAGCCTAAGTGCTGGTACTGTACCCCTACACTGTAACTCGACAAAGCACTCTGCGCACGAAATCTCATAGACGTTCGCGTTTTTATTGTCGGCTGAGATATTATATGCAAAGCGCTGGATATTGCGTTCTATATACGCAGCCACGAGGCAGTTCTGCCCGTAATCACGCCGTTGCCCAGAATCGCTTTACGTGTCGTAGCTGGAGCAAGCGTAGCTATTTTTTTGCTTGTACGGCCCGCGAGAAAGAATGTGGGGCGTATTTGCAATGACCCATTTGGGGGTGTGTTTTCTTAACCCGTTTTCAAAGGCATTACAAGTGACTTTTCTGCCCTTTCCTTAGTCCGAACATATGCCTACTATAAGCCATGTAGCCCTTTCTCATCCGTCAGAAAGACGTACTTTACGATTGTCTCGCCGTCCTTGACCAACTTGAGCATCGACAACGAAACTGTGACCTCGCAGCTTCCAGCTACGAATATCCCTCGTGAAATGAAACAGTTGTCCCGCTGGTAACGTTAACATTAATTCAATTGCAGTATTGATGAATGCACTCAGACTGTTTGAAACAATCACATAAGTTGCACGTGTGCGCAAGAACTTTTATGCTACTTCGGAGAAATAGTTATGCAAGGAATATCTATCTAATGTAACGGGTAAGCGGGCACTACTGGACATACATGCAGGGATGCGGAGGTCGTAAAGGCTGGATTCCGTGGAAGCAACTACCCAAGAACCGGGTGGTTGACGGGAACCGAATAACGTGGCTTGTTTGGAGCGCAGTCCTTGCAGTAAAGCGTATACTACAGGTGCGTGCCTCGGCTGTCCCGACTTCCCTACCGAAAAGTGCGTAAGGCAATGGGCGAACTACGCGTCACCCTGCCATACTGACTGAGGGAGAGAGTGACGGAGCGGCTGGCACGGCGAGCTTTAAACGAACCGTACGCGAACGCTTCTGCATCCATGCTCGCGAGCCAGTAGTTCGTCGCGTTCCATTCGAATTTGTCACAGAGAGTGCATAAATCAGAGGTAGAGAGGAGGTCGACATGGAGAGAAGGGCCAAGGGGAGGGGTGGGGCGAAGAATTGGCTTGAAGAGACGCCGTTCTCGGCTCTCACACCCTGGTACCTCTGCTTAGTGACCGTGTCGTGCTATTAAAATGTCATGTGGAGTCAGTGAAATGCCTCTGAATCAGTGGACTCCATCAGGAAGCTCGCTTTGCCCACTAGTACGATAGGCGAAACTTTTTTTAGGAGCGAAGCTCCTTAAGGCGTGGGCTGTGCGTCCCCTGTATGTAGCCACCTCTCGTTCAGTTCTATGTATTACGCTAGCCACCGCCCGATCTAAAGGGTACAGCCATATCCATCCGTCCATCCGTCCGTCCGTCCGTCCGTCCATCCATCCATCCATCCATCCATCCATCCATCCATCCATCCATCCATCCATCCATCCATCCATCCATCCATCCATCCATCCATCCATCCGTCCGTCCATCCCGTCCGTCCGTCCGTCCGTCCGTCCGTCCGTCCGTCCGTCCGTCCGTCCGTCCGTCCAAAGATGCAAGATGTTATAAACTAGACGGCGGTACGTGTAGTTGATTATGAAAGATGCTAGGTGTTATAAAATAGGAATGATGCCACATATGGCGCGTGTCATCGTTCGATATAGTGCTGCGACGTACGCTAGGGGGAGCGTTGCAATAAAATCGAGTGGGCAAAATGTACGGAGGATTCATGGTTTACCAGGTTTACCTCCGGAGCTTCGCCTACTCATCATCATTCACTTCGTGGATATGGCGGCATTTTTTTTACCTGAAAATATTTTACTACTTTAGTTTGCCTAACGAATCGTTTCCCACAGATCCAACCGTATCTAGGATAACGATACTGTGCGATAGATAGGTAATCGAATGCGTTCGTAAGCACTGCGTTAAGAATTGGCTTCTGATTTCCAACAGAAATCAAATGAAAACATCTCTCCTATTTTGTTATGGGACGGGCTAGTGCAAAACTTTAAAAACCTTTTTTCATTTGTTTGATAGTAAAAAAAGTAATATCCACTGACAGATAGACCGATTGATATACTTGAATAAGCCAAACAGTCGGGAATGACGTACATGCGTTTGGTATATTTATTAGTGTTTGCTTCGAAATAAAGTTTTCAGTTGCTAGTAAGCGCTTGTCTGTGTCCTCTCTGAGTGTGTGTATTTTTTGCGCTTGTTTCATCATGAAGTCAAACAGGTTGCGATTTAACATAATCACAACGTGTGGTCACTACGGCTATGTTCAGGGCGGTAAAATATCAAAATCAAAGCATGTGAGCCGAGAAGCCATCTCATACTACATTAATGGAAATGGAGGTATGCAAGAATGGCTTCGTAAATTTCTCTAAGTTAAGCTAAGTACGAACTACTGTCGTGCTTGAAGCTATGAGTAAAATATAAACTGAAACGTTAGGTGAACTATTAAACGTACAGCGAGTAATTTTTTGAAATCTTTTGAGGACTGTACATTGGGAGTGGTGTCCCTCGCCAAATACAAGGTGAGGAATATGAAGACGAGATCTTTCTTACAAAAATTCACCTGGAATGGAGGAACCCGATCCAATGTTAATACTTGTTTGCGTAATCTCTATATTCAGTAGTCGGCGTATTTTTTTTGCCACAGATACTTTTGGAAGTGTCTTATTATATATGCCTTTTGTTTTCATATCCTTCCTAATAAAAGATCACTTTCCTGTGTTATGCCTTGAACCCACTTCTTCATCATTCTCTATGAGCCTAAGAAAGAATAAAACTGTACATTTGTAGCATTTCTATTTTAATTATAACTGTTCCATACTTTGCCAGTAACCCGGGGCGAGTATATACGTATGTATTTGGGGATTAAAACCTACATAGCCTTTTATATCTACGTATATTGAATGAACCTGTGGATTAAGTAAAAAAATAATTACTATAAATGAATTTTTGTCGTGGTTGAAAGAGGCATAGCACTAATGATAAAACATGTTTCTGTGCTTAGTTTTTAACAACACGCTGCGGACGCGATGAAGAAAAGAAAAAAAAATAACCAAAATAAACTCAGCCGGTCAAGTTAAATATAAGGGGAAATAGTATTTAATAGCGGGGCCTCTGTCTGATTGATGTCCGCCGGCTTTCATCCGGGATTCGTTGCGCGATAGAACCTTAACAATACGGGCAACGGAACGAAAGAATAGCTTAAGAAAGAGCGAATACAAGCGCGCACAATTGAAAATGCGTTGCACCGGATTTATGAACGGCTCGTTTCCTGCTCAAGATTTCACTTTGTCGTGCCTCAAGCGGCTGCCTCCCCCTTCGTTTCCTAAAACAAAACAAAAAAAATAATTAATGACTTTTCATTGCGTAAGCTCCGTTGAGTAATATGCGGAAAGCGGACACTGGAATGAGGTTTCAGCAACTTACCTACGAACAGCATTTCAATCCTAAAATCAGTCAAAAACTTCCCTTGCTGGAATGGCATTGACATAATCGAACAAGGAAGACACTTCTCATACCAAAGGATAACTCTGCAATGGCGCGAAAATGTGGCGCTGCAATTTTAAGAATGGTCAGAGTATATATAAAAAAAATCACAGCATATCCACGGAGTGAATGATTGGTGGGGCGCAGCGTTCGTCAGTCTGTCTGTCCATTCATTCTTGCGTCCGCCTATCTGTGTGATCCTTGGTGCATCCGTCAGTTTGTTCATTCGTCTGTCTGTCCGTCCATCTCTTTTTGCGTCAATCCCTCTGTCTGTCCATCCATCCGTGCGTGTGTCAGTCCGTTCGTCCGTCCATATGTCTAGAGAAAACTCCAAGCACAGCCATCTCACATCTTTTCATCATGTATTCATCATATACAAGTGCCCCCATCCAGCAGACATTGTAAGGACTGCTATTTCGGGTATGTGCCACTGGTGGTTATGTACTACGAGGGACGCACAAGCCACGCCATAAGGAGCTTCGCCCCTAAAAGGGAAATCATTTGTACATCCCAACCAAGGTACTCGGCTGCTGACACGCCGGTCGCGGGATTGAATCCCGGCGGCGGCAGCTGCATTTCCGATGGAGGCGGAAATGTTGTATGCCAGTGTGCTCAGATTTGGGTGCACGTTAAAGAATCTCAGGTGGTGAAAATTTCCGAAGCCCTCCACAACGGCGTCTCTCTTAATCATATGGTGGTTTTGGGACGCTAAACCCTACATATCAATCAATCGTTTGGACATGCTCAATATATGTCACTGCGTTTTTAAATGCGGTCATTGTCTTAATTCTTGATTAACAAAAAGACACCGAGTTCTTTTTAGTTGTGGAAGAGCAAATAATTTTACAGCATTTAAAATTTTTAGGCATATAACAACGCGCGTTGTACTAGTCTACATCTTATATTTTGTTCAATGCGTGTTCAAAAGGGGTTTGAGCAACGCGTAATATGCGGTACTACTTCTCTCTCAGGCTACCACTGCAATACAAATATAGTCTGGTTTCGAACACACAGACTAAAGCCAGGCTTGGGAACGATTCCTAATTGTCAATTCTTGTTTTCGCATCAACGTGATAGAGAACGTCACAGCGCATGCGAGTTCTGTCTGTACTTCTACCAGCTTATTGGGTTTTTGAAACAACAACAACAAACAAGCAAGCAAACAAACAAACAAACAAGCCAGAGAGCATAACAACGAGAGAAGCAGTTGGCAGCGAATGTTTATGATCTATAGACAAGGCGTAAGCAAAGGACAAAACAAGTTGAGGCGCTGGAAAAGTAAGTTTACGTTAACTTCTGACTATCTATTATCGTCTTCGTCCGCATACAAAGTTTGAAACATAGCCGGCAGTCTGTATTCTGAACCTGACGGGTCGCGAGTGCTGTTTGTTTCAGTGGTAATGTAACTGCAGAAACACTGGAAACCCCAGTTCACTTCCGCGTAGCGCACTACCGACATGGATCAGATAGCCCTGCGGCAAGAGAGCTTGAAAACGTCGGTGTTTGTTGCTTGACGGTTGCATTGTGTTTTGCGAATCGGTTTGGGGTGTCTTGTCTGGCGCGCTGAACGAGATCACATGGACGCTTCCGTAAACAAACAAACAAGAAAACGAACAAGGGAGCAAGCGGACGGCAGTTTCAGTAAACGCAGCTCAGAACGCAGACCACGCCAAACATGAAATCTGTGCGAAAGAATCAGAAACAAAAGGGTCACTTGGCGCGCCACCACGATGTTTGAATTCATAGCGCGCGCTGCTGGCATTTCCTCCGAGGCACCCTCGGGGAGCGTTCCGCATTAGCCTGATGACAAAACTTGCGCGAGTGCGCCCTGGCCAACCATGTATAGTTCCTGAGCTCTGCCTATCTGTACCCGGCGAAACGTGGGGCTCATTAGCCAAACTGTGTAGCCTGCTGTTCTTATCTGCATCCGGAAAGCAGACTGCACTCTCTCGCCGCATTTCGATATCCCTGGTTGTGACTCTCAAACCTCTATTTTTTTTTGAAAGCTCTGACAGTTCAACTTTATGACAAAGGAGGCTGGAAAGATGTTGACTCTCACTGTTGTTTAAATTTGATGTGTCTTCATTTTTTCGCCTACTTTAAAAGACAAATTTAGCGCACTCCTGTCGGTAAGTGCCGTACTGGCGAGTTTAATCACACTAATGTTGAAAACCGGGAAACATTTGCGACCTAGTCGCTAGCCATTACCAAAAATCAATGTAATGGTAGCCAAATTCTAGGTGACTGAACATATAATAAATTCGTGATTCTGTCTATAGCGTATTGTTGGTGTTTTTTGAAAATGAATTGAAAGGACTGAGTGATATGCAGACATAGATAAGCTCTTTTTGTTCCGGCTGTTTCAAGTGTGAGCGAATTTTAAATAGAAGTGCGTAAATATAGTTGCGTGTTGTCGGCATAGTTTTTGGTGAAAAGATTAAGCGAAAACTTGGGTGTCACATTGCTCCTCACTTGCAGCAAAGTGTGTACCAACATTTATATAGAGATACTGGCTAGCAAGGTCTGTTATAATAAAACTTAGGACAGCGTCGACGTGGCTTAGTATGGCGGCCGCAACAGTTTCGCCGTAGTTTCATTCAACCACAAGGATTCAACGATCAACACTGCTTCGTCGCGAAGCTTGTCGTCGCGCGTGGCCGAGCAAGTGTACATGGCCGTGGCCCTTCTGGATGGAGGACAAGCATGCCGATATGTTCAACGATTCCAGAGCAATTATACACACATCTTCAGTAGGTCTGTAGCCAGCGAAAGAAGACGTGAAGCTAGCGTCATCGTCCCCCCCCCCCCCCTCCCAGGTTTGAATGGAGGATTGTTTACTCATAACAAATAAGAAAATAGAGGTTTTCAGTTTTGAATAAATGCCCCTTCCCACCCTCACCCCGAAAAATTTCCTGGCTATGGGCCTGCCTTCAGGGTTGGCGCCGTGTGTAAGAAAGCTTGTCGCTTCGTCCGCGGCACATGCGTCGCTATCTGCACTCTCATGTGGTTTCCCACTCGAATTAAATTCACCATGAAAGGCGCCACCAACCTAAAGGAGCTGTCCCACTCCAAGGCACGGGGTGCCGCTCTCTGCTGACCATTGACAACTCCCACATATCAGCACGCAGTGCACACAGATATGAAAGCAACCACATATATTGAAATCCCTCGCATTTCTATCTTCAGGTCAGAGAGATTTCTCTATTGTGACAAGAACTTTAATAAAGACCAGGCATTGGCTCTGAGATTGTCGCAGGAGGGTTTGTAACTGAATGCCAGATTACTAAACTTCTAAACGCAAAAACATAGACATAGCGCACACGTAATGGTGCACTGCACTTGTCCTCATGTATTCTGTGTTTGCTGTGTCTACTTTTTGCGCCGAGCAGTTTAATAATGAAACACCCACCGGCTCAATCATGCAATGTACTTTGTATCCCAGCCCAGCTTTACTAGACAAAACTCATCATGACATTCAGGTCTAACCCAGTAACTCGTGCAGGCACAGCAACGAGTTCTGCGCGTACAGCAGGCACGGCAACGACCTCTATAGATTACCTCCACAAGACAGGCAAACTTTTCCAAGTCTATAGTGCCTTATGTCACCATTTTACTACTGACCTAACAGTTATTTGCTGGTATGACTTCCATCATATGCCCCCATGACTTATGAGGAATTTCGTGCGCGGCTGAGGACTCGCGGCTATTGTATAACGAGAAGGTTTTATCACTCTCATTGCGTTGATGCCTTCGGAACAAAAAAAAAAAAAAACGTCAATAACAGTGTAACGTTTTCTTTATATTTTTTATGGTTCCGAAGGAAGCCTTGGTTTTAAATGGCTTGCAGTAGAGTTAGTGCTTAATTAACGACTAAGCAAAGTGATTACATGAAAATTGCGAGAACTCTGCTGTGAAGTCGCGCAAAGCTTGGTACAGAAGCATGGGACCATTGCCGCTCACTGGGCAACAATTATGACTCTCGACTGCTAGCCCGAAGGCCGCCAGACCGAATCCCAGTGGCGGTTGCTCCGTTTTCGATGGAGGCGAAAATGCTGAAGACCTATGTGCTCAGATTTGGGTGCACGTGAAAGGACCCTAGGTGGGGACAATTTCCGGAGTCCTCCACTACGGCGTCCTCATACTCATGTCGTCGTTTTGTAACGTTAAATCCCCAAACCTTCTACAATTATATACATTTTCTCTACCTTTTTTGTTTCTCGCTTGCTTCCTCTTTTTCACCTTTTACTGTACAATACTATCAATGGCTATGCCACGTTCTGTCAGCGTGCCTAGAGAGCCGAGCGGCTAGGATGGCCACCTTGTGATCATCAGCACGCTGGTCCGAATACCACCACCTCATGAGCGCTTTTTTTTTTTCACCAAGAGCATCTCCATTTTATTATTTTTTTAGGTAAGGAAGAGAATTTTCCGGTCAGTGGTGATAGTTTTGGGGTCTCGAAACTTTACACCGAGCTATAATCACTTCGCTGTAAAAACAAAACAAAAAAACACACAATCCTATATAAACGCGCTCTTCTAGAACAGCAGTACTAGATATTGACCACGTTCCTTGAGAGTTTTTCCTTTTTTTTTTTAAATGCGAAGCATTTCTTAGCGTACTTCGGCGACTTTGAGCATATCTATCTATCTAGCCACCTACTACTTTTAGCTCTCCTGGCCATTTCGACAATAGTATTGATATCAAACTTGGTATGGCATACCATGACTGTATGAACTGACTGGTCATAACATGTAATTATGACATGTTTGTCATGAATGTGTTGATTTACATTTTTGGTCCTGCAGCTCATGCGGTGGTTTCGTTCACATGGCATGTTGCAAAACTGGTACCGTATGACATGATTGCATGGCAACACAAGCGACAGACCTTGACTTGAAAATCATGATATGTGTGTCATGTAACGAGATGAATACATGCCACGCTCATGATGCACTCGCGGCCGTTTCGCTAGCGTCACATATACCAAATTTGGTATTACGCTACGTGAATGAATGA
Organism: Rhipicephalus microplus; assembly: GCF_013339725.1. Taxonomy (NCBI): domain Eukaryota; kingdom Metazoa; phylum Arthropoda; class Arachnida; order Ixodida; family Ixodidae; genus Rhipicephalus; species Rhipicephalus microplus. The sequence continues at coordinate 68,262,855 of NC_051170.1, forward strand.
CGAAGGTATGATACCGGCGCAAACATGATAAACATGAGATGCGTGTCATGTAACAACATGACTACATGCTACGCTCATGACGCGCTCGCGGCCGTTTCGCTAGCTTCTCATGAACCAAATTCGGTATTATGCGACGTGAACGGACGACATAGGTAATGGCACGTGCAAACATGATAATCACGACATGCGTGTCATGTCACAACATGACTACATGCCACATTCATCATACGCTCGCGGCCGTATCGCTAGCTTCACAGATGCCAAATTTCGTATTACGTGACTTCAATGGATGACGAAGGTATGCGGCCGGTGCAAACATAATAATCATGAGATGTGTGTCATGTGAGAACATGACTACATGCTACAGTCAAGGTGCCAATACATTTCGACGTGACGGAGTGCGAGTGCTCGCCGGCGTTCATTTCATCGCGTCACACCGGTGTTGTCACGCTAGGCGTCGGTCCAAATTTGATATAGCGTTACTCACAGGCGCGCTGCGTTGTTGTAACGCATGCGCATTTCAACGCGTCCGGCGTCCTTCCTTCACGAAATGAGGGAGAGGCAGTGTTGTCTGGGTAACGCATCGGCACGAAATGCAGCATGTCGCATTTCGAGCCAGTGTCCGTTGGGCCGCGCCGACGGATGCTGGTAGTGCAACACTGTCGAAATTTGGGCTTGTTGGTGCATTGTGACGACAGAAAATAGCGCAAAGAAACGGGGACACAAGACGAGGACACACGGCACAGGCGCTAACTTCCAACATAATGTTTATTGCCACCGCACACTCGCGGTGGCAATAAACACCGCGAGTGTGCCCGCCGCAGTGGTCACCCCGCCGCAGTGCGCCCCGCCGCAGTGGTCTAGTGGCTAAGGTACACGGCTGCTGACCCGCAGGATGCGGGATCGAATCCCGGCTGCGGCGGCTGCATTTGCAATGGAGGCGAAAATGTTGAAGGCCCGTGTGCTCAGATCTGGGTGCACGTTAAAGAACCCCAGGTGGTCAAAATTTCCGGTGCCCTCCACTACGGCGTCTCTCATAATCATATGGTAGTTTTGGGACGTTAAACCCCACATATCTATCTATCTACGCTGGTATTGCCTGTCGCGCCTGGCTTCAGACTATAGATTGCTCGCGTTTTACTAACGTAGCGTTGCTGTGCCCAGCGTGTACGTGCTTCAACGCTATATTGGAGTATATTGGGCCTTTCATGAAGCACTTTCGTCTGTTTTGCCAGCTCCACATCATATAAGAAATTTGGTGTTACGTGACGTCAATGGATGGCGGAAGTATACGACTGGTAAACATGACAATCCTGACATGCGTGGGGTATAACAACATGAAAACATATTACGCTGAAAGCGTGTTCGCAGCCGTTCCGCTAGCTCCACATATACTAAATTTGGTATCACGTGACGTGAATAAATGACGAAGGTAAACGACACATTCAAGCATGATACTCGTCACACGAAAGTCATGTAGGACATTATTTACTTCCATCTCGTAACGTTGCGCTGAATTAAAGTGACATATTAACCTTTCTCAATAGTGCTTCGCTTATCATCGATTCTCACTGTACATGGGATCTGCCAATTTTTTTTATTAAAACGGTGTTTTGGTTTTGTGCGGCTGAGTATAACCACTCGGATTGGTTCAACGGCCACGCGAAGGCACAGTACGATCTAGTTTCTGCATTTTCTACTTCATTGGAACATGACCGCTCTCGCCGCAGATCGAACGTGCGGTCTTGCGTTCAGCGGCAAAGCGCTGTAGGCTCGGGACCCCCCGCAGCGTTGAAACAGAGGCCCGAAAAGACCCCGGCTCGGGTGATAATCAATCATTGCCAAAGCCTAGCAATCGGAACAGTCGGATGAAGACGAGCAGCTTTGCAAGAGAAGGTGGTGATGCTGTTGCCGTTGGTGCAGCTTTGTGTAGCCGTCAGCTCCATCGGACGAGGCGTATGGAAACAGCGATACCGCCACTGCAGCTCCCGCGGTACGTATTTTCGGCAGCTATCGGTCATGTTCAGATCGCGGAGCGAAAACTTTGCTCGCGCCTGGAAGGCACGCAACCTCGCACGAAAATAAACATTACCGAAGCCTTTTCCAGGCGAGGGCCCGCTCGTCCACTGCCTGTTCACCCAGTGCAAAAACAAGATAACTCGAGCCCGGTCCCATTTCATGCTATCGCAGACAGATCGAATTTCACAGCTAACAGCCTTTTGCGTCATAGAATTACCTAAAATGAGAATATTATCGCACTGCTTTTTTATCACTCCCTTAAGAGAGAACTTTGGAAACCAGCACACCTTTTAATTTTCCTTTTTTTCAGTGTTCCGATTTTCCGTTCGATTAGTTCTGTGTTACGGTGACGAAGTAAATAAAAAAGCACAGCATATTCCCGAGGTGAATGGTGAGGAATGGGGTGAAGCGAACGGACGGCCGGATGGACAGACGAAAGGACGGGTGCATGGACGGGCGAATGAATACACGAAAGCATGGACGGAAGCACGGACAGACGCACAGATTAACCGACATGTGGAAGAACGCAGAGACGGACGCGTGGACGAATCGATGCACGAGAGAACGTACGGATACGTGGACGGATGCACGAATAGACGGACGCGTGGATGGACAGATGGACGCAATAATGAACGAATAGAAGCACGGACGGTCGCATGGACGAATGGACGAATGCACGAATGGACGGAAGAACCAACAGACAGATGGGAGCGCGCACGGACTGATGGATGCTTCACCCCACTCATCATAATTCACTCCAAGGATATGCTGGGATTTTTATTATTTATCATGCTGCAAGTAACATCCTCTAGTATCGTACCATTTGCATTTTTCAGCGTATATGAATTTCTTTATATGCACAAGTACCGCCTTCTACGACCGGATCAAGAACTAACGAGAAGTGGCTACATACGATTACGACGGGACGCTTAGCCTACGTACGCCTTAAGGAGCTTCGTCCCTAAGACAGAAATCGAATTAAAGTCTTTTTCATAAGCATTTCCCTTTCATAGGAAGATCGCGTACTACGTGACGCCAAACAGGCACAAAGGTGTTGCGGGAGCGTTGCCTTAATGGCAACGCTTCCACACTTAAATGCACATATATACCCTACAAAACAAAGGCGGGGGGAGGGGAAGATGACTGCCACCGTAGCTCTGTAGTAGAGCATCGAACACGTTATTTGAAGGTCAAAGGCTCGAATCCTGCCTGTGGGAAGTTATCTTTTCATCCGCTTTTCTTTCTTCAAATATACCTTACAATTACTTCCAACAATATCCCCTATACGTTCTCTGGCATTGTTAGTCCTCTGTTAGTTCTCAATATACTCTGTCTAAACGTCGATGTCACTCGTATACCTACTTTCAGTGAGCTCTTTATTACTATTTTAGTGGCGTTAGAATGCATCGAATTCCAGTTCACATACATCCATGGCGACAGCCCCGTTATAGTAGTCTAGTGGTTAAGGTACTAAGCTACTGACCTGCAGATCGCGGGATCGAATTCCGGCTGTTGCGGCTGCATTTAGGATGGAGGCAAAATGCTGTAGGCCCGTCTTCTCAGTTTTGGGTGCGTGTTAAAGAACCCCAGGCGGTCAAAATTCACGGAGCCCTCCACTACGGCGTCTCTCATAATCACATGGTGGTTTTGGGACGTTAAACTCCACACATCTATGAAGTTACATCCGTGGCGACTGTATCTGCAGAGCGCGGCATCCGTTACGAAGGAGGAGGAGAAGGAGAAATAAAGTTTATTGTAAGAAAGCGGCTTATTATTATTTCACACCAAGCACCATTCATGCAGTAACCATGTGTCTGATAGATAATCTGTATTTCCTGTCTCTTAGTACTTACTCTTAGCAGCGTCGCCAGCTAAGCGCGCTCACATAACCTAGCAAGGAAGACGACACACCACCAGTGGTGTGTAATTTTTTTTTTCTTGTGTCTTCGTTGGTGGGCTTCGCGCAACTAGAGGTAAGCGAATAGCAAAGTTTCATCTAAAATCAATTTCGGATTGAACTTTGCCTAATAGTCTCTGAAAATGTCGAATATTGAATCAAATATCAAATGAAAAATGTTTTATTGAGAACTAATAAAAAAGGTCAATGGAAACGCACGACTTGCAACCATCTAGCTCAGGCAAGCATTGTTCTCAAGCTTCAGTGAAATTACGCCGCAAAAACACTTTGCGGAAGCTTGGCTGGTTCATATTTCCGAGAAATACTGCCGATGCTAATACTATTTTTTTTTTCAAATCTTACAAAAAGTTACGTGGTTTGTTGTATGCTTAAACTAATTACCACGTAAGCTACGGTTATTTCCAAACACGCCAACTCGAAGAATAAAGCAAAGTCATCCCCTTCGTTGAATCGGCGTTGTGCCAAAATTCCCAACTCGGCAACGTTTCCTGTTCCCAAAACAAAAAAAAAACAATGATAACCACACCAAATTTGTTGAAGTTGTAGCCTACATTAACTTCTACTGCGAGAGTGCCAACAATATTGCTTGTATACGAACTGTGAGTTTACGAGCTTGCACTATTTCAGTACAATGTCAATTCAAAATTTTTAAAACATAATTAGCAACAGTAGTTTTCAAGTTTTGTAACGAAATCAACGAAAATGAGCAAAATCAACACAAACATTACCTCTTTTGATTTCTTTATTTTCATTTTGACCATACTCAACATCCATGCTAGGGAAAAGATGCGAGTATTATATTGTACATGAGGATAAACACAAAAAACAAACGTAACCACGAAAGCCACCTTAGTTTGCTATTTCTGATTTGAGACCAGTAAAACAGTGTTCTCATTCGTGCGTGAACTCGAGCCTAAACACTCATTGAAACTCGCGATGGCATCTTTTAGTGCGGACCACCTAACACTGGTGGCCCAAGAGACCAACTTGCAAAACAATGAAGACGATTAGACGTAGTTACGGGAGGACCAGAACTAATGAAGTGAAGTATAGAGAGCTAAAGAAAGAGGTACATCTGCCTAAGTTGGGACACTTTCGCTTTGTCCAACAAGGTACTGTGAAAAAAAAATCAGCAGATCCCACGTACCAGGGAATCAACATTATGCGAAGCACGCGGAGGGAAGGTGACCGTGTAGCATTTTTTTTTTGAGCAACACGTCATAAAATGATGCTAAATATATGTACGAATGTTGCACCAGAGACATATGTTGAAAAGTTGCAGACGCTTGTATAACCAGTTTTCCCCTTGCACGACGATGTCAGCTGGAAGTGTGTTTTAGCAACACCAGAAGCTGATATGAAGCGCTGATGCTCGCGATGATGCTGGCCCTTGACACTGGTACTTAAATCAATATCAGCACATGGCACGTCACCACAATTGACGTTAACCCGACGTGAAGGCTGTATGAAAGGAGTACATAAGTAATGTTTACAAAATTGAATAGGCAGCACTGCAACCACTATTGACGCTTCACGAATATTAGCGTCTATTTGAAAAGTAGTTCCGAGACCTGGCGTAGCTCAGTGGTAGAATGCGCGACTGCCACGCAGAATGCGTGGGTTTGATTCCTGCTGGGACCATGAAATTTATAATTTGCATTGGTCGGGTGGTCAACGCTGCCCATGTCAAGTTTTTTTTTCTTTTTTTAACACTGACATTTATTCTATGCTCTCGTTGGGTTGACGCTACCGATGTCGGGTATTGCTTAACGCTCACGCGTTAAAATTACCCATGTGTGTTATCGTCATTCCTGGGTTGATATAAGTGTCAATCACCTGTGGCACATAACCCCTTAGCAGCGGCACATACCCGCCCGTGAGTAAATGCCACTATCTGACGGGAAGTGTTTCACGCCGTACGCGCCGGGATTCTGACATTATTCATGTCTTGACCAGCGTGTCATATTCATGAAAGCATCTTACGCTCCCATGCTAATTTTGGTTCACGCCAAGTTAAGGAGGTGACACTCGTGGACCACAACACTCGTGGACCACAAGAGCACTTAAACATAAGCGGCTATATAGATAGATAGATAGATAGATAGATAGATAGATAGATAGATAGATAGATAGATAGATAGATAGATAGATAGATAGATAGATAGATAGGTAGATAGATAGATAGATAGATAGATAGATAGATAGATAGATAGATAGATAGATAGATAGATAGATAGATAGATAGATAGATAGAAAAAGTACGTAACGATTTAGAGTACTGTGTTCTCTACCATGGGAAAAGATTAGGCCGCCCCGTGGGCCTCAAACTTTATAAGATATTTGTGATATTTTGTTTCGAAGAAGAGGTTAACGATTTGAGTACTCAGTACTCTACTATGGGAGAGCTGGAAGCCGTCCTTTAGGGGGAGTCCTTTAGGGGGGAAGTGGGTAACGATTTAGAGTACAAGGTACTCTACTATGGGAGAGCTTAAAGCCCTCCCTTTTGGCGAGCTGGTGTAGCTTTAGACGGGTTGTTGTAACCTTAACTCTGTGGGGGCGTGTGTATTGAAATGCAACCATGTTGTCTTCACCGGTAGCACGCAGATTTGTGTGCGTGGTTTTCTAATAAGTTATGTTCGTCCGACTGTGCGTCTGTCCGTGATCAATCGTTCGCGATAAGGAAACTGGATATTTTATTGAGATTGCCCAAATGATTTGTGATTTCGCGCGGCCACTTTCATAGGCGCCTAAATATGAACGTATAACCAGCGCTGTTGCTGGTAGCACTTGAATTGTTGCATGGCTGTGCATGTAGATTACGCTGCGATTCATGGTATGGAGGAAGGAAATGGTTAAAAAATATGCAAAAACACAAAAGAAAAAAATAAAGAAGAAACCAAAGAGAAATACAGAAAAAGGAAAAGGAAATAACAAGTAAAGTATACACAAGACACGCAGATGCCATGCTTCACTTTCCCGCATTTTAGTGATAGAACAAAAAACCGTCCATTATATGCAAGCATTTCTTAGTGAACCTCGGTGACTTTGAGCGTATCTATCTATCTATCTATCTATCTATCTATCTATCTATCTATCTATCTATCTATCTATCTATCTATCTATCTATCTATCTATCTATCTATCTATCTATCTATCTATCTATCTATCTATCTATCTATCTATCTATCTATCTATCTATCTATCTATCTATCTATCTATCTATCTATCTATCTATCTATCTATCTATCTATCTGTCTATCTATCTATCTATCTATCTATCTATCTATCTATCTATCTATCTATCTATCTATCTATCTATCTATCTATCTATCTATCTATCTATCTATCTATCTATCTATCTATCTATCTATCTATCTATCTATCTATCTATCTATCTATCTATCTATCTATCTATTTAGCCGCTTACCGTTGGGTGCTCTCGTGGTCACCCCCTTAACTTGGCGCGAACGAAAATTAGCATGGGAGGGTAAGAGGGTTTGGACGTCTATGACGCACTGGTCAAGACATGAATAATGTCACAATCCCGTCGCGTACGTCGTAAAACACTTCCCACCAGACATCGGCACATACCGATAGGGCGGGTATGTGCCGCTGGTATTTGGGTATGTGCTACAGGTGATTAACACTTCGTATCTGCCCAGAAACGATGAGAACGCACATTGGATGCAGAGACTTTTACGATATTCTGGTGCGAGGTCTGCATAGTTGGGGGCCGCCCTCATTGGAGAGTTCTGAACTTGCTTCAGTAGCGCCTGGCCATCCTAGAGTACTACCTACACCTCCTAAATATTTTCAAAGCCTCCGTTCTCTGAGGTAAAGTCAGCGACCGCCGTCCTACGAGCCGGTTCTTCAAACCGGCCCTTCCGTCCCGTCTTCTCCCGAGTCCCCGATGGCACTTTTCCTCTCTTGCTGCTTGAAGCCAGTTCGTCGAACCAGTTGCTTCTGTCCTGTTTTTCTAGTGCTACTTCTGGGACATGCAGGTCTCCACATGCCAAATAAGTGTTGTGTGCCTATGTGTACGAGCAATTACAAGGCAGGAAACAAAGTGCAAGTGTTTTTATTCCCAAAAGATGAAGCGATCTTGAAAAATTGGATCAGTGTGATTCCTCGACGGGATATTGTGCCTACTGCCAACAACAAGGTACGAAGTAAATTTTCACTACTGTTACCACAAAATGGCGGTTCATGAGGGAGCCTTGACAAACGTTATGTTATTTGATTGGCTCGCGAGGTTAATCCTGTGCTCCGCACGTTCGCTACTGTAATGTAGGTATGCGTCTTACACTTCCACGCGTTGTGCATCGAGCGCACATCATCGTACACAGATCCCCAGGCAGGAAAGGTGCTTGAAGCTCCCCTAAAGGTGCCCCGTCTGCGCCTTGGATTAGTTCCATCTATATTTCCTGGCTGCTTTCCGTATCTATCGAAACAAGATGCCCTCCCAACAAGAGAATCTCCGGATGCCAAGAAAGCGTGCCCCGAGGCAGACAGTCTTGGTCGTGCTATTGAAGAGTCCACAGTCTTGCAGGGCGAAAAACAAAAGCGGTGCGAATTTGTGTCCCTTCCTGAAATGATAGAGCGCCTAAAAAAGTAAATGCATCCCAGATGAATGGACCGTTATTTATCGCCCAAAACTTATCTCTCCATGCTTATAGGTTTTTGAGGAGCTCAGGTTCTTTGATTCTGCCACTTACTATAGTACTATCAGAAATGTGTGCTCGTCCTTCAAGCTATCACCCGTGAATGAATCAGGTGATCGGAATTTTCTGAAATACACAGGTCAGAGATATAGGAAACTGAAGTCGCATGAGACGGCCGTCACTCTAATGGTAGACGAAATTCCCATTCAACCATTCGTCGACAACAAAGGAGAGAAAATTGCGAGGGCAGCAGTGAACACAGTAGAGGCTGCAACGACTGCACACGTGTTCTTGGTTCAAAGTATGTTAAGGTGTTTTTGCGAGGTTGTTCACATTCTTCCCACGTGAACGTTAAATGCTGAGTCGCTTCATACTGTCTTGAAAAAGTTATTCTTGAGTTGGAAAAAATAGGCTTTACAGTTTTAGCTGTTGTAACAGATAACAGCTCCATCAACAGGAAAGCTTTAAGCATGTTTTCTAGCCCGTCAAAACTAAGAATTACCCACATCCAGCTGACGCAACGCGGCCTTTGTTCTACATCGTAGATGCTTTGCACCTGTTAAAATGCGTTAGAAATAATATGCTTAACCAAAAAACCATGAAATCCACTCTCATTTTCCCATGTTTGACCTTACCAACAATTCTGTCTACCCTGACATCATGCAATGGGCGTCATTTAAAGAACTGAGGGAACTTCACAAGCTTGAAGCTTCTGAGCTGTTGAAGTACAGCTACCGGCTATCTTCGAAGGCTCTGAATCCAAATAATTTAGAAAGGCAAAATGTGAAGCTTGCTTTACAGGTTTTTAACACCTCTGTGGCTGAAGCGTTGGACGTACGCTGTGGTTTGCGCGCATTTTCCCGAGGGAAAGAAACTGCCAACTTCATCATAATAATTATTCGTTGGTGGAAGGTTGTCATTGTAAAAACCACACACAAGGGCCATCACCACTGTAACGGCGTATACGAAGAATCTCGTTCTTCAATGAGTGATGACCCCAAGCTGACATTTATGGATGCCTTCATGACCTGGCTTGACGTATGGGAGTTTCTTCATCTTTTCTTCATCCTTTCTCTTCATACTTTCTTCATCCATTGACGTCACTTAACACCAAATTTGGTAAATGTTGAACTAGCAAAACGGCCATGCTTGCAGCATGAAGGCCCCAATATACTCCAAAGTAGCGTTGACGCGCACGCACGCTGGGCACAGCGACGCTACGTTAGCAAAACGCGATCACTCTATAGTATGACGCCAGACACGACCGGCGCGACCAGCGTCCGTCGGCACGGCTCGACGGCAACCGGTTCAAAATGCGGCATGCCGTATTTCGCGCCAACGCGTTACCCAGACAACACTGCGTCTCTCCTTTTTCGTGACAAAGGGACGCCAGACGCGCTGAAACGCGCATGTGTCCAAGCAACGCAGAGCAGCACGCACCTGCGAGAATATGGCAGGACCGGCGCCTGACGTGAAAACGCCGGCGTGATGCATGGAAATGAACGTCGGTGACCACGCGCACAGCGTCACGTCGAATTGTATTGGCGCCTTGACTGTGGCAAGTAGGCATGTTCTCACATTACACATATCTCATGATTATCATGTTTGTACAAGTCACATACCTTCGTCATCCATTGACGTCACGTAATACCGAATTCGGCATGTGTGAAGCTAGCGAAACGACCGCGAGTGCATCATAAGTGTGGCAAGGAGTCATGTTACACATGACACGCATGTCATGATTATCATGTTTGGATGTGCCCTTTACCTATGTCGCCCATTCGTTTCGCGTAATACCAAGTTTGGTGCATGTAAACCTAGCAAAATGGCCGCGAGCGCATCATGAGCGTAGCATGATGTCATAATGTTACATGAAACGAATATCATGTCTATCAGGTTTGCACTAGTGTCATACCTTCGTCATCCATTCACGTCCCATAATACCAAATTTGGTATAAGGGAAGCTAGCGAAATGGCCGCCAAGGCATCATCAGCGTGGCGTGTAGTTATGTTGTCACATGACACACATGTCATGATATTTATATTAGGGTCTGTCGCTTGTGTTCGCCATGCATACCATACCAGTTTTGCAAAATACCATGTGAACGAAACTACCACAAGAGCTGCAGAACCATTAAATGTAAATAATGACATTCATGACATAAATGTCACAATTTTCATGTTATGACTAGTCAAATATGTTCTTAGTACAGTCATGTTATGCCATACCAAGTTTGGTATCGATATCATTATCGAAACGGCCAGGAGATCTGAAAGTCGCCGGCTGGTAGATAGATAGATAGATAGATAGATAGATAGATAGATAGATAGATAGATAGATAGATAGATAGATAGATAGATAGATAGATAGATAGATAGATAGATAGATAGATAGATAGATATGCTCAAAGTCGCCGAAGTTCGCGAAGAAATTCTTCGAATTTAAAAAAAGATAGCCTTGTTCTAAGTGTAGGCGAATAAGCGTGGACGAAACCTAGAAAATAAATTCAGAACACAAGAAAGCTGTATGTAACAAGCAGGAATGCCCAATCAATTTATATTCTAACCATAAGTACATCTAACCAGAGATCAGTCTACTAATTTTACCAGAAGAATCCTATCAGAGATGCAGCAGCAGACTTGAATAGCCGCGAACACACTGCGATACGAAGCAACGCTAACTTTCATGTGCTCTTCCGCTTGTTCCCGTGAGCGACGATAGCAGGGGGTATATTTTGGGATGCTTACATTGGCGATAAGAAAATGCATACTTCCAAGAAAGTCCACGAGGGCTTCCGCAGTGTTATCAACACGGCAGGCAAACGTAGACAAAGAGTGCGAAGCTTGAAGTGGGTAACCAAGGCTGTGTTGTAGACGAGCGTTGTGTTGCATCTGATTATCCTTGGTAATAGATACAGACTTATGAAAGTAAGTTCAAAGCATCTGTGTCTGAATTTCTACTATTGTCCTAGATGTAGTGGTTAGTTGCCTCACAGCTTGCTTTTTATATGTGGGCAATCACATGTTATGAGCTAGAGTGATAACGCAAACAGATAAAGACACTGATTCCTAAATATCTGCTACAGTTCATTAACCAAGCGCCGAAACTGATTTTCATTAGTTACTTGTCTTAAAGCAAATATATTGTGTGTTTCCTTGTCTGAGCATGTAGATAAATGCTCGAAGAAAAGTTACAGTTACCAGAATCGCGGTGAGCGCATATATGCGCTTACCGCCATCGATTTAAAAGGTGAATGACCGATTGCAAAGGTGAATAATCCACGCCGGATCACTAGTTATAACTAGTGATCCGGCTTGGATTATTCACCTTTTCAATCGGTCTCGACACATCATTAGCAGCAGCACGTATAGCTTCCCAAGGAACTTCCGGGTGCTTCAATTATCCCTCAATTGTACATACCCCTGAGCATAGTTTTCTTTATGAACGTTAGAATTTCTGTTTACAGGTACAAACAATTCATGTTGCGCATTTGAATGTGTATTAGATATATTAGTAATGTCTTCAGAACGAACAATGTAACACATAAGTGTCTTCTGTGTATGTATGATTTTTTCAGAAATAAAATTTTCCTAAACACATCCCTCTCTAACGCTCAAGTAGAGAACGTGTTTTTAGTTGTGCCAAAGTAAGAAGGACTCTTTTTCCGCTTTTTGGTACAAGAGTACAAGAATACAAGAAAGGCGCTTAAAGTTAACGAATAACTCCTGCAATCTTCTGTGCAGCTTAGAAGAAAATGTATTTGAATTATTTGGCCAGACGAAGGGAAGAAAAGTGTGTAAAATGAGCGGGCTACATGCTAAAGCATGCGTTACCTGCTAATGCTTTTTGGTCACAATGGTGCACAGAACCACAAGCCGTGTGAGGCATTTTGGGCACTTCTGAGAATCGGGATGGCTTATTGCTCTCCCATAGTTGAGTACGAAGTAGTCGAATTTGTTGATTTTTTGAGGGGCGAAGCTCCTTATAGCGGCACCCGTTCGTCCGTCGTAGCCGTTGTAGTGTGTAACAAGTATAACATTTTGACCTCCAAGGTGTTGCCGGTTAGAGATTTCTTCTGTGTATTGTTGAACAATAAAAAATAGTGCTCAATGCACATGCCAATGGCTGCTTATTAGGAATGAAAGACAGGAACATTTGGCTTTTAGTTAACGTGCACGCTGCGATCCCCATTAGCAGCTACTGGCATGTACATTGAGCACTATCTGACAAGAAAGGGTTGCTACGTTATACTCGCTGGGTGTAACCTCCTTAGTTTTAGAAAGGTTTAGCGAGCGTTGAACCACAGTGCCATGAATACAATAAACTAGTATATACCATGAATCTGAGGTGGTTAAAGGTGGGAAGTAGATACGAAGCACAAGCCATAAGAAAGTAAAAGCCGAATTCCCCTGTTTCTCATTTCCCACTAGTAGCCATTGGCATGTACATTGAGCGCTATCTGACGAGAAAAGGTTGCTACGTTATACTCGCTGGGCGTAACCTCCTTGGTTTTAGAAAGGTTTAGCGAGCGTTGGGCCGCAGTGCCATGAATACAGTGAACTAGTATATACCATGGACTCGAGGTGGTTAAAGGTGGGAAGTGGACCCGAAGCGCAAGCCGTAAAAAAGTGTGCGTGCGCCACCTCTCGTTTAGTCCTTGGAATGTCCGCTGGATGGCGGTGCTTCTATATGGGGAATATATGATGAAAAGATGCGAGATGATGGTACTTGGAGTGTTGAATAGATGGACGAACGGACACACAGACAGATGAATGGATGGACGCATGAATGGACACACGAACAGACGCAAGCGCGGACGGGGCGATGGACGCATGGACAGTCACACAGACGGAAGCATGGACGGACAGATGCAAGAACGAATGAACGGTCGAATGCTTCGCCCCACTGTCCATCATTCACTCCGTGAATGTGCTGCCATTTTTTTTTTTCTAAACACCCCTGTAAGTGCAAAAAGAAGTACATGTCATCAGCATCGAAGTAACCATAAATATTTCAAAGAAACAACGCCTAGTTCTGGTCAGTGAAAGGAAAGATACGAAGAACGTGCTTTCAATTTCCCCCTGTCTTTCAGGGCTGGTGATAACGAGTAATGGAGGAGGGAGAGAAAAAGAACCTAAGAAGGTGCTTGTTCGGTCTAGTCGGTACTCCGTTGAAATGCATACGCCGTGTTGTCCCATGGGATCCCCGCTGACCTCCTCTAAGCAGTGTAACCGACCTCTCGGTCAGTCCCCTCTTTTGGGAGTAATGAAGTTTTGATCATCATCAACATCATACGATATTTGTGAGAATAGTATCCGACCTTTAGAGGAAAAAAAATACTTGCATAATTGGAAAGCGCAAATTTCAGGAATGGCCAAAAAGAGAATTCCACTCACACAAGTGCTAAATTCCAACCGAACCTATTAACGAAACACAAAATATATAGATAACCGCACGCCTGCGCAGCTTCACGTCCACAAAATGGCAACACACCAAAGTGATAAGATTCAGCTCTGAAGGTCCACAACAGCAGTTACGTAGCGAGAGAGAAAGTTTTTCATAAAGCACGTTGTAGAGCTCATTTCCTAGGTGTTTTTTCGCACGAAAATTAGAGTGCCTCAGAAGTAGAATGCTTGATGATTGCCTTTTGTCGTATGTCAGTAACGTATTTTAAAGAGTCCTGCAGCAATTTACCAAGTAATCATCTGATGAGTTTATTAAATGAGCTTATTCCCTCAAGAACCGACTATTTTAGAAGACTTACGAGCTGACTCAAATACTGACTGAGCTTTAGAAACTGTCAAGTACAAGCAAAGTTACAGGAATTTGCCGCACGCTTCAAGCGTTTTCTCTTTCCTTTCGTTCCAAGTGCAGTGAAACTACTCAGGAAGGAGTTTGAAAAGGGAGCAAAAAGATGCGCAGAATAGCGCATGTCATGACCTTGAGACACTTTTTTTTCATTTGTTTCTTTTCGTGCGGGTCGCCTTTGGGGTAATCGTGAGTGTGCGCGTGAGCACGTGGCAGCATACCACGGCGACCATGTTAACTACGTGGCTCACGACGCTCAAATCAGCAACGGTCGTAGATTTCGGGTACATGAAGCAGTAAGTTGGGTATATGACATCATTTGTCTAGGGAAGTGGGAAATAAGGTAATGTGTGGAAATATGGGCACAAGAGAAAACCGCGCAGGCAGTTTGTGCTGTCTTTACCTCTTTGTTATGTCCATGTTTGTGCGCTTAACGCCCTTTTAAAACAAACCCTTACCAGCTAGTTCAGATTTCAGCCCTTGCAATCAATACGAGGCCCGATTCACTCGTTACGGAAAGCGCTGTGTTGTGAAAAGGCTTATTTACGTGGAAGGCAGCCTTAAGTTCTCTACCGAGTGAGAAAAGCAGAAGCATGGCCCACAGGAAGTTCTGCACTAAAATGAGCAAACTTACAGACAACATGCGAAAAACGCTTCGTCGTTGATGATATTATATTCCTAAAAGTACCGCGTTTATCGGGCATAGAGGCTTCTCGAACTGTACGAGCCTTTCTGCGGCATTGTGGTCTGTATGTTACGTGCGTGCAGAATTACGTTACGCGGATGCAGGAGTTGAATTGATGAAATTTCTGGCCAGGTCTACCTGGTTAGCTTGCATTTCGCAACAATGCCATTGATTTCGGCTTCGGCGTGTTAGGAGGCACAGCGGAAAGAAGTTAGTTCGGTGAATTGTGGGAAACAAATGGTGAAATATACATTTTGCGCTCGGAGCGGCGTTCTTGCGTGTTTCACTGGTGATGGCATGCTTAGTGGCCCAATACACGTTTAACATCGTGCACAACTGTCCCAGCAAAATATGGTTGTTGAATAAGTTTAACCTTGTCATTGGGGCATCCACAAGAACATTTACCATCGTGTAAGTGTTTGTTCTCTATGCTAAGTAACATCTTTTTATCCCTCCTGATAGCTAATGCTAATGTGTGCGTGGGCAATTCTGATTCTATTTATTTAAGAAAAGAAGCCTCTGCACAGTCCAATGACAACACAGGGTGAGAACATTGCAAAGTGTGCGCATAAACTATGAAACTAGTGAGGTCAAGCACAGGCCCCATCATCCCCTTTCAAAGTCATAAGCTTTCTTCAAGGCTTGCATTATATGCCATTGTAGCAGGATAACATCCTGACCTACTGCCCCCAGCTTCTCCAAGCAGCTGTTCCAGCACGCACTTTTTTATCGTTGCGTCAGCGAAGTGAAGAAAGAAATGGGATTGAAGTTTCGCCAATCTCTTTCAGCACAATGTTAGCCCACAATTTCAGTCATTCACTACCCAACCATCCCCTTTTGATAATCCGCTCGTGTGAAGAAAAAATCGTAATCTTATTTCCCACAAAAGCTATTTTCAGGCCGTATGGCATGCCAGCTCCCTACTCTTTTTGTTGTTTCTGTCATACTTCAAAGTGCATGCATGGAGTGGGTGTTACGTATATGCTGTCGTCGGATCCCTGCTGTTAGATAAATTGCTTCTTGCTTTCAAACTTCTTCCCTCACTATGTGATTTAGCTCGTCGCTCATCCTTGCTGGGGTGCACAAGTCGGATGGGTCAAGGTCTCTGCTCCTTGTCAGCATTCTTTGAACCTCCAGCACAGCAGGGGGCCAGACAATCATAAAGACCATTTATATAGCATCCAACATTTCATGCGCATGCTGCCTCTGCTCGAACTGTTAGTTTTTTGTCTTTTGTTTACTACAAAAAGTTGAAACTGAATTCACAAAACGCCTCTTCATAAAAGCGTTTTACCATTGATAAGCAAGATACTCTAAGAATATGCCCCACATTGAGATTTTCGGCAACAGTATCTTACGAAAATTTTGATTGTAAGACATTTTTGTGTATACGGACAAAGGTTATAAAATTTTTCTTTTTCGATTTATGCATTAGTGTTGTGCTGTTTCACTTCCATGTCCAAGTTCAGTATCATGGTTTCAAAACTAGCACACAAGACCCCCATGGGAAATTATTAGCATGCACGGATACAGAAAAGTGCTTATATTTACAGATATCTTGAGCTATGGTTGATCTGATACTTTGAATTTGCATTCTTGAGGATTACCAGAGTAGTGCTGCAATAACGTTTAGCGCTAGGCATTGTTGTTCAACAGGAAATACTGTGACAACGAGAACACTAGGACAACGTGACACTTTGTTGGTGGCTGTGGAAGGAAAGAGACAGCTACTGACACCAACCGTTCGTCTCTTGCCATAATTTTAAATGAACTGATTCTTTGGCTTGGGCGCAAGGTTCTAGCGAAGTAAACATAAAATGACACGCATGTTAGTAACTTCACCCACAACCACAAGTAAGAAAGCAGGAGAGTGGATCGGGCCGTGAACTCTACCTTCAAGATTGCCCAGTCATATGATTTTTAGAGTGCGCAACCCTTCGGGATCAGAGCATGTTAAAAAAAAAAACATCACGCCACAAATGCGTGGAACGCGCAGCACTGCTTCTGCTAGAGCTGCTACAGTAGCCTTTCTGCAGACCGTATAAACTCACTTGGGACAACTAATACAACTACACACGCAAGGTAACCAGTACACGGTAAATCATAATTTTTTATGAAGTATGGAAGCACGCACTACTATGTCATTCTTCATATTTCTGTGGCTAAGCTATAGCTACCTGCTACACATGTTTAAGACATTATGCACACTTTTCTGAAGCTGCAAGGGCCTAATGACGATGAATTATTGTGACCGACGCCTTTGTGGTGGGTGGGAAGCTTGAAACCACGCACCCGTAGCATATTTAGTCCTGTGTGACGCCTGTTTGTTATTTTGCTCTTCGGCCATGCTGTATTAGTACATACGTTCAAGCAATTTTTGACCGACATGACGCCTGTATAGAAATTTTTCGTAAAACACCTTTCAACACCACTTGACCCTGTGGTAGAATACTCGACTGCCACACTGATTGCACGAATTCAAGTCCTATCCAATCCTGGATATTTTTCTTTCTCTTTGCATTTTTGTTCTTATTTCGCGCAATAGCTGTTTGGACCTCAGAGGTGATTTCACAGGTGGCGGAGGCAGCCAACAAACACAACACTTGTGTTACTTCACAACTGCTTTAGCTGCAAAAAACAAAAACAAAATGAAAGAAAATGTTTATACGTCTAGTTGCTGTGCGGGTAATGTCTGCCGTTATTTCTATCGTACTCAAGAGAAGCATTTAGAGTTCGCAATGTTATTCCTGAAACAACATTGAGATCACCTTTGTTATCAAAATGACAGTAAACGAAGGATGGGGGTTTCATTCCCGGTCAGGATGCCGAATGCACAAATAATTGTTTACTTAGGTTGAAGTGCACGTTCACAAATACAACGTGGTCAATGCGAATCTCGAGTGCCCAACGACGGTTCGCCCTCATCATATTGTGATTTGGGCCCCTAGAATTCAAGAATTGTTATTAATTGAATGAAAGTCTTTATTATTCTAAAAGATGGTAACAAAACATCCCTGAGGAAGATTGCTTCAAAAGCAGGGAGCTGAAATCCTCAGTCGTTTCTCAATTTCGATGTCGAAACGAACATTGTGTAAACACAGAAAGGTCAGCTTATTCGGCTTGTTTTTTTTATTCATCCGCCAATATAGTAAAGTGACGGCAGTGCTTGCTCGCCTACTTTGTTTACCATGACGGTGAAAGAGAATAACATTTCGCGTTATTTTTTTACAGTCGAAATGACTACGAAGGCATTGAGCGTGTTTACGGTGACCAACGGCAACGCAAGCTCACAGCAGCCCCACGAAGCGAAAAACACTCTACCAGACAAGGGTCGTTGCTTTCTTCCATACTGAAAGACACAGATTAGCCACAGAAGCTCGCGTCTCACGCAGAAAATCAGGGTTAGAAAACGAATATATCGACGGGAGCTATCATCGTCAAAATCTTAAGCTTGCGACCAAGTGATTGACGGAATTGCGGATTCAGGGTCAGTGCTAACGAGTCATGTGACCTCGCGGATCAAAGAAAGATACGCTGGCATGGAGAAAAAGATGAAAGTTATAGAAACAACACCAGTCGCACCGACGACAAATTTTAGAAACAACCAAGTAAAACCAACAAACATTAAGGACAAGTAAAGCATAAAATATATATGAACTTTGTCCCTGAATCCAGTTGAGTAATTATGTCGCTAACTAAAGTTAATTAGGGTGCCAATATGAAATGCCCTTTCTATTAGTCGCTCTAGATCTTACAGTGGGAAATTGATTTTTTTTCTTTGTCCACTGAAATTCATTTGATGTCATAATAATAAACTTTAGTACAAAAAATCAACAAATAATGTCTCTATCAATGTCCTTGGGCAGATTGTCTGTTGGATTTATTCAGTCGTGTCTTACAGCAAAACTTTTTTTTTTTGCGTTACAGCACTTGTGTTGGAGAACCAAGCGCCATCTAGGCAACGCTCCGTAATCACGCTCTTCATTTCTGCTGTAAACTGCGGTTGTAGATGCAGGTAAGAGCATTTGGCACTGTCAGCGAATGTTTTTCACTAATAGCGAGACCATCTGCGCTCACCACAGCCTTCTCTCTGGGCTGTATTGGCTGAGTCTGAAAAACAAACAAACACAGAACTGTATGATAAAATGAAAATTTGGCGATGACGCACTCTTCACAAAGGTCTGTAATTGAACCCCTGCTTGTCGGGGGGAGGGGGGCTCAGTTGGGAATCTACAGTTCTTTCAAGGCATCATCGATACATTGTGCTTGTTCATCGTTATCGCCAGAATCAGAATAGTCATGTTGCACTTCCACTTGGCTCAGTTCAGATCAGCTTGTGTAAAGGTATGAAGCGGACCGGACGCCTGTCTTTTTTATTTATGCAGTGGAGAAAAGGGGGAAGGTGCTCTTCCCCTTTTTGCATGCCTACGCCACTAAAGTTGTGTAGGCTCAAGGTGAGGTGGCGTATTATCGCCTTGCTCTCAGTCCGAGGTTACACGTGTATTATTCGAGTGGGGTCTTGCATCGGCACTGATAACGGGTTATGTTATACGCGGCACTATGAGCCCCGTCCGCAGCAAAGGACAGTTGTTGCGTTTCGTCCTGTTAGAGAGATTGAAACTATGAGCACAAACAAAAAAACAAAAATTGTCACAATTCACGGTGCCGCGAGATGTGACCCCGTTCTCGTATTGTAGAAACTGTCACAACAGAAAGGTAAAAAAATAAGAACCAGCGTGAAAAGAGGCCGCAAAGGCAAATTGATATTCAAGGCGACACACCTATCGCGCAATTACTAAGTACTTTGTGTACGCGAAAACGTTCGCTTGGGTGGGTGCTACAAACAAATCGGTCCTGCAAAGATTGATCTGCAAATGGAACAACTCTGCTCACGAACGTGCTGCCACAGCATGCGAAAGCGGTGCTGGACGATTTAAGTTGTTCCAGGGCAGAGCTTGTGCGTGAAACCCACCTTAGTGCAGTTGACATATCTCTCTCTCTGTTTCTCTCATGTTTTTTTCTCTCTCTCTCTCTCTCTTTTTTTTTTGTGGTAAATAGGTAAGGATGTAGATACGATAGTTAGACCAAACAGTCACTGTTTCGGCAAGCGTCTGTCTTCTAGGTGAGCCAACAAAGGTAGTTAGGGTGCGCTGTCGCGTGAATAGCGAAGAATAACTAAAATTATCATTTCTTCGATGCGGCAGTGAACGCAACCACCACTGTTCTGCGTGCCGATTCGTAGGGCCGAAAATTTTGCGAGAGCCAAGCCAAGCTAAAGTTGGAAAATCAACGTTGTGCTTTAGGGACGTGAAACCAAGATAATATTACTATATAACGCATATGCTCATTTGCACGGTTGTCTTCGTCTTGTTCGCAAAGTTAAAGGCACAGGTTAGGGCAAAATTAAAAAAAAAAAGATGACAATTTTTTTTTTCGCTTTTGCAATTCGAAAAGGGTGTCCCTTTATGCATTTTTACCACCTTCGTGTTTTTCTTAAAAAGCATTTTTTGTAGTTTAAAGCGAGTTTTTCAAAGAAAACACGCCTTAGGACAAGCCCCTCGTATGCTCTCGAGGCTTACAGTATATTTTTGTTAAAAAAAAAGACTGCATGTACGAAAGTCAGAATACTTGTTAAAAGTCAGCGGTGTATAAAAAAATTGTCATGTGACTTCTACAAGGTTGCCCGAAGACACTGTGCACCTTTTAAATTGCATTCCGTCTTCGAAGCTCATCATTTCGAGCAATGTCAGCTTCATTACACCTTGTGTTTCTCGTTCTTGCCGATAAGTTTAGGTGCTACGGGCAAAGGTCTTCAGCAAGTGTGAACTCAGCGGACACCCATAATGTTCTCTTGTAAATGTTAATAAATGTCGGTGACGTACTGAGGCACCATACGCTCAACCGGCAAGCTCTTCATCGGTGAGCCTATCATTCTTTTCAGCCTCATTCGAAATGAATCAAGTGCAGTATCACAACGGGTATCCTGTAATGAACATGGCTATTATTTTGGTACAATTCGACTTGATAGCGCGTGAGAATGGCCTGCTGTAAGTGTTGCGTTAATGGTAATTGAGACACAGAGTCTTTGCTGTCCTTGTTTAGGTTCAGAGTCTTAAAAATTGTGACACAGGATATTTTTTCCTGCATTTAATGATGGTAGAGTCACACAACTAAAAAATGTGAAGCTTTTAGGGGTGAAGGCTGGTTAAACTACCGTAAATTTGTTGGAGAATGTTGACCACACTCGATGATACCTTGCGAATAGAACTGCACGACATCTCCTAATAGAAGCAAAATAAGGATTAATAGAGGCTTCAAAGAAAAAGAAACATTATCTTTGGCAATAACTAACTTCCTTGTAGCTACTCTATAAAACAGTTCAACAGTGTATCTGACAAAGTGTGATTGCTTTTCAGCGGTTTCTTGACTTTAAACTTGATCATCCTAAACCATCTTTTTGTTACTTAGGTATAATTATTTTCCACGCATTACAAGATCAAAAATGATTATTCTTTATTTTATTCGACATGAATACATACAGCTGCTGAATCAGAAATAATATTGTGCACTATACAGTTTTTGTGCTACAAAGCTGCATAGATGCCAATTGACTCAAGATTTAGAAGATAGGGATTGAAAAGTCACGAAAATTTTGTAATTCGTCAGATTTTAATGTCTGAGTTAAAAGAGCTGAAAGTCTTGCAGAAAATTATTTACGGATTATGTAACAATTCCTTTTAGTCGTCAAGAAAATTCTACCTCTAAATAAGCAAAATGCGTGGGGCGTATGGGGCTTACCAGGTACCCTTTGGTGTGCCGCTCAAATCACGAGAACAGCACTTCAAGAACCCACACACACAAGTGGTGTGCGAGTATATTCCACACGTGTGAGTGTTCACCTGTCTTTGATGAGTGCTCTGCTGTACGCGTGCTCAGAAATAAAACCATGCAGTTTATCGTACAATCGCCTGCCATACGTAATCTTGACCAGGCTTGTGTCACTACATCATCGTTATCAACTATCCCTCAAATAAATATTTTTTGACGCCTCCACTTTTGTGCATGTCTCAGTGTACTCTATTTGTATGTATTGAATGAACTGGCTTATAATAAATCATTGTTGAAAGTTAGCGCTTTTGTAGGGTTTTTTCGCTTTATGAGCCTGTTACAGCAACAAGGCCAACAATCCACCTTTCTACTCTTCGCCTTGTTCGTAGCACGCACGTGGCCATGTAGTATGCTTGATCTATATATCTACTGCCCACAGCAAAGGTTTGCGAGACGTTGGATCCACACCAAACGCGAATTTCTGGCATATCAGTGCGTAATGCTCGTAATAAAGCTGGTGACTGTATAGGTCGGAGTGTCAAGTGCAGTATGTAACATTTGTTTTGAAATTACATTTTCAGACAAAGCGGAAATTAATCTATATCGAACATTTCCCGTCCCGCAAACTTTAGTTGTTGATGGTACACCTCGTCGTATTTCATTCACCTTTTTTTGTATTGATACTAAGCTATCTGTAAATATCTGTAATTAGAATGGATTGAAAAATACGCTTTTACGTAGTAGCATTACAAGAACATTATTTCATCACTGGCATGCCGCAGGACTAATGTGCTGCTTTTTATCATCACCACGCACTAAAAGAAAATTGATAGTGCCGAAATACCACCGTCTTGCACCCTGAGTACAAATGTCAAGTCAAGTCAAGTCAAATCAAGTTTAATAAATAGTTCAGTTGAGTTACATGGTTAGCGTTTTACAGCAGAAGGTCCCAAAGTTTCAGAGAAACTGACAGGGGGACCTCCTATGGCTACATGGATGGGGCAATTACAAAAATACAGCAATAGTATACGGACGTATAAGTAATAATGAATAAGCTTGATTAACAATAAAAATAGGATAAATACACAACCTAATGGTAATACTCACTATTGAAAAATAACATGGAAATATAGGAGCTATAGTTAAAATAAAACCAGCTACATTCGCGCGAAGGTGGTCATATATGTTCTCTTGGTATGTTTATACGGCAACTTATAATGGAGTGTGTGAAAATGCCTGGTAAAAGCAGTGGCTGACCTGACATCAACATTTATCGGGATGCTCTTTCAATCACTTGCGCAAGGAAGTTACAGTGGACTCACAGCGCAGAGTGACATATAGGCAGCGCTTCTTTTTGTCTCTGGATTTTAATTGCTGCCCCGGTGCAGTGCAGATTACCTTTCCTTACCTGAAATATATTCACTACCCTGTTCTCAACTGCCTCTATTTTCATTTAACTTAACAACACTGCTCCCGCTTCTTCTTTCTACCCGCGACCATTGACCCAACATTCCAAAGTTAAATCAGACGAATGAAAATGCTGTTTTGAAACAGCTTTGCAAATGTGTTTGCAAATATTATTTGCACATATTAACATATATAATTATATACATACATTTATTAGCGCATAAAAATTAGCGCACATAATAATTAGCACACATAATAGTCGCTCATATTAATTAGTGACCCAAGCACTCACGCAGGCCGGAATCTTCCAAGCCAGCATGGCCATAAAAAGGAAGGCATGCTTACCTGCAATTGAGAAAGAAAAACAAAATATGAATCAGTTACAGGAACGTAAAATACGTCGTGACATCAATTTCGCACTCATAAAACACAAGCAGAGTTAGTTTGTACTCTCGGGAATGCAATGCCTTGCTGCGAAAGCATATATAGGCGAATTTCTACTTCGGTTATCTTCAGGCCTAATTCTTTGCAAATCTGACGGCGCCGTTGGTTCAAAAAAAAAAAAAAAACGCCAGAAAACCAAGCGCGTGTTCACGACTAAAAGTTGTCTATAATACATGTAAAAAAGAACTTACAGCGAATGAAATAAAAAAAAAGTGCAAGCAAAAACGTTTCCACTACTTTAGCGACAGACAGGTGAAACACACCTAAATTGCTACAGGCCGAAAATCATTGTTTAACATTTCGAAGAGAATATCCAAATATTGCAGAACACACACATACACTCGCTCTTTCACCGTACGTCACGTATTTCAAACGTCATAGAAATCTCTGTTAGGCCAGCATTTAGTGTGGGAAGTTTAGCGTTACTATCGTGAAAGGCCTACTGTAGATAGTTCTCGTCCGTAAAGCGTGACCGAGCGTATCTCTTCGCGAATCCCCATTTTTGCTTCGTTAAACTCGCAGACAGTCTGAAGTGCCCTGGAGCGTTGTCAAAGGCTTTGATTGTGATTTTGTAGTTCTGGCGTGCGAATAACCTTCCGGTAAAATAGACCCCGCGCGTGCGCGCTCAACTTCTCGAGTGCTCCCATCTGGGGCGTTGTGAAACTGTACAATTGCACGCCACAGGCGTTTACCGAAAGGACCGCGAATAATGACAGTATTCTGCGGAGCGGTTATAATCCGCAGCGTAGTGACGGCGGTTGAGCAACAATGAAGTCCGCATCAGCGAGGCTATACTGAATGTAGTTGTTAAATTAGCAGATCACAGAGCGAAGTTACCGAGTTGGAGAAAACGCACCCCTGTTCCATGTCACCAATACGCCAACTAAAAAAGAGTGGGAGAAACTTGAAGTGAAAGTACCGTGAAGTTAGCTAAAGGCAAATCGATATCGGCTCGCTGAACATTTATAGAATAGTGTGACATGTTTTATATAAACGTTGCACGTATACCATTACAGTTTAAAAAAAATGTGAAGTATACATCGCTGTAGGCACTGTTTGGTGCAAAGTCTGTGGCGCAACACTAAACAGAACACTTTTGATTCTAATATTATATAAATATAGCTACTTTAACAAACGTACAGCTGACCCTCCAAAAATTGAACATTTATGACATAAAAACTCTTCTACAGCGAATCATTCAGTAAGATTGCATAAACCCGATCATATTAATCCGTAAAAATAAGAAGACATTCAGAAATATACGCTGGCAAGATATGCACAATTAGTTAAATTTGGCCCTGCGCACAGGGATTCAGGCAAATGAGATGCTTTCAGCTCTCGTTGAAATTGAACATCTAAGCAAAGTAGTGCAACAAAAGCTATCCAGCGAACACAGAGAGCAAATGTTGGTACCAATATGGCTGCACGCTAGAAAGAGCTTTATAGCTGTAAGCAGAATGCGTTACTTTCAGCACTGAAATTCTTGCGGGACTGCGCGGCACAGCAGATGGCTGAGGTACGCGCATATAGAATTTTCAACTATGCAACACAAAGGAAAGGTAGTTCGGCGTTAAATTTCGGTAGAAAAATTCAAGTATTCATATGAATGAAACTAAGCAGTAAAGGCTATAGATATATATCAAGAGACTTACAAGGATGGAAGAATGGTCAGTTAGCATGCCACGTTTTGCTCATTTTATAATTTCTCTTATTAATGCCCCATTCTCTTTACAGAATCTAGGGCAGCAAACCTGACGCATGACTGGTCTACGCCCTGTTTTTTTCTTTTCCACGTTTGTTTTTCTCTCGCTCTCTCCACCATCGGTACCTTTCTCAAATACCAGCCCTCAAATGATGCGCCACAGGTCACACTTTAGTACTATGCACTGCGTACGTAAGCAGGGCCTTAATGCTAAGATTTCATTTCGGAGAAACACCGGATCCCAACTCGGTGAT
This sequence comes from Rhipicephalus microplus, assembly GCF_013339725.1. Taxonomy (NCBI): domain Eukaryota; kingdom Metazoa; phylum Arthropoda; class Arachnida; order Ixodida; family Ixodidae; genus Rhipicephalus; species Rhipicephalus microplus. Next base: position 68,288,582 of record NC_051170.1, read on the forward strand.
CTTCGCATGCCATCAACGTTTTCATTGCCTTCTCACAAGTCCCCACATACACGGTCACACCACGCCTCAAATGGGCCGTATCGGTAATGACCTCCCAAGCTGGCGACAGAACTGCTTGCTCGCGAGAGCGTCCTATGGCATTGCGGGTCTAGCAGAGCGGCATAATGACGCTACACGTCATGCGTGACTTATTGCCGATGTCGTGCGAATTACTACTTCTCCGGTATACCAGAATAAATGGCGTTTGCTCTACGCACCGGGGCAGAAGCAGCTTGGCCTAATTAAATACATTATTCATGCGAATTAACATAAACCGCCAATAATCGCGAACGCCATTAGACACGGAGTAGGAGTATGACAGTCTGAAAAATAAAAGCATTATCTGTCTCTCCCGAATTGTTTAAAACAATAGAAAGAACAATTTTTCCATAAGCTTTGTGCTTAATTGTTTGCTACTCGAATCTCCTAACTTCACCCTGCGTCTCAGTAGTATGCGGAAAATCTGTTCACATGTGATCATTTGTATGTGCCCTTTACCCCCTGCTTTCTTCCTCTTTTCGAGATGGTTTCACTCACTGTGGCACTATATGAAGACGTAACACGTTTTTTTTTGTATCTTTTTTAACATATATACTACGATGCCGATGCAAATTTAATGTTGAAGCTTGCGCTAAAGCACGCAAGCCTTGAAACCGCGAAACCGGATTCGTCTGAAAAGCATTCTGGTTGCTTCCAGGTTTCTTCTGGGTCTTAGCTGTAGACGATCAGGATTGAGATGATTCTAGATTGTCGCTACAGGCTTTAGCTAGGTGATCATATGTTGTTTCTGCGTTGATTCCCAGCGCCGAGTGGTTCGAGGAAACCACAGATGGTCGCAGACACAACACCGATGTCCAAACTCTAGAGACAGAATTTTATACTGAAACAAAGGGTTCACACATCTCATCTATCTTCGGGCAGATCATAGTTGGCGTAGATTCGCCGTCAATTCAGGGTCTTCTGGCAGCCGCCATTTTTTTCCCAACCCGTGGTGTTGGGCCACTGTTGATTGTGTGCTTCCTTTTCAAGGGACCAGTGGTGATTAGTGCAATTCACTCGATTTTTGTGGCATTTTGCCTAGTAGGCCGCACAGGGAAACACAGGGTAGGCCACACAAGGTAGGCCACACAGGCTAAGCCGCACTCTCGGGCATGCCTCAAGAGTCTACGAATGGCGCTCAGCTATTTGTATAGGGCAACGTTTGCGTTTGCTTGGTGCAGCCGGCTTTCTTCATAAAAAACCTCCCTTTGGCGCCTATGTGTACATTGTTGCCACCGCTGCACGCTTTTCTGTGCCCTTTTCAGAAACGCGTGCGTAGTCCGGCAACCAATATTCGTGTGCTCTCGTTTGTTTATTTTCTTGCCTTTTGTGCGTCAGCCGAACGTCCTTGGCGGCGCTCAAGCGCTGTGTACACACATAAACCGGACGCCGCTTGGAGGGGGATAAGCTCTTCTCGCGTGGCCGCAGTGCCACCGTTCTCTTTAACTATACAGAAGGCAAAGGGAAAATATTTATCGTGTAGCTCCTGGCTCGCGGTGTTTACGTAGAACGAGTGCCTTCTGAAAGGACTTCGCGTCGCCGTGGTATCCTGGTTCGAGATGCCCGATCGTTCCTCCGTGTTCCTTGAACGTTTTCAGTGAGTGCGCTATCTTATCGGTTGCACTCACGATGCTGTGGACTCTTGTAAGAAGACTTTTCACAGGATGCGAGCTTTAGAAGGCAACACTAACGTGCGTGACAAACATCTTGTTACTCGAAACTAACCTTGCGCCTTTATGAAAAGCTTTTAGTGTTAAAGTTCACTGATTTTCAGTGCACGAAACGGTGACTTGGGTGGCTTAATTGTGCGTCCACTCTCAATAAAAAAAAACTATGGGGAATCTTCTCGAAGGAATCCCTGATGGGATGCCAAGCAGCACCGGTGCGCGTTGCGTTGACACGGTTGAAACGGGCGTCGACGCGGGTGCTGGACGTACGGTTCGAAGGGAAACTTTCTGTAGGGTTTACCCGAGCAAACGTTTGCTTGAAACGCAAAAACACGGGAAGCAGCACACGTTCACGACCCTTGCGCTCGGTTTCCTCAACTCGTGTATCGTCGGTGTTACCCATGCACCGTCAGTATTCTCGAAAGCAATTGGTGTTTTTGACTCGCACCTCGTCGGTGTCTCTGGTCTTTGACTGCCAACGCTTGTGTTTGACTTCCCTGACTCCCATCTCGTCGGTGTTGACGTCGCCATTCGCGAACCTGATTGGCTTCGCCAACCCTCGCCACGCTGGGAGAGGGACACGCACACTAGCAGGAATTTTCCCATGACGGCGTCCCGCCCGTCGGCGCAATGGCGCGGCAAGCAGCGGCGCGCTATTCACATTGTTGGCGCCGCGCGTGCAACCGCCGTCTCGCGGCTTCTCGCCCATGGATGGAGAGAGGCGGCACGGGTGCGATGAAGGCCACGTGTGAAGTGCGCTACACTTGCCGGCAACTTTTCTTGGCATTAGAGCGAAAGCTAAAGAGCCAAATTGGACGCATCCTACCACCAGTGAATTTAGTTCCACAACAGCGCCCGCATCTTCACCGTGAAATATAGTTCTCCCTTTATTTTCTACGTCGAGCAATTTGAGACAGCATGCAGCTCCCACCATTAAGATAGTCGTATTTGCTTTAATTTATTCGTTGTGACATCGCGTAATGCGTGAGTAAGTCCCGCCTTTTTACGTGCACTTCAAACGCTAAGCGGCGTCTGCGTGTACATGAAACGCTGGTGGTGCGCCCCCGTCACTTTCCATAGCATTACGAGGCGCACGCCAAAACGGACTACTTCCCGTAATGCTACAAGTGCAGAAGTTCCACCTCCGTAGCTTTCTTTTCAGTGCCAAGAAATGTTGTCGTCGAGTTTAGAGCGCTGGGAACGGTGGAGAGGAAGAAGCGATCGAACGTTGCGAGCGGTGAAGAGGGTGAAGCGAGGGAGATGACACGTGGAGAGCGGTGACAAGCTAGGGAGAGACGGACGTCAACGCGCGCACACTGCGAGGGAAGGGGTGACCTACCTGGCACCGCCCCAACACTTGCGGCCAGGGGAGCGCGATGTGGACGGAGGGACAGCGTTACAAAGGATAGTCAAAGAGCTGCTTAGCATGTATAAAAAGCGTATTTTATTATACCCTTTTTTCACAATTCTGGCTGCCCTCGTATACTACCTTAAAAGAAGTACGCAAACTCTCTTTGGTGATTATTGTGCTCTCTTTTAAGAGTCATGTGACCAAAAAAGAGTTTATATGCTTATTCAAAAAGAGCCGCATTTGTCGCAAGTCAGGACTTCCCGAAAGAAGTAACAACTAGCATTTTCTTGTTGTGAGAATGCATCCATAACAGCTACTTTAGACGACGCATTCAGCTTCTGCTATTTTAATTAATTGTGTACCATCGACAAATTTTCGGGCTTTTTTTCATAGCAAGTCTGTCTGCTGGCCTAGCTCATGTTTGCTTGAGGACATGACTTAGCCTTGAAGTAAAACAGTGTGTGAGGTGATGGAAGCATGTTCATATCTATCATAAATTAGGATGAAAGGAGCAAGTTGCATTGGCGATACATTTTGTAACATTGCACGCATTCGAAAAAAGATTGTTTGATCGCTGGATAGTTGCTATGTAACCGCGCTTGTATGTTGACTATTTATTTGTAGCTTAGCACCCAGATCCATTTAGTTGTAAGGGCCACGCGTAATTTCATTGTTTTCCTCCCTTTGTGTGTGTTTTATTTCGGTTGGGCGAATTACACGCGCCGAGACGTCGCTATAAGCACTTTGATATGTCACCGGCGCCTACCGCTCTCTAAAAGAATGGTCGATGACTAGTCTCGTTTGCTCGTTTCGGCACCGGCTCAACAAAGCTGTTTGAAAAATCTCCCCTGACTTCGCCGAAAAAATCAATATTATTGTGTTTTCGTGATCGTTTCGCTTTACTTTGTGTTTTGAACTTGGAATGTTACTAGAATAAGTACAAACATGAGCCGTGAACTGCTTCATACATATTTATTAATACAACACGCGAGCGAAAAGCAAACAGCTAAAAACTTGAAGATATGTTAAAGATGAGTTTGAAGCAAATGAAGAGAAATGAGATGTAGGCACCAACACTCATTGTGCTGGTGACTACATCTTGCTATCATTTTGCTATCTCTCTTGGCCCTCCCTTCCGCGCCATCATTTCCCTTTTCAACTACAGTGACGTGCTGCAATAAACGCGACTATACTAGGCTTTACTCTGTCTTCCTTCTTACGCTCGTTTCCTTTTCTACCGCTTGCTAGGGCAAATTACACACAGCTAGGTCATGTTTTGACCTCCAACTCTTTCTTTCCTTTCTGATTACCCTCGCTCACCTTTCCCAATTTTCGCCAAAAGGTGAGAAAGACAATACAACACATAACAATGCTAAAATATACATGGCGATGCTATGCTTTACCCTTTCTCATCGACGTTTTTCTTCTCCCCAACCTTGCCGTGCCTCGTTTTCCTTATTCTCTTTCCCACCTTTTTGCTATACATACCACAGCTGGCCTGCGAGGTGCTAAGTGACAGAGAAGAGATAACAGGAGATGACAGAAGAGTCAAGGCTGGGCACTATATTGCGATACAAGGGTATACTATAGTATCTCAGACATCTGTTGAGCACCTGAGTTTCTTTGTCGATATGCAATTCAAGAATGTATTTCTATCGAAGCAGCGAAATACCTTCAAGATTTGCCGAGTATATAGTGACACTGTACTGGACTTAGGTATCTCGTTACTTTTATGTTCTCGGAAATTATCGCTGATCGCACGTGTTAGCAAAATGGAAAAATAACCTTTTTCTGAGCTAAGCAAAGCAATGATGCACCACCGGTTGGTGACATGAGGAATGTGGTAAATGTCTGCCCACACGCACATATTGTTCCAAAAGTTTAAGCGCCCGGCACAGTTGACGGCGTAATAACGGAGGCAGTGCTGCCAGCTTTGCGAGTAAGTCGCTATTCCCCAAGATGATGCAGCAGCTCTAATTTTGTTCGGGGTCCAGCCATTCGGCAAGTTCGCCAGTCTTGCACGAAGCCGAATCGACACAACGTGTCTAGGAGCCAGACTAAGAAGCTGCTGTTGTCTACCATGGCTGCAGTCAACGAAACAGCCTCCTTTTTAGCAAGGCAGATTTTTTGGGTAAAATAAATGTATGCTTTCTCTCAATTCACTGGTGTTAGTTTGTGATTCGGGCGGTATGATTTACTTGCACGTTTCGATTGTCTGCAACATTACTCCCAGTATTATGCTGCACTTATTAAATCTCTTTGCGCAGAATCACCATCTTCGAGATAGGATGGGTTTCAGCATCTGCATCTGTCTTTGTACATCCGAATTCTGAGATGCTTTTCAGCCTTTTCTTGTACGTGTCTTCTAAAAATTGTCTTACGTGAAATACAAATGTATCCCATCATTTGTATTTGGGACTTCAAGCGAATGTGTTTCGATATCTGTATTTCTGAATACATTTATGAGTATCTCTACCCCACCCCGCATGATACATGAGACAACAGCTAAGACACCTACAGCTTCCCTCACTTAAAGGCGTCTAGAAGTATTCCAGAGAATATTAAGAAAAGCCACAGACATATCCTGAACTTCTCCCGTTAGGAGAACCTCCCATTTTTTTTCCGTCATCTCCACTACAGCGCATTAGACTGCAGCTTTGAAAGTCATGTACTGTATAAATGGGGATCCAAGTTAGGAGTAATTTCGACCTAATGATATTCTCTTAATTGCACTGCCGTCAGACACAAAACTGACCGAATTTCGCCTTCATCGAAGCATGACCGTCATGACCGGTTTTGAACCAGTGACCCTTGACAGCAGCCAATCACTGTTACCGCCTTACCAAGGAAGCGGGCGACACCTCATGTTAGTCCAGGTTTCGCCTGTGAGCGAGTAATGTAGGTGGACGTGCTATTTTGCAGTGTTGGATGCCTGTACCATTTACATAGCATTAAATTGAACTGCCGAGTTCAATTCAATTGTATCTTTTTTGTTCTCACCTTAATGTTTCTGCTATTGTTGTGCATCATGTAGATGTAGATGATTTGTTTTGTGATTATATTTCACAAAAAAGAATGTTGAATTCGTTTATCGCTAAGATCCGATTACACTGCAATCGGCAAACGGAACCGAAGTGTCCCTCGTACGCATTACTCGGTGGTGTTCACCGCTTGATGTGTATTTTCCTAGCTAACTGAAGAGCGCCATCCGTTCAAAGCCCTCATGCCCTAACGGCGTGCGCTTGCAATGTACGAGTCCTCATAATGACCGTTTTCAGTGGGCCTTCCGAAAGGTTGACTCTGGCTCTCACATCAAAGGGAAAAGAAAACTAATGAAGCGGCCGGGAATGGGCAGCTCGAGAGAGAGTGCGGCTGATCAGATCAAGAAAGTGAGGCTTGTTTTAAGGCCTAACGCGACCTCTACTTGCGCATCGACGCAGATGGATCCAGGGAGCAGAGGGCCTAATTGGCAACGTCTATTGTTCCTTTTACGTATGACGCTTTTAGATTTTTTTGCTGTTTACGGCCTCAAGTAGGTCATGCATATATAAAGGCCATCCCGTGCACGCAATCTCCATCTGTGTGCTTTGTTTTTTCGGCTATATATTGTCTTAGGGCAAAGATGAGGAAAGCGGAGGAGAGATCGCGGAGCCTTTATCGTAAACGAGTTTTAGTCAGGCACCATATACGAAGCAAGTAGCTGGAATGACTTGGATAGCTCAATGAGATGACTTAGAGCTTTCGCTTGTGAATCGTCTTTCGTTTCCGAGATGGACACTGAATGTCAGTGTTCATTTGGATGTTTCACACACGAACGCAGACAAAAAAAAAACAGTGTCACTTTTTCCCTTGTCTTTGACAGCCATTGTTCATAGGAATGCGAGAATTTCCAATTTAGCAAAGCTAAACCGGGTCTTCGTACCCGTCGTGCTATCTACGCATCGTGTGGCTACGTATGACATCGAAAAATATCATGTACAGTTTTATGTGTCAGAGGTACAGTATATACAATCATGAGGCTCGCCGAAGTAGAGGGCTCTGGAAGTTTTCGGCATCTGGTGTTCTTTCATGTGCGCTGATATTGCGTATTACCAGGGCCTTTAGCATTTTATTTCCATGAAAGTGCAACCGTCGCAGCTGGAGTGGAACCCGTGACCTTCAGGCCAGAGGACGAACACCGTAAAAATTACACCGCCGCGGCGCACAGTGTGGCACAAATACCTTTTACATATGCATAATTCTCTCTCTGCTTGCCCCGGTAATCACAGCACTGCAGACTGTCAGCGTTTCATTTTCCGTATCTGTCCACTGTTCTAAAAGATTTAGGTGAGCGCACAAGCCAGTCGTTAGGCCAAAGCACAGATGAAACGAACGTAATAAAGGATTTTCAGTTCGCGTATGTCACTTTCCTGCCGGAACCTCACTCCACGAACAAAAAGTACTCCGGCTTTCATGTACGTGCCTTGTTGAATACTTAGGCCTAACGGCGCGCACGGCCCCCTCTTCTGTATAGTCTCAACCGGCTCTTCAGCCAGCCGTAGGCGCTGTGAAACAACTCACGACTTAAATAATTGCGGGAGAAGTTGGTAAGTTTAACTAGACCTCTGGCAAAATTACCATAAGCGCTGGCCACCTCGGCAGGTTTTCATTTGCGACTGGTTCAGAGCTAGCAGTCTGCACGTGGCTACACCACCCTGAAGCGCTCTCCGGATCTCAGTGGTTGTTCAACACAGCGCGTAGCAACAGCACGGAGTGTTCCACAGAACGCGCGATCACTGCGCGTGTATACAGCCAGTTGCCGCAAAGCGCGCCCGGCCACCATCACTCTCCAGCGTGCGATTCGTCATCGGGTCCAAAATAATGCAAAATAAAACGCAATAACGTGGTAAGCAGATAAGAGTAGCGTAGTGGGCCTTCCTTCATTTTAATGAGCAACCGTCAACGAGTGCGCGCCCTGAGCGAATGCTCACCCTTTGGGCGCATCCGAATGCTAGTTCAGATTAGAGCTGGAGAGCCGATTACTGCTATGAGTAATGCGCAGGCGAGGCGCTTTTCGGGCGTAGGCAAACTCCGCGGCCTCGCAGGCGAATGCCGTGCCCGACGGGGTTTGTAACGCGCCACTCTTCGCGTACGACCTTTTTCAACCTCGCTATACGCTCTATATTTTCCGTCTCTTTTCCGTGACGACTGGTTTAATCTTTGTGAAAGCACGGGTGCCTCTGGCAACCGGTGTTGTGCGTCAACTTCCCTCACGCGGTTAACGCGGGAAAAGATCGTGGTATGTGCGCGGGAAAAAAAGTGTTCCCTTTAATGGGCGCCGAGGATTGGGCTCTAATTCACACAAACGGGGCTATCTAACCTTTTCGTTGATTTGCACTCCTCAAAGAGTGGTTCTTCCAAAGTTTGTTTTAGAATGTGTTTCTCTTTTCTTGAAGAGTAACAGAAATGCGTCGCCTGATTAGTCAAATCTCAAAGATCGTGATAAGCGTGTGGAAAACATGTTCCCTTTATGGTTGCCGAGGATTGTGCGCTGATCCACACAAACGCGGCTGTCTAATTTTTTCTTTGATTTGAACTCCCAAAAGAGTGGTTGTTCCGACGTTTGTTTCAGAAAAGATGTTTCACTCTTCTTGAAAATAAATGCGTAGCCTTGTTAGCAAGTCCAAACAACAATGCCCGATGAGACATTCCTCCCCCCAGTAAAATGTGAAGCAGCATGAACAGGATGTATAAACTGAAAAATACAACTTTTTCCCTTTTTTTTTGTCGCGTACTATTCAACTATAGGCATAATAATTGCCGGTACAGTTGCTGCACATTTACGAGATTTGCGGCGAAAACTTTCGCTAGTTATGTACCTCTGTTGCCTTCAGTGTTCGTTGCGAGTGAGAGCATTAAGAGTTGCGCTTTTTACGATTGCGTGATTTTCGATCAATCTGTTCTCAATTGTGAAACCTGAAGCTACAGTCGCCCTGTACGTAGTAAGCGTTAAAAAACCATTCAAGTTTTCTGTCCGGAAGCATCGATGTTATCTTCTCCAGAGACGCTTAAAAATTATTCATAGTGTCCTTAAAACTAAAATCCCTACAGAAATATTATCACATATTCTCACTACTTCCTTCAACACCAAATCATCAGAAAGTCATTCAAAACACAGGCGCTGCTATTTGTTTTTCACATGAAAGATTGAACAAGCCTGTCAAATATTGACGGACAGATAACAACCATACATCACACTGATGCACGATTGTGCTTTGGCTGTGCGTGAAGTTTAGATTGTTTCCTCTCGTACAAATCCCTCTCTTATTTCACTTCAAGAAATTTCATTCTTCTCTCTATCCCCGTCTGAATGCTGTAGGTAGGTTTGTTCATATAGACGGCAGCAAAATACGAAGTATTTCTTAGGAATCTATATGGAAAAAAAAACAGCACACTGAACGACCAGGACACAGAAAGGGAACAACGTCTGCGCTCAATAATGTTTCACAAATAAGTTAGCACTCTGCGTAGAGACATTACTGCAGCGTTTATATTTCCCGACAGGCAAGAAATCATCATTCTTACAAAGTCGTGGCTGGTGCTACGTGGTGAGGCGCGGTACTGTGAAGCATTTAGATGAGTGCCACGGAGGTAGCAAATTTGCTCAATGCTAGCGAAAGGGTTTCTGTATAGGGAACCCTCTTACCTTAGGGTAACACCGGTCCTCGCTCGGAACACTGTTCTCTAAATAAACGTTTATTTCTCACTCTTATGTTTTTTACGTGGACCTTAGGAAAAGAGGAGGGGGCGGGGAGGAAGGCTGACAGCAATACAGGGTGGTCGAACAGAAAGGAACTTTGGTTGGCTACCGTGTACAGGGGAAGAGGTCCCTTAATCACAATCTTTTCCTCACCTCGTCAGTATCTCTATTTTTTTTTTTCAAAACAGTTGAAGAGTCTCATATGGAAGGGGAAGAATGCAGCAAAGTATATTTGTTCCAGCTCCGAACAGCAGAGAAACAGTTCACTGGAAGTCAAAAAGGTTATCCCACCGCATTTTAATTATTACGTTAGTTCAAGTATTACTAGATGCCCGCGGAGAAACAAGTGCTAGGTTTCAAAAGAAGCATTGAACAGCTTGACGTGTTTCCTTTAGGTACATTATAAATCAAACACCTATATATAAACGGCACCAACTTTAGGTGCCTGAAATTGAAGATTGCGCACCCTTCTACACGCAGGACGCGGCAGAACATTACGTTTATTTTAACCTATACTTGGAGCCCCCAATTGTGCAGCATTTTGTTTCTTCTGCATTTTCTTTTCAGAATTCATCGTCAGAGGAAAACGTTCGGGCAGGTTTGGACGACAGCAGCAGCAGAATGGTTTCTGAGCGAGGTAAGGCCTATATCTCTTCGAGACCTGAGGGAGTCACGTTATACCTTCTTTTAGATGATAGATTCAGCTAGCTGCATCAATGGATTAGCCTAATATTATTATTATGAAAAGCAGAAGTCGCAGTCGCACTAAAGAAAAAAAAACGAACGTTGATGCCTACGCAGTAATGAACAATATACCATCGCACCAGCGAAATGCGTTATAGTCACGATACCCGGCAAGTATTGCCATTTGTGTGGACGCTGCGACCACCCTGCACCGAAATAAAGCTACCGTGTGGGCGTCCAAAGGAAGCGGAAAATACAGATACAAAGAAAGTGCTATGTAAAAAACGGCCAGCGAGGGTCGAGGACGCTGCGCAATTCACAATATAGTGCAGCGCCTCTCTCGGGCAAAGAAACGGGAGTGGTGTAAGGGTAAAGGAGTCGTCCCTGCTCACCGCATTGCTATTTCGCGTTATATGGCGGCGTCCAGAGAGACGTTATAATTTCCTATCTCCGTGGGTCGTACTTTTCGCGGTGCGACTGCCGTTGGTGCACGCGATCCAATTTCCGCATCGGTCGATGGACGCACCACGTCCTCGTCGCGGTGGTAGCTCTCCGGCTGCGGCCGAAGCGACTTTCGCGCACTTTCTGTGCTCGGAACGCATGAGTAATGCATGCAACGAATGTCAATATTTCTCGGCCAATACCTATACCGTCGGCATGGCGGGAAACAAGGTTTGCTTTTTGACGTTGTTTTTTTATTTCTAGCGATATGGAAATGTTATTTATCCGCGTTTGTTTCGCATGTGACGAGTGTACAGGGGTTCACTTGTTGAATAAGTTGACAATCGTAGAAATGCGCGCGAGGGGTGGAGCTGTACTCGCTCAAGGATGTACGTTGATTAAGTTAAATAGCATGGTTATGGCTTCACTAGCTGTTGACGACAACGGCGACCGAAGACCTCTGAGGCCCAATTCCGAGAACTGAGTACTTCCAACCTTTACCACCAGAAAGCCACGGACAGAAAGTAGGCTATTCTGAGATAGTTTTAGTTTTTTTTTATGTTTTTTGCCCGTCTTGAAGCATGTTGTCTTTTGGAATCAGCTAACCGAAGATTCGGGTGAAGAGGGGCTACATGGATATGATGACACCTTGTCGTCTCTAATGGTTATTTCGGAACAGTAGCTCGAAGAATCGCATGAACGGCGACGGATTAAGATGTGACACTGTTCTCAATTATGCACTACCAAGTGGCAGCCTATCAGTCTGTTCTTTTCAACTTTCCTGTAATTAAACTTTTCTGCGCAAGCCTACGGAGGCGAGAATCGAAACATTGCAGGGAAACAGCGCGAAGTATGAAAGACGAGGCAGAGAAGGGTGCGTACATCAGCACAAATATACGTGATCCTCTTTGCCTAATCTTTCATCCTTCACGCTGTTTCCCTTTGTCGTGCAGCCAGAAATGTGTAATAGTAAGCATAATATTTACGGTGCTTGTCTTACGTTCTTGTCAAATCCTCAGAACGTGCATGAAGACATATGGAACTCACTGCAATATCTATCGATAGTATAAATAATTTAAAAGGTTACATGCTTATGAAGTGGATGTGTGGCGAAGTATAACAGTGTGAGTGCAAAGTAAAAGACATCCGACAGGAGTGTAGCAAACGAGGTGGTTTATTTTTAAGTATTTACCGGACGCTACTTTACTATTTAGAGTGAACCTGTAGCGCATCCTAAGCGCCCGTGGGAGCGTGAATGTTTTGAAATCTTGTTTGCGAAAAGCTGCCTCAGGTTTTTTATTTAGGTAAAAAACCTTTTTGGCTTGTTACTTCAGTGTGCATCAAAAGCCATTTTGGAAAATGAAATGGAGATATTATCAGTGTGAATCAGCCTTCAAGTTTATTTCAAACTTGTTGATAGCGTAATTGATAGTCATAATAATAGTCACTTTATATAAACGCCTTTTCACACAATGGTATTGCCACATTCCTTCCCCAAGTTTTGTTATGGACCCGCCGTGGTGGTCTAGAGCCCAAGGTACCCGGCTGCTGACCCACAGGTCGCGGGATCGCATCCCGGCTGCGGCGGCTGCATTTCCGGTGGAGGCGGAAATGTTGTAGGCCCGTGTGCTCAGATTTGGGTGCACGTTAAAGAGCCCCAGGTGGTCAAAACTTCCAGAACCCTCCACTACGGCGTCTCTCATAATCATATGGTGGTCTTGGGACGTTAAACTTCACATATCAATCAATCAAGTTTTGTTATCGGCCCGTTGCAGTGCAAGTAATTCGCAGAGCAAACGGCGCCCGCAGTGTTCGAGGCTACAGCAGATAGTTTTGTTAAGACTACGTGCACAGTGCGAACGTTAGAGATTATTCTGAAACTGACGTGGTCACTAGTGATAGCGCTGAAATATTTGACAGCACATGTATAAACGCTGACACAATTCAGCGTTAATCAGTTAATCGGTGTCCAACGCTCTGTTCGCCGCTATCAGTGCCACTGTGCATCGCTGTATTCTGACCATCCGTTTACCGGCCGCAAGTTCGGCCGAAGTCATCAGTTTCACTCTAAACAAGCCGCCTCTTCCTTCATCAGCGTCACGACACCGTGCCAGTATCGCTTTCAATGAGCCATTTCCTTGAGCGACTCAATATGATAAATATGATGGTTTTGCGTCCAAACTACATAGACTATGAACATGCGGGACACTGGAGGGAAAGATGCCGGGAATTCTGACCATCCGTTTTTTTTTTCATGTGCACCCACGTCTAAGTACACGGTCCCCGAGCAATTCGCATCCATCAAATTGTTGCTGCAACGGCTGGCATAAGGATCCAATGTTTTGAAGAAAAAAAATTAGACTACAAGCAATGCGTTTCTTTTGCGTGTTCACAGTAACACGTTATTCTTACTTTGCTGCGTACCGCTCAAGTAACTAGTGATGATGGGTGATATGACTATAGAAAACAACTCAACTTGCATTAGTAAGTAGTAGCAAAGAAGACATCATCATCCTGATCATCATCATTATCAGCGTGACTACGCCCACTGCAGGGCAAAGGCCGCTCCCTTGTTCCGCCAATCAACCGGGTACTGTGCTTTCGGCTGCCACGTTGTACCTACAAACTTCTTGGTGTCATCTTCCCACCTAGTTTTCCTTCTCCCCTCACGCGTCTGCCTTCTCTCCGAATCCAATTAGTTACCCTCAATGGCCAGCGGTTTTCCTGCCTAGCACTGAACGGGAAAGCAAAGGAAATAACAGCACTCGATGAGCGGGTACATATAGCTACATAATTCGTATGGTTATTGATCCAGCGCTTGTACCGCTTCAGCCTTTGTAGCACCTGTTGATTTCTTTCCCCTGTTTCTTTAGCCTCACAGCGAAAACCACACTATGCTCGCATAGGTGGTTTCATTAATCAGTGTGACTGGTGTGGGTGTACCAAAGAATCAGATTAGTAGGCGAGACAATAGGCAGTATTGAAAGAAAGTTCAAAAAAGGTATAGACAGCTTCAAACTGCTTTGTGAAAAAGCCCTATATGAATGTCATGTAGCGGAAGAAGTCTTGTGAGTGTATGTAATATTGCGTTGTGGAATCCTAGAATCGGAACAGGCATAGGCGTGGGCAGGATTCTCCTCAAGTGGTGGCGAAAGTTCGTCGTCGGGCCCCCCTCCCCCCTCCATGATACGTCAATGCATGGGGCAGAGTTGCGCCCCTCATACCCATTATGTCAATGCCTGCATGGGGCAGATATTGCACAGCCACTCTTAGGTGATCTGGAAGTGAGAGGCGGAAGGGGGGGGGGGAGCGCCCCTCCCCTGCCCCCTTCGTGCGCACGGCTATGGGAACTGGTGTAAAAAAAAAGTGAACTGCGCAACGAGTGGGTGAATGTAAGCTGCCAACCCAGTACAAGGTGTGCAGCTGCGCATGTGAAGGGGGGCTTTACGAACGAGCAATGGGTGCTACGTCAATTATTGAAAAAAAAACAGCTATGAAGTAGTGGGCACTTGGTACTGTACATACAGAGGAAATTATATAATAGCCTTAAATGACCAATGCTGCGCACATAAACGTCATTTTCAGTGCAGCATGGCTGAGGGCGTTTCGCACGCGACTCCATAATTCCGTCGCGCTATGCTCTCGAATGCGTTCTGCTCTTTAACGACGTGCAATGCTGAACTGAAACATGGCGAGGAAGCCGGCTGTAGGCTACAGATACGCTGCTCGTAAAGCTTAAATAATATCTGGGCAGGATAAGATGATGAGTGACGCTGCAGTGAATGTCAACGGAAAATTCGACCATGTGCAGGGTGTTCTTTAACGTCCACTGACATTGTACAGCACGTGGGACTCAGCCAATTACCTCCGCCAAAATGCGACTGCCATGACCGAGATCGAATCCGCGACCTTCAAGTCAGCAGCCGAACGCCTTAACCACTGGTCCGCCATCGCGACCTCGCTGGTAAAGGTTTTCATAACAGCTCGAACGTATATGAAATCAGGAGCACCGCGTTATGCAGCTATCAAAATACGGCAGTATTATGCAGGAAGCGAAGAAAAGAAAGATACAAAAGAAAGACAGACGATCTTGGCGATATGAGATGGATAATCAATCATCATTGCAGGCCACGAGCTGACGCGTCATAAGCGCGGCTCGAGAAACGCCAACTCATTATCCGATAAGCACACCACTGACACGAGCGCCCACACTTGCCACCCGTGTTGGCTCAGAGCTATCCCTGTGGACTTTCTTTTGCTGAACGTGTCATGATATGGTGTAAACAATGTTGCGATGATTGATTGAGAAAACCTCTCTTGGGACAATGATGTAAATGAGCTCAGCAGTGACCTTTGCAAAGCATTAGGCTCTGTATAAAAAATCTGCAGTCTTATATAACTACCACTAAAGAAATCAATGTGCTACCTCGTATTTTTACTGAAAGATCGTTATTGTACAGTACTTTGGGAAACAACAACTGCAAAAAGTTACGACAAATTAATAAAACTTCTAAAAAAGGCACTAGGAAGTTTCGAAAGGTATCACGGTAGGCCGTGAAACTTACCCACACACAATCGTTTTGACAAGCACCTATTGATGAAAGAAAATCAAATTCACTATTATTGATTACTATTGTTCACAAAAAAGCAAAGACTCAATGTTGGTGGTATATCGATTTCAACTATACGGTATCAATTACGCCATCAAACAACAATGCCACCGCTCATGCGAGCCAACTACGGACGGCAGGACCTACAATATCAAATACCCCGGCTATTAAACATTGTAAGGAGTGACAGAGACTTTTACACACCCCGTTTCAAATAATATGTAAAAAAAAGCTTTCTATTACAATCTGCGGTAACTTATAAATTACCTTTTATACACCGTTAAGCATGTTCTTTTTTTTGGTTTATAGTACATAAAGTTTAAAGCTGCATAATTTTATCCCTTTAGGTATATAATCTTGAACTGTTTAAATGATATGTTTCTTTCATGCGGTGTTTCGTAAGAGATGTTTAATTTTATGAAGTGTTTGTATGATATTTTTATTTATCATAAGGAGTTTCTATATTATATCGCTTCGTGAGGTATTTGCATTTTTGTTCTCAGGAGGTATTTGTATGATGTGAAACTATGTTGCTTTATTTGCATTTAAACTTGGGTACATATCAATGCTTCATCGCTGTGCATGCATCAAAACCATGTGTATGCATGCCGAATGGGCAAAGAAGTAAGAGCCCTTGTCAGGCCACATGGTCTTTAGATTTTACTCCTCTTTCTATAAACGAAAGAAATAATATACAAAAGCAATAAAAAATGAGAAATCATGATATCAGCACTAGTGAAACCAAAGCTTTCTGTGTGGGAGTCAAGTATTCAGAGAACCACGCTAGGTCTCTATATTGCTTTGGAAAAACACCATTATCCTGCCTGCACTTCGGGTGAAGCTTCGAATATGGCCGCAGTGCTGATTATCTAATTGTGTTAATATTACAAACGTACTGCCATAGATACAGGTGTCACGTCGAATTACCGTTGATAGTAAGTAAACGCCCTTCACTTAAGTTAGTAGACGTAGCACTATTCAGGGCTGCTATACTCGTAACCAGAGGCGCTGCATATCCCCTTGCAGCTTCTGCTGTTGGTATTACCTGTGCTGTTTTTGGCTTCATTACACAACTGTGACCAACTGGTTATATAAAACACATGCGACTGTTCAACATATGCTTGCGTGTAAAACATAAGTATATATCGTTAGCGTCATTTGGAGACGTTCTGCTCAATAAAAATTGTACACCACAGTCACCTTCCCTCCGCATGCATCGCAGCAGCGCATAACATCCGATGGTACGTGGGACCTGCCAAATATTTTTTCTTGCTTTATTTGTCTTTTTAGGCTTTATTAAGCGTGCGAAGTGATGTGAGACTCACACGACGAAAGCATGCACGGACGAACACATGCGTACTTTGCCAGGACGTAGGTACAGTGGTCTATAAATATGTTCATTAGTGAAGCAGCACCAGCGTACTTTAGCGTGACCACGCATAACATTTGCCTGTTTATTCACATACACGCGCTTTTTGTAGGGTTCCGCCACCCCTCTCTTTTTGTAATCTTTATTAAAATACCAAACAGTGGTGCGTGCGTGCTCCGTAAGTTAATTTGCATCACTTCATTGGTGCTATATCACAATGATATCTGTTTACGTGTACAGTTTCATTGGCAGATCGCACATTGCATAGACCGATATAGCCATACCGTACGAAGTTTCCTTGTTGTAAATAAACAGAGGAGCATTTCATTGACGCAGGAGCAAAGAAGCTACAGATACAGCAAAGAAAATTTAAAGGTAACTGGCTGTTTGAAAAGGAACAAACACAAAATTAAAAATATCATAATCAAAGCCCTTGAGGCGCTCTCGTTTTATAGAGTGCTTACTCCGTGTTTTCATCGGCAGTTTCCAAGTCCACTGAAAAGGCGTGGCTGCAGGTTGTGCCGTTCTTTTTTATGCATTTTCGCAAAACCTTTTCTAAGTGAACGTCGATGCACATAGAAGAGCTCCTCTTCTCGTTAAACGTGGCTGCTGGCTAAGCGGTGATAAGAAGCGAGGCGACAGTAGACGAAAAAAAGGTCTGACCTCGCGACGAGAAAAAAAAAACAATTCTAGCTGCCTTTGTGACGCCTAGAAACGCCTACAAGGGTGGCCATGGAAAAGTATATCTAGAGCGGCGACGGGCTGCTGCGTAGAAAACAAAGCGTTTGCTTCCGTGCGTTGCCCGTTTCATGATCTTCTCCTGTGCTATTATTTTATTCGCCCCTCTATTTCTACTCGATATCTCTTCTACAGTTTTTCTACAAAGACAATTTTAGCGCTTCTTTGTGGGCTGCCGTAACGCACGTGGGTTGGCAGCTAATCTTCGCTAGCACAGGCATCATGGTACTCGAGCTCACAGGTATAATGTTTACGCTTCCATTACCACTAAGTGGACTGGTTAGTACATGTTGGGAATCCAAGGCAGGACGGTTTGTATGCACAGCTTTTAAAAAAAAACAGGTAAATATATTCCACACGTAAGGTTTGGTACAATGGCCTGGCGCGATGTGGCTCGCACAGCTTACCTAGTACTTGTGCCGCAGTGGAGAGAGAAGAAAACAAGCAAAGAGAGAAACAGAAAGATGTGAATGACGTAACAGCTAGGTCAGCTATTAGAAGTGATGCAGGGAGGAGAGAATTTCATTCACCAGGACTAACGTAAGTAAGTTATCCAGTTAGTATATCTAGTGCGTGTGGTGCTTGAGGCTCTTGAGTTTGCACTTCTAGTAGGAGAAATAGGAACCATAACGACAGGCTATTAGCGAATAATAGGTTGTAGCTCTCATAATAATAATAATAATAATAATAATAATAATAATAATAATAATAATAATAATAATAATAATAATAATAATAATAATAATAATAATAATAATAATAATAATAATAATAATAATAATAATAATTATAATAATTATAATAGTAATAATAATAATAATAATAATAATAAAATATGTGGGGTTCTAAATTTTTAAAACCACCATATGATTATGAGAGACGCCACAGCGGAGTTTCGGTCACCTGGGGTTTTTTAACGAGTTCACGAATCTGAGCCCACGGGCCTACAGCATTTTCGCCTCTATCGAAAATGCAGCCCCCGCAGCCGGGATTGCTTGATATTCTTATTAGTTGATTACTGAAAATTAACTTGCAAACTTTTATCGATGTGTATATATGCTAAAATGCCTATCTTTTTCTCCGCTACAACTGGCAACATTACCTTATTAAAGTTGGACTAACCAGGAATTATCAGCGATATTCACTAGTTAAAAAATAAGCTGAAGGCTGTAGATTTTGTAAAGTAATAATGCAAAATTTTTCAGCCTGTGCGAAAATGTGGTGCGTACAGAGGATATTTAACTATTACAATAATAACTCTCAAAAGCGAGTAAGAGAAGAAAGAAATGAATGCAGGGAGCACGTTGAATTTGCTGTTCAACCAAGCTGAATGTTGATAAATTTATTCGCATATGGTGCACCTCAGCGGGAAACTACATAGCATCGTTTCACTCGTAAGATTGCTTGATGTTCGTCCAGTTAGTTAACGCGCGTGTTTTTTCTATTCTGTCATCGTCGAAGTGCTGCCTTCGTGGAATGGGGATCAAAAATGCGTCCTCGAGTTTGGTGCGCGAAACCTGATCTTCTAAGCTGAGATGTTGCACCTGAGCTTCTAAGCTTCTGAGCTCAGGTGTCAGGTTTTCATGACGGACCCGAACCTTCGCTATAGTTTCAACTAGTTATGAAAGTAATACCAGAATAAGTTGCACAAGCGAGTCTGGGTCGCGGCATCTGGCGTGCCTGCAATAGCCGTATGAACATTTCGAAAAACTTTCTTTTTCTTCTTTCTTTTTCTTTTCTTTCTTTCTTTTTTCTTTTTTTTCTTTTTTTCTTTCTTTTGGAATCGGGTCATATCTTCGAGCTCTGAAGAAACAATTCATTCACCGTGGGCACACGCCACTAACGCCTGACGTCATCACTGCGGTGAACGTCGCGCCACTAGAAGTCTTCTATTGCATGGGTAGCCCAGAATACAGCTCCATCGCCGCAAAAAGAATTCGCGTTAGCGTACCCGAACGCATGTGTCGTGAAAGGAATTTGTGGCGGATGCCGAATATTGAGAACACGTGGTAGTTGACTTACGAGACAACGCCGAAAAGCTGCAACTGGCGCCATAAAATATTCACTTTCCACGTCGCTTCGAGCCGAGCTATACCGTCTTGGATGCGGCATTCTTTCGGCGCCCCCACGTGTGCAACCTATACCCTGGAGAGATGCGGGAAATGTAGAAGACGAAACTTCTAAAAAGATAAGTAAGAAAACGCATTATGCCGAAGAAGGGAGCCCAATGCGAGTGGATCGTGTGCTGTTCGTAAATGATAAAAGGGGTTACTATTAAAGGATAAAAAAAAACAAAAAAAACTGTCTGCTCTGGCTTAAGGGCGCGCAACCCTATTTGAAGTTGTGATTTAAAGTGCCAGCGTTACGAACGGAAGTTTTGTAAAGTCAGAACGACATTGAAGCTCAGCAAGAGGCAGTGAAACTGAGTTGTGTACACAAAGAAAAGTGGTTATATAGATGGCTGCGGGAGCCATAAACGCTTCTGGAAATGGTTTTCGGTAATGAAGCTGAACAACATGTATGAACGGGGCCTTCAAAGGTAGTCGCACCGCCTGCTTTTAGTTCCCGTGCCTCCCCTCCCCCTTTTTTTTTTGTGACTAAAACTGACTGGGTTCCTTTCCTACGGCTTTTTGTTTTTAGTTCTATCATTTTACGAAGCTATTTGCTCGGGATTCCCAGTGTCCACGTGGTGTCATCGGTTAGGAGCGAAAAGAACAGCGATGTCTGGGAGCTTAAAATGGATAACTGCAAATAAATAGATAATGAAAGTATTACGTTTAAATTAGAATAGCAGCCAGATCTTTTGAGTAGCATGAAGGTGTTCAACAGCAAAGCTACACCAGGGCTTGGTACTCTCCCAGAAAAAAATAAGAAAAAGAAACTCTACGAACAGCACGTAGCGCAAGGGTCTCTTCACGCAGGGAATATATCGCGTGGCTGAAGTGTAGAATCGTTCTAGGCGTCAAAACGTGTGAAATACGCAATGAGTTGGTGTTTCGAAAGGCGAACTGTTACAAAGCAATGAGAAAAAGGTTAATTATCATCACTGACAGTCTCAGCAAAGTGCGTAGCCGCACAGGTGCGCTTGTCCTGCGCTCAGAGGGTACTCCACTATAGTTCGCGAGAAGAGGAATATTGGTGTGTTGGCACTTCTCAACGGTACTTGCAGTAGACATTCTAGAATACTTTGAGATGGCCAACATTGCGCACACAAACCTTCGTTTTCTTGCGACACGGTTAAGCTGTCCACCTCGAAATGAAGCGGGGCTAGCGATTGAGAAGACGTAGCGAACGGGGCCTGATTACGCTATCGCGTTCTATACCACTGAAGACGAAGCTCAGGCATCATCTAAAACCTACCTAATACACATTTACTAACCTTGCGCTGTGCCTTAAGTTGGACTGAAATATTAAAAGGCCGGAATCTTCAGCAACTAATAAGATTGATTATATTAATAACATACAACAGTTAATAATTAATACAACAGTTAATAATTTTTATACAACAGATCATCTATGATTTCCGGCTGCTTCATGCTTGAATCTGGGCAGCGCGTTTTGCAGAAATTGCGGCTTCAGCATCGTTGGTTGTGAGCGAAAAACCATCACGTTTTCAGAGACCGAGGAATTGAGAAAGACGCAAAGTAACAAACATTTAAATTTACGGTGCAGAGTGCGGATACAACCCAGCACGTTTGCGTGGCGATCAAGTCTTGTCTTGTCGCCTAGATCTGTTCCACCACACAGTCGCGCGTCTTTTTTTTTATTTATGGTTAAACGTCTCACACAAGTGAACAAGAGAATTATATATCATGCAATGCACAAGCACCAAGACAGAAATACCACGCTTGTCAAGCCCTCCTAAAGGCATCGGGCCATAAAATTATCTCACAGCGAGCAGGGCTGCTACTTTTTCTAAGCATGAAGGAACACATTCCTTTATTTTTACTACCTCGGTAGGCATACAGCCACGCGTCTGCTCTGAAATACAGCGAAGCCAACTTCTTCTGCTTGGGAAAACAGTGAAAAGAACTTTCACGCTTTGCCAACACACACCTCTTGTATAGATCCTCTACAATACAAAGTGTATTATTGCAGCGATTTTGTGTCATACAAGCGATCGGGCGCCAAGACATGTGGTTTTAATAATGATTTCAATGCTTAAAGCCGGGCACCCGTTACAAAAGGCACTCACTACTGCGTGTAATCTCCTAAGATCACGTAGTGCGTGCATGAAAATTTTGAAAACATTTTACGCGCACATTGCCAGAGGTTGAAAGCATGCTACCCATTACACAGAATGCAGCCATATGCGAAAGTTTCACTGGCACACGCCACTTTCAACTTCATCGATTGAATGGTAGTCATCCAGAATTTAGAATTCTCCAGTAACATCATACAATAAAAAGTATGCACTAAGTGGTTCAAGTGCGCCCTACAAGGACAGAATAACGCTATCGCGTTCAACTCTTAAAGCATATGCTTACAGATCTTCCGATTTTTGAAGGCAAAAGTTACCCAATTCATAAAGGCGATAGTCTTTCTTAGGGTGCGCATTTGTGTTTCAGGACAAATGTTCGACAATTTAGAGTACGATCTATTCTACTACGGGAGAGTGATACAAGCCGTTCCAGCTCAAAGCAGTTCTATTAACACAGACTACGCAGACATATTGGCCTGTCTGTCTTTAGTTTGGTCTGCCCGTTGAATGATTAATTTTACCCCTTTCTTAACGGCCTCCCACCTCGATCTGGTAGATGCTCGAGAGCACTGTCAACCAAAAATCAAATATTGCGCGTATTCGAGGCGTAACAACAATACGTGTTTGATAGTGTGTATTTTTATTCAGAAAATGCATACATAAGTATTTAGCAAGATCGAAGTATTTATTGCACTGCGATGAAAGTGTGGCGCTATGCACAAAAAAGCGGGGGTTTCATATACTTCACAAAACACTAAAAGAAACTTTCACTAAACGACCCGGTGATGCCACCTATCAGTGGCTCTGCGCTTCTAAAAAAAAAAAAAAACTTTCGTTTCTTCGTATTATATAAGGCCATATCTCACAGCAGCGCTTTCAGACAGACGACTGTAGTCTCTCGACGTCTTTCACAGGGAAGCTCGAAAGTAGGCGGCTAATTATTTATTCGGTTTTTCTCATGCGAGCCCAGCATAGACAAAACGGACTCGCCGGCTCGCGCACCACAGTGCCACGCTTGAGAGAAACGCTACTCGGACTGCTCGCTTCACTCTGGCCTCAGCGTCTTTTTACCGAGTCCATGTTCACAGGTCACTACATGATGAGTTACTACAAGCTTTCACTTTTAAAATACCCCCATATGTATTGCTACATAACACGGGGTAGGTCAGCTGTAATGTTGTCCAATGTTTTCACGAACAGCCGTGCTATAACGTCGGCAGTCTGAAGCTTGAATGACACCTTTACGGTAAATCGCTGCATTGTTTCGCATGAATTGTTTACTGTGCTTTGCGACATCTTTGAAGCGTCATTGTGCAGTCATCGACTGGGTTATTTTGTGCTATTTTTATACATTTATTTAGTATGTTAATTATATATGAGACAATAAAAGCGGGGAACGCTCACGCTTTGCCTCAATGCCTCCTTTTCGACTTGGGCACTGCTAGAAATGGCGTAGCAATAGCCTCTTCTTTCGCCAAATCAAAATTATGTCATTCGTGCTCAGCGAAATCAACAAGGCCAACAATCAACAATAAGTTCTGAAATAAAAATAGAAGTACTTTGAAAAAATGTATTATCACGGAATGAAATAAACAAGTGAAAGAACACATTAAGAAGATCTGAAAGGTTGCGAATCTCACGGCTGGCTTCATGCTGTAACTATTCGGCTTTTCTGTATTTCCCTTTGACCAGGCTTCACGCTTGAGAGGTTGTATAAAAATACCCTACATCGTAACTTAATCTGAGCACACCCGGGCCGTGCGGTAAAACAAAGAAACGGCGCATGAGTCAAAACAGTTGCCCAGCTCATCAACATTCGCAAACATTGAGGATAGCGAAATTTTTTCCCTTGCAAAGCTTATTCTCTCACGCGATGACGGCTTCACCTTCAATATTTTCCTTGGCACTCTCTATCCTAACTCAGTTTTTTTAGCCCCTACGAAATTCGCTCCAAGAGGAAGAGAAAAAAAAAGCGATCTTGATGTGAAAATGGAACCGCGTAAGAAAATGAAAAAAAAAGCAAAACGGTGCGCAGCCTTTCGAAATTTGAGGTATGTATTTTTTTGTATACCATCCAGTTCAAGGGCAGTGTTGTGGAAAAAAAGCATCTCTAATAAAAACATAAGCTTGTATGAAAACAGATCGCACTGTCAGGTCTGGTAGTTTTTGTGCATTTGCATTGTGGTAGAAACGTGCAAGGTATGTGTTTTTTCTGCTTTTTTTTTTACTTGCCGTAAGTGTTTCAGGCGTACGTGACAAAACTCGCTATTGCAGGAGCACCACTCTTATCTGAAGACGCAGAAAGAAGGCCGCCTTCGACAAGGCGGCTTCGAATGTCCCTATAGAGCAAAAAAAAAAAAAACTGCGAGAAATACTGAAGATTGAGGTCAAAGCCGAAAAATAGCGGTAAAAGGGCACTAGAATGAACAGCCATTGTCTTTCTCCTAATCAGCAAGAAAATCAACCTTTGTTTTTAGAGACTACGAAAGTAACAGCGTTTTTTTCGCTAACTAGACAAATAGCAGAGCGTTTAAAAAATATATACCTTGCTTCAAAATTTAGAGTAACAAAACAATATGCTTTTAAGAACACATGCACGAAAGGCATTAGCATGGGTGCAATTAGTGCTCGAAAAATGACTTGTATTGTAGGCGTAATAACGCGAGAGAAACAGCTCTGATGGAACAATACCTGACAGAAGCTCATTAAGTACCTTGCTCTTGACAACAATGAAAACTCGGAAAAAAAGAAGTAATTGTCGAACTGATTCATCAGGCCAGTCCCGTACAGCCAAATATTTTAAGACATGTTTTGTGTAGAAGTAGCATACTCATTGGTGCCCCGCCGCGGTGGTCTCGTGGCTAAGGTACTCGGCTGCTGACCCGCAGGTCGCGGGTTCGAATCCCGGCTGCAGCGGCTGCATTTCCGATGGAGGCGGAAATGTTGTAGGCCCGTGTGCTCAGATTTGGGTGCACGTTAAAGAACCCCAGGTGGTCTAAATTTTCGGAGCCC
This sequence comes from Rhipicephalus microplus, assembly GCF_013339725.1. Lineage (NCBI taxonomy): Eukaryota > Metazoa > Arthropoda > Arachnida > Ixodida > Ixodidae > Rhipicephalus > Rhipicephalus microplus. Next base: position 68,313,472 of record NC_051170.1, read on the forward strand.
TCCACTACGGCGTTTCTCATATTCATATGGTGGTTTTGGGACGTTAAACCCCACATATCAATCAATCAAGCATACTCATTGGTTTGCGCGCATTTGAAAGTGAAGCCTTCTCTGAGGGAGCCACCGCACTTTGGCAAACGCAGTTTATGCTCTTTCGCCAAATAACTCACAGACAGAACCTCACTTAGTCGTTAATTCGCAGAGCTTTATTAGTGACCTGAAGCCCAGTATTTTCAGACCGAGGCGGGCCGCTTCTTATGACCATCACACAATGAAACGTATCGTGTTTTGCGTGTATTTTTCAGTGCGCAGGATTTCTTTTCTATGCAATGAACGATACGTGACAATTGTACGCATAAACAAGAGCATACATTTTTATAGGGTCTCTGAGATGTTATTTTTTTAAATTTCTGACAGTGTAGCTGAATATCAATCATCATCACCATCATTATACTCAGCCTGTTTTATTCCACTACAGTATGAAGGCCTCCTCTAATGATCTCCAGCCTGCGTCAGCGTATGTTACCTTATCCATGCGAATTTTTTTATTGCACCACTCAATTTAACTCTGCCTGCCTTGACTGCCTTTCATATCCTCTAGTGACTATTCATCTGCTCATGCTATCCACCAGTTCTCTGCTCTACGCATTAGGAAATCCCTTTCTTTCACTTGATCTCAACAAGGTTATATGCTTCACTTGCTTCTTCCCTTCCGCATTTTGCCTCCCTCCTCCTCCTACTCTCTCTCCCCCTCTGTTACAACCTCAATCCCCTCTTCCTACGTGTTAGGCAGCAAACTGAACTTAGTCTAGTTAACCTCCCTACCGTCCTGATATTCTTTCTCTTTCTTTGCCACCTGCCGATACCTTAATGTTATACCTATGCTTTAGTGTCGCAATGCACGCTGCCTGGTTCTCGCGCTGCGTGTTATGGAATGCACTTACTTACGGTCACCACATTTCGTTTACGTGCGTACATTTTCACACTAAAACCTTCCAAATGTATATAGGCCGCAAAATGAGGCAATGTGAGAGTCCGCGAGAGAGCAAGAACTCCTCAGGTGCAAGCACACCTTTGCATAGTAGAGAGAGAGAGATAGCTGGGCTTACGGACGACGTAGGTACGCTCTTGCAGCCACCGACCGTCTTGAAACAACATATCTAAACAGCAAAAGAAAACGTTGCGCCAGGCAAAAAAAAAAAAAACAGCGCATCTCAGGCATGTGTGCGTGTGTGTTAAGCGGAAGGAAGTCTGGCAGTGACAGCAGCGCATTATATTCACAGTGGGGTTCTAACTGTCATGCCTTGCTTCTACGTCGCCTTTCAGATGGGCCCTCAACGGTTCCTCTTATGATGTATCGAGACAGAGCGGAGTTCATTGCGGTCTCTCTCCTCAGCAGAGGCACAACGTTGGTGATAGAGATTGAGGGAACCTACGGAGAGACAGAGAGAGATGAAAGACAAGAAGGGGTTAAGTCTCTGTTTGGTGTACGGCATTGGAAGTAAGGGAATACAAAGTGAAAAGGAAGCCAAGATGGGAATAGGGCTGGTGTAGGGAAACAGTGATTGGTTTCACTTTGGAACGACCATCTGGGCAACGTATAAAACGGACAAAGCAGCGAGTCATATATGCGCTTGAGGTTCCACACTGTCCACACCGCAGAAACGCTGGGTGTTCGCTCGCTGCGTTGCAGGTCATGCGGCAGAGTGTCTACAGGACGATAGGTTCTATGCAACTCACAAACATGGTCGAAGCGGACGCCAGAGCTGATAAGGACGATGCGGCATCGCACTAACTCTTGTCAGGAGTTCCCCATAAGCGCGAATGGCGTGTTTACGGGAGAACTACAATATAGCGAGGTAAATGAGGCTCAATTCATTGCAGGACTTGGTACCTATGAGGCGTTCGAAATGGTGCGCAAAACTAAGCAAGAAAAGCACTCTTTAACCAAACAACTGATGTGGCTGACGGAACGGTGGCAGAAGACAATATGGGCAGTGACAAGGTCGCATTCTTTCTAAGTCACGCTCCCAACCCGATAAACAATGGCGCAAAGATACGAGTATGAGCTCATTGAAAAAAAGTGAAAAAAAAATGGCAGCATATCCACGGAGTGAATAATGGAGAGTGGGGCGAAGCATTCGTCCGTCCATTCGTTCTTGCTTCCGTCCGTCCATGCGTCCGTCTGTGTGACCGTCCATGCGTCCATCCACCCGTCCGTGCGTGCGTCTGTTCATGCGTCCGTCCCTGCATCTGTCTGTGTGTCCGTTCGTTCATTTATTTAACACTCCAAGTACCACCATCTCGCATCTTTTCATCATACATTCCCCATATAGAAGCACCGCCATCCAGCGGATATTCCAAGGACTAAACTAGAGGTTGCACACGCACACTTTGTTATGGCTTGCGCTTCGGGTCTACTTCCCATCTTTAACCACCTCGAGTTCATGGTATATACTAGTTCACTGTATTCATGGCACTGCGGCTCAACGCTCACTAAACCTTTCTAAAACTAAGGAGGTTACCCCTGCGAGTATAACGTAGCAACCCTTTCTTGTCAGATAGTGTTCAATGTACATGCCAATGGCTGCTAATGGGGAATGAGAGACAGGAGCATTCGGCTTTTAGTTAACGCGCACGAGGTGAACTTTTTATTGCTGAACAAAGCACAGGAGAAATCTCCAACCGGCACCAACTTGCAAGTCAAAATGTAACACTGGTTACACACTACGACTACGACTACGACTACGAGGGACGAACGGGTGCCGCTTTAAGGAGCTTCGCCCCTAAAACAAAAAGAAGAAAGATTGACAGCATCGTCTCTTGGATGGTATTCAAGTAACTTGAACTATAACCTGTCGGCTTTAACAGGAGCAAAGAGTTGACTGGTTTAGAGAAGGTTATATTGAAAGTGAATGCAAATAAGAGGTTCTTCAGGTCTTTTCCGGGGGCAGGGGAGGCAACAAGAACCATGAAATGTGAACACAAAATGATCTGTAGCCGACACACTTACTAAAAAAGGGGGAGGGAAGGTTTGTGGTATTTATTAACTGTGGGACATAAAATATTTGTTACATATATTTACTACATGTGTAGTAACTGAAAGTAGCAACTGCTAACTTAGTAACTTTACTACCGTGGCGTTCACTACTTGAAGACATTACCTACTGGGAAGTGGTGATACAAAGTGAAACATCACTGTTGTTAGCAAGTTTGTTAAGCCGATCGTTTGGTTGGCATATCGGGTTTAAAGTCTTCAAGCAACTCAGGCTGTGTTAGGCACTGTGGTTGAGACGGCATTTTTTGTAACAAAAACTCACAGGTTTTCTAATTTAATAACTTGACATTACTAAAAGGCAAAATCCATCTTATTTCCCATTTCAGTCGATGAGCTCATCCCAGCCAGCCACCACTTTCTGAAAGCTTTCTGAAACGACGCGCCTGGTTTTTCCTTGCCTCAGTGATCAGCCAAACTTTGGTCAAGATAGAAGCTCATGTGCTGACGTCACCATGTCATTTCACCTTGTGTGACATTATGATTACGTCACAAATCACGCTGATGTGTGGCGTCCTGATGACGCCATGCGGTGACTCATCACCACTCGTGTTCACACCACCAAAATATTGAAATATATTCAAGTGTCAAATGTGGCGGTTATCGCATCTTCCCAGATCCTGGGATCAAGTTGGGAACTAGGCACTTGTATTTCAATAAATAAAAGGCATTTAGGTGTGTTGATCGGACTCGGAGAAGACTGTTGCACGGCCTCTTTTTTTCAGACCATCTATTGCTGAAGGCGAGATTTTGCAGTGATTCGAAATAGACTAAACATTCAAAAGCACTCTGCATACATGGCGTTGTGCCCTCATCGACTATGCAAATAAAATATCCGAGAAACCGTTTGTGTAATTCCTTGGGTTTTGTTTAGACTTGCGTCTCGATAAGATTATCTGTTCAGACTTTCCTATTACGCAAGAAGTCATTGGAAAAATGGCTGCAAATAACGCTTCAGAGTCATTTTTTCCCGAAACTCTGCTCTTGGGCATAATTTTGTCGTGCTCAACTTTTTAACCTTCCACAGACACATACTTTTACAACGTCAGAAAAAAAAGGAAATTGCATGCAAGAAGCGTGGAGACACTGTCACCAAAGATTCTCAAGCTTAGAGTGATTGCATTGCTTTGGTGCGTATGCTACTTGTTTAACAAACATCAAGTGCGTGACAAGGACTTGACCTATGACACAAGAGAAATTGCACCAAGCTTTGACGGAAACGTTTGCGTGCCCTGTCCTTACTTATTTTCGCAACAGCGCAAGAACCTTCATTGTCCTGCACGCCGTGATCGCTAAAGTGAGCAGTTTATCCTCAAACCTCAACAATTTTGATTTAGAAGCATTCATGCTGTGCTTACTTAAATATCACTGGAAGCCTTTAGCATTCGTTGATTTAAGTAAAAACTTCGTCATTACTTTCGCCCTCATGCGTCTACTTTTACCTACTGCAACTGCCCTCGGATCAGGTGGGCTACTTCATGACCAGTTCTTCGAAATTTTGGTTATTTTCTGCCTTTTCTACCTGACCACCCTCCTCCCTAGTTGGCTCTCGTATCCCTTTCTCTACTTTTGTCTCTAAGGTTATTTATAGCCTTATTTTAGGATAGCGCATGTCGTACCGGTAAGAAGCTGTGAGTTTCGAAATATAATCTATGCTTGGGCCCATATATATATGTGAACCCCGCCACTTGCATATGGATGTGCTATGACGAAGCACATCACCGTTACTCCAGTGTAATAGAGAAAATTAGATTGCGTACGTTTTCCATAAGACTGTCTCAAAAACAGCATAACATACGAGCAAAGGAAGTGCCGTACGTAGCAGAAGCAACCAGTAGAGACAACCAGTACAGGTACTAACGTTTACTAATACGTGACGTACAAAATAATTGACATTCAGTGGTCCTCAGAGGCTTAGCAGTAATGAGAAGTAATGCTATTTCCTATATATATATATATATATATATATATATATATATATATATATATATATATATATATATATATATATTGAAATTCTTCTTTTTTTTCAACTAGTGGTAAATTAACTTATTTTAAACAGCCAAACGCAAGCGACACGTAGGAATGTTGGCACGGCTAAAATACATTGTACGCTGGCTAACATTTCGCTATATTGTTTTTTTCAAAATAGCCAGCGTGACGTTCAGCTACGGCTAAATGATTGAAGGGTACATTAAACTGTACGTTTCACGTATGAACCACATTTAAAAAGATTAGAATAAGCACAGCTATGCGATTCTGGTGGAAATACATTGCAGATAATTAGGTTTCGGTATAGTGGTAAGACATGATATATCATGAGTGCACTGTGGCTACAGTTAACCGCACTGATAAAGAAAGAAAAGGAAAAAAAAAAACTTCGCTGTCCAGAGCCTCTATATTGAGGAAAAGCTGTATCGAAACGCATGCTTCATTCCTATGTAGCAGTATATATATACCGAGAATAACCTAAAATTTTATCTGCCGTCAACGGTGTCAAAGCCGACCTTCGTTATTTATAACGGGCTTTATGCTAAGTTACGCGAATCCTGCACGCCAGTGCTGAGTTTGATCGATCAATCTTCTAAATTAAGCGTGCAAGATCATCAAAAAAGTAGCAGTCGCAAAGTGAAAGCTCTTAACAGTTCAACAAACAAATAGATAGTTCATCATTACAACTATTGAGATTTTCTAAATAATTCTAGATAACAAAAAACTCCTCTTACAGAGAGTTACCACGCTCATAAACGAAGCCGTACAAAATCATCGTTTTTCTTGTCGTGTAATTGTGTTTGGGCACGGCATCACAGTGCGCTTCATACTGTCAGGGGCATGCACGGGCAAGTGTATCTCCTGCAATTTCATTTAAAACGACGTTTAGAGAATTTTCGCACAACTTTGGCAGCGTCCCGCTGAGCAGAACTATACAATGCTTACTACCAGCTATTAACGACTGTCCATGACTACGTCCACTCGCCGTAAGCCCATGGGTCCTATACTCTGATTCGCAAAGCGCTAATTCATATGGAGGGTGCCGGAAAAGCTCCTATAGGCTGGTCCACTTGCGACATCGCAGGTTGGTTGTAATATCACGTGTATACGAAAATAGCCCGCGGAAAATTCCACGGGAGAAATGCAGTAAAAGCATCCCGCCTCTTCCGACATGATGGAGAAAGGAAGATCTCGTGAGACTATCGAGTAACAGCTTTCATTTGCGTCGAGCCGTCGAAGGCGAACAAAACAAACAAACCTGGATAGTTATTCTAGTTTGCGACATTACACTGCCGCGAAGCTCAAGGAAACAATGGCTTAGCCAAAGGCCCCTTGAAGTTCACCGTAAGGCTGTTCCTATAGGCTCTCTTTCCAAGCCTGCGCCAGCGTGCTACCATAAAGACGCCATATTGCTTCAGTGTCCAAACATAACGCTGCCGCCCTGTTCTGATGTCGCCTTGTCCCCGCTGAGGATACATCCTCGGCGTAAATAACCCGTCGGCGACGGCTCGACAGACGTATTACACACGCCTCTAATGCAGTTGAAGCACTCGGAGAATGTGTACGTCCGGGATACAACGTCTGAACACGCTTCGCTGCAGTGGCAATGTTTGAGTGTCCTAATGCAACCGCGCGCGATGAACGGTGACGACATGGCGCGGGCCATTCTCTGTGCAAACGTCCCATGAATCACCGTGACACAAGAGACTATTTCAGCAAGCCTTGTTGTTGTACTTCCGCAGAACGGCACAAATTATTGTGCGTCATAATATGGGAGGCGAACTTTCGGTTCTTCATATGTCGACGGCCCTGTTGCACAGCTCTTCGGAAGAAAGGTAGTTATGAACACGAGAACCGGCAGCAAGCATCAGCAATAGTTATGACTGCGACATTGAAATCGGCTGTCGGAAGTGTTGTGGGAGTCAAGCGGCTGCTTGATAGTCAACACAAAGAACCGCAATGGGCGTATCTATCTATAAGGTGGCTGTATGAGCTTCACACGTGTATGCATGCGACAAAAGGGCAGAGTTGAAGATAGGTTAAAAACCTAAGGTTAAACTTACATAATGTTCGCACTAGTGGCGCTAAGCCTCAAGAAAGTTCGGAAACGGGCGGTCTTCTTCGCTCCTCTTTAGTTTTGCATGTCCAAAACATGCATGTCAAATATACGAGCACGTTAGAGCGTGAAAGCACAGACACTGCGTGTTTATCTCTGCCTACCACAAATATCCTAAGCATAACGAACGATTATTTTGGCTCCGGACCACATGGCCACAGCCTACAACGTGAGACACCCGACATACAGCTAGCGCACTTTCGACATAAGTCGCGGATGGTGTCGAGCCATCTGCCGTACCTTCCAGAACATCGACCACAGGTGTCGTTCTCCAACGTCATCATCTCTCACCGCACTATACTGCCTTCAGGCTTCATACAACCAGCGCGTTTGCCATCCGCCCTGTAGTGCTTGCGTAAACCTAAAATGCGCCGCCCCATACTAGGAATAAGAAACAAGAAACACATGAATTTCTACCTTGTCATTGAAGCAAGCAGCTCTGGACTATTTGCACACTGCTGACAGTTTACGTGTACACGGGTGGCTCTACCACCAAGACCAGCTTCACCGGCACAGCTATCTTCCCACACGACACATTAACCTCGCTTACAAGCTTTGTCATGTGAGAAACACCGACTGGTTCAGTGCTTGTTGCCCTGCGAGGTGCCATCAATCATATCAAGGAAATAACAGTTGATCGATAGGCAGAATAAAAAACGGTTCTGCCCAAAGGCGGTTCCGTTTTATCGGCACTACGTCGCGAATCTAACGAACTTGTGTGGCAGGTATGAGAAACGCTGTACTATTTGATTGAACAAAGGCACGACGTTGTGTTTCAGTAAACACCAAACCACTGCGGTTTTTTTTTTGGGGGGGGGGGACGTTAAACCCCACATATCAATCATCAATCAAGTCACTGCGGTGTCTTTGGCAATAACCTCGCTGATGAAGCTTCTAGAGAAGCACACGGAGAAGCAAACCTTGTTTCTATTCTTTATCAAAATTGACGTGGCTTAATACTTCAGCAAGCTGGCGCAGAACATGAGATTGCCGAAGTGGCAAGCATCACAGTTCTCAGATCATTTATTATACTATTTCAACCCATATGTATGGGCGCGACTTCTACTTGGTCTTTCTCGGGAGGAAGATACAGAGTTGCGCCGTCTGCATCTTAGTGTAGCTCTCAGCAACTCCTACTTATTTAAAGTTTAGGTGGCCGATAACGTTGAGTGCAGCGACTGGGCTGTCGATGAAACTATTGAACACTTTTTGTGTAACTGCCCAGCTTACACTAATGAGGGCTGCACCTGCATACTCCTTCAGATCACTTAGATGGAAGCTCTTTCACAGTCGCGAATACATTGAGACAATTAGAATATACACACCACACTTTCGAAAGGCAATGAAAGCGATGTAGCATTCTCTGGAGGATACCGGAGTGATTCGCCATTTGTAATATCAAACACGAAAACGTTACGTCAGTGGAAACAGTGACCTTCATCTCATCCTCTATAACTTTCATTCTCCAGCCCCTCTTTCCTCTGCAGGGTAGCTTACCTGGTTCGGCCTAGGTTAAGCTCTCTTCTCTTATTTTGTTCTTATTTCTCTTGCTCTCTTTACCTTCTCTTTTTTTCCTTCTCGTCTCCTTATTTATGTAAAAGAAGAGAAGTAGCCGCAGCCATGCCTAGGCAACACCTTTTCAATAAGCTCACTTATGTAAAAATATAATAAGAAGATGAAGGAGCGAGTGTGTCTTTACAGAAGCGGAACTCAGTATATACAGTATAAACATAGGGGTTCTCACCCTGAGCAAGCCTCTATGCAAAGATTACGATGAACCAATGTTTTCGATACAGATAGACCACATAAGGTATGAAGTTACGTCTTTGCACACATTTCCTTACAGACGCGTAGTCGGTACTTTTCCGCATTGCGAAATGATGATTAATTACAGCGGAGTGGGTATTTTGGGCCAATAACTGTACTGGGCACAGTAAGGAGTTAACAACACAGCTGTGAGTGTCGTGCTGTGTGTTCCACGCAGATATGGCGTTCATTTCTCTCTCTCTTTTTTCACACCCTTCCCGTCTTTCTACTAACTTTCTTGGGAACGGACAAAAACCAAGGCAACCATCATTTCATCGTGCTTTGTTGTGCTTCAGTGTTACTCGGTATTGTTGGCCTCTTGCACACTTAGCACTGTTTGTTAGTTTCTTTTCACTTGCTGTCTCCCTCTATTACGCTTTCAGAGTAAGACTTCAGCTAACAATGCGTTTGAAAGTGCCATCCGTTCCAGCAGAGGCGCACTGCAGTGCGTAGCGACGGATCAGCGGAAGCAATGAATAGACGATGAGACGAGGGGACGAGGCGTGTGCCAGGAAATGGAGGAAGCGGCTACGTGGGCGACCCTTTTAAAAGTGGTCCGGAGGCGCACTTGAGCGAAGAAGGGCCGGGTTCCTTTTCGAAGGCAAAGTAGAAAGTATAGATAGCATAAAACCGGCGTGGGGGGGGGGGGGGCTGTTCGTCTCGCCCAGCGCACGGACAGAGACCGCGATATGATGGCCCCCGGCTTGATGGATAAGGCGGCAGACCCTCGTATCGATTGGACCACACTTCGCGCCTTCCTCAGGAAGCGGCGTGATTGACGCCAGTGAGGTCTCGCTCCAGTGCTCCCTGACCAGCACTCTCTGACCAGAAAGTGGTGCAAGTAAAAAAAAAAAAGCTAAGCATTCAGAAGAAAGATGAAAGAAGCCAAGGCCGACTATGGTCATACTGGTCGCGTGGCGCTGACACTAAGAGCATAGGTTGGGAGACGAGAAAGCGAGATCAAATTCCTCATGGTTCAGTATACAAGGGCGAACGATTCTAAAAAGAAAGGGAGATAGCTGCGGCTGAGCTTTTTCTCCCTGTGAGACACGACTTGTTGCTTAGTTCACTCTTGATCGCAGATGGAATACAGACGCTGATATAGCTTCAGCCTGGCACTAACAAATAAACACTTCCTGCGCTACACGCGAGCTACATCGAGCTTTGTACATGTCTCTATCTGCGTGCGTTTGCCGTTATACCGAGCTAATTCCCCATCATTATTTGCCCGAATGCTTTGAACTGTAATAGCTCGGCAGTCGCCGCATTTTAGGAACAGCTCTTGTTTGGAATTTGTTAGAAAACGACACTATATGTATGTATTTAGTGGAGGGATTTATTATAATTATCTTCTTCATCTGTACATTGTCATCATCATCATGTGTTGATCATGCATCCTCATTGTTCTCGTGTATGATCTTCATCATCATTCTTGGTGCATCGTAGCTGTCCTCTGCAAGGTCCTCGGGCCAAATAAAAGGTCATCCAAACAAAGACCCCATAGTATGTATAAATGTATGTATGTATGTATGTATGTATGTATGTATGTATGTATGTATGTATGTATGTATGTATGTATGTATGTATGTATGTATGTATGTATGTATGTATGTATGTATGTATGTATGTATGTATGTATGTATGTATGTATGTATGTATGTATGTATGTATGTATGTATGTATGTATGTATGTATGTATGTATGTATGTATGTATGTATGTAGATAGATAGATAGATAGATAGATAGATAGATAGATAGATAGATAGATAGATAGATAGATAGATAGATAGATAGATAGATAGATAGATAGATAGATCACATTCTATACTATCTCCTGATACCTTTGACAAGATAGACATGACTACTGCGCACTGCAGTAAAAGGGGCTTGCAGTGCTTTTTATGATTTTCCTGCACCAGCCACCACAACACGGATAAGTGTCACTTGTTATGCTCCAGTTAGAACATGCAGCGGTTACTATATACATGATCGTAATTTTTCGACATACCAGCAACATAATAAGTAAAAGCTAGTTGCTAGAGAGAGGTATGGATAGGTTAGAATTATTTCAGATGTTATCGGTACAATACCACGGCCACTCATGCGCATTATAGCTTGCAACTTTGCTGATACAGTTGCTTCGAACAGAAAGACAAGTCTCGAAGCGGTAGGCCGCCGAGACGCGTTCCAATGCTGGCTCCACTAATGCACTACCCCAAGGAGAAAGGTCACTTGCCTATGTTCGATCCATTAGATCGAAGCCTCATTCGAAACGAGGAAGGTACGGGAACTTGCTGCAGACTGTGTTTTTGATAGGGATAAGAAAACAGAAGAGAGAAGTTACAAATGTGCTTGCTTCTTTCTTGCTTTAGCTCTACGGATTCTACTCTTTAAATCTTATCAGGCGGTACATGAATTTCACTGTTAGTTGCAGTGCTGAAAATTCGCGAGACAGCTTTGAAGAAGCTTGGTTCACACAGAGATGTTCACGTTTATTCTGGAGTGAAGACTATACTGTTTCGTTCAAATCAATTCTTGAAGAACACTCGTCCGTTGACCGTGCACATCGTACACAAAGTCTAATGCACATCCAAAGGTATTCCTTAAGCCAAATGCACCAGTGTGTTTACAGCTATGTACTGTTTCTAATATCTCGGAAAACTTGCGCCTCTGGTATATACATTGAATTCATATTGTCGTGATACAACGCGACAACATGCTTATGGTAAAAGAAATCTATATGGATGAGCGCACTGAATAGCACATAGCGAGGCAATGGCCTGACGTTCGGCAGTGACTGATGTGACTGCGCTTCAGTGTTCGCATAGCTCGGAGCTGGAGAGAACGACCGGACGATCTTATTCCAAGCGAATTTTTGCTGAGCTTGACTGAGTGAAAGCTATGCTGCTAAAGCACTGCTTTCACTCAGTGAAAGCGCTGCTGTCAAAACACTGTTGGAAGACACTAGAGCTACCAAAAGAGCAATATCATGCGCTCACTTTTTCGAAAAATGAAAGTAAGTTCGATGAATTAAAAGTGTATTAGCATAAAACGAAACGAAGGCGGAAGCCACCATCTTCGCAGTTGATGTACTTACCATGCGCCACCACCCTTCGAGAGCACTAGAAATCAATGCGCTTTAGCTATTGCTTCCTTGATCGCATCACTTTTGCCAAAGGTATACGACGTCCCGTGACGATGTCATCATTTGACTTTACGTCATATTGGCGTCAGAAATTTGTGGCACTATGTGATATCCTCGTGACGTTTTACAGGGTGTCCCACATAACTTGAGCCAAAAATTTGAAAATGAAAGGCACTTCAGTGGCGAATCGAACCAAACGCGTACTACTCAAAGTAGTCTGTAGATACGCAGGCTATTTTTTATTTCTCCCCATACTAAGTAATTATTCATTTTAATCATATATTTTTTAATTATGGGTTTTAGCGCCAGAATTTGAAAATTGAGATGTAGAGCACTTTCAGAAACTACCGACTAAATTGTTTACTTTATGATAAGTCCAGCGCTGTTATTTTTTCCGCTTTGTAAAGAAAGCCGGCAAAATTGAAAAAAAAAATGGTTCCGTATCTGCACGTCAATCTGCAAATTTCACCGAAAGACGATGGTCTTGCATGTGATAGAGTGAACAAAACATTTATTTGATATTCTGCGCAAGAAAATCGGTGATTGGTATTCTGGAGGCACTGCGTTAGAGTGCCTCGAGTGTGCAGCGGAGGCGAACAAGCGCACCAAGTCACGTCACACGTGAGACATGAGCGCCATGTTTCACGTGTGACAGACAGGCAGACCAAAATTTTTGCGTCGAGGGTCCCCAAGAAAGACTATCGTCTTTAAAAAATGACAGCATATCCGCGGGAGGAATGATGGAGAGTGGGGCGAAGCATCCGTCCATCTATTCGTTCTTGCTTCCGTCCTTTCTCGCGTCCATCTGTGTGAACGTCCGTGCGTGTGTCTGTTCGTGCGTCCGTCCCTGCGTTCATCCATGCATCCACTCCTGCGTCTGTCCATGCATCCATCCGTCCATTCAGCCATCCGTGCGTCCGTCCATACATCTCTCTGTGTGTCCGTTCGTCCATCTAGTCAACACTCCATATACCACCATCTCGCACCTTTTCATCATATATTCCGCATATAGAAGTACCGCCATCCAGCGGACATTCCAAAGTCTAAACGAGAGGAGGCACACGCACACTTTCTTACGGCTAGCGCTTCGTGTCTACTTCCCACCTTTAATCACCTCGAGTTCATGGTATATACTAGTCCACTGTATTCATGGCACTGCGGCCCAACGCTCGCTAAACCTTTCCAAAACCAAGGAGGTTACGCCCAGCGAGTATAACGTAGCAATCCTTCCTTGTCAGACAGTGCTCAATGTGCATGCCAATGGCTGCTAATGGGGAATGAGAGACAGGAGAATTCAGCTTTTAGTTAACGCGTACGCTGCGAATTTTTTATTGTTCACTTTGGGCCGTCCAGTAGGCCCGCGGAGCGGCCGATAAGTTTGGCCTAACAGTCCCGACGTGGGAGTCACCCGCTGCGTGCTGACGTGCGCCTTGCAGGACTACATAAAGTTTGTAGACCGACCGACCGACCGACCGACCGACCGACCGACCGACCGACCGACGACCGACCGACCGACCGACCGACTGACTCCTAAGTTCGCCTCCTAAGTGCCCCCTAAATTCGCCTCCTAAGTGCCTTTCACTTTCAAACTTTTGGCTCAATTATGCGGGACACCCGGTATAGTGGTGTCATAACGTCATCACTCATCGCCAGTGCCACGAGACGCCGACAGTTAATTTCGCGTTTCTCTGGGGACATCTGAGGTTTCCGACTTTGAACATAAACACACACACACATTTTCACCGCTGAGACATTGTAGACGGAATGCTCAAACAAAGACTTAAAACATGCCCTTCATGAAAAGTTGATTTCGTAGCATGTAACATTACATATACTGATAGGTGATACCTGGAATGTTCCGACAGGATTTATAGCTCGGAACTGTATAGCCACTTAAAACAGGAGAAATTTCGTGCAGAACGGAGAACAAAGGCTGAAGCTGTAATAGTGCGGTCGTTTGACGAGGTATACCTTACTTGCTTTATGTGTTTACGTGTGTGTGCTTCGAAGCAGCTACACTGTACTTCTACAACATCCAAGTTTTTAATATTTTTTATCTTTTTTATTTTTTATCTTTTTTTATCTTTTTACGGGATATACTTCCTTGTCTGTAAGTACCAAAGACGGAAAAATTGCGTGTCTGCTCCCACTTGCTCATATAGGCAACGTGTCAATCAGCCCCGCGTCGTAAGTAATGCTGCGCAACTCCTGGCATAAGGAAAATATTGACGCTGTAAGTTCATTCTTCTTTAAAAATAAGTGAGGGACAAACAAAGCAATTGGCGGCGTGATGAGAAAGCGGCGCGATCGAATTCGCCTCATTTGATTTCCTCTGGCCTTGACTTCTAGCTCCAACCTAAACAGGACCTATTCGGCACGCTCATCACGCTCGCACGCGGCTCTTCAAAAAAGGACGGGTGTCGTAGACGCGGCACGCGAAGCACAATGCTCGAAATGATTGCCTCTCGGTGTTTGCAAGAGAAAAACAAGAAAAACGTGCGCATAGAAGCGACATGAGAAGGAGAAAATAAGGCAATGGAAACGGGCAGTCTTGCATGCTGACTATCACTAGCATAGTCAAGGAAGCAGCGTATTTTCCGGTCGATAGTACTCGGAGCGTGAAAATTGGGTTGGCGCTTCACGTCATACGGTCTGTCTGTATGGGCACGCGTTACAAACGGTTTCGTTACTTCAGATCGCCGGGGCGTCTGAAGCACTGGCGCGCGCGCGAGATCCTTCGAGCCTTCCCCCGTATTTCGAAAGGATCTTCGACTCGAACTTCAGTCTTCGCTTCAGTGAGCTAAGCGCAGCACCCTCCCCCTACCCACCCCCCTCCCTCGTCTTATCAAAGACGCTACGCTCCTCAAGAACGGCCGTGGTGTGTCGTAGCTCGCTGGTCATGTCTGCTTTGGGGTGGTGATGCCATCGACATTGTGTAGTCAATGTAAAATGCAAAGTGAAAACAGCTTTCAGACTGCACCGTCAGTGCGTTCGTGCACAGATGAAAGCTCCGAATTCATAGAAGGTTCTGAGGAGCCACTTGTGAAATAGGTCATACCTAACTTGTTTTTTTTTATATTAGAGATGCTGTTTAAGTCAGAGGTAGGTCTAGGTGTTCGCCGAAAAAAAAAAACACTGAGCGATGACGTTAACATGCGTTACCTACAACGCATTGATGTTAGGAAATGGGGAAAAAAGAGGTGAATAGAAGAAGAAAAAAAAAGCCACAGCTTTGCCGCAAAAGCCAAACACTGGCCGCGAAAGCAACGAATTGGAAGGTCACGCGCAGAATGGCAAGCAGATCGAAACGTGTCCCGCGTTTCTTACGCAGAAATAACGCACAAAACGTAGTCACCGCTACAGAATAACGCGAATAATCGCCTCAGATGTTACTTTCATGTGTCTGAAAAGCGTGTCCTTTTCGCAAACGGAGACTGTGCAACGATTGAAGTGACTTTTGTGCGTCCAATAACTACAACATCATCGTGCCGGGGAAAGCCCAAGGCCAGCTAAAACGTACGATTGTCCCCACCGCGAGATGAGCGCACGCGTGAGGCCCAGCCTGCCCCCTCGCCAAGGGGCAACTTTACGCGTGGGAGATAGAAACGTGCGCCGCTGTGTTGTGACAATGTGGTGACGCCCGTGCATTGCGCCATCTTGTTGGTAAAGCTGAAACACGATAGTTCCCCCCAAGGTTCCCGTCAACAGCGGTAAGTGGTAGATATAAATAGCTTGTCATCTGAACGTTGAAGGCGGTGCTCATTCATGGCTCCATGGCTAACGTTTCACATTCACAATTCAGAGGTCCCACGTTCAATTCTGCGCACCGGGGTCTTTGTCTGGATTATTTTGCTTTCCTTCAATTTCATATATATTAATACGTATACATATACGGAGAGTGACGGCGGTTTCGACGCCGGCGGCAAAATCCAGCCGAGTGTGTTCATTTAATTGATATTACAATAAAAATCGGCAGATACCACGTACCTTGAGAATTTGTGATATGCGGAGGAAAGACGACTGTGTTGTAAGTTTTTTATTGAGCGAAACATTCCGATGTGGGGTTAAAGGTATGTACAAATGCACGCACAGACATACGTTAAACAGCCACATGTGTTCTATGTAACCACTCGCCTACCATTGTGCAACAATGCCAACAGCAATATGATTATTATCAATACCAGAATCACTGGTACTTGTGAGGATGGTTGCCCCGGACACTGCTACGTGTATCAACTTCAGCGGATGACAGTTAACTATAATTGAAGTTAGCCCAACATGACGGGGGTAATATAGGAGTACATATTTGTGTTTATAAAATTGTAAAGACAGCACTAAAACCACAATTGACATTTCGGGAGCATTGGGGCATACCTGAAAAGTAGTTCTGAAAAGTATATCTGAAAAGTATATCTGAAAATTTGGCGTGGTTTGTGGTAGAATGGCCGCGAAGAATGTTGGGGTTCGATTCCTGCTGGGAGCCTGACACTTAATCTTTACATTCGTCGGGTCAACGCTGCCGGTGTGAGCTTTTTCTCAACTCTGAAGCGTTCAAACTACCCATATCTGTTCTAGCCGTTCATGGGTAAATACAAAAAATGTCAATCACCTGTGGCGCATACCCGCATACTTAGCCGCCCTCGTGAATGTGCTACACGAATGGCAGAAGTGGTTTGACGACGTACGCGACAGTATTCTGACATTCTTCATGTCATAAGCAGAGAGTCGTATTCGTCCAACCATCTTACTCTCCCGTACTAGGTTTGCCCCAAGTTAAAAGGATGATAAGATAGCACGCATACTGGGCGGCGGCATAGGTACACAAATAGATAGATGAATAGATGCACAAAGTGACTGAAGTACGCAAAGAAATACTTTGCATTTAATGACAAACTCCCTAAGTACCTTCGTGGGTATACCTTGGATTCGAATCCAGGTATGGGGAACGGTACGCGAGCATCGTGAACAATCGACTATCGAGGCACGTTAAGAGAACAAGCAATTATGGGAACCTTATGTTGCGTTGCTATAGGCTGACAGCTCGGAAGTAGACTGAGAAAAACAGAAACAAAAACAAAGATAGAAATAGTAGAAACAAATTCAGCGATAGAAAAATAAAAACGTACCATAGCTATGCATACTGCGGAACGATGAGGTGGAAGGAAAGTGAGGAGCAGGAATGAGAAAAGTAAGAAGAGGAAGGGCCCCAGCGTCACTGTCCTAATGCTCTTCACAGCCCTAATGCGCAGCTGCACCAACATATAGGCGCAAGCTGAAGTGTCTCGAATCACCTCGTACAAACGCTTGAACAGGTGTAAGCGTGTCACGATAAAACATTCAGAATATATGACGTGGTGTGCTCCATACAAGGACGAACATATTTTCTGTACTTAGTTAAGCCCCGCCTTCAGAATCACCTGGGTCTAAGCTCACGTTGGCAAGCCCATATTTGTCGACTCCAACTCGGAACACTTACACACACAGAAAAGCCTTTTTTTTTGATGAGGCGTGTGTATTGTCGATCACGCTCACGTGACTAGGATGATCTGACCTGCGTCACGTGTTGCTTTACCTCGTCAAGTACATTGCACGTAGACAGACAATCAAACATGAGCTCTGTGCGCTGGAGTCAGGGATCCCTCACTTGCCAATATAGCAAACCCGTAGCCATCACCATTAAAACGTCCCAAGGAAACGAGAACACCTGTTCACTGAGGCTTCATAAGGAATGGAGAGGCTGACGTCTAAGCTAAAATGGCTCTAAATAAGGCTCCAGAGCTGCGCATGCCGTTCTTGCAAACGCAAACGAACGCCTTTTTTCGGCGCGTAATGCACAACTACACATGAAAGCGCTGCTGCAAACTAGAACGACAATGCTGCAGGCGGGGGCATAAATGAAACTTGGAAATGAGATTCCGTGTGCTATGGCAAACTAAAGTGAATTACCACATGCATGATTAATCAGAATCGGCTTGGTGAGCCCTTTCACAAGAAGTTATGCTCGCTTGATCGGCTGCAGTGACAAGTGCGGTCGTTCTCAATAACCAGAAACACTTGAGCATGTTTTTTTTTTTTTGCGCCTGTCCAGATATATACGCAGGAAAAAGTAGAAGACCCTATTTTCTCGTTTGCACGATTTCACAGCCTTAGATCTTTGGTCTGACGTCAATACGCAAATATCATGACGGGAGAGGTCGTAGCCTTCTAACAAGCCACCGGATTGGATGCGAGTCTAGAATTGTATCAACATGAGGGATGTGTATTTTTCGCCTGCAAAATTAGGGTCGTCAATACTTACTGTTTTTCTTTCCTATTTATCTTCCTTTCCCGGTGAGAACAAGCAGGCCAGGGCAGAGCCGATCTCCTTGTCCGTCTGTAAGTGAATACTGTCTCCCCCGCTCTCTCCCTCTTAACGCTGCGTTGAAGGCAATGACCTTGCTAGCTTGCGTTTCTATGGTACTTGTGCAAACAGGACGTTCACAAATGTTGTGCTAGAGCTTTGGGAACACGATATTCACTCATTGAACGTAAATATGTGTATTCAAATTTCAATTTATTTCATTGACCAAGTGAAAATCTGCTACCAGTGCCAGATAAAACAGACACGATCAACTCGTTTGCTTTTACCTAAATAAAAAGATATCTACCAGGTGAAATAGAAGAATCTATAAACAAGGCAGGATAAGAAGAACAACTGGTGACGTAGTTAAGGCACATTATTTAGAGTGTTGCCGTCGCCTAAGTTATAGACACCAGCACAAAATCAGTTTTTTGAGACGAAATCGGTACACGTGAGGCACTAACATATATAAAAGAATAAAGAAGTAAAAAGTGAAAAAAAGGAAAACGAGCTCAGAATTTGTTGACGAAGTAGCAGAAGCGTACAATGCTCCATATCACAGACTTCGCCAAACTAAAGTTGAATTGCACCAAGTATGAAAGCCAGCGCTTGTTATCCACTCTCCCAAAACCACATGGCAGCACACACAAAAAAGAAAAAAAAAAGGTCATGATAGTGAGGAAGCATTCACGCAAGCACTCCAAAGGACTTCAGGGAAAGGACTTCAAAGTTTAGCTTACAAATATTCACGTAAAAGCGGAGAAAAGCGGTCGTGTCTCGAGGAAACAAAGCCGGCTTTAGAAAATGCACCAGTGCGCCCCCAAACTAATGCGAATGTCTACACCACTGTGTCCAATGAATCGCAATGCTCGAAGTAATCCTCTCAGTGAGCAGCCACTAGAGAAGTGTAGGTCGGCCAAGGAAGGTGGAGTAAGACATGCCATTTTGGAGCGCGTACATGCATCCGCCATCCGAAACGCCTCAGTTCCTAAAGTGCATGGCCTCTCTTATCCAGTTTGGTCAATAAAGTAGCGAATTGCAACGACCCCCGTGTTTTCACAATGCTGCGCACAACGCGGAGGCAGGAAGAAATGAAGTTGAATTCATCCCTGTACGTGCGTCTGCATCGCCACTTCTTTCGTTTCGTAGCTCTTTATTCCGTACGCCAACCCAGGGTAGCGATTTGGAAGCGTGTAGGCTCGTGCTTTCGCGTACAATGCTATCCATTCTTTCGGTTTCCTTCCAGCTTATCAGGGAGCCTGAGCATTTCCCAGCCATATCGCCTTTGAGCACGTTGTTTTATGATTCCCAGTAGCACGACGCCTTCGAAAATATTTTATTAGCTTTGACAAGAGAACATCTTGTTGAGTTGCTGTAAAACGACGCAACAAGAGCAAAGAAAACAAACGTACACACCGCAGAATATCTTCGCTTCTGTAGCGTGACAAAACACCGGACGTTAATAAACAAACATACAATTGTCATGGTTAAAAAACAATGAACAAAAGCTTATCCTGAGGCCAGAACACAAGCATTCTTTTTCCGTAGCAGGTGCTAGGGTGATGTAGCGAGCGCGGAGGGAACATCTAACTTTATTTTTGGTTTCTTTACTGATATATTTTCCCCTCCTGCAGCTATAGAAGTGGTCAACCGAGTGCTCCTGGGCATAGAGGCGAACCAAGAGGAGAGTGTGGAATAGAAACAGGGATAGCAGTCGCCGAATCCCAGTAACAACTGGTCACCGGTTTTACTTTCTTTTCTCAGCTCCGTCCGACGCGGACAGCGAAGTACGAGAGAATGCGAAACGCGCGAATGCTCCCCCGAACTGTCAAAACTTCGGCGATAGATGCATGGCCACTTCCTACTATAGCTCTTTCCGCCGTTCCCCCACTGCCTTTAACCCCACACGTCATCTTCCTGCCGTTCTTCAAGACCGTTCCTGCTACGCCCGGGGCGCTGGTGGAGTTGGCGAAAAAGAGAATAACGTAATCAGACATGAACCAAGCCAGTTCCTGCTGCATGCACCCACACTTTTCTCCGAGAGCACAACTTCGATCCGCCGGGCAGAACACTTTGCTCCTTTCTGCTTCGATCCTGAAACGTGGGCGCCTTTTTTGTTATCATTTCTTACGGGACGTTTCCGGCGATGTCATAAAATAAGACATATTTTAAAAGAAAAAGAAGTGTGAGCAGCTGCCCTTTGACTCACGGTGTGTGCGGTTGAAAAAGCGATCACTTCAGAGCCACACGGAGAATCAACAGGACGCAACAAAATGATGCCGTCGTAACCTCCCTGCCTTTCCTTGCATCTTTATCTCTCACGTTGCATCTAACTTATCAACTAATCAAAGACTTCAGGAAAAGTACAAATTTGCATGTACAAGTGTACAAGACAGGCATCGTTAAACTGAGGTGACTGGAGTAGACTGTCATCGAGAATTGGGAGGGATCAGTGGTTATTGCATATAATTTAGCATACACTTGACTAATATGATACTATACTGAAATAGGAGTGCTAACGTATAGTTAGGAGCAACCTCGGCAAACTTTTAAGCTTATTCTTAAAATTAGTGCAGAGAACCAGTTTCGGCAATAAATGAAAACATATTGCTAAAAATAAGATATGGTTGCAAAAACGTAGTGTGGCCGCGATCTGCAAAGCAGACGCAAACTATGCTGCGGTATTGGCCTTCATCACCACGCTTTTTGAGAAATACCGGCCTACGTGACCACCTTTACCTTTTGTGTAGTGCCACCGCTGCATATGCGTCAGCCCGTTGACTGACAATCCTTTTTTCTCTCTCTCTTTATCTTCTCTTCCATATCTCTCATCTTTATGCCCCCTTCCCATTCCCCCAGCGTAGGGTAGCAAACTGGGCATGTGCCTGGTTAAGCTCACTGCCTGCTCTCTTGTTGTTCATCTCTCTCTCTCTCCAACAAAACTTGGATAAAAATAAAACGAGGCCAAAAGAAATACGGAACACTGCTTATTCTGCCATGCAGTCGTAATAACGACTATAAGGGCGCGTAGCACTCCATAGTTCCAACCTCCATAGCGGTTCACGTGCTCTGGTGAAGGCCGTCCCACCGAAGCGTTAGACAGACAAATAATTCTCGTTCATACGTGCACCTACTTGTTTTATATGCGAAGCATTTCTTAGCGAGCTTCGGCGACTTTGAGCGTATCTATTTATCTATCTAGCCGCTTACGACATTTAGCACTCCTGGCCGTTTCGATCTTGGTATCGACCCCAAACTTGGTATGCCATAACATGACTGTATAACGAGACAAGTGACTAGTCGTAACATTAAAATCATGACACGTATATCATGAATGTCATGATATAGATTTCATGGTCTTGCCGCTCTTGTGGTGGTTTCGTTCACATGATACGTTGCAAAACTGGCATGGTATGACATGCCTGTGCAACGAATATAAGTGATAGACCCTATCGTGAAAATCATGACATGCATGTCATAATTTTCATGTTATGACTAGTCATGACTACACGCCACGCTCATGGTGCGCTCGCGGCTGTTTCGCTAGCTTCGCATCCACCAAATTTCGTAATACGGGACGTGAATGAATGACGGAGATATGTGACTGGTGCAAGCATGATATACATCAGTGCAGGTGCGTGTCATGTAACAACATGACTACATGCCACGCTCATGATGCGTTCGCGGCCATTTCGCATGCTTCACAAGTACCAAATTTGGTATTACGTGACGCGAACGGACGACATAGTAAGGGACAAGTAGAAACATGATAATCATAACGTGCGCCTCATGTGAGAACATGAATACATGCCACACTCATGACGCAATGCAGCCGTCTCGCCAGCTTCACATATGCCAAATTTGGTACTGCGTCAGGTGAATGGATAACGAAAGCATGTGACTGGTGCAAACATGATAATGATGAAATGCGTGTCATGTAAGAAGATGACTACGTGCCACACTCATGGCGCCAATACAGTTCGACGTGACCCGGCGCGCGTGCGCGCTGGCGTTCGTTTCATCGCGTCACGCCGGCGATGCCACGACAGGCACCGATATACCTGCCGTATACTTGCAGGCACGCGCTTGAGCGGGCCTGCCGTCCCTCCATCACGAAGAGAGGCAGTCGCAGTGCTGTCTTGGTAGAGCTGGGTACCGTGATGGGCGCGAAATGCAGCATGTTTCATTTCACGCTGGTGGGCGCTGGGCCACGCCGATCGACGCTGGTCCCGCTGGTCGAGCCTGGCGTTTTGCTAGCGCAGCGTCGGTTCGCACAGCGTCGCGCTCGTCGACGTTAGATCGGAGTAAACTGAACCCTTCACGATGTGGTCGCGGCCGTTTCGCTAGCTCCACATATACCAAATTCGGTGTTACAAGACGTCAATGGATGACAAAGGTAAATGACTGGTACGAGCACGATAATAATGACAAGCGTACCATGCAACAATATGACAACATACCACGCTCATGAAGGCTCGTGGCCGTTTCACTAGCTCTACATATGCGAATTTTTGATATCACGTGACGTAAATAGACGACGAAGGTAAATGACACGTACAAACATGATAATCATGATATGCGTGTCATGTAAAGTATAAATACATGCTACGCTCATAGCGTGCTCGCGGCCGTTTTACGAGCACCACATACACCAAATTTGGTCTTAAGTGACGCGAATAGACGAAAAATCTAAATGACAGGTGGAAACATTTTAATTATAATAAGCGTGTCATGTAAAACATCACTACATTCTATGATCATAGCGCGTTCATGGTTGTTTTGCTATAGCTCTCCATATGCCAAATTTGGTATAAAAGGATGTGAATAGATGACGAAGGTAAACGGCGCGTGCAAATATGATAATCATGACGTGAAAGTCATGTACGGCATAATTTACTTCCGCCTCGTAACGCTGTGCTGATTTCAAAGTGGCACATCAACCTTCTTTATTCGTGCTTCACATATCATCGGTTGCCACTGTACATGGGATCTGCCAATTTTTTAAATGCGACGCATTTCTTACCGAATTTCGGCAACTTTGCGCGCATCTATCTATCTATCTATCTATCTATCTATCTATCTATCTATCTATCTATCTATCTATCTATCTATCTATCTATCTATCTATCTATCTATCTATCTATCTATCTATCTATCTATCTGTCTATCTATATGCATACATACATGCATACATACATACATACATACATACATACATACATACATACATACATACATACATACATACATACATACATATATACATACATACATACATACATACATACATACATACATACATACATACATACATACATACATACATACATCTAGCCATCACACGGCATTTAACTCTCCTGGCAGGTTCGAATGGTATCGATACCAAACTTGGTATGACATAACATGACTGTTTCAAAAAGAAATTTGACTAGTCATAACATGAAAATCATGACATGGATGTCATGAATGTCATAATTTACATTTCATGGTCCTGCCACTCTTGCGGTGGTTTCATTCACATGGCATGTTGCAAAACTGGTATGGCCTGGCATGATCGCATGGCGAACACAAGCGACAGATCCTAACATGAAAATCATGACATACGTGTCATGTAACAACATGACCACATGCCAAGCTCATGACGCGCTCGTGGGCGTTTCGCTAGTGTCACATATACCGAATTTGGAATTTCGACCATAGAATGGATGACAAAGGTATGTGACTGGTGCAAACATGATAATCATGAGATGCGTGTCATGTAACATGACCACATGCTACGCTAATGATGCGCCAGCGGCCACTTTGCTAGCTTCACTTATATCATATTTCGTATTACGCGACGTGATTGGATAACGAAGGTATGATACTGGTGCGAACATGATAAACATTAGATGCGTGTCATGTAATAATATGACTACATGCTACGCTCATGATGCGCTTGCAGCTGTCTCGATAGCTTCACATGTACTAAACTCGGTATTACGCGACGCGAGTGGACGACACAGGTAAATTACACATAAAAACTTGATAATCACAACATAAGTGTCATGTAACAACATGACTACATGGCACACTCATGATTTACATATGCCAAATTTGGTATTACGTGACGTCGATTGATGACGAAGGTATGTGACTGGTGCAAACATGATAATCATGAGATGCGTGTTATGTGAGAACATGACTACATACCATAGTCGATGCACCATTATATTTCGACGTGACGCGGTGCGCGTGCTCACCAGCGTTCATTTCGTCGGGTCACCCAGGCGTTATCACGCTAGGCACCGATCCTGCCATATACTCGCAGGCGCACGCCGCGCTGCGTTCCATTGACGCACGCGCTCTGCACATCCGGCGTCCCTCCGTCACGAAGAGAGGGAGACGCAGTGTTGTGTGGGTAACGCATTGGCGCTAAATGCAGCATGTTGCCTTTCACGCCGGTTGCCGTCGGGCCACGCCGGTTGACGCAGGCCGCGCCTGGCGTCAGAATATAGAGTGCTCACGTTTTGCTAACGTAGCGTCTCTATGCCCAGCGTGCGCGCGCGTCAACGCTACGTTGGGGTATATTGGGCCCTTCATGATGCGCTCGTAGCCGTTTTGCTAGCTGCACCTTTTCCAAATTTGGTGTTACGTGACGTCAATGAATGGCAGAATATATGACCTGATAAATCTGTTACGTGTGTCATGTAGCAACATGACAACATACCACGCTTATAGCGTGCTCGCGGTCGTTTCGCTAGCTGTACATATACTAAATTTCGTATCACGTGACGTGAATAGATAAAGGTAACCGACACATCCAAACATGATAATCATGACATGGAAGTCAAGTACGGCATCGTTTACCTCCACCTAGTAACATTGTGCTGATTTTAAGTGACATATCAACCTTTCTTATTTGTGCTTCGCATATCATTGATTCCCACTGTACGTGGGGTATGCCTTTTTTTTTAATTCCGTTCCATCGAGCCGCTCATGATTAGCATGTTTGTGCCGTGGGGAAGGCTGTGACGTTCCATGTCACATGAGCCAAATTCCGATGGAGGCGTTCCGCTCCATCGAGTCACACGCGAATGGCTCACTTGAGCCATGACGAATGCCGTGACATGCTATGTCTCATGAGCCAAGGTGTCACGTGTCTGTTTTCGTTCGTTGTTCGGACGGAGGTTAAGGAATGGTCATAGAGACTGTCCGAAACGAAACGAATTAATTGAAATGGTCACGAGGCGGCATGGATTGGATTCAAATGTAAGCGCTTCGCGCCTTTTGGTATCCGGGTACTTTGAGAACATGGTATCACAGCGGGTCTCATGCGCTTACACTGTGGCTCAATCACCCTTCCGTTGTCGTACCCAACCCGTCTGTCTGTCCGTGTCCATTGTCGTTGACACATGGACAGACAGAAAAACAGACAGACGGATGGATTGACAAACAGACACAGATAGAGAGACAAACCGCAAACAAACAAACAGATAGACGGACGGACGGGTGGACAGACAGGCAGACAGAGAGACGTGCAGACAGACGGACAGGCGAATGCACAGAGGATTGACGGTTTACCAATGAAACCCTTTCAAGCTTCGCCCCACTCATCATCATTTACTCCGTGGTGTTACGAGCGGGCTGCGTTCCTTCCAGAGACACAGTGCGACCGTCATTGACAATGGGCGCGTCCTTCGCAGGTTTAAGATATGGTGCGCATCCCGCAGAGACACTGGGCGCGTCATGATTCAATTGCGCTCAATTTGTCCTCAAGCCGAAGTCAAAATTGTGATATAGGCCTCCATTTCCCTCATCGGCTGATCGCTTCCCCTCGTCCTCGTGATCGATGCGGACCACCCACTTTTTGACGTAGTGAACGCAACGGATCCGTCCGGATTTGGAACGCGTATAAAAAAAGAACCTTAAGTTTCGCCTTTAAAAGTTTAACGTGATAGCGAAATTCGGCCCCTAGTGCGCCCTTCAACCATTAAGTGCATACTTATTAATATGTTCTGTTTCACACACACATACGCACGCACACTCACACATACACAGTAAATTGTACCTGCGCGCGCGCACGGAAGGTACATACAGGTTTTTGATCTTATGCAAGAGTCGCGGGGCCTTCAAGATACACGCCGCACACTCGCAATCACGGAGGCTATAAAGAGTCCCACAATGCCTCACAGATAGCAGCACATTACCTTGCGTTTGCTGTTTGCTTGACCATAGCTTCTGTAAGGGCATATGTTTTCCGCTAGATGGACATAGTTGTCTATTTGTAAAGCTGTTTGAAAGTTCCTGCGTGTTTTTAGCGGTGATGGCTGCACTATTCTGGCCTTTTTAGACTTAAATTGGCGCCTCCTAAATGCGTCCACAAATCTCCGAATGAACTCGTTTTTGTTGTGACACCTGTCGAACAAAATGCATTAAAGGGTCCCTGCAACACTTCTTCAAGTAATCATGAAATAAATTCACTTGGGGAGCCTATGGCCTCACGAATTCAGTGCCGCAAACATTTTGAAAATTCGTCAAGTGCGAGTGGAGTTACAAAGGTTCGTCGCATGCTGCAAGTGCAATCTCTCTTTTCTCGTCTCGACAAAAGCGCTAGAAGCTAAGCAGAGAAGGGTGGCAGGGGCAAAGAAACTACATCACCGGCGCCTCGTTACCTTGAGACTTTTTCGTTTTTTTTCTTCAAATGCGCGGCTTTTTCTGTGTGATCGCGTGCACACGCGTGGACAAGTAGTGGCCTCCCGCGGCAATCTCTGTAACGAGCTTTTTCGCTCATGGACGATTTTTCGCTCACAACCAACGGTGCCAACGCCGGCAGTGGAATTTCTGCGAGACGAGCTTTCTAGCGCTATCGCGTTAAAATTTCCCCACAGCAGGAGACTGAGAGAGGCACTCGTTCTTCGCGCAATCAGGCAAAGCGCGCACAGCAGCCAATCAGAGAGTAGTGGCACTTCGGAGAGTAGCGGCGGAGTAATGCCATCTAGGAAATTAGACGAGAAATGGTCATTCCTTTCTTTTGCCTTCTCTTCTTTCTCGTCTCTTTTTCTCTCGGTTACACGTGACAAGTGACAAGGTTAAAGTAAGAGGAGATTCTCCCCTAAAAATAAGGGCTCCCTCAGGCACTCCGATACAGATTTTATACCAGCGAAGCTAAAGCATGAGGCGCTGGTGTTTAACACGAGCTGAAAGCTATCAAAGGTTCTTCCCTGTTGTAGCTTTTCATTTCAGTGCTAGCAGACTTAGAATAAGCGTGTTTCGTACTTTGCGTTTGTTGACAGCTTCAAAGAGTGTTAATAGACAGTTATATTTCACGGGGCTTAGAGGGATAGTGGGCTTACCGGGATAGCAAGATCGAAGTGCGCATGCGCAATAAAGTACGTGACCCTTACTGCTCACCGTATGCATTCTATCATTTATATTGAACGTTACCTTGTTAGCGTGGTTTAAGTAGTCTACGTAAAACATGGTGGTGGTTTAAATGATGTTGGCGTAGATGTTAAAAGATTAACTTTGTTCATTGCAAGCAACTGTTTAAAATGGATCCGCTTGCCTTCACTTGGCTTTAATGGCCGTGCATCACGGATAAGTTAGCGTAGTTTTTGAGAAATCTTCCCATTTAGATTGTGTCTAGGCCTAGAAGGTAGATATAAACCAATTGACAACATAAATGTTTTCGAGTTTGAGGCATGGTCCTTATTTATTTACTTTTGTTGTTACTAAAAAAACTAGTAAAATTATTTCGTGCGTTAAAACAGGGGAACATTCTCGTTTCATGTTATTTTTCGCTGTTATTCAACTTTTTAATTTTCTCCTTTGTAGCACGACCATCCCACCTGGGGCATTTAAACCACGTGAACGCCATCGCGTTAAACTATGAGGCGCTGTCTGCAATGAATGTTTGCGGCGGGGTGACGCTAATCCCTTAACCACCACTATCACGCTAATGGTAAACTATAACTATCCAACGACACTTAAATATTTTATGGGTAGTGATTTATGCTTCGGCGGGTATAATCCCTAGCTATACCAGCTAGAAAAAAAAAACTAGAGAGAGACTATATTCAAGCGTGACGAGCCTTCGAGGTAGCGTGTGCTAGCAATTTGACTCCTCGACAGTCTCTGCCCACTGACGAGCACCACATCTTCCGCCTCATAAGAGAGGTTCTCGACTAGCGTAACGCAACGCTTTGCGTTTGCGTTTTTCGCAAGTGTGCATGAGTCGCACACTAACCGCTTGTGGGTTCCCGTTAAAATATGGACGCTAGCGCTACGCCCGCTAGCTTTGCATAAAGTATTGTAAAACTCTCCATATAGTCGCGTAGGAAGAGGGACAATAAATGTTTTTTATTGCCACATTCCAGATGGCCTTTTCAATTAAAATTGACCGGTCGTGAGTACAATGGGGTTTCCCAATTTCTGTGACGCATACGCGATATCACTTTTTGCGCACGAAGAAGGAACTAATTTCGACCTCGCCTAGCAATGTACAACTTCACTGCAATATTCATTCCTGTGACCAAAACTCTTGCCACTGGCGATTGAATTTTATCTCGCAACATTTACTGAAGTTTCAGCGCACGCACGTGCCACAACGGAGGGATCAGTCCTGCCACAGCGGGAGAATACTTTCTACTGGCGGTAGCTGCGTGTCCAAACTCGGTTTCATAACCGCCTTAAAGTTAGCTCGTGCTTTTCACAAAGGACACCGTATTTTTTTGAGGAGTGAAGCTCTTCTTGGTCTAACATCGTCATGCATTACACGTAACCTAGAGAATAACAGACGAGGAAGAAAAGAAGGCAGTATCTTTCGATGAGTATAATAGACAGCGCTGTCTCATAAAAGTAAATGCAAACTGCTGTTGAGTGAGGATATTCTAGATGGCGCTGTACCGCAACTCTCCGAATTGCTGCTGCGCGGGCTGTGCCTGGGTATGCGGAGAACAAGTGCCTCTCTCAGGCTCCTGGATAGTCGCCGAATGCCCCCTGTGGCAGATCATTGGTGGGGCATGGACGAAGCAGAGCGGCGGGCACGCTGAAGACGCTTACGCTCGGCTTCTTTGGCTCGCACCTCGTCGGTGTTACCCGCGTAACGTCTACATTCTCGAACGCGACCGGACGCATGGACGCACGCACGGTCGGACGGACACACGGACGGGTGGACGCACGGACGCTCCGCCCCACTCATCATCATTCACTCCATGGACATGCTGCGGCTTTTTTTATTGCTCACGCTTCCAACTTTTGGCACACAATCAACTGGTGGAAATGCCATCTTCTGGTGGCGCTTCCTGCTCCACCGGATGCGTTCATTCCCGGAGCCCTTACAGAATCACTTATGTGTGGATCGTCTCTGACGTCACCTACTCCTCCGGAAAATATTGGCTCATAGAGCTGCCACTGGCTGTGACTGCCTGACGAAAACCGGAGGTTTGTTCAACGGAGAAGGCGGAGTCTAAAGCGCCCTGTAATAAAAAAATAATTAAGAGAAAAACAGAGAACGAACAAAATCGAAGGGTAAGCACCCTCAGGGAAGTCTTGAAGGGTTACAATGCGATGTAGCTGAATCGCCGGGAAATACACATGGAGAGAGACAAGAATAATGCTCCGTCAGGCGAGACACAATGGGTGCGTGAAATTTCCTGGCTTCTTCCGGCGGAATATAAAGCGATAAGAGGGTGCCTTCAATTTAGACTGCATTGTTCGTGTCGTAGTCGTCGTCGTCGTCGTCTGAGGAGCGCGACGAGTTGAAAAAACATTTCTGCCCATGAGAGCCTCGTCTCCTCCTACAGGCCTTTTCTCCTAGGGTAAAACACCTCCACACTCTGATGGAAATCCCATTACCCTACCACTGTACGAACGAGAATGGATTCTCTGTTGTGTAGAGTCCAAATGATTTTAGCTCTGAGGGCGATAGTGCGTCGCACAAAGTGAAGTGAAAAGAAATGCAGGTGTATAAGAGCGAGTATTTTTCAGGCGCTACGGCGAGGCGCCTGTTGTTCGCAAGAGAGGATGGGCGCGAACAGCGACGCCGTAATCTACGAGGAATGCGTGAGACAATTGCATTCGGTGAGATTTCCCATAGCAGACGTAGAACATTGTTGAGGAAGGCGATGTACTGGAGCGATGTTTAAAAAAAAAACGTAAAGATACACAGTACAGTTATCAAGACTTAGGTTGTATTGGTTAGGTTCATCGTGAGAACTGCTCCAGTCAAGAGATAAACATGTCGACGCACGTACTCGAGTGAGTATGCGTGCGTGCGAAGCCCACGATTTAGACGAATGCTCAAGGGCTGCGACAGGCGGAGCTGAAATGGGCTTAGATTTATTTCCGGACTCAGCAGCTGCATCGGGCAACATACGAAAAGTTAGGCGCATGGATATTGAGTTCTTTCACTCTCCCTCCCCCATATCCCACGCGAAACCATGAAGGTGCCCTCGTATTGAAAGAGAGTAACAGTTCCACGCTTTTTTGTTTTCTTCATTTTCCCCTTCAAGAACCTCTATGCGATACGCGTATAACCCTGTTCATCTTCGAAGAGTGACTTCAGAATGACCACTTTTTTGTGTGTGTCTACATTAGTAGAGGAGTGAAGTTGTTGGTTTTGCCGTGCTGAATATACTAGGGAGGAACACCTGCGTAGCGTCATGAACTTATTTCCCATAATCAAGACATTTTTTAATAAAAGACAAATTTGTAAACAGCAGTACGTTGAAAAAGAAGCAGCACGCTTTTTTATGGAATGTGTTTCATTCACAGCTAATTTTTTTTAGGGTGAAGCCCCTTGGGGTATGGCTTGTCGGCGTGTCGTATTGTCGTTTCTGTCCATCATAGAGAGATAGGCACCACAAACAGTTTTGAAATTTTACTACTTGCCACAGATCTACACAATGCATATTATCAGTTAAAGGTTCGTTGTCACTGCCTAACACATTATGCAGCAGAGGTTTAGTTTAAAAATTCGCTTCGGCACTCAAGTTTCTTATCGAAAAACAGAGACACGAATGTGCTTCTCTGCTCTAAAGTGAATCACCACTTCACCAACTATGCGAGCAAAGTTATGGTGCGTTAGTGCATCGACGGCAAGCAGTAATTACGCAAGTAAAATGCCACTATAAAGGGGCTCTTCCATAGTAGGCGTTTAGCGGGACGCCTCAGTGCTCTCCCATAGTTTAATACGATGTACTCGAAATCGTTAAAATGTTTTTTTTTCTAAACACAGCAGCTAACAGGAAAATGTGTGAACTACAACAACGTCATCAAAAGGTTGTTGACATTTTTATCTTTAAAAATGGCTATTGTGAGGAAACCCCGGGACACACTGCATGCTTTGGTCTTCTCTGGGTTTTGCATTGCAGGAGCGGAAAATCTCTTCCCTATATGCCCTTTCTCAAAAAAAAAAAATTTCTTTAGCGGCATGGTGTTCAGTAGCTTTTTTTTTAATGAGCACCTAAATAAAAGCACGTCATACAAAAAAAGGTGGTTGAAGTGTAATACAGCTGAAAAAAATATTTCAGCAAAACGTAACGGAGAAAACTGTACACGTTTCGAAGTTGAACGATAATTATTCGGAGCATTTGTTTTCCTTTTTTTCTCTCTCTCTAACTGCACCCTTTTTTTTGCCCCTAATCACCCCCCCCCCCCTAGCGCTGGGCAGCAAACTGGATGCTTATATCTGGTTAACCTCCCGGCCTTCTTCTTCATCTCTCCTTCTCTAGGCAAAACCGAGTGTGGACATTATTGGTGGCTTCTAGGTAGCTGCGCTCTTACTTTCTGCATGCATTATTGCTTATAGTCCAGAGATAAAACTTGAGGACAGTAAAGTGACACGATGCTTCGGGACCGCTTCAGTCCCTTCTTCGGGGGTACTGCTTGGCCGGCTCCGAAGCTAGCGATTTTTCTTGGTGCATGGATATTTCGCAGGGTACATGTACATATTGCCTCACTTTCTCCACTCGAAGACCAATTATTTCAAGGAACTGTTCCAAAGTAAAACTAGGTGGTGAAAGCGTTGGTGTTTATTTGAAATAAACTCAGAGCACGTTAGGCTTATGAGTGGATCATAAGCTGCCCCGGAAAGAGCTCGCAGTTGATTGTGTTTAGAGTGAATTGAGAACACTTTAGAGGCGTTACCAGCACTCCGCTATGGGAGAGCCATAAGCTGTCCTGCTTAACAGATCGAGAGTCCATGCTTTGCGATATTCGCTTCGGGAACGTTCGAAGAATGATTACGAAAATAATAGCACCTTTCCAGCTTTCTTAACAGCTTTATGGAAATAATATAATTAGTCTATTTACCTAAGTAGCTAACAAATCAAAACGCTATACTTGTTTTGTGGTGTAGCGTTCGTAATTAACAGTACCGGGAATTGTAGCTTTATGTTAGGGGCTGTATATTCCGAAATTTCCAGCGAGACATCACATACAAAGCGAGAAAAGAAAATGTAGCCTGGCAGCGGTAGCTGTGCTTGAACGTCGTAGAAGAGCCGTGACGCTACGTCGGCATAGAAAACTCCGTAGACGCAATAAGAGAAGCAAACCAACCCTATCGTCTTCACGCATAACACGAGATCGGAAACTAATAAAACAATGATAACACCCCAAGGCTTTTAACTAGGATCAATTACAAGGTTAGTCACGTTTATGCCATGACGTTTCCGAAGCACGCCTTCTTTCTGCTGGTCGCGCAGACAATCACAATGAAAACAGAGTGACATGGTGTTCCCCTAGTCTCACAATAATAAAAAAAAACATCATTTCTGATGAGATACGTGCAAGGCTAAAGACCCGCGATAAACGTAAAAGCAAATCACACGAAGTCAACCAGGGGCGTTGTCTCCGGTGGAACGCCATTACGCAATACAGAGGCCAATCACGTTAGCCATCTTCAGGCAGTGCAGTAAAGAATCGCCTCGAGGACTATCAATAACGAGGGCGTCGGTCATCGGGGCACTCATTCGTAAAAGGGGGCCCTCATCTGATACCGCTATTTGTCTGGCGGTGACAAAGGGGCGCCCTCACGTCCGCAAGGTTGACGACCTTCAGGGATTACGCGGCCAGGGCATTCCCTTGTAGCTCATGGTTGACTTGTACAAGTCCTTCAGTCATTGTCTCGCTATTATTTTGCTATCTTGTCACACTGCTTTCGCCGTTGTTTAGTATGGTATTTGCTTTTTTCCAGATATTTTTGTCTCTGCTCCTGAAGATAATTATGGATGAAACCATTTAGACAGGCAGGCTTAATCGCTGCATTTAGTCATTTCAACCTAGACAATGTATATCTAAACAACACCAATAAAAAAAACTTTCGCTATTAAACAGGAAAATAATTGCCGTCTAAAAGAAGTTCCTGCTTCGGTGAGGGCCTACAAATGTTACGTGAAAAGTTCATGGTAGAAAAGGAGGAGAATTAAACATTCATTTGTTAGTGCTGTTAATTTTACTAACTGTATGAACATTATATATTACTTTCAAAACCAGATATAGTGTCTTGAGTGATGACACAAAGTAATATGTAGAAATTTATTAGGACAGGACCCATTAGTTTATTATATGTATATATTATTTTGTTTTAATTAGGTCAATACATGAACAAAAAAGAAACTTATGAGACTATTGTCAAGAAACAAAGAAGCGTTCGTGTTATTCATGACAGTATCCTTACACACCTTATCGATGGCGTTCACTCACCGTGCTTCTCTTCTCACCATAGCAAAAGCCGCATATGCTAGGTTGCCTTCAGTACTGATCAGCCAAAATTAAGTTGCTGTACACAAACATTTGGTCATTCTATAGCCGCTAAAGCCTACAAATAAGGAACTCAGAAGGACCCCCATGCATGAATCTGAGACGACTCGTCGGCGGTAGCCATCGTTTTGTCTCACTCAGTGTTTCGACCCAGCTTCACCCCTCTACAAATGTTCTCTCTACTTAACGTGGTTTTCGCGCTATGCCCAGGAATGGAAGTGCCTCTACTGGTTTTTCCCTGCTTCCGTTTGGTTCACCTTAAACCAAGGCATGATGTCCTGATGACAACCTCAAGGACGTCACACGAACGACGTCACAATGATGTCGTTATGACCTCAAAATTTGAAGCTCTGTGACGTCACGATGACATCATACAAAAGTCAAGCTACGCCAACTGCGCTTTGCCTGCCATTCCGCTACACAACAGAGCCATGCTGGGTAGCTTTCGTAGTATACATACATACTTTCTTTTGCTGACAATGTATATGCTACGCATTTTAAGTAACTAAAGTTCGTCGTCCCCAACATAGATATTACGTTTGCCCGGATATCCACGCCTGAATTTCGGCTGCAAACAACAGAAAAGTTTCTCCACCGAACACCCGCGCGATGTGAACATGTATCTGCATTTGGCAATCACTTACCTGAAATAAGCGAGAAGTGCTTGATGTCACCCAAATGAGCAAATGCGATAGGATGAATTCTCTCTGGGTGAATAAGCGACGGTTGTAGGCAGATACATTTATTATCAGCTTGAAACCGTCCATATACACGAACCGACCAAACTCGTACTGAATCTTGAATTAAATATTTTGGATGTACAACTATAGCCCCACCTTCCGATAAGTAATAGCGAGATAGAGAAGGGCAAGAGCCAGGACTCACCAGAACGTAGACGGCGAATGGCATGACAGCGGCTGCCACAAGCAGGTCGGCGAACGCGAGGCTCACGATGAAGTAGTTTGTAGCCGTCTGCAGGCTCCGCTCTTTGTACACGCTGAGGATGATGAGGATGTTACCGAACACGGCGAGGAAAGGAAGGATGACGAGCATCAGGGCCCAGTAGACTTTCTCGGCCGGTTGCTGCGCATCCCCAGGCAGTCTGGAGGCCTCGAGGGCCGAGTCGTTGCCCGGTGCCAGACCCGCGTCGGGCCACGAGCAGTTGCCCCCGCCACGAGGGTCCCACGGACAAGTGACATCACCACCACCACCACCGGGAATCACCAGTTCACCCGTCAAGTTGCCGGTGAAGTTCGCCAGCCCGGCAGCCGCGGCCGCTGAGGAAAGCACCAGAGTCTCGTTGGAGAAGGAAGCGTTAAGCAACGCCGCCTTCGTCACCTCTAGAGTCACATTGTACGGCGCTGCCGTACTGATCGCTCGATCCATGCCCAACACCGGCATTATGGCGTCGCGAGCAAGCCGTCGTTCGGCGTAGCAATTTTCATCTTTATCTTGGTGGTCGTCAAGCCTCTAACGAAACAAGGCCGCAATTTCTGTCGTTTAGTGAGCAACGTCGCGGCACCGTCTTCGATATCACTCGCTGTTTTGCAAGGCAGGCTTCACTCGCTATGTCTTCGGCAGCCCGTAAAAGAATGCCGGTACAGGGCCGGTGGACCGTTTTACCTCTTGAAGGTACAAATGCCGAAGTACACGGCCGTTTGAAGCAGTCGCAGTCATAGTAGCACTAACATCGCATGAACGCGAGGCTACTTTATTGAAAGAGAGCCTTCGTGGAATTGACTAGCGATCATACCGTATAGTAAAGTACGTTTGTTGATGGCTGTTTTTTTATCTACACATTCCAAAACATTTTGGAGCCATTCAAATGCAAAGATAGTTGAATCACAGCGCTGTCTGAAGATAGCGCACCGTGACCTTAGTCCAGAGAAGAACCACATCAGGGCAACTACGGCACGCAAAAATGCACGTCGGTCAAAGATCCATGGTCACAGCTGAGAGCGGACAGAGTGTTTGGTCGTGACCTCTAGAACAAGCCGCAACTTCTCACTTGAGTCACGCAGACATCATACAGTAGAGCCTACACACACAAGAACAAAAAAAAACAGCCTCAGCAAAACGGGACTCACTGACAAGTAGGCGAGGGCGTCTCTGAGGGATCAGTATCGAGATCAACGACGCTACGCCTCCGAACAGTTGGCCACAGTCATTGCTTCACCGCCCGTGGGGTCTTAGTCGATTCGTTAAGGTGGCAAGGTCCGAACGCTTTCCTTTTTCGGTCCGAAGACACAGACTTTGCCAGAAGCACGCACGGACAGCGGGGAAAGATGGACGACCGAAGGTACGACGGGCTGCCTGGAGGAAGCGGGTCTTCGTGGGCAAAGCACAAAGAACAGCCACCTCCAAAACAGGATGTCCGGTCACTCGCTGCTCGTCCTTTCTGGCGTTTAGTTTCAGTCTACTCACTTCTCCTCCACCCTCCTTCCCGGCGGGGCACCACAGTCTCGCGGACGAAGCGAATGCCTCCGGATGGTCGTTAGTCCTAGCGATTTGTCGCAACCGCCACAGTACCGATTCCTTGCTTCACCATCACGCACCGGAAAGCAAAGTGCTCAGCGAGGCCCGGCAGCCAGACAGACGCAGAAGGAAGCAACCCGAAGGGCACAACGTCGTTTTCTCCTGGTTTTTCGTTTTGTTCCTTTTCTTGCTTTTGCTGTTTGTCAAGGTCGAGACTGCGTGGGTAGCAGAGGAATCGGCTGGTTTCTGGTTAGCTTGCTCCTTTTACACACTCGACTGCGTGCTGCGTGTGGACTCTAATTAATTCCCTGCGAGAGGAATAAAGAGAGAAAGAAAGGAAGCATGTGTGACAAGGGAGTGAGAAGAGAGTCAACGCTGCGTCGCACAAGAGGCAAAAATCAGTGCCAGACTATCGAAGCATACAAGCTTCTGTTCCGACACTAGCAACGTCACTCGTATGCATCTTAATTTAGGGACAACTTGGGCTTCCACTGCACTTGGTCATTCATTAGTTTTAACTACCCCCACGGAGTAAAACAGAAAAAAAAACACGACTGATCCCTCTGTCATAGCAATCGGTGTGACATGACAGTGAAACGTGCCTTCACAGAAA
This sequence comes from Rhipicephalus microplus, assembly GCF_013339725.1. Taxonomy (NCBI): domain Eukaryota; kingdom Metazoa; phylum Arthropoda; class Arachnida; order Ixodida; family Ixodidae; genus Rhipicephalus; species Rhipicephalus microplus. The sequence goes on from NC_051170.1 coordinate 68,350,759, forward strand.
GAGTTGAGCGTTTATTGCGCATTGTTTCGCCACAAGGGCGAAGGAATGAGTGCTACAGCAACAAAATGTAATGTCCCACGAAAGACGGCGAGCAGCTAGAAACATGCAACGCGCTGCTCAAGCAGAAGAGAAGCATGCAAAGAAGGTACACAGAGCAATTAGGCTCCAACAACTGTCACAACTCGGCATTTAAAGCACGCTGCTCAAACACAGAGGACGCACGAAACGAACGCACAGATATACATATATTACGAGCACAAACTACCAGCTGTCACAGTTGTAACTTCTTTGTGTGTGAGCGCCGCGCTTCTTTCCGGAGCGCAGTCACTGCTTCGTCCTTTCTGTAGATATATCGCAAACCTGTGATGAGGGTACAAGCACAAACTGCCCCAATTATGAAGATAAGTGCGCACGCATCGCGAAGCGTGGAGCAACGATCTTCAAAGGGCGCCGTTCGAGCCCGTGGTGCTATTCTGGACACTGTTTAATTCCATCATATAGCCAAATTTCGTAATGGCGGCATTTTAAGCCAATCGGAGAGGTCGTAGCAGCTCACTTATGTAATTAGCATCGATCAATGACGGAATCTGTCAACATGGAGGAATTCGACAATGTCCAGAATAGCACCCCTGGTCTGCCATTGCGCTTGTGATCACGAAAAGACACTGGAGTCAACGATCTCAGCGTACCACCAACGGCCAGTTGTGTACATAAACAGCTTGCCGTTACTATGCTGAAATGCGCGCTGCTTGGTACCGTGTCGTTCCGTGCCGCAGGCGGTGAAGCGAGGGAGGGTAAGCTCGACTCCCGGCGTAGAAACTTTTAAAGACGATATTAAAGAGGATAGTCTTTCTTGGGGACCTTCGACGGAAAAAATTTTGTCTGCGTGTCTGCCCTAACGATACCTTAAATGGCACTGTCACGTGTAAATATCGCAAAAACGTCGACGTGGACCTTCAAGCACTGAGGGACAAAAAAGAAAAGCACGCTGGCACGTTGTAAGCAATAATGCAGTTATTGTTCATATGAGACTATATGTCCTCTTGGCCAATCCCCCAGAGTGGGTACGAGCCAAGGATTAAAGGATACAAACAAACAAACAAACAAACACGGTGGCACCGGGCCACCGCGCTAAATTTCGATGTCTAAATTTCGATTACTAAATTACAATGTCGTGTCTCCCGCCCCCTAAACCTGTATCTACACAGAGCTGGTCAGACAAAATCACCCCTCTGCGCATTCTGCGGAGAAATGGAATCACGAGAACATTATTTTTTGTATTGTGGCCGCTACGCTATACTTCGAAAAAGGTTACTAGTTATGCGATTTCTGAAAATAGGCGTTAGATTAACGGCGGAAACGGCGCCAAGCTTTGGTGCCTCAGTTTTGGTACATTGCCACAGGGATGCTTTCAATGCCGTTTGGGATTATATTCAGGCAACCAAGCGTATACCGTTGTGATCTTCAATCAAAAAATTATTATTTATTAATCCCCAGGGCAAAGTGAAGTAAACGCAGCTGAGTGGTAATCATAACACCTCAAATATCCAAATTGCTCAACTTGACTTTTCTATTTTTTCTCGTTTGCTCTTCTTTATGTCGTTTTTTACATTACTCCTATTAAAATAAACATTCATTACACATAGTTAAAATGATCACAGAAAAAGTGCACTACACTTTCTTGGCCTATCTCCCTGAGTGGTTATGAGCCAAATCCCAGGGAAACAAACAAACAAACACGGTGGCACAAGGCGCACTCGCTGTGTTCGGACCAGGCGTGCAATTCGGAGCTCGGACGAGCGAGACGGTCTGCTGAGCAGAGACGCGGGCGTGTGCACGGAGGACCATGGAGCCGTGCAAGGTCCAGGGTGGCCGAGGATCCAGGGGCCAGGGGAGTTGCTGGCTGAATCGAGCGGTGCCGAGCCGTACCGAGTGACGCGCCAGACTCGGACGTGGGCCGCGAGCTCACGAGCTGTGCACCCGAGGGTACCTGGCGGTGCCCTGGTCAAGGCTAGGAACGCCAGTGACTGAGTCGCCGCACCGTAGCTGTGGCGAGCAGCATTTCAGCGCGGCACAGACGGTGCTGTGCTAGCCAGAACCCGCACGTGGAACCGCTACGCCCGGGCTGGGGATGTACGCTGCTGTGGCTGGCTCGACCACATCAATGGAGGCGTCCTCGGTTGCGAAGATGCAGCAGAGGCTGCCTATGTCTATTGTTTCAGCCGTCACGGACGTGGTCATTAAGCAAGAATAAATCCTCGATCGGTGGTGTGCGGATAAGCTCCTCATCGCGCTCCTAAGTGGCGCAGGCACTACCTTAGGTGACTCGTTGGGGTCAAGCAAGGTTTTAATGTCGCAGTTGGGCGTCATGGTGTCCTCAGGTTGAGTGACAGGGCACACACGACGCCGCCGCCGCCGCCGCTGCGGTGGTGGTGGCTTGGGCGACGCCGGCAAGTACTCTAGCAACCAGGCCAACGCTGTGGATTCTAGTCGCGGCGGTGTAGAGACTGTGGCAGGAGGCGCGGGAGGTGGTAGAGGTTGGACACATGTCTGATGGTCACCATCGGAGCCTTCCTTATAGGCGTCATTGGCTGTGCAGTTGTCATCGCTGGTAGTCGGGTCACTAGCGGAATCTGGCGAGTTTAAGGATGTGTCCTCCCTCCTGATATCACTGCAGTGGCACGTATTGTCAGTGCAACTCTCCGGTAGTTTAGCGCTTAGCGACGAGTGAGCGAGTGATGATGTCTCCAGGCTGACCATCTCCTCGCGGTATTCGTGATGCGGCACCTTGTTGCGACACTGCGGGCACCCGTGGTATTGCATGATCCCGCAGTAGCAGTTTTGGAAGGCTGCCTTGTACAAGGAATCATGGTGCTTCTGCGCCTTGGACCGCAGCTCCCCACTCTTGCGATTCACTTCCGGCAGCAAGTCTGGCCGCCCTTTTGCAAACGATCTGTTCCTAAAGAAGTGAAGGCCGGTCTTCTCGCTGTCGAGACTGCAAGGGGGACTGATCTTCCGAAATCCATACAAGTTGAGCTGTCTGATGAAACTTGCCGATCTTTTTTGTCTTGAAGATATCGGAGCGATTATCGAGATAGCCAACCTGGAACTTCATGTAGTCAATCGCTATGGCCGAGCCGTCCACGGACCAGGAGATAGCGCCCGATTTGCAATCATTGACGATCTTCCACAGTTTTTCGGGAAATCGTAACGCGAGCAGAGGCGGATCCTTGGAAGCAGAAGAGTCTGGTGCCTTCTTGCCACACCTTCTCTTCAGAGAAGTGCCACTCTTTTTCTTCGAGGCGTCCTTAGGATGCATGGCAAGCCGAACGCTTCGTTCTCAACCCCTAGCGATGACGTGTCTCCCCGCCTTCTTCGAACGTTCTACGTTCGGCACGAGCGCTTGATGAGCTGGATTCGCGTGCCGAGATTTCAACCATGTTACCCCCCACTTTCCTCCTCTCAGACTGTGAACATTCTCTATCCTCACGCTTAAAAAAGTTGTTGAAGAGAAACAACTATCTAAAAAGGGGGGTAAAATGTCACGTGTAAATATCGCAAAAACGTCGACGCGGACCACCAAGCACTGAGGGACAAAAAAGAAGAGCGCGGTGGCAGGTGGCGAAAATCTTACTGAATTAAGTCATCGATTCTTGGCCGATCTCCCTGAGTGGGTACGAGCCATGGCTGTGTAATCATCATCATCATCATCATCATCATCATCATCATCATCACGGTGGCACGAGGCGCGCTCGCAATGTTCGGGCCAGGTGTACAATTCTGAGCTCGGACGAGCGAGACGTTCTGCCGGGCGAGACGTGGGCGTGTGCACAGAGGACCACGGAGTCGAGCGAGGTCCAGGGTGGCCGAGGATCCAGGTGCCAGGGGAGTTGCTGGCTGAATCGAGAATCGCCGAGCAGTGCCGAGCCGTACCGAGCGACGCGCCAGACTCGGACGTGGGCCGCGAGCTCACGAGCTGTGCACCTGAGCTGTGCCCTGGCCAAGGCGAGGAACGCCGGTGCCTGAGCTGCCGCACCGCAGCTGTGGCGAGCAGCATTTCAGCACGGCACAGACGGTGCTGTACTGGCCAGAACCCGCACGTGGAACCGCTACGCCCGGGCGGTGATCAAGAGCTCGGAAACGAGGTCGCGCTGGTCCAGGCATCTCCTAGACGACGCCACCGCTGCTCGAGAGTCATGAGTCCACGGGACTGTTCTTCCTCATGCATGTGCTGTGGTGGTCGTCCCGACGGCGTCGACATCACTGGCTTTTCATTGCTTTTGTTTTGTACAAAAACGTTTGAACTTGTCTACCTGTCTGTTTCCTGCGCCGCTGCACAGTAGTGGAAGTGCTCGAACCGTGCTGAACATCACAGGCACCAAACGGACAACCCCATCCACAGCGCCCACCGATATTGCTCAAGGTTTAGCGTTCATAGTTGTGCGATTGTCAATTAAAAAAACAAATATTGCGAATATCTGAGGCGCCATAGCATGTCTATGTTTTGTATGTCTGCCTTTACACTAGAAGAGGCACACAATTAAGTAGCTCTAAGGACTGTAGCGTTTAACGCACTGCGCTGACAGTGCAACGCGATGCTCAAGAAGTTGTTTCCAACGCTTTGCTACGACGGCACGGTGGTGGCACCTGCCCGTCGCTTTGCATTCTACACCTTATCACCTCCGTGACTGGCGCGCATCTTTATCCGTGGTCACGCACGCCTTCGTTTTCGAAGATAACTGCCAGATGGCGCTCGTGCCTAACGTGCCTAAATGCGCTTGTTGCTTCCGTTACACGCTCGAGTCACTCTAACGCAGCGCCTCCAGAATACCATTCACCAATTTTTCTGCGCATAACATCAAATAAACGTTTTTTTCTCTCGCTCCAGACGCAAGACTATCGTCTCCCGACAAAATTTAGAGTGTAACATGTAGCTTCGGGCCAATTTTTTCTTCAAGTTTTTTTTTCGCTAGTTAGCGTATATTCTACAGCTTCATATCCATGGCGGAAATTCGTCAGTGGAGCCGTGTGGATTGTGGCATTAAAAACTCGTAGTTAAAAAAAAAGAACGCTATATTGCACACAAACGCAAACGACTTGCGTTAATCTCTTGTGTTCGTATGTTTTTGTTGTTCGCGTCTTATTCTGCAGCACTAATGAAAGCTTACGAATCTTCGCGAACTCGCAGAATTGCCAGTATTTCGTAACACGTGCGCAGACATTTGCGCACCTGCTGTGGTAGAAGAAAATGCCCCTGCATTGTTTATCAAACTTTTTGGAATACTATAGAGGGCAAAACGCCGACACTCAGAAAAATAGCAGGTGCAAGAAAGGAATTTTCGGTCTTCTCAATGTCTAATTTGCGCCCTAATGTTGTGGAAAGCTATACACTATCTCGCTTACTTTCAAATTTTGTTTAGCGAAGTTTTGTTCGACAACATTTCAAATGACAAGGTGCCCTGGAGGAGACTCCAACTTTATAGTGTAAACACTCCCATCACTTGTTTTTTAAATGCAAAGCATTTCTTAGCGAACTTCGGTGACTTTAGGCAAATCTATCTATCTATCTATCTATCTATCTATTCTATCTATCTATCTATCTATCTATCTATCTATCTATCTATCTATCTATCTATCTATATCTATCTATCTATCTATCTATCTATCTATCTATCTATCAATCAATCAATCAATCAATCAATCAATCAATCAATCAATCAATCAATCAATCAATCAATCAATCAATCAATCAATCAATCAATCAATCAATCAATCTATCTATCTATCTATCTATCTATCTATCTATCTATCTATCTATCTATCTATCTATCTATCTATCTATCTATCTATCTATCTATCCGCCTATGACTTTAAGCTCTCCTGGCCGTTTCGATAATGGTATCGATACCAAACTTGGTATGGCATGACATGGCTGTATTAAGAACACATTTGACTAGTCTTAACATGAAAATTATGACATGTATGTCATGAATGTCATGATTTGCATTTCATTGTCCTGCAGCTCTTGTGGTGGTTTAGTTCACATGACATGTTGCAAACCTGGTATGGTATAACATGACTGCACGGCGAACACAAGCGACAGACCCTAACATGAAAATGGTGACATGCCTGTATTGTAACAATATGACTACTTGCCACGCTCATGTTGCGCTCGTGGCCGTTTCGCTAGCGTCACATATACCAACCTAATATTACGGTACGTGAATGGATGACGAAGATACGTGACTGGTGCAAACATAATAATGAGATGCGTGTCACGTAATAACATGACTACATGCCACGCTCATGATGCACTAGTGGCCGTTTCGCTAGCTTCACTTATACCAAATTTGGTATTATGCGATGTGATTAGCTGACGAAGGTATGATGCTGGTGCAAACATAATAAACATTAGATGCGTTTATGTAACAACATGACTACATGCTACGCTCATGATGTGCTCACAGCCGTTTGGCTAGCTTCACATGTACCATACTCGGTATATGTGACGCGAACGGACAACATAGGTAAATGAAACATCCAAACATGATAATCACGACATGCGTGTCATGTAACAACATGGCTACATGCCATACTCATGAAGCGCTCACGGTCATTTTGCTAGCTACACATATGCCAAATTTCGTATTACGTGACGCCAATGGATGACGACGGTATATGACTGGTGCAAACATGATAATCATGAGATGCGTTTCATGTGAGAACATTACTACATACCACAGTCAAGGCGGCAATATCTTTAGACGTGACGTGGTGCGCGTGCTCGACGACATTCTTTTGTTTGCGTCATGCCGGCATTGTCACGCCTGGCGCCGGTCCTGCCATATATTCACAGGCGCGCGCGCTGCGTTGCTTTGACGCATGCGCGTATCAGTGCGTCCGGCGTCCCTAAATCTCGAGAAAAGGGAGACGCAGTGTTGTCTGGGTAACGCATCGGCGCTAAATTCAGCATGTCAACGCTACATTAGAATATGTTCAGCCCTTGAGGATGCGCTCCCGGCCGTTTTGCAAGCTCCACATATACCAAATTTGGTGTTACGTGCCGTCAAAGGATGACGAAGGTAATCGACAGATGCAAACATGATAATCATGACACGGAAGTCATATACGGCATCATTTACCTCCACCTCGTAACGTTGTGCTGATTTTAAAGCGACATATCAACATTTCTCATCCATGCTTTTCATCCATGCTTTTCATCCATGCTTTTCATGGATGCTTTCATCCATGCTTTTCATCCATGCATGGATGCTTTCATCCATGCTTTTCATCTCATCCATGCTTTTCTCATCCATCCCACTGTACGTGGGATCTGCCTTTTTTTATTTTAGTAGCAACGACAGAAAAAGTCAGATGTAATATAGCTGTAGAGAGTCATTTTCTTGCCGTCAAATATAGAAAATGATGGTTAAATATATGCCTACGTTCCACATGTTCAATATCACTACAGCAAATTTCTTATTTCCGAGTCTTAAGATGAGGAAGAAAGGGATAGAGACAGATAATGAAAGCAACGAAAGACAGGAAGGTTAACCATGTGCACGTTTCACTCGACGTGCTGTCGAACACGAGGGGAGGGGATATACAGAAAGTAGTATTAGTTAAATCAGGCTGCCTAGGCCGCTGGAAATGCTTTTACAGCACTATTGGTAGTGCGAAACTGTACATATACAAAACGGTTTCACGAATAGCTATATCATATAGTACGCCATCATCTGGGAGCCATTGCAACAGACATAACTGGCAGATAATCATACTGGTAATAATGAAAATTGATAAATATAGACGGCAACGCCATGCTTAGCTTGTTCAACCATAAAAAATACATAGTTACGCCTAGAACAGTCCGCTAGTCATGCTCATCCATCAACACTAACCTCCTTAGTTAAGTGTAGGCGATATAAGTATCAGAATATATGAGAAAATTGTGACGTTCATAGTTATCAGGAGAAAAGGCAGAATTCTTCAAAGCTACCGTTTACACATATCTCTAATAAACAGCAGATTCAATCCAGCGTTCCACGTGTCGTGAAGTGCAATCTAAAGGTGTATTTTGTACATTTGTTACCATGAATAAAATCATTTACCTTTTCTTTAGTCTCACTAGTAGATATCACGCCTATCGCAACACCTGTGCCGTAGCTATGTGCTTAATGTGCGAAGCAGGTTTTTTTATAATACTAGTTAGGAGTTCGCTCCTCTTGATAAAAATGAAAAATTGCGTTAAGATCACGAAGTTCATGCTCATAGCCCGTGCACAAACTTTTTCTTTCTTTATTAGTATTTTTCATTTCCCAGAAACTTTGCGATTATATTTCGCAACTTCGAGCCTTCATCGACATCTGCATGGTACGCCAAGCCTCTAATTACACATTCGCGAACCTATTTAAAACCATTTGACAAACACTGCAGACTCAAGAGTTTTTTCATGCTGTGTACGTTAGCGTTAGTTATTCGTTAACTAACTCTCCTAGTGATATACTGTACACGTTGATAAACATGTGTAAACAAAATTTTCGGGAACAGTTTGGTGAGAGACGTGTGCAAAAGTGTGTATCTATATTGTTTTGTCGACGCATTTTGTTTTCGAAAAAAAAGTAGTAGTCTGTTGTATTATTTTTTGTACACTATACCTGTAGACCGTGGGCTATAGTTTTGACAAAATTTGTTTTTAAAATACTTTTTTTAGACAGTACCTACCCTAAACCGCATTTTTTGAGCAAGAATTTGTGCTTCACTTTTCTAGAATGGCGGAAGGTATTACCAGCCAACATTGAGATATCACTTCAGTATGTCGGTGATATAGAGAGGCTGGCGCTGAGCGCTTTAGCTTACGAAGTGAAAAAGACAATTTGCCTTGCAAATTATCTACTCGCTAGCCCGAAGAGCTCATGGCCCTACAGTCCATGGCAGCGCATTCTCAAGGCGTCAAGACACCGAGGTTCTGGGTTCGAGCCCAGATGCGATGACCGAACATTTCGATGGCGACAAGATGCGAATAAAAATTGTTAATCATTAAAATAGTGATCAAGCATAATTGCTCGATTCCTTTTTTTTTCTTACTGTGCCATGTCTTACACAATAATGTCGTCGTTGAGGCACGCGAAACTTCGCAGAGTATTTTCTTACATTACCACAGCTAGAATCAGTCCTGACGTGGGCATCGCTTGTATTATTCCACTAGTCTCTCACCTTCTTTCGTGGTCATTCTTTCCACCTGTAGTACTAACAAACACAATGCGAGAGTCATATGCGCAAGGCAGTTCTTTATTACCTATTTTGTTTTCTTGTAGAAGTGAAACTCAGGTTCTAAAACCAAAGAAGAAACCCCTGCCATACGGGGTTAGAAACAAATACTAGTACAGTCCCTTTAACAAAGGGGAGGCGCTGGGCCTAGACAGGAAGGGGATTCATCAACAGAAAGAGGCTGCTGGAACGATAAAGAGAGCGTCGCAAGAAATGAAATTGTCAGCCACGCCGGGGAAAAGAAAAATAATAAGCAAAAGACACAGGAGAATGTTGTGGACGACGCTGCTAGAAACTTGTCCTCGAAGACATTGTCTGTCTTGAAAGACTCGGACTGACAGAAACCATTCGTTCTTACGCATTAAGAAACGTACTGAACAGCATTCACACGCGATTCGTCCAACACATGTTCTCGTTACTTCATGTCTCTATTGCTGACTTTTATTTTCGCAGTGTTTTTCGCAATCAGCTAGGAACTGTGTCCTTTATGTCGTCAGTTGCCTCACAGCTTACCAGTCTCACAGCGTTTCGTTGTTTATCTGTCGGTTTCTTCATCTAAGCGCATTCTATAGGAAGCGCCCTAGCTGTAAGCGCACAAATGACAGATGGAGAGTGCGCAACACCGCTGGCTTCGGGGCATCGTTTATTTACGAGTTGTTCGATGGCAGTCTGCCTCCTTTCCAAGAATCCATTTAATAATCACCCCTTGTCTCCGCGCTGCGCGACAGCTTTCGGGATTCCAAATGGAGTCACAACAATGGCGTACGCGCTTTTGCTGCCACTCGCTTCGCGAATGCGCGGTCCCTGGCTCCTGGCATTTAAGGCGTCTGTGAGTGTGCGCGCAAACCGGCCACGCCTGGATTGTGCTTATCTTTGTTATAGTATGAGGAGTTGCGGCAGTCGCGAAGACAATGCGGACGCTAACGTAAGCAACGTTTACCGTGGTAGTAGTCGCATTCGCTAACGTGTTGTGTTTGTTGCCCGAACTTTTGTTTAAAAGACATTAGACGACGACGACTTCCGTTGAACATACATACATACATACATACATACATACATACATACATACATACATACATACATACATACATACATACATACATACATACATACATACATACATACATACATACATACATACATACATACATACATACATACATACATTTCATTAAAATACATGGTGTAACGGACACCCCAAGGAGCGTATGTAGTTAATGTGCGGGCATGGTTTTCTTTGCATCGTTTACTAATAATGATACAAATTTTTTCAAATAAGGGCCCCAATAGGGCAAATAAGAGTTTGGGGCCCCCAAAACCCCTTGCGTGAGCTTGCTATAGGTCAAGAGGAGCCAAACGTTTTTGAGTATAGTGCTTGCGGCACTATGTAAACTCCCCCTACTCTAGGTCATTGTAATGTTTTCGAGGAGCCGTTGCTTCAGTAGGCGCTGTCATACTTAGCTCAAACATTTTGGGGCAAGCTTTGAAGCTACCACTAATTTAAAGAAATAGCATTCCCAAAAAGAATCCCAAACGCTGTTTGGGTCTCAGCATATGCAGTGAGAGTGTTCATGCGTGAAGGTTGTCATGTGACTATAGACTGAGAAACACGAACGTCATTTTTTAAAATCACATGGACGTCACTAGGAGGAACTGAATGCACAACTCCCGCGCCTCGACCCACAACCAGCGCGGGTTGTCGCGTGAACTTTTCCCTAGACGTGCGCAGGGTTCCTTTTCGGGGTGGCGGGAGAAGGTTTGTTGCAGCTCCCCGCCTCCCTATGTGCCCCTGTATGAAACGCAGGGGGCCTCCATGATGACCCCTACTGCTTCTCTCATCTTCATATGGTGGTTTTGGGACGTGAAAACCCACATATCAATCTATCAACCATCATGGCCTCTGTATGGTCCCACTATCAAGGCGAGCTGTGAGCGCAACGGTAAAGGAGGAGAGCCACTCCAACTTTTCGGGCCCTAATGCCTCCATCACAGGCATCTGTGTGCCCAGGCTGCCTGCAGTGCACCGCGTCCCTGCATCAACGGCTGTCCACAGGCAGGCTAGTGGCCATGAGGTGCTACCCGGCCTCTTTCCAAAGCGTATCCTGTTTCCCTTGGGGGGGGGGGGGAACCATCTGCAGAACCCTTGGTGACACTGCGCGATGAACCGCGAGTAACAATGCGTGATATCATCGCATCGCTGCTGCTTACACGCTGCAGGCCGTAGGAGAGCTGCTCGCATCGGACTGAAAGCCATCTGTCTTCAGGCAGGTAGTCGGCAAAACACTTCCAGCAATCGCTGTATAGGCGAGAAAGGCCCAGCTGCCACCCATGTGTTCTGCACCTACTTGCGGCTACACTAAGATACCTCCACCACGCCCACGTCTTCAAAGTTGTTCATTTCCTTGGGGACATTGGATAGGAGTACGGGCTGCAGAAGGCACTGTCTCTATTCCTCCTTCTTTTTTCCATCATTAATTTCCTGTCACATTTGCCCTGCAGGCGCTGAGAGGTGCTTCCGTTTAAGGTACCAGAAATTGCATCTTTTCTTTTCCTCAACCAACCCTCCTCCTCTTCGTGTGCGGCTTTGCGCCTGCTCTCTCGTGAGTAGAAGCACCCTCTGCCCATTATGTCAATGTATAGGGCCGACTGTATGCCACCTCCCCACCTATCCCCGTGCGCACAGGTATGATTTTTTTTCTATAAGACGCCGGAGTTTCGCCGATGTTCACTTCTAGTGAACTGTTTAAAGTTGTCGCCGTAAGAAGATGCTGAACCCACGCTAGCTTATCTTCATTCCCACCGGGGGCATATCCAGGATTTTCTTTCGAGGGAATGTTTAGAGGATGCTCTGTCAGTTGTCTTAACTACGAGTTTTACTTATATTCAATAGGTACCCGCAATTTTACAAGAGGATGCATGAGACGACTGCCCGCCGCGAGTAACTTTAATTATTCACAGGGGTGACGTATGTTTAAGTGCCTCAAATTTTGTTCTGTCTGCTTGCGTAACCACGGTTAAATCCATTTTATAATGGAATTCGTTCATGATTAGGAATATAGGATATCGACCTGTTGTGACCCGACGTGGGTAAGTCGGTATATACAATGAACCATGAAACATTTCATTCTTGGTTAACACGCGTGGCAAGATTACGAGGCACGCAGCCTTTCGTTGTATCTATACCATTAATGCGGCACGTTAAATTCATCATCAGCTTTATAATGTTATTGCACAAACTGTGAGTCATGCTCAAGGTAAGCTTGCGTGCACTTTAAGAGAATGTGAACTAGTAAAACGTATACTGAAACAAAGATACCTTCGATGCACTTCACTGGAGTGCAAGAACTTTTAAGTGGAACTATCTTCGAAGACGTGTGCTGAGCACTCATTTTCGTGTAAGATTTGTGTCGTAAATACTCGAACTGTCGTCGTACAGGCAACGCTATGCAATCTCGCGCGAATTTTCTGCTTGATGCGCCTTGCGCTGACTCGAGCGCACTGTGGCTTCGATTCAAGTAATCCGTTACAAAATGCAAACACTGCGTCTCGCCTTCTCGCAAACTCTGAATAAAGGGTTATATCGAATAAAGAGACTTTGCCGTGTCAAAGAATTCACTTCGCATAAAGCCGCGTGCAGCGGGAGAGCAGGTGCAAGTCTGCTGACCATGCGTTCATTGCAGTTTATGCGTTCAGCGTGCCTAGTTTGCACTTGCGACGTCTTCGTTTTTTCGGCACTGTACGAGATTCCATAATGCGACTGCGTTATGGGGATTTTTCGGTGGGCCCATCATGTCCTATAGACCCTTTTTCTGTTTACAAACACGTTTAAGAGAATTTTATTTCCGGACATATCATACACAGCTTATGTGCACACAGAAAAATGGACAATGGTGAACAATGCATATGTACAATGCGAGCTGTTATATACAGCGAAAAGAACTTATTGCATGCAAAATTGTACAACAGAGGCAAGACTTTCATGACATCGAGATGATTAAACACAGGCCCTTAAAGACATCCTACTACGTTTTTTGATGTGTCTTAGCAGCATTGGTGAGCAAGGAGAGTGCTAAAAAATAGCCCGCTGATTTTCTACAAGTTCTTTCCGTTATTTAGCAAAATATACTCTAAAAGATGTTCTTTTGAGCTACATAAATATTACAAGAGATTTCCTGGAGCATTTCACGCGTTCTTTCTATCTGAAAATTGATAAGAGACTTTTGTTACCCTTAAAAACCCGTGAAAACGTTCTTTCAGTTTCGACGTACCAGCTGGTAAATGAGGTAAGCAGAACTTCTTTTGGGGCACAACGTTTGCACTCTTGTATCAAGAATACGAGCGTTGTTGTCCCCCCCCCCCCCCCTCCCAAAAAAATGGCAGCATATCCACGGAGTTAATGATGGAGAGTGGGGTGAAGCATCCGTCCGTCCATTCGTTCTTGCTTCCGTCCGTCCATGCGTCCGTTTGTAAGACCGTCCGTGTGTCCATTCGCCCGTCCGTGCGTGCGTCTGTTCGTGCATCCTCACGTCCATCTGTGCATCTGTGCAGGCGCGGATGTCCATGCATCCGCGCCTGCGTCCGTCCATGCGTTCATCTGCAGGCACAGCAATCCGTGGGTCCGTCCATGCATCTGTCTGTGTGTCCGTTCGTCCATCTATTCAACACTCCAAGACCACCATCTCGCATCTTTTCATCATATATTCCGCATATGCACCACCATTCAGCGGAAATTCCAAGGACCAGACAAGAGGAGGCACACGCACACTTTCTTACGGCTTACGCCACAGAATATTGCGGAAGCAGCAAGCTGTCAAATGGGTTGAAGCATGTATCGCTGGCTGTGGTGTAATCTGCTGCATTTCCGCTGCTGCATTTCCGCTGCTGCATTTCCGCAAATTTTAAGCGAAGCCTTCTGTAGCTGCCTTTTCAAGTCGGTCGTTGCTTCTCGATTGCTCCATGTTTCGATAGATGTATCTCGAAACGTGCAACCTAACGTGTGGTTTATACGAGTGTGCGAATGTTAAGCAGAGTGCGAAACGAAACCAGGTTAAAAGCTAGCGGGGAGAGACAGGAGCAGCAGGGATGCCAGGGATGCGGGTAAGTTTAAAACGAGACTCAACAAGATTGCATCGTTATTGTAATGCTGTATCGGTCTTGCGACTGCTTTTAGTTCGTCGTCTTTGTCAGTTTATGATAATTCCTTGGCTTTTAAGTCATTTACAGTGATCTACCGCCTTCGCTTTCTAGCACTCAGTCACATTATGGCCCGAATATCACCATTCTTATATTGACACCAGAATATAGTGACGATGGCGCGTCACTTATACCTTAGTCATTAGTGCGCCAGCGTCATACAGTCACCATCATCCTGATTGCTGTTGTTTTTGCTGTTGCTGTGCCTGATTACGATTCCACCAATATTGGAAGCTATCTAGTGAGAGATGGATTGTTCAATAACCAGAGGGAAGTAGACATTATTTTAGAAATATATTTTACAATTGACAAAACATTTATATTCACAAGAATGCATTGCTTTTGTTTAAATTTAACAGTTAAGTGAATCTTCTGAAGTGGCAGAGACAAAATATTTTAACAATTCACAATTATTTCTTAAATATTGCTTTCTCTGCTGCCTCACAGTTATACTGCGAGTAGTTTTGTCGTGTAAGTGCCGCACCACATTAACTGACTGATTTGGAGTTGTCTTGGCATTGTCGTTATGTGGTCGTCTCTATTGTGTATCATACAGCCGCCTGTAAGTGCCTTGTATATTATCACAAAGACCGAGAAAAAAAAGAGAGGGTTGAAGGCGAGATGTGAGGGCAAGAAAAAAAAGCAGGGAGGACAGCATAAAAATGGGTGGAAAGAGAAGTTAAGATTAAGGCGGATTGATGTGACGCTCACAAAGTGAACCTGAGGATGAAACTGCACAGCATAGCCTAGCTGTGTATAGGGCAATATAGCAAGGTGCGCAAAAATAGTGTAGAGTGGGAGGAGGAAAGTTCTGAGGGTGAGAGTGAAGGAAGGAAAAGGGCGAGGGTGGACCATAGCATGGTGATGTATAGTACCCCATAGCAAGGGGGTGGAAAAATATGTGAGTGTGAAGAGGTGTGACGTGAGGGTAATGAAAAGGAAAACAGAAGCAGAGAGGGTGCCAATGCATAAGTAATGAATGTTTTCTTTCGCACCATACTAAAGTAGCCACCTGCAAAGTTTTGTTTTGTCAGAATGTTTCACAGACTGGTGACAGATTATGTAAAGCATCAACAGATTCACAGATTAAGTAAGATAACGTCTAAATAGCTAATGATTCAGACAATTTCAGTTATTGTAATTATTTTTCATTATTATTCTCATGCATCTAAAGTTATTTGCACCAAGATTATCTTGCTATCTGACACACAGGAGTTATCACTTTACCTCGATTAGTCAAAATAAATGTCATCGGCAGTAATAAAAAAACCAAATTGTAACTACAAAATTGACCTCACATAATTGATTATGTTTAGGAAGTAAACCATAGCTTGTAATGGTGTCAAAGAACATTACTCTCATTTCCATAATGTATAACGTGATATACCATAAAACACGATTCCATAAGTTACTCTTGTGTGAAGCAGTTCGGTTATAGCGCCGAGTTTTCTTAGATTAAATGTAGAGTTGCTCAGAGAACCTTGAGGGGCTCAGCGAAAAAAAAAATGGCAGCATATCCACGGAGTGAATGATGTAGAGTGGGGCGAAGCATCCGTCCATCCTTTCATTCTTGCTTCCGTCCATCCATGCGTCCGCACGTCCATGTGGGCGTCCATCACTGCGTTCGTCCATGCATCCGCTCCTGCGTCCATCCATGCGTCCATCCGTCCGTGTAGCCATCCGCGCGTCCGTCCATGCATCTGTCTGTGTGTCCGTTCGTCCACCTATCGAACACTCCAAGTACTACCATCTCGCATCTTTTCTTCGTATATTCCTCATATAGAAGCACCGCCATCCAGCGCACATTCAAAGAACTGAACGAGAGGAGGCACACGCACACTTTCTTACGGCTTGCGCTTCGTCTCTACTTCCCACCTTTAACCCCGTCGAGTTCATGGTATATACTAGTTCACTGTATTCATGGCACTGCGGCCCAACGCTCGCTAAACCTTTCAAAAACCAAGGAGGTTATGCCCAGCAAGTATAACGTAGCAAGGGTTCTTTTCATATAATGCTCAATGTACATGCCAATGGCTGCTAAGGGTGAATGAGAGACAGGAGAATTCGGCTTTTAGTTAACGCACACACTGCGAATTTTTTATCGTTCAACAACGCACAGAAGAAATCTCTCACCGGCACAACCTTGGAGGCCAAAATGTAAGACTGGTTACACACTACGACTACTACTACGACTACGAGGGACGACCGGATGCCGCTATAAGGAGCTTCGCACCTAAAAAACTTCCGGTCAGTTCATTTACCAGCTTCTAACGTCAAAACTGAAAGCATGTAGCCAAGTATTTTCAAGGGTAAGAAAATCTCTTCTGAGTTTTAGTAAAGTTCAAAGGAGTCTCTTGGAATTTCCTTGAAGCTAAAAAACATTCATTTAAATATACAGGGTGTCCCACATAATTTGAGCCAAGAATTTTAAAATGAAAGACACTTCAGTGGCAAATTGAACCAAACGGGTACTACTCGCACTGGCATGGAGGTACTCAGGCTATTTTTATTTTTCCCCATACTAATTATAATTCTTATTTACCAATTTTTATTTATAGGCTGGAAACTCAAAATATGAACACTGAGATGTAGAGCACTAAATTGTTTCCTGTACTATACGCCTCGCGCTGTTATTTTTTCCACGTTGTAAAGAAAGCCCGTGAAATGTGAAGAGACCACGTGACGGACCGCGAGCGCACTGCTATAGTGCTGCTATAGGCTTTCTTTACAACGCTGAAAAATAAACAGCGCTAGACATATAGTACAGGAAACAATTTAGTTGGTGGTTTCTGAAAGTCCACGACATCTCTGTGACCATATATTAAGTTTTCAGCCCATAATAAAAAATAGGTTTCCAACCCATAATAAAAAATAACTACAGGCTGGTGCAAACAGTATGCGCTTGGTTCAATGCACCTCCTAAGTGTTTTTCACTCTCAAATTGCTGGCTCAAGTTATGCGGGACACCCGGTATACTATTGCCAAAGAGGCGACGAAAACTGCAGAAAATGAACGGAATATTTTGTAAAGCTTTTCTTGCCCACCGATGCCATTGAGGCACATCGGTGGACAGGTGCAGATGTCATCAAGGCGCTGTGTTTGTAAACAGTGTCATAGTGGCATTGTTGAGCACGCCGCAAAATCAAGATGGAACAAGACGCGTGCCCTGATCGCGTTTCGCCCACGTGTGCGCGTGGTTTTGGTCATGATTAGAGCATTTCCCGCTTGCGCGTCTGTGAACACAATCGGATGTACGACAAGCAAGGTGTGGCAGGAAACACAATATTTCAAGGTGAGATGAAATCGTCAAGAGACGAAAGATTCGTTAACACGGGGTGTCGTTGGAGTCGATGTTTCCACAAATTAACTTATGGACTGTGTAACTGTTGCAACCATGGAGAAGACAAGTCCGCCTGCCGAAACACCGATTGCAGCGCAGCAGCCTTGGTTCACGAGCCTTTCGTTTGTACATGTTCACAGTGACCATCTGGTCTTTTTGATGTTGGTGTATCTGTAAACGCATGCCTAATGCCACACACACACACACACACACACACACACACACACACACACACACACACACACACACACACGCACACGCACACGCACACGCACACCACACACACACACACACACACACACACACACACACGCACGCACGCACGCACGCACGCACCGACGTTTTATGCATATTATTGGTCATTAAGGGGCAGGCTTTAGGTCGCATGGGGCGTGCTAGCCACAAATTATATATGCTTTAGGCTGATGAGCCATGAGGCTGATAAAAATACAAGCTGTCCTCGGGGTTTCATTGCCTCACCGCGTTCTGATATAAGCAGCCTCCATATACAGATTTCGCATCAATATATATCTTTCAATCCTCATGATCATTATAACAGAAAAGAAAATTATAGGTGTACCTTTAAGAGGCAAGAAGGTGGTTGAGTGGGTGGGTCAGAAAACAAACTGGGGTTAAGGATATTATAGTTGAAATCAAGAAGAAAAAATAGACATAGCCCGGGCGCGTAGCGTGTATAAGCAGAATAACTACTGGTCAATAGGTGGGTCAATAGGTAGTTAGGTGGGCCAATGAGATTAAAAACTTCGCAGGTATAACGTGGCAGCAGAAAGCACAAGATTGAGTTGAGTGGCGGATCACGGAAACGGCTCTTGCACGGCAGGGGGCGTAGTCAGGCTTCTGCTGCTAATGATGATCAATATAACGCTTCTTCATTGCTAGAAATTGCAACTACATATCTACAAACGTTGTATCCAGTTCGTTGCTTCGTCCACGAGTGTCAGTTTTTCTTAAAGCAACGAAGCGGGAAATATGAACAAAGAGAGAGAGAGAGTCGGGCAAGTTGGCAAGGGTTCATTTTGTTTAAACATTGTGCTGCGACGAGACGCGAATGAGGAAGTGAGACAAACAAGCGTGGACTAAACACTACCTGATTTCATTTTTCTAGAAACCCAGTTGTTAGACTACGCCTGTTACCGTCACTTCCATTTTTGTATCCCGTTCTTCCATGCAGTTCGACCAAGGTAATGTAAAAAGATGCACGGAGATTCAATTTCTTTGTAATTTTCAAGTACAGACTTCCAAAATGAGTTTCCACCGGCACTCGGAACGACAGCTTGAACTTCTTTTTTTCCTTCTCTTCCTTGCCCTCTCTCTCTCTCTCTCTCTCTCTCTGTTGCTGATAAAATAAACTATTATTATGAAGATTACTTGTCCGTAGCCCCGGAAACGTCTAGAAAGTTTTCAGAACGAAAAAAAAAAATTCTTGCACTGGAGGAACGTGCTAGAAATTTCAAGGCGTATTGTATTTCTTGCGGGTCAAGTCCTTGGAAGACGTCGATTATCCCCGAGAGACGTATCTGCTTCAAGCGTGAGAAGGTCACCGTTTCCTTCTATCGACCGGTGCAGTCAATCGCAAACGTGAACGCACTGCTGCCACCGTTAAAGCGGTCGTCCCTCGAGAGCTTCAGAATTTCGTCTGCGGATGACCCCCAAAAGAGCGGCAAGAGAGCGGTAATTTCATATCTCTGCCACGGAACGTCGTTGAATTCGTACAGACACGTGGAAGCTCTCCCCCCCCCCCCCCTCTTTTTTTTTATCTCGCAAAGCATTGGCGCCGGCTGTGTTGGCCGCTAGAGCCATCGTCTCTTCATTTCTCCTTCGTCTCTTTCTCCCCCATTTTTTCTGTGCGCAGTGGCAGACGGTTTTCTGCATTGCGTATGTTTAGTTCAACAAGCACTATGCACTCGCACTTCTTTCAGAGACAGCACCGTCAAAACGTATGTGTGATCAGATGCGATCATATTAGAGAGTAATAGCTGAGCGGCTGAGCGGGCCAGTGGACCGAGCGGTGGAGCAAGTGGAGCACCGGACAAATGGAAGAATAATAGCTGAACTAATGCTCTGCTTGTTTCAGCACAGACAGCGTATATGCTAGATGCTCGCGATGGTGGGACGCGCATCGTGGAACCCTACAGCGGAGTAAGTTGGTTTGAAAAAAATTGCTTCAATGAAAGCTCCCACATTGTTTTGCCAGCAGTAGTGAAGCCAGCTTTTGCCCTCTAAATATCTGAGAAACGTGCTATTTTCTCGTGGTGCCCACTTTGACATGAAGTGGCATTGATTTCTCAGTCTAAAGGCTACGTGAATTATGAAATACAACATACTTGTTTTCAAAAAAAAATATACACAGAGAATCGTATATGTGGCTTATTCTTCAATCAAATTTGCCTTGAATTTGAGGTTTCCTAAAGAAAACTAGCAACACAAGGACGCACATTGAGCCCTATATGACCCGAAAAGGTTGCCACGGTAAACTCGTTTGTCATGTGAGGAAAAAAAAAACGATTCTTCTCAATCGCCAAATGCCAACAGCTCAGCATGCCCCTAGTAAAATGGCGGCCCCAGGCGTCTTACGCTTGGCAAAGCTTCACTCGTGAGCAAGAATTTCCGCTCCAGCAATTTTTTTTTAAAACCTCCTTGCAGCGGAGTGCATTGCTGCGCCATCTGTTGAACATGGCTGAAGCTACTGCCTACCGTGCAGACTCTGCGCCGCCTTGTGCTAAGCACTGCATGCGCTGTACTCTGGCATTCATTTTTCGCCGTGGGCCCGGTGCACATAATAACACTGTAGCTCGAATTCATTTCTCGTAACACCGACATCCAGGTGATAAGACTTGTAAGAGTTGAGCAAATGCTGACGTAAATCTCACATATACTGTCGTCATCAGGCTGTTTCTCTTTTCAATGTTGGAGAAGAGCGGCAGGAAGGAGCAATCGCTTGCTTAGTATGTGCCCTCTTTTGCCTGGAGCCGGAGTCAGCGTTATGTTTCCGGAATGTTTTAAGCGATTCTTTTCTCTTCTTTCTGCTTCAATGCAAACATGCGAGATACTAATGAGCGATGAAAAAGAATGGTAATCACCATCTTTCTTTCTGTCCCGAATATTTTACTATCGTTAAGTCGTTTAAATTATCAGTCAGACTGTTCCTGACGTTTATCGTGAATTTCTCTGTTCATAAATGTGGCGCAATATGCAGACAAAATTTTCACAGTGCAAAAACAAAAAACAAATAAAAATAAAATTAATATTATTAGAACAACGTCAGGACCCACAAGTTTCTTCTTATGGTTAAAGATTCCCAGTATGCCTTGCTTGTATACTAACGTCAAATCATGTATCCAGAGATATTCTCGCAAGGTTCGAGCTGTTGTTTCCTGCTGATTAAAATTAACGTAATGATTTTTTTTTCATCACAATCGCCCATCTTTCTCCTCTTGCCGTTTTTGTCAATTTTGGAAACAGTTACGTGAGCACGATCCTTACGATGTAAACGCCAGATGTGACCTCGCTGTTATGAACGCACAAGAAGCTTGCATAACAGACTTGCACAACTTGCACAACTAGCTCTAAACATACTCCTTCGTGTATGCGCACACGCACACTTGCGCGCATCTGCGCGTTAGTCTTGCGTGTTGTACTTCTGAAAAAAAAAACGCAGGTCTATGTCAACATGTCATCTGTTCACCGCAGCAACCCACCAGGCAGCTAATGTAAAGCCTGAATTTTACGCTAATGGTTTACCCTTTCAGTTGAGAGTGACCGTCAATAACATTGACGTGTGCGCATTCTGAATGGCCCAGAAGTTCGTCGGGAAATACATTATTGCTTCCCTCACCATGCGCGAGCTATACGATGTCGCAACAGCAGTGAATAGCCAAAACGTAACGAATTCCTTTCTGGTACGGCGGGAGCGACACTAGGTATACTCGAACCCGATCAGTATTCGACGTAGTCCAACTAAAGGTCTATATCTTTTTTGTCAAATCGCACGGACCTGAAGTTACGTAGCAGGCACGGCTGCAATGCTGAAAGTTCACTGGTTCACAGTTCCGAACATCTCGGATCAATAATATTCTTGCTTCGACTGTGTAAGATTCTCAAAAAGAGCAGGATTCTACACAAAGCACAGCGCGAGGTATTCAAATTTTTTTAGTACTCATTTCTGCCACTTCAGCATATGGCATAGCAGCCATCGCGAAAGATGTTAGATATTTTTGTTGTACGTTTTTCTACTCTTCAATTGCCCAAGTACGTTACGCCCATAGCTTGCTCAACTATACACTTCAAACTCAATCCAGCCTGCGCTGTCGAATTTGAGAGTGCGCTGTTCGACGAACAGCTGTCCGCTGCCTGTCAGGAAAAACTCCGGTTGCCTCTTGAGATTAAAAAAAAAAACAAATAAAAAAAGGTGGTTCAGCTGTTTGAACAGCCTCATTGCGTAACGGCCTCATGCTCATATATAAAGTAGACGAAGACTGCACTCTGCCGATGTCGGGTAGAACTATCTTACGAGCACTTTTCTAAAACAAGATTTACCGGAGCCTATTGACCTTTTCTTTTTGTTTAGCAAAAGCGCTGAAGTTGAGTTTCCTTTAGGCCCTGAATATATTTTTTTTGCTGTCGACAGCGGCAAACGGGCACATATTACAATCCACTCCTTTTTCACCGAATATACCCTGAGATCTATATCACTAGTATCTGTAAGGTCTGCCAGACAAACAAAGCTACGCTGACACACATGCTCTGAGAAGGCGAAGCTAAAGCGAATCATATTTGTACCAATGTTCTTTCGGCGAGGTGGTAAACCGCACTGCGGAGCTCCTAGCTCGCCGACCTACTCTGGGCAGTCCAGCAGGCCCGTGAAGCGGTGCAAAGGCAAGGCAGATGCGGTTTAGACTGGTGGTCGGTATTGCTACATTAGATGCGGTTTCCTTCTCAAGAAACGCCATATAAATACAGGTGTGGAAATATCTATTTGAATAACCTAAGCGCAGTATCGTGACTGCTCATTTGAAGACCGACGTGGAAAGTGACTCACGTCTTGATCTTGTAATAGATGGTCACGAAATTTGAAAATCAGGCATCTCTATACTACGGCTGGTGGTCTTTAAAACATTTGCGTAGGACTGATCATTCATATTACTTTTATCAGCGTATAACATGTAATCAGCAATGTGAAATTCACTTATAATAATATAGCTTTGATGTGAACCTAAAATTGCTCACTTCATTTTGTCTCGGTATTATCCAACAATAAGTGCTGATTGAGAAGTCAAATGTAACATTACATAACCACACGCTACAATTTTCGGAATGTAACTAACAAGTTACTTTCGCTCGAAAGGAGCTTTTAATAGGAACTGGTTTTGAAAATGGGAGGAAATGACGAACGGACTTTCGTTACTGTTTTAGAAGAACGTATTAAACACAGGATCACAATCAGAATTTTAGCCGTCGAGGCCTCGCCAGTAGTGAAAGGAAGTTGCCACAGTCACTGAGGCAGGTCATCGGTTGGGTTGTCCACCGCATCATGTCTGTGAAATGTTCAAACTCGATGTCTGCCGTTGCGAGGAAGTAGAAACAGCAACGCCAATTGCCAAATGTGTCCTCAAATATCTAGATTTTTTGTTTTTTTTCCTCTTTTGTGTGCATGCATTTCATTGGTACGCTCCTTTGAGTTTGTTCTCTTCGCGCCGTATTGGTCGAGACGTACGTTAAGCGCTAACAGGAACAAAAATTAAGAGTTCATCTTGACAGTAAAAAATATGCCAACAACATGCCTCGCGATGGAAGTCGGGAAAACGTGCCCACACGTATGCCCTGTAGAAGTCACCGAGAAAGAGCGAAAACTAAGAAAGTGCACAGAAACAAAAAAAAAACAAAATGTTCAAAACGGCCACTGACAAATATCGCACACTAACGCCGCCGCAATTTGTCACCGAGCGATCGTATATGCAGTGGCCTCACTTCAACATAAAGAATCCTCCTTTCGTTCCCTTTCTTTCGTTTCTCTCTCTACATAAACAAGATAGGCTATAAACCAAAAACGGAAATCTAGAAAGTTATGCAAAGTTCGCCCATGTCTCACTTTTATTGCCAGAGAAGAATCGCGTCTCTCGAATGCAAGCTGGAGTCGCCTCTTTGCTTGCGAGTGCCTCCGCCTTGCATTTTTCTCTCTCGCTCTCTCTCTTTTTGTGGTAATTTTCCACTACCTTCCCTCAAGAGTCGTAATACACGAACGCCAACAGATTGCTATACCGAACTGGTTTTCTTCTTTTTATAGCCACTGACGTGTTCCGAGTGTCGCAGCAGAAGTATATAGCAGTTATGTCTTTCCTGGATCACGTATATGGCAGTCGGCTCTAAACCAGCAAGAACTGGATGAACTCAGTCATGGGTACATGAAGGGTACTGAAAAAGAAACAAAAAGTGGTTGCGGACTGCGCACTTGTATATAGCGAGCGTAAACAGACACATCTATTCTAAGATAGCGTGTTTTAAAGCGAACGATTGGCACAGAGACGATCGAGACGGGCGCTCGTCCTAAGCCGTTTTCTTCAGGAATGACCAGGACACAGGAGCAAGTGCCTTTTAGATCCGTTTTCTAAGCCTTAGACTCGTAGAATCAGCATTTTGAACTAGTTGGGATAGTTGGCAGTACATCACAGGCGAAACCCTAAATCACTTAGAACGTAAATGTGTTTTTTTTTGTCGTACTTGTAGAACACTGGCGAGCATCTCACTGTGGTTTACAAGCAAATGTTACCTTCTGACTGCGCTTTTGGAGCCTCATATGATGGTACATCTCCGTAGATCTGACTGATCTTCATTTTTAATGAAACGACGTAGCGAATCTGGTGTCAACGTTTAGCCGGAATATGCAGTGATAATTACGGTGCGACTCTAGAAGCTAGTATTGGTCGCAGCACAGAATAGACCGGGCATGTAGTTTTTATATGCCATTAAGAATGAAGCAGAGTCACCGAGTACATAAGCTAAGGACAATATTAACAATCTGAATGCACCATGTGCACCACATGTAACGGGGAATACATAAAACACGCACTGTTTGATTGTTCTCACTATGACGCAAAAAGATTGCGTAGGCAGTCAATCAGACCTGCGACTAGGCAGCCCATCAGGCCCACGAAGGGGCAAGGTCTCTCTGTACCGACGTGAAAGCGGCCCGCTGCACCCTAATCGCGCACGGATGTACCTCAATAAAGTTATTCATCCATCCATTCACTACATTTACAATGCGGTTTGAGCTTGGAAGTGGGGCACCTCATCGATACGTGACAAAGCGGCGTCTGCTATATATGCAACACAACCGCTCTGTTGATGTTT
Organism: Rhipicephalus microplus; assembly: GCF_013339725.1. NCBI lineage: Eukaryota > Metazoa > Arthropoda > Arachnida > Ixodida > Ixodidae > Rhipicephalus > Rhipicephalus microplus. Next base: position 68,375,927 of record NC_051170.1, read on the forward strand.
TCATTGCAATAGCAATTAAATGAACACTCTCGGCTGGATTTTTGCCGCCGGCGTCACTCATCGTATGTGTATACGTATCTACATAATTTCATCCAAGGACCGCTTTCGCCAAGTATTCTCGCCCAGTCGTTTGTTTAACAATAATGGACCTTCAAACTTCGTGCTCAGTTTTCGATGGAGATGGCGTAGCTAGTTGCACCAGACCTCATCGCCGATATGATATGACGCTGCCCGACGATGGCGGTGGTCAAATTGTCGTTCTTGTGCTTGTTGGGCTTCGCGGCACTGCGTTTCTCGTGTGACAAAGCGACGAGCTTGTAGAGGCGTGTCTACGTAAAAGTTAGCTCCAGTTTTGGGAATTGGGCGTAGGCGCTTTCACAAGGGGATGTTCCGGCTGAACACTGCATGCATCGCCGTGTTAACTACGTATGCAGCCGCGTTTAGATGCTCTTCCCAGTCAACCTCACCGGGCTCGTTCTTTCCACAGTGTGGCACTAGTGGTACTTGCAAGATCTGGTTAGACATCTCTGTCAGGCCGTTGGCTTGTGGATGGTAGGCAGCCGTGGGGTGACGCTCAATTCTCGATTGCCAAAGATAGGCACGGAGCCCGCGGCTGCGGAAAGTGGTTGACCTGTCGGAGATGAGCTTCATAGGGAGGCCTAGACAGGTGAACAGGTACTGCAGCAGTGGTGCGGAACCGCCGACGAGGCCTAGTCGCTGTCCCCGAATGGTGGTGGCAGTGGCGGCAGGTGAGCAGGTACCGAGGAGGCCTTGACGCCGTCCTCAAGTTGGGCTTAGCGCGGCTGCACGCTGAAGTTTGCCATGAACGAGTAATCAAAGACGTACTACTTCGTTTTGTTGACTGCGCAATTGTCAAAGAATGACATAGAGACATAGGTACAACGCCTGTTGTCCAGGACGGCAGTTCTATTCTCATACTTCCACTCTTCTTTTTAATAGTCGAGTTCGCGCCATTGCAGCAGCGTTGGTGTTGATTCCTTACGTTATATTCATACATGCAGGCGGTGGACCAGGCTAAACTCTTCGAGGTAATCATTAAGAATTGCTATAAATCTTTTTGTTACGGCCGCGAATTGCTAAAACTACCTAAATAAGTGTTTTAAGTAGCGCGACGACTGCTTACGTATTTTCGTACTGCTCGAAATTTTATACGTAACAAAACGTATTAGTTTTTTATACACGTACGACTTGGGCATTACATATGCACAGGGATGTTCAAAGGTTACCAGGCCACTATGTCATGTATTCCTATGACAGCGTGGTCTGAGAACGCTTGACCACACATGTACGTTGGGCATTACACGTATCAATGCGTGAACGTTTTATTACGTGGTATGCCCTACCTTTCGAACGGCCGTGAATGTTTCAGCGTTTCGAAATTGTGGTTGTGTATTTCGTGCGCATACGTATTGGTGGCGGAAGGGGAACATGATTAAAGGTATCGAGAACTTATGTAAAATGATGACAAAGATGGAACCCAAAAAGTGTAAGAAATTGGTGAATGTTGGCTATTGCAGAAATGTGAAACCGAAAAATAAAAGGGCACCAAATTATTGTCATGCAGACACTGCGGAATCAGGGCGTAGATGAAGTATATATAAACATTCTGGAAGAAATCTACAGGGGATCAACTGCTACCATAGTGCTTCATAAAGAAAGCAACAGAATACCAATCAAGAAGGGTGTAAGGCAGGGGGACACAATTTCCCTAATGCTATATACCGCGTGCTTACAGGAGGTTTTCAGAAGCCTAGAATGGGAACAGTTAGGGATAAGAGTTAATGGAGAATATCTCAGTAACTTGCGCTTCGCCGATGACATTGCATTGCTGAGTAACTCAGGGGACGAATTGCAACTCATGATTACGGAGTTAGACAAGGAGAGCAGAAAGGTGGGTCTTAAAATTAATCTGCAGAAAACGAAAGTAATGTACAACAATCTCGGAAAGGAGCAGCGCTTCGAGATAGGTAATAGTGCACATGAAGTTGTAAAAGACTATGTCTACTTAGGGCGGGTAATAACCGCAGAGCCGAACCACAAGATTGAAGTAACTAGAAGAATAAGAATGGGGTGGAGCACATTCGGCATGCACTTTCAAATTATGACAGGTAGATTGCCACTATCCCTCAAGAGGAAGGTATATAACAGCTGTATCTTGCCGGTACTTAGCCGGTACTTAGCTACGGAGCAGAAACCTGAAGACTTACAAAGACGGTTCAGCTTAAATTGAGGACGACGCAGCGAGCAATGGAAAGAAAAATGTTAGGTGCAACCTTAAGAGACAAGAAGAGAGCAGAGTGGATTAGGGGACAAACGGGGGTTAAGGATATCATAGTTGAAATAAAGAAGAGGAAATGGACATGGGCCGGGCATGTAGCGCGTAGACAGGATAACCGCTGGTCATTAAGGGTAACTAACTGGATTCCCAGAGAAGGGAAGCGGGTTAGGGGGAGACAGAAGGTTAGGTGGGCAGATAAGATTAAGAAGTTTGCGGGTATAAATTGGCAGCAGCAAGCACAGGACCGGGTTAACTGGCGGAACATGGGAGAGGCCTTTGTCCCGCAGTGGACGTAGTCAGGCTGATGATGATGATGATGATGATGATGAAATTATTGTTATCAGAGAAAGAAACTAGCGAACTTAAAGCTGCATGTCTACTGTTTCAGATAACGCACGTGTCAGTAAACTGTATGGTCTCACTCAGAATTTCATAATGTACAATGCAAAATGATATTTATGCGAAAGGAAAAAAAAACAATTATTTTTGCACGTGAAAACAAAGTAAGGAGACTGGGGGCAAATTGACGTTTACTTGAAAATTTTGCCGAAGTATTCTGTGCTGCTTCACATTCATTCCTTTTTCTCTTACAGCGAAATACCACTTATAGAATGTTTGCGAAAATTGAGCACACTTTCTCAAACATTCGAAGCGATGTCTTGTGCGAGTCAGCCACTCAGTTTTACCCGCCATGCACGTGAGTTTCCCGGTCTAGGGAGACACGCCACGTGTACTTCTTTTGTTGCGTCACTGAGGAATAAATAAGGTAACTCTCAGAGCCTGCCTTTTGAAAACAAGACACTTTGCACGCGAACGATCGGAAACGTTGGTTTAATGGCATAGAGTTTCTCAGAATCATATATAGAGGGAAATCTGGCACTAGTGGGCTGCTTGCTGGATGAAAGGAAACGACGGGATACGTGAGCTTCGAACTTGACTTGGATTTGTATATTTCAAAGACGCATCTGGTTTCACCTTAAGATGATTGATTTCTTACTAAAAAAACAACGTAATAAGCTTTTTTTTTGTCAATGCACAAAAACGTGTTAAATTTACACTACAATCTTCTACATTGAACAATTTTACGAAGCGTAAGAAGTAACCAACGGCCGCTAAACTTGGCAGGCAGAGGACAAAGTGAGCGTTCTTTTCGCCACGTTTAAGTTATCTGTTTCTTTTTATTGCCGTTTGCTTGTGCCGTCAAAGTAAGTTAGCTTTTATTTTAGAATATGATACGCGTGGATGAGATCCGCTTATAAACGTTTTGTTTTAGAGAAGCTTTATTTACGCAGTCGTATTTGCTTTTGAGCTGAAGCCTCGTTCCACACCAGCCAACACAAGCCTCGCAGACACATATACCATCATTCTCAGCACTCCAACATCGCCCCTTAAGAAATTCGTATACATGGTTGTGCCACACTTCCCTCTAGGTATTAGTAAGAAACTGTATGTTTCATAGTAGTTGGAGTGACTATAAGTGCCACTAACTGGCGTGTGCATTCCCGAAGAATTAATTTAGGAAGACGCTGAAAGGGAAGCTGTCGTGCTCTACGGTTTACGAATGGCGTGCGTGTCGGTATTTAAAATTCAGTATAGACCAGAAGATGTCATTTTCTTCGCACACCAGGCACGTGGTTTAACGAACCAATGGGTGTTTTGGTGTTGTTCTTCCAATAGGTACGGTTTCTGTGTTTGGAGCTTGTTGACCTCAGTTGTCCTTGCGCCAATAAAACCTACCATCATCATCACAATCATCATAATCATCATCTATTAGGCATGGGGAGGCGTTAGGAAACGCACTGAAAAAAATAATGGAGTTACCAAAGAAACAATGTAAAGAAACTACGAAGAAGAAAAAAAATATGCTTGACCTCATGCATCTAACCCGGATGAGCAAATGAAGTTGAGATGTACACCTAAGTCTAAAGGTGTGGCAAAAGCTAAAAAAAAACAAAAAACGTTGTCATCACAAAGGCGGCGTGAATGGAGAGAAGAAAAGCCCTGTTCTGGACCCCCACCTCGTAATCTTGTATGTCAGCGTTTTCCATATGAACAACTATACTGGTGTCTTAATTTACTTTACTGTCTCTCCTTCTTTTTCCCTTGATCTTTGCCAATATTTTCGGAGTTCATGACAGAGCCTCGGAAGCACTTGTTACTAAACGATTTCCGGGCGCCATCGACATTCACGCTTACCTCTTATGCACGCGAATCTCGGAGCCTGTGTTGATTGATGGAAAAATTTATGCTGGACAATTCGGATCTCGAGCAGCCTTATTGACAAAAACTTAGTGTCATAAAAAAACACGCTTTTCACTTGCAGAAAAGCCCGAAATAAATTGTCACGATTGCATGTGTGATTTAAGCTCAACATTTGTTTTTTTTTTACACCAGCATTTAATGTAGAATCTTCCACTAGCCTCCTTTATCTTCCTCTCTACAGAATGCCACAAAAGACCTTAATACTTCCCGCTGCCTCAGTATGCGACGGCTGCTGAGAAAGATGCTGAGCTGCGTAAGCTCGTGAAGAAATGGCTTTTAAGTTTTCCGCGCCTTTAATCAGGATCAATAATGCCCCAACTGCGCTCGCCTTTCATGAGCAGCATTTCCCCAGTGTTGTGTCGTTCACCATCTCTCCTCAATCTGACGGCGCTATAGAGTGCGACTCACAAAGAAAGCTTGCAAATGTCGAAGCGGCTTTGACGTCTTTGACTATGGGGGTTCTTACCGTAGTTACACGTATACACCACCTGTGCTCTAAACATTGCGTAGTCTTCTTTAGATAAACACTGGTGGCCAGTTGATTGGCATCCGGCGTCACAGACTCTTTCTATGGTCAGCCCCTGTCCCCGACTCATTTCGTAATGCTGTCTAATTATCAGCCTCTGTCGACCCACAAACCGCGATCAATAGACTGAATGCATAGTTGTCAGTCTGCAAAACGCACGCCTTATGGAGCACGCGAATTGAAGAACTTCGCGTATATAATGCGAGAACGCGTTTTCACGAGTTTTTGCAGCGGGCCTTCGCGAAATATTCCACAGCGACACGCAATGCTCCCCATCGAAGCTAAGTCAAACTTTTATTTAACGTTTTCAGTGCGTTTTATCCAAAGTAAAAAGAACGCTTCCAAGTCTATAGACCCTTTCAAGGTCTACAAACACAGCCCCTTGATGACTTCCGGTTTTGTCCACCAATGTGCTTTTTTAGCATTGGTAGACCACAAGAGCTTTAGAAAATGGCCCGCTGATTTTCTACAGTTTCCTTCCCTCATTCGGCAAAGCATATTCACATAAATGTTGTTTTGAGCTACATAAAAATTATGAAATTTTTTCTATAATACTTTGCGCACGTTTATTTCATGTAAAAAATGAAAAAGATAATTTTTTACGCTTGAAAATAAATTGAAAACGTGCTTTCAGTTTTGACGTTAGGTGCTGCTAATTGAGGTCACCGGAAGTTTTTTTGGGTACAACGCTTGCGACCTTGAAAGCGTCTAGAGACAGGTATAGCCTATAAATGATGTGAAGCTGCAGCTTGAATAGCGTATAACATACGCTCCTTATATAGGCACACTTAACATCTACAAGTTTCTTAAATCACATGCATTACTGAAAACATACCCGCGCATGACCAACTTCGAGGTCCTGTGTACTTACGCATAAGTGAACGAGTGTTTCGAATGTATTGAACTCACTCACTCACTCACTCACTCACTCACTCACTCACTCACTCACTCACTCACTCACTCACTCACTCACTCACTGACCATGTCTGAGGCACAGAACTATCTGTAGCCCTCCACTACGGCGTTTCTCATAATCACATGGTGATTTCGGGGCGTTAAACCCCACATATCAATCATCATCTCAGGACACAACAACGAATCTCCGAAAATTGTACATATTTATGCACCAGGGTTGCCACTGATTCTCCGTGAAATCCACGAACTTTTCACGATCTCTTCCATTCGGTGAAATGTACAGCCCAAATACAACAGAGGCAGGTGCCTTGCACGGGCGACCGCCCAAGCGCATAGACTGAAACGCATAGACATGAAAGTGGACGACGTCTTGATCGTGGACACCGTTGCCTATCGCAATAACCGAGCCGTCGCCGTGGTCGCGGTCTCATCCACGCAGCAGATTCTTAACGCGGCCACAATTATCACCCATAACCTTGAAGTAGCGACGCAAGTAGCTATAGCCATATGTGTGTTCGACAGCAAACGGGAAGTCATCTACAATGACTCCAGACTGGCCATCTAAGCCTTCGAACGTGGCACCGTCTGTGGCCAGGCGTTACGCTTCCTTCGCAGCGTGGACCCGAGCATCCTGAAGCACCACACTGTCATTTGGTTCCCCGCCCATCTCGGCCAGGCGTCCCGTACAACCTCAACGAGATCGCCCATGACGGCCGCGCCGCCACAGGGTAACCCAATACCGCTGAGTTAAAGACCAGTCTGGATGCACCCACTACGTACAACTTCACAAACACATTTACCTTGAACGCCACTTTTATCCACTCCCACATCCCAAACCTAATAACCAGACCACAGGCGTTAGTCTTATGTTTATTACAAAGGCATACTTTTGCTTATTACAAACGTACCCAAACCCATGGCCGGGCTATGAGGAGCGGCGCGCGTGCACATACCGCTCCTCTAGTCCGGCTGGGTCAAACCTTGGCAAGCTATGCCTTTTCTATTCCAAAGCGTACCACGGAGACAAGTGCCCCTCGTGCAGACACGCGACGACACTCGCACACATGCTCTGGGAGTCTAGAAATACTCATACCTAGTCTACCTCAAACAAGTGGGAAATGCCCTCATAAGCTTATTTCTCGCCGGCCAGCACTGGATTGTCTAGCAGGCCCACGAAGCGGCCGCCAGGTATTCCCTGTCGGTCCCTCCCTACGTAGCAGACACCCGCTTCGCGCTTAACACGTCCTGCACGCCAAAAATAAGGTTTTTAGATGCGAAGCACCTCTTTGACTCCCGTGTATAACGCCGTACGTACGTGCGTCCCTACGGATGCACCGCAACGCGTTCCCCTCGCCGCAGCTCTTGGAGCGGTGCCAAGTAGGTCACGCTGCAGCTGCACGTTGACATTTCGCTCCCCTCACACGCATCCTTCACAGGTGCGTGCCGACGTCACTCTCTTCCTCACCCGCAGCACGCTCGCGGCAGCGCCCGCAACTGCCGGCTCCTCCACCCGCTCGCAGTACACTTTTCCGTCGCTTCAGCCCCTCCACCACACGTCACGCTGAACCGCACATCAAGTGACTCGTTCATCTGCGATGAAACTTACACAAAACCCAATCCACCTCCCATGCCCTTTCGTTTCAAACGTTCACTCGAGTAAACGCTACACGGAGTTTCCCTTCAAACCATTTTTCCGACACCCGCGTCAACGGCCGTTTCAACCGGGTCAACGCCGGGCACACCACTGCTGCTTCGCATCCCGTCAGGGTTTTCTTCGGGGAGAAGGTCCATAATTTTTCCATTGCATTGCATTCCATTCCATCCTCAAATAACGGTTAATGAGATGTAGCCCTGTATTCATAAAGAATGGAATAGAGAAGCCAATCTAATAATGCAGCGTCATAAAGCAGTGCTGATTGACACCATGACGGTGAGTGTAGAACACTCTTTTGTTTACATAGATGGCAACTGACCAATATTCTTTCCCATACCTCCCCAAGGCCTCAAGTCTGCCAGAACAAGAATCTTGCTATGAATGAAGAAAAGTGCAAGTTTAAAGGCTCGTTTTCTTTGTAAGACGCAATATTTGCGTTATACCCAGTAACCGAAATATAGAAGATACATTTTCAGCAAGATTTTATGTCACAACGTTTTCCGCATCTCGAAATGGCACAGTGTTTCGAAATGTCCCAAATCGACCCCAAAAGAACTGTTCTGACACAAAAATAAAGAAAGAACCAACCAAGCTAGCGATGCCTTCAACTGGCCCCGGCATGCCATCAGATGAGCAATGTGTCCCGTTTGTCTAGGATGCAAATATGTGCGGTATTTCGGTCATGTTAATTGTGTCATGGTTCTCTGAATCTAAACGCATCACTCACGGCCTATAGTGCGAAAGCGTGGCATGATTGTCCATGTGAGGGGAAGAGAGATAAGGAAGACAGAGAATGAGAGAAGGAGCATAGAAAAAAAGACAGCGAATGAAATATAGACGAAAGGTGATTGCGTGAACGATGGAAAAATATCAAAGCACGCAGGGAATGGAAGAAACGAAATGAGAGACTGAAAGAAGGAAGGAAAGAAAGCGAGGGAACAGATCGAAACACGCAAGACAAGAAGTAAGTAAATAAAGCGAAAAGAATCCCCAGCAATGCTAGCGATACAAAACGTGTGGCTCCCCACTCAGCTCTGCCTATAGGCGACACGAGCCCGCGGCAAGTGGGAGTGGCAGCAGCAGATACCAGCTTAGAATGTGTTTATCAACCGCATTACAGCAGGATTTGGCTTCTCCTAAGCCCAAGACGTATCGACGCGTCTTACAGGAGAGAGGCAGGTAGGGGCCTCAGACTCGTCGCAGCGTTCTGCTACTGCGGCAGTTCGTTTACTCAGAGTTATTGGTTCGGTATTTCTTTCTTTTCTTTTTTATTTCCACGTCGTGTCTCCAAAGAGCGCAGAGAGATACGGGACAGAAGCGAAGTACCAACTACGCGAAGTGATAAGGAAGAAAAAAAAAAACAAGATGATGAATGATATATAGAGTCAACTGGAATGATGAAAGCACCTCTGAATCATGACCATGGTAAGCCATAATGCGGAGGAAGGCACTCGCCGTGCTTTGTTCTTTGTCTGCAGTTATTTCGCGTAAGATTGTGACTCTGGAAAGAGAATTAGTACATCTTCGCGCGAGTTTTTTTTTTTTATGCGTGCAGTGCGATATTGTGTTTGCTTGATGTTTTGTATCTTTCATTCATTCGACATTTTTCGTGCTTGACGGCGCTCAGAGTTGTCGACGGCACTGTACAATGCAACTCAAGCTTGCGTTATGCGTTATGTTTGTACAATATATATATATATATATATATATATATATATATATATATATATATATATATATATATATGTATATATATATATATATATATATATATATATATATACATGAAATAGATGATTAGAGTTTCTTCCGGCTTCCGTAATAAAAGTTATAGACTTCGAGAATAGTGCTGCATAGGAAACAAAACAATAAAATATTTATTTATTCCTAACAGTTTCGGCTGGTGGACTAGCCTTCTTCGGAGGATCTAAGTGAAATGGTACAAGTTCCCGTAGCAGAGGGTCACCCTCACAGTTTGAAGACCCTAAAAAAAAAAAACGGGCGAACGAGGTAGCAACAGACAACAAGAAACAAAAGAAGGAGAGGAACTAGAAGGAGAGGAACTATATTGCACTATTCTCGAAGTTTATATATATATATATATATATATATATATATATATATATATATATATATATATATATATATATATATATGCAAGTAAGGAACACTAAACACGTGGGGAGATGTGCCATCGCAGACGAATTTTATGAGTGTGCCTTGCCATGCGGTGCAAGGCGTGCACTGAGTAATAGTGGCGTGGGCAGATGCGCTAGGAAAAAAAATTCCACATTGACAAGAAATTGACAAATCCTCTGCTCATTACATCTACATAATACTCGTGGTGGAAATAAATCTCATTAGTAAAACATAGTGATTTTCTCGCCTTTGAAGAAAAACTGATTTTTCACTATTATTGCTTGTTTCCACCTCACATAGCGACGCTTCAATTGCCACTCCGAAAACAACCCAGGCTGCCCCGCCGCGGTGGTCTAGTGGTTAAGGTAGTCGGCTGCTGACCCGCATGTCGCCGGTTCGAATCTCGGCTGCGGCGGCTGCATTTCCGATGGAGGCAGAAATGTTGTAGGCCCGTGCACTCAGATTTGAGTGCACGTTAAAAAACCGCAGGTGGTTGAAATTTCCGGAGCCCTCCACTGCGACGTCTCTCATAATCATATGGTGGCTTCGGGACGTTATACCCAACATATCAATCAACTACCCAGGCTGCTGTCACTGGAAATAGCTTCTGAACCATTTTTCGCCCAACTTTCGTGACCTATGTGAATAGACCTTCGGGGCAATGCTGCACTATTTTCTCCAGTTTTACAATTGCCCTACTACATGTTTACGTGCTGCCTCGCGCAGCCGTGTCAGTTGACTAAAATTATCGAGATAATTGTAGAACTTTCCGATTTGATTACGTTCACAACGCGAGCATTATATATTCTTCTGGAACGTATGTGGCTGCTAGCGATAACGCTGGAGTATTCGAAGGCACCTGCATAAATGCCGACGCTCTTCACCACTTGTCAGTTGAACAACGGCTGACATTCCATTCACTGCTATTAGTGTGTGTCGCTGTAATCTGACTTTCTGTTTACCAGCCACAAGTTCGGACCAAGTAAACAACTTCATCTTGAACATACCGATTGCCACCTTCGTCAACGTCACGACCAAGTTTCGATATCGTCGATGAATAGACCAATTTCGAATAGAGCAGTCGACGAGGTGAGTCAAGCTGCAGCATTAAAATAAGTGCCCACCACTGACATGGAGTTGAAAAAGCTGCCAGATGGCAAACGGGGTAAGAACTCGCAAACTGGTGCTGCATTTGAAGAACACTACGTAGAAAGATTGCAGGTTTATTTTGCGAAGGGTATATATGTGCCAAGGAATGAACGAGGGAGGTTTTTTTTTTATACTGAGGTGGCTCTGAGACCTTCCTCTACGGGGTAGTGCTTAATCTACCACCTAGCTATCACATTCTCGCAATCACACTGCGCGAAGATCATCAGCCTTATCAGTGAGTTGAATGACTGGGTTTGTTACCGTTGGTGCACGTTCTTCAATTATTCACGGAGTCCCCACATTGTTCCTAAGATATATGGAACAGTATATTTACGCACGTATACAGGCTCCAACGCAGGCTGTTTGTTATGAGCGCGATTGTGGGAAAGTAAATGACCCTGAAGAGTTCAGTGAAACAATACCGCATGTGTTGAAATGTCAGAGACAGGGTTCATGCCGAAACGAACTATATAACGGTGTTGTTTCAAGCTCCGCCTTTTTGCCAACGCACTAAGTGCATTCGAGTGATAAACAAGGAAGACCCCTTGGGGTACGAATGGCCTAGCTCTGTGGGAACAAGAACGGAGGAAAAAAAACGAGAACCTCCAGTGCTTGAAAGGTGGGCTTAATAGCGGGGTTGATGAGTCGTATATCCGCACACCGCTTGATTAGCCGTATGGTTCAAGGTTTTAAGGAATACAGCAACGAGACCCCTGGTCAGTCGCATGGAGCCTTTACTCCCCGTTGCTCTAATGGGTGCCGCAGGACACTTCTTGGAAAAAACAAATGTCTGACCATTGTACGCTTCTCTGCCATTGTCGAAGAAGCTAAATTCCGATTTACCAAAAAAAAAAAAAGCTTATGTGAGCAATCAATGGCAGGCAGGAACAATGCCACTGTTGTGTCTACCGTTCTATGCACACTAGCGAGAAAGAAAGAAATGACACCCGGGACGCGATATAAAAGACTGAGCAAGTTTGTATATTCCTTTATCTTCAACGAACCAGTGTGAGTGACAGGCACTGCTTCCAGGCTAGATGTGTCGCCCTTGCGACAACCGCGCCAGGTTCTTCTGCTGAAGCTGTTCCCGAGAAAAACGGGGTGTCTGAGTTTTCGTGTTTTTGTGTACGCGTGGCGTCACGTTCAGGTGCACTTGCGGGACGTGGCTTGTCACAGCGCCAGAGTTTTTGAGCAAAACGCGACAAAAACGAGGTCATTCTTACTTTTCTATCTGTCACTGTATTTGCCCTCTTTCTTCGTTACGCCACCTGTACTTTTATCTTCCCGAACGGACGACTGTAGGATATTCTTGGTGTGGAGTGAAACTAACTAAAGTGGACTAAATATTACCCTTTCCGCCTGGGGATCAAAACCCACAACACTCGTACGCTCAAAACCAAGTGCTTCGTAAGTACAGGCAGTATAATCTATGTTAGGCGACCTGTAAACTATCAGTGTCTGTTTAGTAGTATTTCCCATTCCTCAACAAACCCCATTGCCTTAGTTATAGATAAGCCGGCTAAATAGCGAGATAGAGAATCAAAGAGCGTAACATTAATGCGAAGAAAAATATACAAACGCGAACGTTATTCGCCTGCTGTTGTTCAATTTTGTCAGACTTGCGTCACAGTTGTTAGGATGAGAGGCTCTGATGAAGCTTGGGAGCGGGCGCATATATACAGGCGTTATCTCTTGGTTCTCTCTCATTTTGTATGCAATATATATGGCCATCCATGTTTTCATGCTGCGCCAGTTCCAACTCACCTAAATATCTGATCGTATGAAGGTTAAAAGATGACATCCTGAGGCCTACCATTGCCTCAGAACCACGTTATCACTTGATGTCTCATTATATTGTCTATTTCTGCTTTCCTGTTATTTAATTGCATCCATACGATTCAACTTCCAGGGTTAGTTATGTAGTGAACGCAAATGACCCGAACTAGTAACGCAGCCACACTTTTAGCGAAGAGAACGCTATGTCATGCTGAGTCTTGCAACTCCTCCTTCCCCGCACAGAGAAAGGTTTGAATTATTGTTATCATTTGATGTGGTTCTTCTCTTGAAAGGATTTTGCGTAGGGAGCACGTAGAAACAGCGTCATAAATTGTGCACAAACAATGCGTGCGTCTTATGCACATCCGCGCACACGCTAAAAGAGCATCTTTGTTTATTTTTTTCTCAACAGCAGGAAGGAGCCCTCACTTAAAATCTTCAAGGCACAGCTTACTTAAGGATTCAGTGCCGTAGGCCATTCTACAGGTTATGCTGTCGCCTACTTTATTCATAATTGAAAAGAAAAAAAAGGGTCTATTTATGATTTCCTTTCTCATGTTTCCGCTCATGACAACAAAAGATCGAATTTCAGCCTGAATACCTGTCTTGTAGCGCAGTGAAGTTGTTCTCTGCAAAGGCGCACTTCTTAAATTCCACGCATTTGTTGCCAAGAAGAGTTTGGATGTACAAATAAGGACTGCCACGTGAAAGAAGCCGCTTGGCTTCCAATCGTAGAGACGAAGCAAAATACACAAAGTTTAGAGCAACAGCCCCCTAGATGTCCTCGTTAGGAGGAGGACGTACTTTTTATGGAGTTTCTCGTTGCTTTAATGATGCGCGCCAGCATCACGACGTAATTTTTTGCTTCCTCGAGTACATGTCTCGTATCGTCATTGGCTCATCGAAGAAACGTTTCGCTAGAGAACCCGAACTCATTTAGGTAATCCATGTGCGCTCAGTAATACACAGCAGCACGATAATCACCCACCGTTTCTAAAGTTTTACACTTAGCGACAAACAATTGCACACACACTTTTCCTTTGCTAGTTTTTGTTATTCGCCCCTAACGAAACGTTCATATAAGATTTGTTTATAAATAAAGTTTGTCGTAATGTAAGGTTTGCAAAAGAAAAAAAAACGGATGCTCTAAGGTACGGAAATTCCATGGCGTTGTTGAAGACACCCCTTCTTCTGAAAAGAGGTTTTCGTTTTCGGGGTGCGAAACTATCCTAAAAAGTCAATGCCATTTGAATACCGACTATCCAAGATTCAGAGTATACGGCGACAGCTCCTCACCTGCAATGCGCTAGGACAGCTAATCAATTATCAGCAGCTATTCTCGAAAGTAAATGACATCTGAAAGATATTAGAATGAAGTTCGACAAAGTTTGAATGTTCATTCTGTTCGAAGCTCAAAGATAAAATGTTTCTGCTTCTGTAAGAGCTTTTCGTATGTAGAAACGATGTGTGATCATAACGGCCTTGCCGTTTCAGTTTGTTGCAAAAAGCTTTGCTTCCTTTCCATTCGTACCACAGTCTTCTCCAGCTGTCTTTCCGTTTACTTAGCCCACGTTACAATCTACTCACGCAGAAGCAGTGCTGTCACGAGAATGTGCAGCAGGAAATTAGGAATGTCCTGATAAGCCTTTTCTTCCGCTTGTATAGTTTGTTTTTTTTTCCGTCACCGTAGCAGACGCTTTGTTCTACGACATATCTGCAACGTTGTCATGCCTACTGAAAGCAAGGACGATGCTAGGATTTTCCAGCGCTGTTCTTTCTTTCTTTCTTTCTTTCTTTCTTTCTTTCTTTCTTTCTTTCTTTCTTTCTTTCTTTCTTTCTTTCTTTCTTTCTTTCTTTCTTTCTTTCCTTCTTTCTTTCTTCTTTATTTATTTATTATTTATTTATTTATTTACTTATTTCTTTCTATTTTTATTTATACCATTGACTTTTATATGTTTTCCTTTATTGTTAGCCATTGCTTTATTTCAGATAATTTTGAGTCCTAATTGACTGCAATACAATTTGCAAACACTTTAAACACTTTTAACGCTATATTTTGTTTATCAGACTCTTGCGCGATTGTGATAAATAGAGATTACCACAGAGAGATCATTATTGACGGCACTGGTGCGCAATTTAAAGAAAGAAGGGCACGATACGAATACGAATGACGACCTAGACTAATATTTCCTGATTGCGCACTGCCATTTCTTAACGAGATGCAAATGACGCCCCTGAATGTCTTTTTGCGTCTTGCGTTACACCTTTGTTAATTTATTGATTCCGATGAGCCATAACAGCAAAGTTGGTTATCGTTAAGCAAGTAAATTAATTTATACGTATCTGAGGTAGTCAACATGCACTGAACCTGCACTGATGAAAAGAGCAGCATCAAAGTGTATAGGCGCACTTGCTATGTATTGAAGAGATCTTCATGATATACCTCGTATTTGCGAACTGTAGAGTGACCATGGTAGCCTATAGCTATTCCGTAGGCGAATACTCTTTGCAGCAAGCTACGTCTTCACAACAAATAAAGCATATGTATTATGGCATAAACGAGGAAATATATAATATTTCTTACAAAAAATGCATACGCACACTAAAGCGACATTGTCACCGCGTCCATTATATTATGTGCCTGCATAAGCAACAATACTAATTTATTCTCAACAATGCGGTGTTGATAGAGGACGTGAGACAAACAGCCACTAGCCAATTGACGAAGCTCCCACCCCCAAGTTACGTGAGGCAGAGGTAGTAGCAGCGGTAGAACGCATCAAATAGTAGCAATACCGGGCCCCTATAGTTGCACAAAGTACAAGGACATACAGAAAATAGAGTCATTTTAAATGGATCCGACGGTGAAGAGTATATTGTTGTGACCCTCGTCCATTGACGCTATGCTGGCCATGAGAAGCATAGCCGGGATGCGTTCACAAGTCCGGAACCCCCAGTGCTCTTCTCTTGGAACGAGCGTAAAGCGGCGGGAAGCGACAAAGGAATTAGAATGTGGCAATTTCGACGGTCCTGAACCAACGTCCGTATACTGGCATTTCGTACTGATGACTTGTTCGGCGAGAGGGTGAAGGAGACCGACCACGCAGATCATGTCTAGGCGATTAAAGTCTCCACTCTTTGGCTGCCCTTCCAGGAAAAGACAGCAGCAGCAATTCAACCACCAACTTGTTCCGGGAAGGAACCCATTTCCCCTCTCCTCAGTGAAGCTGACCGGAGGAGCATTGCGTCAGGAGATGCGATGACTATTCGGTGGCCGTGTGTTATTGGCTGATGTCAAAGTGAGTGGTGTCTTGTGTATGATTCCTCTATTAATCAACGAGGAGGAGCCCGACAGGGCTTAAAACGACGCTGCAAAGTGCTGGACGTTGCTCGGAACCACGGTTTGACAGTTCATCCACCCCGCTCGTGGTTTGCAGAACATCTCATCTCTTATGCTGCAAATATTTTTAAATAGTGTCATAAATCTTTTTTGTTTTTTCGTATCCCCTACTTGTCAGCGTTCCTTTCCTCCACCAGAAGTTGCGCCACGCTACCGCAGGAATCCAGGTCCAACGCAATCCTGACGTCTCGGCAACCCACGTCAGTGGCGACGCGTCGTGTAGACGCCGGTCAGCAACAACTGGTGACAGCGGTGGGATTCAAGCAACAACTAGTTGCTGCTGACCGGCGTCTACACGACATCAGCCAATAACACAAGACCGCCGCATAGTCATTGCATCTCCTGACGCAATGGTTCTCCGGTGAGCTTCACTGAGGAGAGGGTAAGTGGGTTCCTTCCCGGAACAAGTTGGCAGTTAGGTTGCTGCTGCTGTCTTCCCCTGGAAGGGCAGCCGAAGAATGGAGACTTTAATCACTTAGACACGTCCTGCGTGGTCGGTCTGATTCACCGTCTCGCCGAACAAGCCATCAGGAGGAAATGCATGCAGGGACGTTTGCTCAAGACCATCGAAGTTGGCACATTCTAATCCCTTGGTCACTTCCCGCCTCTTGACGCTCCTTCCAAGAGAAGAGAACTGGGGGTTCCGGACGTGGGAACGCATCCCGGCTATGCTTCTCATGGCCAGCATGGCGCCCACGGACGAGGGTCACAACAATATACACTTTGGTTTAGCAATAGGCATTGACAAGCATGTCTACAAACGCTGTGTACAAATATAAGAAATAGAAAACATTTGCAGCAAGAAAGACGAAAAGAGAAACAGAACATACACATTAAAGGATGCATAAGGGGATACGGCTCATGATATACTTTAACCGTATTAAGAATTGGCAAATTCGCGAGGCTACACAAGTGTAGTGTTTGTTATTTCAATGCCCACAAAATGAATGATCAAAAGCCGCATATGTTTGCATTGCTATACTGCCAGTACTGATTACACCCCCAAAAAATGGCCTGCGCCCTCTATGGAGTATTTCTGTTTGTGTGTGCTCGTGAATGTGCTCGTGCATGTGCTCTATCAATGTTCTTCATCTGGTTTGCTCGAGTACTCAGTGTTCAACCCATCCTGATTAAAGGTCAAAATTTCTCGCTGATAATAATTGCATGGATGAACGAAAATTACGAGGCCGCACTGTCGTAGAATTTATCGCATAGCGACCTGCAACTTTTCATCACTCTTGTACGCCTTTCATTACGTGGAAGTAACGTGTGCGCGGCGATAACGCAATGAAAGGTACGCCATAACGATGATGACTGTAGCTTCGGGTCAGAAAGGCACCCCGAATGCGCCATTTTCTTTTGATACAGCGTAGGTCCCATGGGGCACCGGTATTTCGGCAAGTTAGCAGGACCTTCCCGCAGGCGAGAAGCTTATTTTTGTTTGTTTATTTCTTTTGTTTCATCACCTATGTTCCTTCGAACGATTTACACATTCCATTCGAGCATGCAAGCATCATGGTAACTCTACGGCTTGCCTGACTCTGAGCTTAGCGCTCTAGACATTCGGCGTCTAGTTGGAACGTAAGAAGGCCTTGCACGCGAACAGTGGAGATGTCGAGGAGTGGGGAAAGACTGGGAGGGCGACCTGCGGTCTTATTCTTCGCCGAAGTCCTCCCGGTGGGATGTGTGACTGCAGGCGCTGATTGAATTTTCGAGGTCACCGACTCCCCAGCGATTGCGCGAGGGGACCCCCCCGTGCTTCGTCGGCGAGACGTAATGCCATTAGTTCAATGGAGGCCCACGTGGAAGCGAGCGTAGCATATGCTATGCTCTGTGCAACGGCCTCTTTTGCCGATGCCAACTGCACAACCGCACATACCCGCCAGACGCGCGCAATTTCCGCACGCGCTGGCTTTAGCCAATCAATGAAGCTGCGAGTGCACATAAAGAGAATAAGAAAATGCTGAAGTCGAGGCTTCGTTGGAACTGGGAGATGCGGAGGCTCCACCGATAAAGAGGAGTAATAAGATTGACTGACTGTCGAAATAAGTTTAAGGTCCGAAAGCAGCATGAGCACTGAGCAGAGCTCTGGATTTCTTTTTGTTTTTATTCCCGAGACGCTATTCGTGAAACTTTGCAAAATTACCGATATTTCGGACTTATGATCCCAACGAATGTTCTAAGAATTGAACTTGTTTGAAGCCATGACGGCATAGTAAGTGCGAGAAAAAGCTCGTTAAGAACTTAATTTAGAAAGGAGTAGGTTCGACGTTTCTTTTAGTTAAATGTGCACTTCCAATTTCTTTTAACGTGACAAAAACTGCACAGCTATTCATATAGAGATGACCTTTATGATGTAGCAACTCTTTAATGAAAGGAAAATTAATATTTACAGTATTGCGGGCTGAACCCACGACAAGATTACGGGGCACGCGGAACTGGAGTGCTCTGAAATAAGGACCACCTGATAATATTTAACGTGCGCTGACATCATACTGTACTCCAGCCTCTATAGGAGCTTCCTCTTCAATCGAAATGCAACTACCACGGCCGTGATCTAACCCACCAATTGATTTAAAGCACCTCATTATTGAAAGCGCAAAATGAAACACCCAAACACCACGTTCATGAGCGACGTTCTCAACGTGGCATAAAAAAAAAAGCTGGGGTTTATTCGTTGATCGAAACCGTCCAGCGTGTTGCATTTTCTTTAAATTGTATATAAGGAAAATCATGCTTTCCCACATAAAAGATTAGAGAGGAGAGTGTTCGTTTCATTTTTCCTTTTATTTTCAATCTTTTGCCTTTGGGAGACTATGACATAACACAGCGTCACTTTGGCGACATTGTTTTGCCTCACCATTTGGATATGTTTTGTCATTGATTTCCTAAATGTGGCAGTCCCATACGATACTTTCAATGTTTTCTGCTAAGTGCTTCGACAAAGTGCTTCGAAATTGACTATATGAGAAATTTTCAGCTGTGACTGCGTAAATTCGGTTTTGGAGGGTGAATGTAACACCGAACAAGCGAACAACTTCACGTTCCCGACTTTCTATGCATTCTCTACCTGTTACTGCAATGTTTGGCGTCATTTGAAGTTTACCTAGAACCAGTCACATTAAGCATAAATGTCGAACTTCTGACTGTGAACCTCCTGTATCCTGTTTTTTTCAGTATGTATACAACTGAAAATAGAATGTTGAGCCAGACAGACCCAGAAACTTGGAAGTTAATGGAACGCGAAGAACAAGGACATCAAAAAAAAAACTGGAAAGTCCTTCATTGAACTTCTACTTTTTTTTATAATTGGAACAACGTTCGTTGATTTGTTACTCTTTAGAGCTCATGGTTGCTGAAGTGGACACGGAAAGTAGAAGAGTAGGTCTAAAAATTTATTCGCTGGTCACGAAACTCTACCCGTAGTGTCATGCACAGACAGGAGCCGCTGCTAAGGGGTCGCAGTGGTCAACTCGGGAGCATCCGTGCACGTGCGCTGCTCTAGTCTGAATGTTGTGTTGGTTCTAGGCAATGGTTTATCTTGCACGATACTCCAATGATTCAACTGTCACTCATACTTCACCTGACATACAAAGGGGCTGTTGCATACACACGTGAAAAAAACATTCTCGCGCGCTTTAAAAGACATCAAGGCCGCGATGGATTGGTGTTGGACGTAGCAATATTCGATGCATATGTTGTTCCAGCACGGTACAGCTACTTCATGCAGTGAATCACGAGAAAACTTATTAGGCAGACGATAATACTTGGACTTCTGCCACTGGACAAGCCTTGTAAACCTCCCAACTCGCAAAATGAAAGTCTCACAGCGAGGGTTGAGCCGGTGCCGAACGTGACCACCCACGGTGCGGTACATGGCGACGCTACAAGAAATGAAAGGTCTACGTTCCTGTGTTTACAGTTTATAAAAACTAAGCTCATTCCGCTGCTGCCTAACACACATAAATTTGACAACACTGGAAATGTGGAATAACAAAGCTTTGGCAAGGTAACGTCCATGAGAAGCGCCTACACATGTACGCTGATCTGTAGAGTCTATAGCCTATAGCCTTAACTCCGAGCTTGCAACCACGTTCTGTTCATTTCCGACGTGAAACTTGGACAACTACATGTTACGTGGACAATATTGCACGAGCAAAAGTGTGTCGCATTTTACATTGTGCAGCGTAGCAAGGGTACGGTGGCACCTTCACAAATCACAACGTGCGTTACTTTGGCTGCTTAGGTGAACAACGTTTGCGCCACGGCGATGGAACGAAATTATTGATTAAGACTGGTCACAGGGTAAACTTGAAAAAATGAGATGAAGACGTGTTTCTCTAATCTAGAGAAAATAAGCACATCTGTTCACAAGCAAAACTCTGTCACGCTTTCGATTTATTCAGAGAGAAATGCAACATGAACGCTAACTCTCACTGAGTCCATGTTTTCTATTATAATTGCGTATTTTAATGCATTATTTTAATAACTGCTCACTGTCGAGCCAGTAATATAAAAGCAAAGAAAGCAGCAATCCTACAATTGGAGAAATAAAGAAAACAATAGAGAAAATAACCTCAGAAATCAGATAGCTATGAACGAAGCTTTTTTTAGCCCAGAAAAGCTAAGCTCGGTGTAAAGCCAGTAAACGACTGGTAACAGAATCAAACTTTAAGGTAGTTGAATAGCGCTTGTCCTGTGTTCTTCTGTGTTTCTTCGTGCGCTTAAACTACAGTTACATCATGCAGTAAATGAAACGAACAAACTATTTAAAAAAAGAAAAGAACAGAGTGAACTTACGTAAATAACAAATAAAGAGATTAGCTTTTGCTAACATTGAGTCAATCGAAATAAAAGAAAAACTTCTTTAAACTGCCGCCAGGCGCAAACAAGAAAAAATACAAAACACCTCAAAACTAGCAAAGACCTAAAAAAACAAAAAAAGCTAGCGAGCTGCGAAAAAAAAAAAAAACAGCTCCGGTTGGTAACTCACACTGTCGCGTTAGCAACGAACACTTTTTTTATTCACTACCGAATCTTATGTTCCAATAACGACGGCATCTAAATGTTTCTAGCACACTAAAGTTTTCGTAATCGAAGGTAAATCCACCAACTGTCTATCCATTCGTCCTTTCATCAACGTCTCTCGTCAAACTAAACAACACCTTTTTGCTCACACCCCTGTAACCATAGCGACAACCCATCTCCCAGCAAGTCTTTGGCATTATCTCTCACGTAGAACGCACGGTTATGACAGCCGTCAGTCACACAAACTTAGAAAAACGCGGAAAACTGAACGCCGATGCCGCCAAAGTACCTGCGTCTAAACAGCTCTCCTTAGGAAGTGATACGCTCCTCAATGCACCTTGCGCGCTCCTGGCGCCACCGCGCGGCCACTGCGGCGACATAGCAAGCGCTTTCCGGGGCTTTACAGAGGAGTTTCGTGACAAGAAAAGCACTATAGGACTCTGGTCGAACTAAAGCAATGTGCAACAATCTCGACCAAAAACAGCGCTTTGCAATAAGTGGAGAGACCCTGGAAGTTGTACAGAAATACGTCTAGTTAGAACAGGTAGTAACCGCGGAGCAAAACCAAGCAGCTATAAGAATAAGCGTGGGGAGGATCACGTTCTTCAAGCATTGTCAAATCATGAATGGTAATCCACAACTAACCCTCAAGGGAAATGTATATAACCACTGAATCTTGCCGGTACTTACCTACGGAGCAGAAACCTGGAGGCTTATAAAGATGTTTCAGCTTAAATTGAGAAATGACGCAGCGAGCAATGGAAAGGAAAGTGAAAGGTTAATAGACAAAAGAGAGCAGAGTGGGCCACTGAACAAACCGGGGTTAAGGATATCATAGTTGAAATCAAGAAAAAGAAATGAACATAGGCCGGACACGTAGCGCGTAGGCAGGATAATCGGTGGTAATTATGTGTAACTGACTGGATTTCCAGAGAAGGCAAACGCATGAAGGGGAGACAGTAAGTTAGGTGAGCCGATGAGATTACCAAGTTTGCAGTTAGCAGAAAGTAAAAGACTGGGTTTATTGGCGAAAATGGGAGAGGCCTTTGCCTAGCAGTGCATGGGTGTAGTCAAGCTGATGATGATACTGCTTTCAGTTTGTGAAAGAAGTAGTAGTAGTAATAAGTTATAGTTTTTACAAAGCTTGCAGCACTAACGTCTGGTTTTATAATTGCATTTTGAGATAGCATTTCTTGACAATGGACTTGAATTGTCAAGCTTTAAGGCTTAAATTTAATGTGCAGCTTTCTCCATAACCGTCAGAGACAGGTTTCTTAAAGAAGGTTACAGTTTTGTGGAATATGTGCAAGTTTTCCAGTAACCCAAATTTAGTCGTAACATTTATTTCGCAGAGACCTTGAAAGGAAGTTCAATGTATTGAATTAAAAAAAAATCATCCACTGTTGAGGAACCTAATTTGAAGCCACAAAAGCACTCGGCCTCTTCTTGCTCACAAAAAAGCGTTTCATCCCCTCGGAAATTAAGATAACTTGAAACCTATTTGTTTTCCGAAAAAAGAAATACTTTAGTATTAGCACACTCTACGTGACTGGCAGTGCCGGTACATTTGCATTAAAATGTCTTTGCTCTTCAAAAATGGAAAATGGTCTGCCACGAGGAGAAAATATTTTTGTGCCTACTACCTCATGGAAATTTCCTGGGAAAGCTGACATCTCCATATTACTGCATATAATCAGTTCATTGTTATATATGCCTCGTATGTACGAAAGCCATCCGCTCCTGACTCTACCTTACCTCTATAATGAGCGAGATTCTCTAACGAAGTTTTCTGGCGGTTCTTGTCATTGAAGTGGCCGAAAAAAAATAGAAGCGAAAGCCTCTGTAACAGGTTCATTATCCAATGCAAGATATGCCGTCTTTGTGTTTTTTCGTTTACCTATAGGATATTTAGTGCGCGCGCTATTCTCTACTTATAGTTGCACGGCATTATACGAGTGCGCAGGCTTCGTTTTTAGAGGGGGTCAAAGGTTCGTCACCCACGACCCTGCAATCTTTGGCCATCACTGGCCCTTGCGCCATAACGCCCCATATATCATCATCGTCGTTAAGGTTCGTTGTAGCACCCCCACCCACCCTCCTTATTTAGTCTGTATATGTA
Source organism: Rhipicephalus microplus (assembly GCF_013339725.1). Classification (NCBI taxonomy): domain Eukaryota; kingdom Metazoa; phylum Arthropoda; class Arachnida; order Ixodida; family Ixodidae; genus Rhipicephalus; species Rhipicephalus microplus. The sequence goes on from NC_051170.1 coordinate 68,399,194, forward strand.
CGGAGCTGAATTCGCGCTACCCTCCTCCTCCTTCATCGCGCCGTAGTGTTTGGTGACTAGAAAGCGTGGCCGCCCCCCAAGAAGCCTCCTCCCTCTCATATCTCACCCAACGCCCGTACGCGCGCCAGTGCATGGTATATCAGAAGTCAGCCAAGCTGAAAAAATACCATAGGTAGATACTTCTTTCGATGGTTTCAACCTTTAACCTCCAAAGCAAATTACGAGCAACGAAGCTTTGGTTTCGTTTCAAACGCCCACGGTTTAATTCTTAACTATGTTCTGCAAGTCGAGCCTAACGTAGACTAGAGATGCCTTTGTATTGAATACCGTACTTTCAGGTCGTGAATATCTTGTAACGAGGTTGCAAGAATAAAACGAGTGTCAGCCACAACGCCGCGGGAATAGGATGGCTGGTCGAAGAAGTTGCACACGTGTTTATTATTATTATTATTATTATTATTATTATTATTATTATTATTATTATTATTATTCTCAAGCTATTAGCTTGTATTGACTTACGACGCCCGCTTTGCCCCTATGTTCATTGTTTCCACACTCCCACACTCGCAATTGTTGCTGCAGAAAACATGAATTCAACACCGTCATGAGCCATCTTCGATCACCGCCGCGCACGGGAGCAAAACACGCGCGCGCTATTTTTTCAAGGAGCGAGCGATCTCAGCAGAGTTTCTAAAGTCGTCGAAGGCTTTCAAAGAACCGCCGTCGAGGGCAGTGATGAAAACAGGCGGCTCGCGAAAGACGCTCAGCTCGCACCTGAAAGCAGGTGTATTAATCACGCCGCTAGTCCCATTGTCCGGCGCCAGATGGTCTGAGACGACCATCCCTGCCACACCAACACAATACCCGCGAATCGCCACTGCTTCCCCATGGCCTCACTGCCGTGTACCTATTGTTATGAGTTTTTTTTTACAGCTAGTAAAAAGCAAAAAACAAAACGAGAACGAGTATGGCCTGTTAGTATGGAGCAAAAGAATTAATGTACTCGCGGTCACGACATCTGCGACTAAGAACTCCAGCTACTGGCTTGTCTGCCACGACCGTTGGAGAAAATGAAATACCTGAGAAATTGCCAGCGTAAACACGGCAGATGATGAAATAAATTGTAGATGATGGATTAAGGCGGACGCTTGTTGTCGAGTTAATTCAGTGATATCTAGTGTTTAAAGTCCTGAAACTACCATATGATTATGATAGACGCCGTAGTGGAGGGTTCCGGAAATTTAGGTCAGCTGCGGCTCTTTAACCAGCACGCAATCACTGCACACGGGCCTACAACATTCTCGCCTTAAACGAAAACGCAGGAGCCCCAGCCGGGATTCGATCCCGCGACCTGCGTGTCAGCAGCTGAGTACCTTAATCACTAGACCACCGCAGTAATGCTGCTTGTTAAGTTAGCCCACATGAAATGAGAGGTGATTAAACATGTAGGATGGTAACCATTGGTAATTGTGTGCCGACATCTTATAACATGCGACACGGGCTGTTATATTAGGACGTATTCTCATATCATTGTTGTCATACTTTATTAGCCTATTATCATTAACATATTATCACAGTATCACGACCTCATAACACATCATATTGAAACTATTGCGTTAATAACGTAATGCGGTGTGCTGTAGTAATGTCTTCGGATAAACTTTAACACCCTATGTGTTTCTTAACGAGAGCAAAATGCCGGATACAGAAACTTTTTTGCATTTCTTAAACAAAACTATAACCCACCCGCGCAGCAGGAACGGAATCAGTAACCTATACCGGGACAAACAATCGCCACCACCACTGGGCTGCGACGAAGGCATTGACAAAAGTGCACTTCCTGAAACAACCGACGCTCAATACAACGCGTCGTTTCTGCTAAATCATGTTCACCACAGTTGTATCGTGTCTGTCATGTTTGACTGAGATCTGAAGGTCACGGGATTGATTCCCGTCCGTAGCGGCCCCATTTGGATACAAGTGAAATGCTAGAAGGGTGTAAGACGAGGGGGGATACAATCTCCCCAATGCCATTTACCGCGTGCTCACACGCAGGATGGGGCCCGTGTGCTCAGATTTGGGTGCACGTTAAACAACCCCAGGTGGTCGAAACTTCCGAAGCCCTCCACTACGGCGTCTCTCATAATCATATGGTGGTTTTGGGACGTTAAGCCCCACATATCAATAAATAAATCATTCAAACATGCAAAATGTTTTCAGACGCCTAGAATGGAAAGTTAGAAATGAGAGTTAACGGTGAGTACCTTAGTAACCTTCGCTTCGCCGATGACTTTGCGTTGCTGAGTAACTCAGTAGATGAATTGCAGCCCATAATCACGGAGTTAGACAAGGAGAGCAGAAAGGTAGGTCTTAAATTTGATCTGCAGAAACGAAAGTAATGTGCAACAATTTCAGAAGGGAACAACGCTCCGAGATATGTAATAGTGCACTTGAAGTTGCAAAAGACTATGTCTACTTAAGACAGGTAATATCCGCGGAGCCGAACCACGAGATTGAAGTAACTAGAATATTAAGAATGGGGTGGAGCACATTGGGCAAGCATTCTCAAATTATGACAGCTACATTGCCACTATCCCTCAAAAGGAAGGTATATAACAGCTGTATCTTGCCAGTACTTAGCTACGGAGAAGAAAGCTGGAGACTTACAAAGAGGGTTCAGCTTATATTGAGGACGACGCAGCGAGCAATGGAAAAGAAAATGGTAGGTGTATCCTTACAAGACAAAAAAAACAGCACAGTGGATCAGGGAACAAACCAGGGTGAAGGATATCGTAGTTGAAGTCAAGAAGAAGAAATGAGCATGGGCCGGGCATGTAGCGCGTAGGCAGGATAACCACTGGTCTTTAAGAGGATTCCTCGAGAATGCAAGCGGGTCAAGGGGAGACAGCAAGTTAAGTGGGCAGATGAGATTAAGAAGTTTGCCGGTATAAAATAGCAGCAGCAAGCACAGGACCTAGTTGACTGGCGGAACATGGGAGAGGCCTTTGTCCTGCAGTGGACGTAGTCAGGCTGACGATGATCATGATGAAACGCTAGACAGCGGAGTGCTAATATTTAAGTTTCCGTTAAACACCAGATCGTCTCAAATTTCACTGCTCTCCACATCAGCGCCACTCAGATCGTGACTTGCGGGCATAGAATACCAATAAAAAAGTCTGTTAACTCATTGTTATTACGCACACACGCATACAAATACACACACAGCCAATCACCGAACGCAACGGCGAGAAAAGCGAACTTAATCCACTCTAGTCGATCACAAGCACGGCATCACCACGTGTGATGCTCGTTCAGAAAACATGCTTATTCAAATCGCTTGCGTTGGCGCGACGTGAGCGAAGCCACCAGAATGAAGGATATGGATGGTATCTACGAAGGTGGTGTTTTTTATTCTTGTCGCCTCGCGCTACCTTCTCGAAAATTCGTAATATCGGCTTGTGAAAACGCTCGTAAGTGTACCGCTAAACATTTGTCTTAGAAAGTGTTGTCCATATTCAAGAAAAAAGAAAAGAAAAACCACTGTTGCTACGTTCAATGCTGCTCAACTCCATCGTATTGGACAATGCTGTCTTTTTTTTTGCTTCTGTATAATGACGGCTCCTAAGGCGGGATAATTTTAAAAGAATATCGTTGGACAGGTTAGGGCTTAGAATTGATAGGTTTGCTTGACTATGGCACGGAACACATATAGCTGAGAAAGGCAATGGAAAAAAAAAAGAGACTGCACATTTTCCTGCGCATTGTGAAGCGTATTCTTTAAGCCATGATTTGCTCAAGCCTTCAATTTGAAAAAAAAATAATGTTGAAAACACAGTGCCAGAGAGTGGTTGCAAGCTTTGCCGCATTAAAAAAAAGTTACTTTTTTATTGTTTCAGCAATACATCTTTAATATCGTATTCTTTGGAATGGTGTCTTTTCTGATTTTTCGTTATCATTATCGTACATTTTTGCGTGATACCTTGGCTCTTTGCGAATGCGTAGGTTTCTTTTTCTCCTGGTCTATAAAACTGTCTCTATATAAAATTGCGCTTCTTTTTATTTTTGTTGTTGTGCTTTCTTTTGCGAACACTATTCTACGACACAACCAGGAATATATATGTAACGGTGGTTGATAAAACAGAAATATTTATATTTTAGGAGCCTAACCAACAGCAAACAACTGCAGGTTGACGACGAATGTGTAGAATAGAAATACTGTCTTCGAGGAATTCGACGTCGTCAAGTTTTATAAAAAGGGGTTTTAAACAAAAGAAGGTAAGCAGTATTGGAGCAGAGTTTCTTGCTTAACAGTATTCTACGAATGTGTTGCTTTCGTGTATTTATATACATGAAGATAGGTGAGTGTCTGCCACACGAGATTCCTATAGCAAAAATTGTGTCTATAGCAAAAATAACAAAACACCAGTGAGTGCTTTGCACCACCCTCAGGCAAATGGGTGCACCTGAGCGGTACATGTTCTGCGTGACTGCAGACTATGTCGTCATAGAGATAGTTTCTGAAGGTGGCATCGCAGCTCCAATGGGACTCGACCTTAGCACTGCGGCATATTATCGGCCAACCTGTGCTTTAAGTGCCACCTGTGCTTTAAGCACCACGAAAGCGTTGTTGACATTCTTGCGGGCCATCCTTGATAATAAATTTTTGTAAAAAGCGTAATCTGAGTGGGTGAATGTGTGGCTGTACGCATTGCAAATTATTTATCAGCGTTTATATCACAATCATCACCCAGCCCGTGGAATAGCATGTTAAGAGAAAGAGTCAGATTAACATCTCCAGCATTTATTTAAAGCTTTTCTATCTGTCCCTGAACGTATTTCAAAGGTGGAATGCGTCAAACTGTGGACGCACTCTAGCTCTTGACAAATACGAAAGCGTTTTGAGAAATCATGAGAAGCGTCAGTGATAATTTATTCGTGTTGGGTGATCCCATTGTGCCTTTTCGACCACATTCGTTTGAAAAGAATAATCCAGTATGGACAAATAGCGCGAGTTCCGACTTCATTACACTAACGCGCATTCTCGTCAAGAAACTCGGTTCCAACTGAGTGATGCAAGATAGCAACACCTAAAGGCACTTAAAATATATTCATATTTGGCTATAATATATCTAAAGGGCTCTCGTGTGCTTTTTCTGCGCAGCGGTACCCGCGATATCCTGTTTGAAAAGCGCAACTGGGGCACTGGCACACAATTTTGTAGTCGAGATAGCATGGGAGATCCATTCCCAGGAACATTCGTTTCATCATCATCATAATCATCATCATCATCGTCGTCGTCATCATCATCATCATCCTGACTACGCCCACTGAAGGGCAAATGCCTCTCCCATGATCCGCCAATCAACCACGTCTTGTGCTTTCTGTTACCACGTTATAATTGCAAACTTTTTAATTTCATCGGCTCACCTAACTTATGGTCTCCCCATCGTGCGTTTGCCTTCTCTGGAAATACAGTCAGTTACCCTTAATGACCAGTGGTTATCCTGCCTACGTGCTACGTGTCCAGCCCATGTCGATTTCTTTTTCTTGATTTCAACTATGATATTCTTAACCCCGGTTTGTTCCCTGACCCACCCCACTGTTCTCTTGTCTCGAGTTTACAACTATCATTTTCTTTTCCATCACTCGCTGCGTCATCCTCAATTTAAGCTGAACTCTCTTAGTAAGCCTCGAGGTTTCTGCTCCATAGCTAAGTACCCGCAAGATGCAGCTGTTGTATACCTTCCTCTTGAGGGATAGTGGTAATCTACCAGTCATGATTTGAGAGTGCTTGCCAACTGTGCTCCACCCTATTCCTATTCTTCTAGTTAGTTCAATCTCTTGGTTCGGCTCCACGGTTATTACCTGTCCTAAGTAGACATATTCTTCTACAGCTTCCAGCGTCTCTCCACGTTACCAAAGTGCTGTTTTCTGCCGGGATTGTTGCACATTACTTTAGTTTTGTGCATAATATTTTTAGACCTACTTTTCTGCTTTCTGTGTCCAGTTCACTAATTATGAACTGTAATTCGTCCCCTGAGTTACTCATCAAGGCAATGTCATCAGCGAATCGCAGGTTACTAAGATACTCTACATTAGCTGTTATCCCTAACCCTTCCCAGTCTAGGGTCCTGAATACCTCCTGTAAACACGCGGTGAATAGAATTGATAGAATTGGAGAGATCGTGTCTCCCTGCCTTACACCCTTCTTTATTGAAATTCTTTCACTTTCTTTATGGAGAACTATGGTGGCTGTCGATCCTCTGCAGATATCTTCTAGCATGTTTATTACCATTTGTATATCATCTGCAAAATATAAACAGCGAATATAGCTGAGAAGATATTTTAAAAGAATTTTGAAGTTTGCGTGAGCCCTCGACTCCATAGTGCCATTAGCACCCCCGAACCGTGGGACCATTTGGGGACCCCCTAATTTCCTTACGTCACGACGCCGGAGTCAACAAAACGAGTTATCATGACTTAATAGCCGCCATTTTTCTTTTGCCGCGTTTTTTCCCGCAGTATAAATTTCTCGGCGGCTGGTTGAGAATGAGTGGTCGTGGCACACGCTTAGAAAGTTATGTGTTAGGTTACATTGCAGTCCCGTCTCCTCTTCGAAACTATTCTTTATGTGGACCATGCGGACGTGCGTCACAGTTATGTACGCTGACGTCGTCAAGATCTGCACAAGTTAGGCGGCGACAGTTGCTCCTAGTTTTAGGAGCTCTCTCAAACCGAAGCTGATCGATAATGAGGAGCCTGTAATTAATTATTTGCCGCGTGCTGCAGCAGGCCATGTGTCGTGTCATGACTAACAGGCTCCCGCAACACATTGCAGCAGAAAAACGCGAGGTCAAAGTTTTTGTGTGTGTACCCCTTTAACCACGAATGGATTCGGTGTCAAGGCAACTAATGTCCAGCTCGAACGATTGACTAAGGGTCGCACTATTCTGGGGAAGGAACAGCTCTGCTAGGAGTTTCGAAACTCGCGCATCCTCTCTCACGCACTGATTAGTCAGGGGTGCTCGCTTTAGGTGTTCCTCCAAACAATGGTGGCGACGTGCGTACTGAAGTCGGACCACACTGAGCAAGCCTATAACGCGGACTTACTCTCGGCACGGCTGAGTTGATCGTCGAAGCCTGCAGCCACACCCGAATTCGGCGGGACGCGCTTCAGCTGATGATGGCTGGAAGGGCTTCGCAGAAACTGCTGTGCCTCACGAAGCCGCCTCTTAGGTCTCATAATTAACGATGTCCAAACGAACGCCCCAATCCAATGCTCTCCGCGTCACTTGTGAGTCCTCGTTGGCCTATCCAACTGTCGGATAATCCGATTAAACTTTGAGAAAGCGAGCGAAGGACGGCTTCGTCGGCGTGCGCGTAAAAAAGTATTTGTGTATGCTCGAAGAATAATGAGATGCTTGACATGTACACGTAGCGTGCGAGGGAAGCCTAGCAATTCTTCTCCCGTCGTAATTATGAGCTCAGCGCTATGCCACTCTGGCGCAGCAACTAAAAGAAAACAAGTTGATTGAACCCAGGAGAGCTCTGTGACGTGTTCCAGAAAACGTGATGCATAATTTATTATTGACCCGTTAGGCGCATTCGAGGCCTGTTCGCAGAAGTTCTAGGCGCTTATGGAAGAAGAAAAGAGAAGGGGGAATCCATTATATTTTTTCTTGGCCTTTCACTTACGCAGGACGAAAAGATGGAATGTTAAAAAAAAGAACGCGTTAACATGTTCTTCAGTACTCAAAAGTTATTGCGGTTCTACGTTGTGAAATGTACAGAACTGTAAGAAGACCGAAGCTTCAAAATAAAAATTCTGGTATAGATAGATAGATAGATAGATAGATAGATAGATAGATAGATAGATAGATAGATAATTTAGATAGATAGATAGATAAATAGATAGATAGATAGATAGATAGATAGATAGATAGATAGATAGATAGATAGATAGATAGATAGATAGATAGATAGATAGATAGATAGATAGATAGATATAGGAAATGGTATTTCACTAACAATATCACTAACTAGCATTTTTTACTAACTAGCATATTCTGGACACCTAGAAGTAATGCACATCCCTAAATAAGTATCGCATTCAGTGAGAAAATGAAACAGTCGCTAAAGCTTTTTTCATGAATAATGCTGTTTGTCGATCACAAAAAAATAGTAAATAGCGGAACTAGTCTCTGTTTTCCCATCAGATGCCCACTCGGTAAGACAACCTTTTTCCATGAGCTTGATTATCACAGAATTACGTGGAGTAAGATTGGCCAAAAGAACATTCACGTTTAAGAAATGTCTTTGGTCATCAAATTTCTGCGTCATTTACAACAAATCGCCCGGCGTTGTGCTATATACACATTTTTATTTATTTATTTGAACATACTGCCACCCGAAGGCTTATCGCTGGATTGAGCAATTTACACAATACTAAAAGAGCATAACGAAATTCTCAGAACACCAATTATTCGTAATATAATACAAGAAGTCATCAAGTGATGAAGATAGGATATAAATAGGCGAAGTACTCCACAATTCAGTAGAATGAACATATAGAATGCTCATGGAGAGTCATAGGGTAAGTCACTCTTTTGTTACTACTGGTTATGTAATGCAGAAAAATATGTTCGCAACCATATTTCTTATCTTATAAACAGTCGTCATGCCACTTTCGTTCACGAAAGGAATTGTGACATCCTCGTTCGAATATTTCACGACAAGCTTAGGGCCGTTTCTTCAAAATTACCACCGTAACCATAATGCAGCAGCTTTATAAAGGTGACTGTATATAAAACAGCCTGCCGGAAGATTTACGGGATAAAACGCAAAAGAAAGCATTCCGAATGCTGGTACAATTTTGCGGTTGAAAGGTGCAAAACTATAAATATTGATTCTTTGTCCTTCAGTTTCCTCATTATAATGGCACATCTTCGTTCATTTCAATAGCTGGAAGCACTTAATATTAAATGCGACATTTTTTGTGTTTCACGACGACGAAAGGGTAAAAGAAGAGGAGAGATGGGTTGGAGATGTATATATAATCAGGAAAATCGGCCAAGATCAGTCATTTTCTAATATCAGTAGCATCATACTTACGTTGAAGAGAGGAATGATGACACTTTCCGAGGAAAATTTACCGAACCAGTTGTACGACGATGAATTAATGCTTACAACGTCACTGCGTAGGAACCATTGTGGTTTACGAAGGACCGAAGTTTGAAATTACCGTAGTGCGAAAGCGAATCGGCAGAGCGAATTTCTTCGCGCCCCCGCGGATCGTCGCAAGGAAAGGCAGCCACAGATTGCAAGCGCGAACAAGTGCCAGCACAAAGTTACACGTTTTGTTCGCTCAAACACACGTATACAATGAGCAGTGCTATACGAAGCTACCGCGGCGTGGCGAGGCGACATTTGTTTATTCTCAATTTCTGGATAGGAGCTTGCGTCTTTTAGGCAGAACACAATGGATGGGTGCGCGGTCATTGTGAAATCCGCTGGCATCATTGTTCCGACTTCTGCCTCGCTGTGTCAGTGCTTGAAGGCGCAGGCTTTGAAATCAGCAACACTGTCGTCAGCCTCGAAGAAGTAAAAAGTGCATAAAAAATGGCGTGGAAGAACAAACAGATCGTGCGAACGCGTACTGCGTTGGTTAGAGCTACACTTGCGGTGGTCTATGCCAAGCGAGACAAAAAAGAAAAAAAGAAACAGAATAAGCAGCAGCAAAATGAAACAAATTGCTGACACCTTCTCTACCGTTCACAGGCGGGATAACATGACAGCTGTGAAATCAACCTTTTAGCGAAGGTAAGCTGAAGAGAAACCAACGTCACCGAGACCAAACAAGTAACGAACCTCTCGAAGAAACAAAAATTTTAATCTTCGAAGACGAAATTGCTCTTCTCACCACCAATTGCCACTACTTTGGCGGCGTTTCACGTCCCTAAACCACCATATGATAACGAGAGACGCCGTAGTGATAAGCTTCGGCAATTTCGACAAACCGGGGTTTCTTCACGTGCACCCAAGTTTGAGCACAAGGGCCTACAGCATTTTCGCCTCCATCAAAAATGCAGCCGCCGCAACCGCGATTCATTTCCGCGACCGGCGGGTCAGCAGCCGAGTACCTCAGCCACTACACCACCGCGGCGGGGCTGTTTTCTATTCGTTCTCTTTTTTTTTTTCTCCCGTTTCCACAATGCGAAATAAGCAAACAAGCAACGCATTACTATCCAGACTGAGGGTGTCGTTGCATTCTCGTTCAGAAACTCTGTAGGAGCTCTCCTTTGCACCACCTAGGAGGTACAAAGGCCTCCTTGAAAACAAAGGCGCTTGTGGGAGAAATGTTCCAACATCATTGGTGTCGGTTATTCAAGCCCCGCAGAGGCAGGGCGCTTGATTTCACTTGACGAGAGGCGTGACAGAACTTGGAAGACGAGATATTGTGCGCTGCACAAAAGAGCACAAAGCCCCAGTAAGGGCGCAGGGGGGGGGGGGGGAAGCCACATACTGCCTGAGGGCCTTCATCGCGGCCGGGGAAAGTTGCGCGCTGTCAGCAGACATTATTTTTGCCGCTTGTCTCTGCGACGGTCGTGTTTCGCTTTTCTTGTCGTGACATCGCTATTTTCGGTGCTCTTTTTTTCGAGAGAGTCGAGATCGCCTTTTAGATCACGAGTAAGGCGACCTCATTTCCTCCTCGAGAAAATCGATCGCGAAAGACGAGGCTAGAGAATGAAAAAAAGAGAAGACAAAGGAGAGAAAAATATATATGCGTTCTGCGAAAAAATAAAAGTGTCAAACGGAGAAGCATGCTGAGGCTTTCCTGTTTTTTTATTTTTTAAAACAAATTTCTCTTTGATGAGATGAAAATCGATACGTCGTTCTTAAGCTGTACACGTGGTCGTGCATTCAGCATCCGGACCCTAACAGTGCTTTACGAAACCTGCTTATTTATTGCATGTGTGTGCTTGTGTCTGTTATCCAGCGAAGCAGAGCACGTACTACTCACCTTCAGTTATTTGAAATACACCAATCGTCAAAAAAGCAGGTGAAGGTGACAGAACGAAACAGTTGAATGCAGGTACGGCCTCATTATGATTGTCACTAGCGGCAATCGATTACCCCTGCTTTTTATATATGTTCGCTACACTGTGCTAGCATTCACTGCTGCACCTCATATATTTGCAGGCGGCGTGCGAGGGGTCACTTGGTCAGCTGCCTTCAGAGGCCATAAAATTCACGTATACCGCGTCGCTCCCGCGGCTCTAAAGGACGTTTCACGTCGACTGATACAGCTGCGGGTGGTGGCGCTGCTTAACACTACCAGGATTAGTTATAGAACACGCCTGTCTAACCCAGAAAACAAGGAAAACAAAACAAACAGCGGCGCAGCAGAGATCAGGTGTAAGAGCATTGCACGCGAAATGCGAAGACGTTAGTTGGTACTTCACGTGTGGACAGTCGTTATCTCTCTCCCTTTGCCACTTGCTTTCAGAACGAATCAGTTTCATCACTGAATGATTGAAGCAATGACACACAAAAACACAATATAACCCTTTCTTTGGCTCTCTTTGTGAACTAGCAGCGTTGTAATTGCGATTAACGGAAATAGAGCCCCTTTCGGTACGCCCACTTCTCTTTCAAATACATCATTCGGAGCAAAAGTTCCGTGGACAAAATGTTCTGGAGCTCCTCCAACAAGACGATGGGGGAGGGCCAGAGTGCCCGAACAATGCTGCCGTGTTGCCTTTGTCAGGCATAATCCCGGGAGAGAAGACGAAATATTCCAAGGAAAAAAAAATGCGTGGAAATAGCAGCATATCTACCACGGTTCTCGTTGTTGTTCCGCGCAGATATTGAGGTTCTTACAGCGAAGGAAAGGCAGTAGTTCGATGTTCTGAAAACAGGAAGTAAAAATAGGAAACGACAAAACAAAGAAAGACCAGCAGCAGCGAAGAGACGAGCTTCAAGCAAGAGAAAGGTAATGAACGTTTGGAACATGTCCTGTCACGCGAGTCCTCTGCTTCTATAAATGCTCCTTTCATTCCCTGTCAGCTGTGGCTGATGCCATGGTGCATGAAAGTGAAGAATAAGAAAGCAGCGTACACTAAAGGAAAGAACGCTCAGGACCACCAGGGAAGTGCAATAAAGAAAGTAACTATGTCGAGTTAAAGAGAGGATGAGATGAGGCATAAAAAAGTCACAGTTTCACCAAAAGGGCGACGCAATGAATGCGATAGCAACATATTCGAATGTTACGAACCCAGGCTAGCACTTTTAGGAGTAATAATATATGTACTGAATACGTGCTTGCTATGTAACGAAGTTTCCGGTGGCGCGGCCACAGTAGGCGAGCACAACGAGGCTCGTGCGTAGTGACGGCGTTGATATACAAAGCTAGGCTGGCAGTCAACTCGTTTCAATTCGATATCGCGTAAATCTACCGAACGCTGGAGTAAGAGAACACAGCCACTTCAGGTAGACTTTTGGCACCGTTTTTTTTTTCGTGATGAGACCGCAGCCCGTAGAAGCTCCCGCCTGCTGTGGAAGCACAAGACGTGCATTGATTGTTGCCGTGATGATGCGGCAACCATAAGCGTGCCCACCTCCCACCCGCCCGGAAAGGCTATGTTCGCTCCGCAGAAAGAGGAGGCTAGCGCATACATACATATACATATAGGTAAATGATGGCGGCGGGTGCCACGACGGCTACAAATCAGCCGAGATTGTCCATATAATCGCTGTCGCAATAAAACAAGCCCATAACGAACAATTCGAAAAACGCTGCCTCTTTGTATTAGGCGTTCCGCGAGCGCTTATACAAGGAGCTATTTCTGCGGACCGCCATTTTTCACGTCAATATCTAATCACATCTGTTTACTTTCACTCTCTATGTCATTCCTTTTTCATTTTCATTGCTATGTGCCCCTTGTATTCTGAATTCTTGCGAGTCTTTCCGTAAACTTGTGCGCCCTTTCATGGCTGAGCTTACCGGTGCAATAACGCGGCGATAAATGACCACTTGTAGGACGATTGTACAAGCTGCGTTGTACGGTTGTTTTTACTTTAGTGATGCATTTCCCTAAATCAAACGCAACGTGCTCTCAGCGCAGCCACGAGATATTAGTCACTCGAATATCGTTTTTGTTTATTGTTGAAGGTGTATCGAAGCATTGAGCCAATAATTTTGCAGCAACTCTCTGCTGGGAAGTCGTCAGATAGAGCATAGGCTTTATTTTTTTTTTTTTTGCTGCAACAGTTATGGCAAACTTTGGCGATGCTAGCAATTGTTTTTCTCAAAAGGAGCTGATTGATTTGATTGATTTGTGGGGTTTAACGTCCCAAAACCACTATTTGATTATGAGAGACGCCGTAGTGGAGGGCTCCGGAAATTTTGACCACCTGAGGTTCTTTAACGTGCACCCAAATCTGAGTACGCGGGCCTACAACATTTCCGCAAAAGGAGCTGAGATTATCAATTGTTAATTCAACATATATGGGCATACGCCTTGCTTAACTACTTGCCCAAGCCAGACGATGATCAGTAAGTTCCCCTCATTATGATAGGAGACCAGAAGCACACCTTGCTCAATTTTCTGCATTTCTTTTCTTTTTGCTCCATCATTGATCACCATCCTTTTCGTGTAGAGAAATTAGCAAGGGAAATAGGTGGTGGGATGGCGGCGGGGCAGTCACAGTGTTTGTTGTTGAATAGTAATGACATCTAGGGTGTTAAGTATCAAAAGCAAGATCCAATTATTAGAGACCGCGTAGTGGAGGTTTCGCAAATTTCTACCGTCTGGTGTTGACAAAGCAATGTGTAGAGTGGCAGCATGTGAAGCTAGCCATACAAAAGGCCGTATAGTTCAGTAATTTGGTTAATTTTTCTCTGTTTCTCCCAATTTATTCTTTCTTGGCCATATATTCCACATAGAACGCAATAAGCAAAGCTTATCTGAATGCGAGGAAGACATACGTTAATACTGAGAACTCAACAAGTTGATACGAGTTCGCAAGTGATTTGCGGTGCGTGGACATAGCTTAAAACGAGCTATGTAAGCAGAAATGCAGTGCTCCTAATTATTGCTGCAGAACTCACGTAAAACTACGAATTGGTGCTGTAAGAGAACACGGCAACTTTAGGTAGACCTTTGGTACCGTTTTGTTGTGTGTGTTGAGATCGCAGCCCGTAGAAGCTCCCACCTGCGGTGGGTGCACAAGGCGCGCACTGATTATTGCCACAATAGCGCACCCGTTTGCTCACTGGCGAGATAAGCGCACGCGCAGACGAGCCAGGCCAGAAAGGCTATGTTAACTCCGCTCTACATGCTGATGTTGCTGCAACACTAATGAATGCAATAGGATCAGTGAGCAACAGTTAGAGAAAATGGTAGCTTTCAGTTCATAGCAAAAGGAAGTGAAGAAATGTGAATAATTAGTCACGTGGGAAAAGTACGCCGTCACTTCATGTACGCATAAGCTGACATATGTCTATAAAATGTTGCAGTTTCGCTGCAAAGGCGAAGAAATGAATGCGATAAGAATAAATTGGAATATCACACAAAGAGTGGTAAAATTGTTACTTGGATCAGGCTGCTGAAACACAAATGACGCATGAAAACAACTGACACAAGTTGAGCGCGAACGGATAACGTTCAAAGCTCGACACTTAGCGTGCTGCTCAAGCACAAAAGACGCGGAAACGAACGCAAAGGTATACACAGGACGAGCGTGAACGCTACGCCATGATGGATCGGTGGTTAAGATGCTCGTCTGCTGGCTCAAACTTCACGAATTTGATCAGGGTCGCGGCAGCCGCATCTCGACGGAGGTGGAATGCCAAAGGACCGTGTAGTACTGTGCGATGACAGTGCGCGTCAAATGACACCAGATGGCCAAACTTTCCGGAGTCCTCCACTACGACAACACTCATAATCATACCGTGGTTTCAGAACATGAACCCCCAGATATTATTATTATTTCGGTGAGCGCCAACTAAGAGGCGTCAAGTTGTGACTTTACTGGGAATGAACAGCAGGCTTCTTTTGCAACGGGGTCTCTGAAGCGAGTGTAGTGAGCTTTGTGTGGAATATAACCTAAGCGCAATCTTTCCGTTGAAAGCACATGATGTACAAACCGCCCACACCTCATGCATGCGCGCACGGGCAAGGATGACTACGCCTCTTGCCGCGAAGTTGGCGAGCCATCACATCGTAATAACGACAGGGCACCGAGGCAATGTTCGTGCCTTCTCACTGGTAATGCCGACAACACGCTGATATTTGCTGGAGATTGGTGTACCGCAAACGGTAAATGGTGTATATAAACAGATCGTCGTTGCCATGCTTCAGGACGTGCGCTTATGTGGCCGAGTGGTTAACGCCGCGCGCTGAGGAGCCCACATTTGTCTGGTCGATACCGCGCGTCAGAAATGTTTGTTCAGAGTTTTGGTTGATTTGCATGAGGGGTTAAACGTACCAATATCACCATATCTATATGAGAGACGTCGTAGTGGAAGGCTCCGGAAATTTCGACCACCTTGTGTTTTTTTAACGTGCACCTCAATCTGAGCGCTGAATTTTCGCCACCATCGAAATTTCAGCCGAGTACCTTAGCAACTAGACCATTGCGACGGGGCTTTTCAGATTTTTCTTTGTGGCATATATAATAATATGTATCAAACATTACACACACACAAACATATATATATATATATATATATATATATATATATATATATATATATATATATATATATATATATATAATATATATATATATATATATATATATACGTACATGAGTGTGTGCGTACGAAACATGACGGCGACGGCAAAAACTAGCCGAGAGTGTCTATATCATTACTATTGCAATAAAACGCAGTGATATGCGGGCTGTAGTCTTTTTCTCGTCCGATGACCTATCGGCAGAACTTTTGTAAGTATAAATGAGAGGTTGAGTAATAAGAAAAATGGATGTTGGGCGAAGCGCGTATTGATATTTTCAGAGCGAAAACACGTATCCTCATCGCAATATTGCTATCCTCAGACAAAAAAGGTATCCAGTATTGACCGGAAAATCTGCGATCATTATCTGTACAGAGCACCAGCTTTAACTGCTCTGTACGTTTTATAGAGAACTGATACCTTCCTGCAGGGCCATTTGTATACACAAGCTTCCGGGTGAAACTAACTGGCGCGTTTGCACAACGCTGACGTCTGTCTTTGGTTTCTCATAGTGGGAGTGATCTGTCGAGCCGTTGAGCCCTTGTTACCGTTCGATATACATACAGTGTTTTTTCAAGCTATACACATTTTTGCTTTAAAAAAAAACAAAAGTCACAGTATATTCACGACATGAGTGACGATGAGTGGGGCGAAGCATCCGTCAATCTATCTGTGCTTCCGCCCGTCCGTGTGTCCATCCACCCATGCGTCAGTTTATTCATCCGTCCATGTTTTGGTCTGTCTGTCCATTCGTGCTTCCGTCCGCCTATCTAGTGAACACTTCAAGTACCACCATCTCAGTTCTTTTTATCATATATCCATCATATACAAGTACAGCTGTCCAGCGGACAATCCAAGGACTAACCGAGAGTATGTACCACATTTCTGCTGTCAGTGCTTTGTTAACACCGAGAGCATGATAACGACGCCATGCTGCGCTTTTCATACTATGTGAGCATGCGGATATGTTCCTGAGAATGGGTACGTGCCACTGGTATGTGGGTATGAGCCAACATGTTACGTACTACAACAACAGGACGCACAAGCCACACCATAAAGAGATTAACCCCTAAAAGTATAATAGCTGGGCACTTGTGTTTCCTCTCTAGGACAAGGTGGAAAGATTTTGCCACAAATTAAATCCCTCAGAAGAGCTGATTATCGAGCTATTTAACCTTTTAAAATCAATTTTGTGGTTGTTTATATGGCGAAGTTGTTCAACGTCGCGATTTATGGCAAACGCAAGTTTTAAAAATAAAAAAAAATAGATTGAGAGGCCAATTGTCGAATTTCCCCACCGCGATACCAGAGATTCCGAAACAACGAACCGTGTGGGCCGGGAGGGCAGCCCGTGTGCTGCATCAAGCTCAAACTTTCCTTTATGTTATTGAAATGCTAGAGAAAGCGCCCTTCACGGAACCCTACCTGTCCGGCACCTCTGCAAGAATCGCATGAGCTGTTTTTGTTTCTTTGAATGCGAAGCATTTCTTAGTGAACTTTGGTGACTTGGAGCGTATCTAGCTATCTATCTATCGATCATCTATCTATCTATCTATTCTATCTATCTATCTATCTATCTATCTATCTATCTATCTATCTATCTATCTATCTATCTATCTATCTATCTATCTATCTATCTATCTATCTATCTATCTATCTATCTATCTATCTATCTATCTATCTATCTATCTATCTATCTATCTATCTATCTATCTATCTATCTATCTATCTATCTATCTATCTATCTATCTATCTATCTATCTATCTATCTATCTATCTAGCCACCTACGACTTTTATCTCTCCTTGCCGTATCGTTATTGGTATGAATATCGAATTCGGTATGGCATAACATGACTGCATGACAGGCATAATGACTGGTTATAACATGATTATGATGACATGCATGCCATGAATATCATGATTTACATATTATGGTCTTGCTGCTCTCGCAGAGGTTTCCTTCACATGGCATGTTGAGAAACGGGCACGGTATGACATGTCTGCATGGCGAATACAAGTGACAGACCCTAACGTTGAAATCATGACATAAAACACGCCACGCTCATGGTGCGCTCGCGGCCGTTACGGTAGCTTCCCATGCACCAAATTTGGTATTACAGGAGGTGAATGCATGGCGAAGGTATGTGATAGGTGCAAACATTATAATCATGAGATGCGTGTTATGTAACATCACTACATGCTTCGCTCATGATGCTTTCCCGTGCGTTTCACTAGCTTCACATGTACCAAATTCGGTATTACGTGACGCGAACGGACGACATAGGTAAATGACGCGTCCAAACATGATAATCATGACATGCGTCTCATGTAACAGCATGACTACATGACACACTGACGAAGCGCTCGCGACCGTTTCGCTTGCTTAACATATGCCAAAGTGGGTAATATGTCACGTGAATAGATGAGGAAGGTATGTGACTGGTGCAAACATGACAATACCGAGATGCGTGTCATCTAACACATGACTAAATGAAACGCTCAAGGCGCCACTACATTTCGACGTGACGTGGTGCGCGTGCGAGGAGGCGTTCGTTTCGTCGCGTCACGCCGGCGATGCCACGCTAGGCACCGATCTGCCTGCCATATACTCGTAGCCGCGTGCACGGTGTGTTGACTTGACGCATGTGCGTTTGAGCGAGCCCGGCGTCCCTCCGTCACAAAGAGAGCCAGATGCAGTGCCGTCTGGGTAACTTCATTTGCGCGAGGAGGAGGAGGAAAAAAACCTTTATTGATGCTGGCTGTGCCAGATAGCCCTTATCCCCACCGGGCTGGTTGACATCCCTAGTCCGGGACGTCATTAGTCGAGGCCGCCACCCGAGCCCGCTGCACTAAAGTTCTCTGTCCCTCTAGTGTGGAGCTATTGAGTAGGGTCGTCTCCCAGTCCTCTTTGGGGAGGTTGAGAAAGGGGGTTAATTTTGGGTTCATTTGGCAGGCCCAGACCATATGGTAAGTGTTAGCCACTTCCCCACAGTACTGGCACTGCCCACTTATTTTAGGGTCATAATATTTTAGTATGGCTGGACAGAGCAGCGTATTTGTCTGTAGGCGCAGCAGGATGCGCTCCTCCGTTTTCGAGAGTCCCTTCGCTGGTGCGGGATACAAGCGGCGTTGCTCAATGTAGTATTCTTTGATCTCTCGAAACCGTGTTAAAGGTGTGGGACGTTCAGGTCTATCAGGGGAACGGGGAGTTTCCCGGGAAGTAAGCACGCGGGCCACTGCATGTGCAGCCTCATTACCCTGTAGACCCTGATGTCCCGGAGTCCATATAAGACGTTTTGGGGTAGGATCGCGGTTCATGATGCTGAATTTTAAAAGTCTATTAGCCAATGGAGAGATTTCTCCTGCAAGATAGCTCTCGCAGGCTCTTCGAGAGTCTGTAACTATTTGTTTTGAGTTTGGATGGGATACTGCCAGTGCACTGGCCACCTCCTCCGCCTTACTTGAGCTTGTGGCTTTGAAAGTGAGGCCGTCCACCTGCGTTCCTCGATGTATTACCGCCGCCGTGTAGTATCCCCTAGGTGACGGCCCGGCCACATCGACGTAATAGACCCCATTACGGGAGCCAAGCCGTTGTTCAAGTGCCTCAGCGCGCGCTTGCCTTCTACCCTGGTGCGCCTCCCTGGTCATATTGCGGGGAAGCGGGGACATCCAGAGTTTTGTTCTTCAAAGTTCAGTAATACGCTCCGCGTTTTCGGTTTCGCATTCGTGCCGGATCAAGAGGCGGTCCAGTAGGCGCCGCCCGGGGGGTGTCTGCGTAAGACGCGTATATTGATTTGTGAGGTGGGCTTCTTGGAGCTCTTGTATAGAGTTAAATACTCCCAATGCAGAGAGTTTCTGATTTCAAGTGCTGATGGGTAAATCAAGTGCGCGCTTAATTACTTTCCTAAGAATAGCATCGACTCTGTTCTCTTCGTGTTTAGTCATTCGTAAGTACGGTATTGAATATAGAATCCTGCTAGTTACAAAAGCATTGGCGAGCCGAATCGCGTCCCTTCCTCGTAGCCCCCCGCACTTGTTTGACACTCGGCGGATCATGTGCCCTACCTGTTCTCCAATTTTCTGTAGCTTGTCTAGCGTGGTGCTGTCTTTTGTTCTGTTGTGAATCAAAAGGCCAAGGATTCGTAGTTCTGAAACCTCTCGTATTGTTGATCCTGATACCATCACGTTCAAGGTCGTCCTATCTTTAATGTTTTCTCTGATATGCAGGAATTCAGATTTGGTTGGAGCGCACTGCAACCCACACTGGGCCGCATAGTCCTCCACAATGGAGGCGGCCTGCTGCAGGCGGTCTTCAATTTCTCCTAAACTGCCTCGATTCGTCCAGATTGTTATATCATCGGCGTATATTGCATGATATATTCCTTCCACTACTGCCAGTGCTTGCGGGAGCCTCATCATGGCGATGTCGAATAGCAGCGGAGACAGGACAGCTCCTTGCGGGGTTCCCCGCGTCCCCATTTTGAATGGTCCATGTTCCTCGTTATCTATGCGAATGAACGCCAGTCTTTCAGAGAGAAAGTCTCTGATGTAGGCAAATACTTTCTTACCGCAATGGACACTACTCAAGTTCTTCAGGATGCTTTCATGCTTAACGTTGTCGAATGCGCCTTTAAGGTCGAGTGCAAGGATTACTCTGTCGTTGTGCGTCGAGGGAATGGGTTGGATAATGTCTCGTTTTAGTTGCAAGAGGATATCTTGCGCAGACAGGTGGGGCCTAAAGCCAAACATGGAATCTGCGAAATGCCCCTTGCTCTCGAGGTACGTGGCGAGACGGTCTCTAACCATTGTTTCCATCAATTTGCCGGCACATGAAGTTAATGATATAGGTCTGAGGTTGTCCGTGCTGATTTGCTTGCCTGGTTTGGGGATTTGCGCGAAATGCAGCGTGTCGCAGTTCGCGCCGGTCTCCGCCTGGCCGCGCCGACGGACGCCGGTCGCGCCTAGCGCCCAACTATAGAGTGCTCGCGTTTTGCTAGCGTAACATCGTTGCACCCAACGTGCGCGCGCGTCAACGTTACGTCGGAGTATATTGGGCCCATCATGATGGGCTCGTGCCCGTTTCGCTAGCTCCACATATACAAAGTTCAGTGTTACGTGACGTCAATGGGTTGCGAAGGACGCGTGTCATGTAAGAATATGACAACATACCACGCTCATGATGTGCTGGCAGCCGTTTCGATAGCTCAACATATACTAAATTTGACAGCACAGGACGTGAATAGACGACGAAGGTAAATGGCACGTCCAAACATGATAGTCATGACATGATAGTCATGTAAGGCGTAATTGACCTCCGCTTCGTAACGTTGTGCCAATTTCAAAGTGACATATCAACCTTCCTCATTTGTGCTTCGCATGTTATCGATTCCCACTGTACGTAGAATCTGCCAATTTTTTCCGAAGTGCAAATAGTTTTTTTTCTGATATAGTCAATACGAACATAGGGAAATAAAAGTTTATTTTTACTAAAGAAATTATTACCTGTAGCAGGATAACTGCATGAACTTGTTGGGAGGCTCGATCTTGCTGCCTAAAGCCAACGACAGCGAAGTGTACCTGCATGGGAAAATACATTTAGTGTAAACGCGAGAGAGTGAGAGAGTGCGCGGCAGTGCTACTGCACGTTGTGGGTGGGGCCCACGGGACGGCTCTGTGCTCTCCCATAGTAGAGTACCAGGTACTCTAAATCGTTAACAACTTTTTCCAAACAGAGTCGGAGGTGCTATCAGTTTTGTCGGAGGAGCTCTTCTTCCTCCGTAAAGGGGAATTTCTTCAGCACTGGTCTCTTTCCCTTATGTGTTGGTCTATGACGGACGGGAAAAACTTGTCTTTCGGCCGGCCTTGTATTGGTAGGCTAATGTGTTGATGCGCTGGCAGAAATGACATGCCAACAATGAAGCCTGTTTTGTCATCGTCGCTATGGCATGTCTAAGAAGAAGAAGTTCTGTTAAAATGGTATTGATGTTTGTGGCAATAAAGTTTTCTAAAACGTTTCTTCGTGCATCGAAGGCTATTCTTGTCGGCTATGGGTCAGCTCATTGCTCTCCTCAAGTTAGAATTTGTCGTACTCTAAATCGTGGAACACTTCTTCTTAACACATGTGAATGCGGCTTTTCGTTCGCTAGGTTGACTTTAAAGTGTACTAGGACGGCTATCCGCTCCCCCATAGTAGAGTACCAAGTAATCTAAATTATTCACCTTTTTATATATACGCACACACAAAGTATTTAAAATCTTTTAAGACTTTTTTCTAAACACTCAACGTGCTGTTGCTTTGGTCAACTGAACGGCTGGCTGGTTTCCAATAGTAGAATACCTAGGGTATCAAATCCTAAGCGTATTGGACAACTTCTCTAATGAACGAATGCACAGCCTCTGCGCGTGTACTTCGAGCCAAAGTAGTTTGCTCTCTGTGAAAAATATGTTCCACCGAATAGGCGTTGTATACTTTTCCCTTCGCCTACATAAACAGGAATTTTTCAGAGAACATTGTCGCAAAATTCCGATTCGAGGAAAGGAGGAATATTCAGGAAGACATGAACGCTCAGCTGAAGACTCAGATACCATTCTGCCGTCGAGGTACAAGCGAAAAAGTACGAAGTTTGGAAACATGTTCAGCACGTCGTATGAAGTAAAACATTGAACGTAAAAGTTGCAGGAAGCGCGGAGCAGTAATTTGCCTGCCCTTAAGCAATTTCCTGCTGTATTTTTATGGTGCAGGCTGAAGAAGAAGAACAAAAGTTTATTAGCAAAAAAGACTTCGTTGCCCCTAAAGCAGGGCAGCGCCGCATGGGCCCTATTTCAAGGCACAGCTGGCTCTCGCCATCCTTTCCTCCCTCCTGACCAGCCACCGCTGGTCCTCAAGAGCTGGACTGGACAGCATTGCCTCCCACATCTCTCTGCTGTTTCTCTCTTCGTGTTCTTCGGTGTGTACCGTACATTCCCACATGATGTGGTAGAGCGTCGGTGTACTTCCACACCACGGGCATATGTCTCTGTATGCTGTTAGGTAGTACGTATGCAATCTGTGGATGCTTATGCGTGTGTTAGTTTGGAATCGGCGTAACGTCATGCAGGTCGAGGATTTGTTGTTTTTACCTCACAATAAAGAATGTCTTTAAGCGACACTCACGTTCTCTCGGGCAACTGGGAACTGGGATTTCAAGCACGCAGCCTGCTCGATGTTCATGGAGACAAATGAAACTTTCATTTCTGATGCACTGCCGCGACCACCACACGCGTTTCAAGACTTGCGCGCTCCCTTCATGAAATCGCAGACTTCGTCCGAATAAGAGGGACGCTATCACCTGCAGCTGTGTCAGAGAGGATATCCGCCTGCAGCGTAGGATTATCAGCCGTGTTTTCTCGTTTTTAGTACTGGGTCGACTAACTATTTGCGTCTGAACATTGCGCGGCATGAACGCGTAAACTGCGGCATGAATGATAGCACCCGTCTGCATCGGTCAAGGTCTGTAACGTCGCGAAAGGCGTGCCGGGACCCCGCAGGAATAAGGTTTCTTGTAAGTACACTAGAGGAAACTCAGGCGCTAGTGTTTATGAGAGCTGAAACACACGGCGCTCCAGCCAACATGTGAATGACGGGTAGCACACATATTTCTCTAACCTTCGCTCTTTCAGCTTTGTTTGGCTTCGCGTGGTTTAGAGCTGCTTTGTCACGAGACGACAATAGCAAATGTTCAGCAGTTGCACTTCACCACGTTAACGTTTTTTTTAGATTTACCCATTCAAATCTGGTCACAAAGCTCACAACGGTCCATTCTTTTATTCGAAACAAAACCAAAACACAACAATAAACAAATCCAAAATTGCATTCGAGGCCCGCAAGCACGAATACCAGGCAAACTTGTGTACTACAAATGATTAGCATGGTGGCTGAACGATCACAGTGCCAGAATTGCTTATGGTTAGTTTTGGGAAATTCTATACCTGTAACTAGCATAAGGCTTGGTACAGTGGTGCCCACTGCATTCCTTATTTCCTTCCACTTTACCTTGACTGCTATTTTCCACTTCCTTCCTATATTATTATTGTGCTATTATATAAAAAGCCATGGCATGTTGTGCCCTTCTATCTATTTCTTCTTCACCATCACTTGCTTTTTCCCACACCTTTCATTACACTATATACGACTCAAGGTTATGTATGTTATGCTGTGCGGCTCATGTCATGCTTTGCCTTCTCCCACCCTCATTTGCTCACCCTCACTTCACTGCTGATCCGCCCTTTCCCGCTCCCTTGCTCCAAATGGCTATGCCATTGATTGTCGAGGTCTTCAAGGCGGTTATTAAATTTCTTGGGGACACTGGACTGGACGACTCGCTGTACGAGCCACCCACCATCTCCTCGGAAACGGACGCCTTACTCCTCCTCTTCTTTCCTTTTCCGAACTTTATTTCCTTCTCGCCATTTTCCTAGCCTGAGGCGCTGAGACGAGAACCTGTTTAGGGTTGTATAAGGAGCGCTTTCTTGTTTCCTTTCATCAACCTCTGCTGCTCTTTCTCAGATGGCTATGTATAGATGGTTTGCCTACTTGACACCATTAGTGGCTATGTTACGCCTTACCCTTTCAGGTGTGGAGAACTTAAGAGGCTAGGGCTGATATATGTTGTCGTCGTCTCATGTGGCTTGGCATAACGCTGGTGAATCCACGCACAGAAAGTCATCTGTAATACATTGACCACGTGCTCGTGCCAAGAATAAGTCTTTTTCTTCTTGTTCTTTTAGTGCCCTAATGATAATATAAAGTTCACAGTAATTTAAGGGTGCGGGTTGCAGGTACTGCCTTAGCTGTCAACATTTGGAGTGACGCTGGCAAAATCAGGCATAAGAATAGAAAAAAAGGGGCAAGCAAGTCAGAAATAAAATGGGAGAAAGAAAAGAGCAAATGGCAAGAATAATAAAAATAATAGAAGTGAAGAGAAAAAAACAGAAAAAAAACTACAAAGTAGGAAAATAAAGACATAGAGGAGGAAAAAAGAGAAAACATAAAATACATGAAGAAGGCTTCCCCGGTCAACACTTTCCTTTGGCTTGGCACCGCAAGTGCGAAGCCGCCGCAATTTTTCAATTTCATCCTGGTCATCTTCACTCCACTCCTGTATGTCATTTCTATTTACCAGCCACTTGCTATGATACAAATGGCTATGCCACGTGGCGCCAAGCGGCGTGAGATGACAACGACAGCATGCGATCATCCGGGCCCCTTAAGTGTTCCGCCACGAATATCTTAAACCTACGTACTGCGTACTCTTTCCAAAATCTTCCGCACAGTAAAGATGCGGTATTCTTAGCGAGCCCTTTATTGCTCACAGATCTCAGTGGCACTGAATAACCGTTTATGATGCGGCAATCTGACGTTTATGAAGGTAATATATTGTTTAATGTTGCTACGTTTCATTGTTGCCATGAGGTTAACGTATGGCCGTCGCCGTTGCTTGTAGCAAGTGAGGTGCTGCACTGCTAAGCACGTGAATGAAGGTGCGATTACCGACATGAAAAAAAAACAGCTGTAGGAGAGTACTGTGCAATTATAAATATTAATTATCAGGTAATTTATTAAATTATAAACATAGAGTCTGGCGTCACGCCCATACGCGCCACGCTTCCCTTTTCCCCATTTTAAGGCCATGGGCATGCAATTAATTCTGCCGTTAATTCTGCCGACTGCGACTCCACCATGAGCTTGGCGATGCTCTGCGGTAGAGCAATTGTGTGTTTATAAAAAGGGGTAGTGGTTTAGAGTACTTGATACTCTACTATGGGTGAGCATGCTCAAGCGATTCGATGAGCGCTTCGAAGAACGCGATCGTCCTTGCTTCACCACCCTGTCAGCTCTGTTTTCGAGCGCCACTTCTAGCACCAGTTGCACGCCAGGCAACAGTCTCACAGCCATTTTTCCCTCTGCCTTGCCTTGCCTAAACTTTGATCGTTGACTGAGCTCACTAACAGCTGCCACGTGCTTTTAACTCTAACCAAACTAAATCTCACGATAATTCTCACGATGGCCAGGCTTGATGAGTGCATGTTTATCAATTGTGAGCTGTTACTTCACGAATAAGACGTAAACACACGAAGAAAAAAATCAGCATCATCCACTCTCGCAGTAAAAAAGGAATCACGCTTAGCACCCGACAATATTTTTTGTTGATTTACCGGCAGCCTACCACATTTCGTAAATGGACTCCGACACCGGAAACAGATCGGTTTCGCCCGGATGTAGGGCGTACAGGAAGAATAGATTCTTTCGTGCCAGTAAAAGTGAAAGTAAACTTCCGCATATCCTCATTGTTGCTAAACGAAGAA
Organism: Rhipicephalus microplus; assembly: GCF_013339725.1. Lineage (NCBI taxonomy): Eukaryota > Metazoa > Arthropoda > Arachnida > Ixodida > Ixodidae > Rhipicephalus > Rhipicephalus microplus. The sequence continues at coordinate 68,425,276 of NC_051170.1, forward strand.
AAAAAAAGCACTAAGAATGAAGGCGTTACGTTCGGCACGGTGTACGAAACTTTCCGAAGAAAATGAGACGCTCGAACAGCCTACCGTGCCGTGCCTGCGTTAGCTTCGTAGGACAAAGTGTGGGAAGCGTGGCAAAAAAATTAAGGGAGCCTAGGCTCGAGTATCAAGCAATATCATTCGAGGGGCGTCAAGGCGCTGACAGGTCCCATTCGTTCGGTTTCAATTTCTGTCAAAGCCCGTGGTGCTTGCAAAAATTGTCTTCGGCAGCGGGTCGTCAGCTCGGGGAAAAAAGAAAGATCTGAGGTATCTGGAGAATTCACGCAAACTTGGTTTGACGCCAAGAAAAAGAAAAAAAAAACAGAAAAAACGTGGCTCTTCAAGATGATATGAGCTTTTTCGAGAATTATGGGTCATCGGACGTACGATGCCTGTTTTCTTTAAGAGACAGGAAGCGTAATAGAAAAACCTCACCCCCGTTTGCGTTATTGCGTTATACTCTATACGAATGACGCTCAGAGTGAACTGCATGAGCCTACATTACGCGCCTAGTTTCCATTGGCTCTTGGAGGGATAAAAATATAACTACCATACATAGGACGTGTTGGCCAAATACGTCTATGTGAACGAGTTTGTGCCAGACAGAATAAAAGAAAGTGGAAAGATGGATTTCATGGCGGATCTATAGTCTTTGCATTTTTTTTCTGGGGCATGGAAACGGCCTTCTACGCCACTCTGGATTGCGCGCGGCTCTTACCACAGAAAGGGGCCAAAGAGAACGGCGACAGGCAAAAACGCCTTCAGACTTCCTCGAAACACTTGCGATGTTTTCCTTCAATGCTTTCCACGTGACGCTGTTTATCTTTTCGAAACGGGCAACTAACGCGAGGCCGCGTTCATCTGTTTCTTATGCCAGTGAAATGGCTGTCGAGTCTGATAGGCTTCCCTTTACTTTTGACTTCTTCGCGTAACTCCTATCAACCCCGCACCCCCCCCCCCCCCCCTCCGCCCTTATTCCTTTTTTTTTCGCACAAGCAAAATAATAAAGCACGGAGCACACGTGAGAACTTCGACGACAGTTCTCACAAAGGGGAAAAAATATAGAAAAAAACATGCTCCTGAAATGTCCTCGAAGTTAGCCTAGGCACAACTGCTGGCTACCTGCACAGTATGCAGTGTGTACACTCCCATCATGTCAATATAGTGCTCGAGCAAACAGTGTGCGTTGCATGTCGCAGTTGGTCTTTGGCACTTTGATTTTTAGGCAGCAGCTGTTGGAGAAGCCAGCAAACAGAAAGAATACTAAGAAAGCGTATGCGAATGAAAATCAAGCGGAATTGTAGAGCACTTGCAAAAAGCTTTCATCGGGATGCTGTGTTTGAAAGTACTCTGCACTCCACGAAATCTAGTTCGCGCACTGCTGAGCGTATTTGAGTCACTTTTGGCTTACGTGCTGTCGAGCATTCGACAGGCAGAACAACGATTGTTGTATAATGCGTTTTGATTCGAAAATGTCAATAGCAAACAGACAATCTCTCAACGCGATGCCAAGCCGAGAGCCTACTACAAAAGCCCTCTTTAGTGCGCTTGTACTGAAAGCAAGATTATGCAAGGAAAATCGACAGCATGACTCTTAACTCGGGAACCACCTAGAACACAATGCGCTAAAGAAGCATCTCTTTTTCTTTATGAGATTCAGCAGATGTCACTATAGTTTTATTAAGAGGACTTGTTCGCTGTCTTCGTGAAATCAGCCTTTTCGCGGGAAAGGGTGAAGATAAAACATATTTATTGTGCGGAAAACACTCATGAGGAGCATCGTTATTCTAGAAACCGTTAGCGTTATATCACGTGCCGTAACTAGTGCTGCCTGTGGCTTAGGAATTCATCCAGTATAGCTTCACTTCTACTGTACAGCTTTTGGTACTTTGTCAATGACACATACACTTTTAGATGCGAAGCATTCATCGAAGCTTGATGATAATTATACCTGGAGTTCTACGAGCCAGAACTACGATGTGATTGAGAGACGCCGTAGTGGAGGGGCCCGAAAATTTCGACCACCTTGGTGGTCTTTAACATGCACTGAACCTGAACAGTATACGAACCTTCAACGTTTCGCCTCCGTCGAAGTGCGACTGTCATGGCAGGAATCGAATCTGCGACCTTCGCATCATCAGCGGGCACATGCCACCGCCCTACCAATCAGGCGGTGCTACGATGTTGTCGTGCAGTTTGTTGTAAGAAATGTGAAAGATCCATGATTACATACTCCTTTTGGTTGTCAAAACATTTAACTACGGAATGGTTTAGGGGGGCCAGGCTGCCGAATGCTATCGTGGTCACTTAACGTACAACGTAGCATTAGCATGCCGCATCGCAGCTGGCTTTGCTGTATGTGGCAAAACTAGATATTGCACAGCCAGCTGTGGCTTATTCGTTGATTGGTTGTTCCTTGGCAACCTGGCGCAACCCACCAAGAGGGGTCGGACATGAATACAATAGTACTTCATTTTAGATATCGAATTCTCTTACAGTTCAAATGTGTTTAGGAATGGGTGATTTGAAAAGAGATTCACCAGCGCGTGCTCATGCCTAAGAAGACTTCTCCTGTTCTTCGAGCGCCTTGACAGTGATATAATGTGCAGGCATAAGGATAAGGAGACACGACAATACAAACCACATCTACAAATTCAAAGGGCAAAGAAGCGGAAAACGGAAGGAGAGATGCAGAAAAAGCAAGGAAGAAAAATAGAAATGAATAGATAGCGAACGCAGAGTTCACCAGAATATGGAGCAAAAAAAAAAAAAAAAAAGATGAGAGGAAAAAAAAAAAAAGAAACCAAAGGTCACGAAAAAAAATGTCCAGCTCTGCACTTCGTTCAGGCGTGGCGCCACTAAAGTGATGATGCGCTAACTTGTTATATAAAACTGAAGCTTTTCAGCGTACAGTTACCAATATTGAATGGCCGAACACTGTCTTTTTTTCTGCAGCCATCATCAAACAAAATTGCTAAGTAGTCACAGCAATATCTCCTTGAATTATAAATGTTTAGAACTGATATGCTGTGATTATGCCCGGGCTACAGTTAGTGCGTCTTCACCCGCTCAGAGAAGATGGCAGTCATCTAGATCCTGCTCATGATATGGAGCATTGAATAAGTGCCATCAATTCACAGTAGAGTTTACCGAAGAGACAAACTAGCACGTATACGTGTTACGCACTTTTTATGCTGTGTTGTTACCTTAGTTAGGCCTAAGAACAATGTCTACAGTGCAAAAAAAAAGAAAGATTGTGAAAGCATTGAATCGCGATATCGCTAGGCCACTCTACTCTTTACTTCACATATGCACCATTTCCACCGGCGTGCTTGGGGGCTAGCAGTTTTCATCAATAGGAATCGAGTGTATCGCTTAAAGACAGGTTACTTTCGAGGGCAATTTCCGTCAGCAGATAGGTAACTGCAAGTCAATGGTGAACCCAGAAGTGGGAAAGGCTAAAACTGAATATTAGTAAAACAAAAGAGTATCCATTCTTCTAAGAAAAAGAGGGGAACAGCGAAAATTGGATAGTCGGAAGGTATACGCGCTGATTCTTCGAAAAAAAAAGCGTCGAAAGAAAAAAGAAACAACGTATCAGCACCTTTTGCACCACAGTACGTGTTTGGGAATTCTAAGCTGACTGTTTCATCATTCTTTTCGTTCGTGCGTTTCCTTTTTGTCTTTCGCGCACGTGCGGAAGGCAAAGTTAGCCCACTAACTAGTCAACGTAAGCAACGACGTCGCCATCACTTCGTTAGCCTTTCAGTGGAATGCCCTCCGCTCTTCTGAGTTGTTTCTTCAGTTTCGATGCCACATTCAGGCTTCTTCCGATATGATAAGAGTCAAATGTGGAAAAGAAAGAGCAGGCAGCCGGGGTAGAGAAGAAGCAAAAAAGAAGATGATAAAAAGGAAGAGGAAAGGTAGGAAAACAAGGGGTAATGGTGAAGAGATGAGGAGGATAATCAAAGAAGAATAAGTAGAAGAGGATTAGGAGAAGACGAAGGAGAAGTGGTGGAAAAGAGGACGAGGAGGAGAAGGACCAGCAGAAGAAGTTTAAGAAGAGAAGATAAGGAGTGGATGGAGAAAAGAAAGAAGGTGAGATGAAGGGGGAAATGACGATGAGGAAAAGAGGGAGAGAAGAAGAAGAGGAGGAGAAAAAGGACCAGCAGAGAAGTATAAGAAGAGCATGATAATAAGTGAAGGAAGAAAAGAAGATGTAAAGGAGATGACCAGGAGGAGAAAGACTGGCAGAGTAAGTATAATAATATGATGAAGAAGAAGAAAAGAGGAGGTGTAGGAGAAAAAAAAATCAGAAGAAGAAGAAGAAGAAGAAGAAGAAGAAGAAGAAGAAGAAGAAGAAGAAGAAGAAGAAGAAGAAGAAGAAGAAGAAGAAAAGAAGAAAAAGAAGAAGAAAAAGAAGAAGAAAAAGAAGAAGAAAAAGAAGAAGAAAAAGAAGAAGAAGAAGAAGAAGAAGAAAAAGGAAAAAGAAGAAGAAGAAAAAGAAAAAGAAAAAGAAAAGGAAAAAGAAGAAGAAGAAGAAGAAGAAGAAGAAGAAGAAGAAGAAGAAGAAGAAGAAGAAGGGATAAAAGAGAAAATGATGTGGAGGAGGATAAGCAAATGATGATGAGGAGAGAGAGAAAAGGGAAAAGTTGTGTGGTGGAAATGAGAATGAGAAGGAGAAGATGATGATGAAGAATAAGTGGTCGAGGGGAACAAGAGGAGGAGCAGGAAAAAGAGGAAGGAGAGACAAAGAGGAGGAGAGAATAAGAGGAGCAGCTGAAGAAGAGGTCGAGGAGGCGCAAGATAAAAAAATTATACTCAATCGGAGGGCGAATGCTATCTCCGGGAAGTGAAATAGGCTTTTGTGTCATTCCTCCACCACCTTTTGTAGTCCAACTTCGCACATCCAGTGTCACGGTTTCGGGCACTCTCCTTTCTCGTTCGTCCCAGGCGAACGATGAGAGACTTGCGAAGTAAATATTTGCCGCCGATCCGCGTGTGCCAATGTCTCGGCGTACTCTCATAGACATGCGAGGCATGCAAGGGGGTGATTGGGCGGGCTGGAAACGGAGAGGGTAAGGGTTGGTCGATACGAAGTGGCTGCGGCCACGCTCTCTGTCGCACAGAGCACAGTTTCGAAGGTGAATCGATAGGTAGCAATTCAAAAGTCGGTGGCGGTTCCAGTGACTCACCACACGTGGTTGTCGAGGAGAATCACGAATGGAAGGCGCGATTATAACAGACATGTAGGAGTGGGCGCGTGAAAATAATAATAGAAGAAAACCAAGAACTGAACTGATTCTGCTAAATTTCACCACTTGGATACCAACTTCAATAGAATCCCAGTAATGCACGACGCGCTTGCTTTCGCCGGAAGTGGCGATTGTTGTTTTATTTACCCTGTATGGAATAGGGCTGGCTTGACATTTAGCAAGCCCTACTCAGCCCTACAGATGAACACTAAAAAAAAAAAAAAGAACGTGAAGAGAGGTCCTCTGCTACACCTGTGTAGTGATGATCTCTCGTGCTGAATAACGCTACAGAGTAAAAAAATTCTGAATTTAATGGTGCCCTTATGGAATAAGTTACAATGCGTGCCTAAATAGTTATCGCTATGCCTGTAACTATAACCGCGTAAGTAATTATCCCTGTTATATATAACTGATGACAAAATAGGAGTGTTATTTATTGTTCGCACTTCATTCTACGCACAGAGCATGTTTCGTGTATAGCTTTGAAGAAACGACCATGGTGTATAGAGCACTTGTATTGCTTTGAACCAAGGTAAGTGCATCCGGCGTGGCTAGAAATGGGACTCGCCACGTTATGACGCCTCAGTCACTGAACCACCATGACAAGTGCAATAATTTTAACCTTTCAGCTGTCATATTTCGAGCAGCGAAATTTCGATGTGATGAAAAGCTTCACCGTAGAAAGTGTTTTTTTTTCTTCCTGAAAACTTCCAATCACAATCCTTATTATTTTGCTCTTGCACTCTCGTAGTATAAACACTGAGCGTACAAGAATCACGTCAGTGCTGCTATTGTCTATGGGCACAAAAAGAAAATCATCATTGACTTATTTTTTTTCGATGTGGACATATATCAGAGGTATGTTTTATGTAATCAGCATTGTTGTGAAATTAGTAACAATACACTCTAGAAAAGCCATTTCACACATTTCAGCTACGCAACCGTTATTATAGCAACTACCTTTAAAGAGTATTTAAAGTAGCGCGTAAATTATGTGAGACACAGTAGAAGGAAAGAAACAAAAGGGAGCGCTTACTTCCAACAAAAAATTATTTCGAGAAGCGTATATATATATGCCCACGAAATGCGAAAAAAAAAGGCAGATGAAGAACCCTCAATTTCCATGCGCGAAAACTTACAAACTGAGGAAGGACAATTATTCTTCACAAAGACCGAGAGAAGGCGTGATGACGCACTTCAGCCTTAACTCACAAATTCACTCTGCTTCGCAAGTTCAGCCCTATTGTAGATTAGGGCTGTCCTGGGTCCCTTGTCCTGTGTCTCACATATCTTATGCGCTACGGCATTAATTGTGTCTTACCAACACGCCCAACTCTATGCTCTAGTCAACCTTTAAAGAGGCATGCCGACTCTCAATTGAAGAGTTGTGCGTTCCACGACTTTTCTAAAGCAAATCAATGAACATTGCTGAACAAAGTTTCACTTGTGACAGCCACATACGTAGCAATAATGGGTGAAATTACTTTTTTACATTTTTGAATGTACAATTATCTCGGGAGTGGACCTACAACGTTTGACGCGTGATAAATAAATAGCAGAAAACGTGTGTCATTGCCATCACAAGTCAATTTAAATTGAATTCTCACTTTTTACTAGCGAAAGCCAGAATATCACAATGAGTTAGATCATAGCGGGGCGCTGCGGACTAATTTGTACAACCTGGGTCGTTTTCACCTGAACCAATATTTTGACGTGCACCTGCGTTCTTGCTTTCCACGCCATTCAAAATTCTACCGCTGTGGACAGGAGTTGAACCCTCAAAAGCTATGTAACGTCAGCGGGCCTTATATCAAGCGAGCCTGACTAAGCAACAATCTTGTCCTTGTTTCACCGCTTCAAATTAATTTATAAGAACAGTTCAATTAGATAAAAACGGCAAGCATTGCTAACAAAATGATAATGAAGGACGCCGAAGAGCTGAACTTTTTTATTTATTTTTTTAATGTCTGAGGCTTTATAACCATGCATATAAGTCATAATGCACACAATTGCATGACAGACGTGGAAATTTAAGGGCTTTGTTTTCAGGCTCCATGTTAACTAGAACTAACCGACAATGATGCCAAAGAGTGTATAGGAGATGTTGTTAGTGGCAATTGTAATGTAAATGTGAATACAGAAAAATGAACGAAAAGGTTGCTTGCCGCTGACGGGAACCAAACTTGCGACTTTTGAACAATGCATCCAATGTTTTACCTTCATATTTACATTTTTTACATACACGTTAATAGTACTACAGAGAACATCCCCTATACTTTTCTTGACACTATTTTCTGTTAGTTCTCAATATTAATGAAGTACGCGAAGTTGTTTGTACCTAACATTTATCGAAGATGCCCTTGTCTGCCGGGAATAAAACTTTGGAAGTTCCCGCAATGACTTTAGATTTTCGTTGCTCTTTCTTCCTCCTAAATTCAGAGTCCGTGAATTTAATTTTGAGTGCTCGCGATGCGTGGTTGTTTTAGCCTCATCGTTAAAGTCTGATCATGCAGTGTCATTCACCTCACGTTCACGGGAACTAACAGACAAAAAAAAAAGCGTGCTGCCGAGACGAATTAGACGACCTCCCTGGAGCGACACGTGTGTGCAGTGGAGAACGTTTTAGAACATCGCCACAAAATAGCCTTTGTGTTACTGGCAAGAAGTACCTCGTGAAAACTCTACACTCTGTTCAAACTAATAGCGCAACGTCGTATCTGCGCAGTGGGAACCGAAGCGTAATAATGAGCCGAGACGAGAACACATGGGAATGTGTACCTATCGATGTCGTTCTACGCTTGCCAGAAATATTGATCATTCGCAAACAGACAAAAAAAGGAAGGGAAGCCGATATCGCATCGAAGAGGTTATTAATTACTCGGAGTAATATCTTCCCGCATGACCGGCTTCTACGGCTTGCGCAAGCAGCCTCCCATCTGAGGTAAAAAAAAGAGAAACATACGAGCTTGTATCATACAAGCCATCTGAAAAAAAAAATAACATGTTCAGCTTGGGCCGACGGGCGTAGGAAAGAAAGCTTAAATTTGAAAGCAGCAAATGAAAAAAAAGACCGAGCCTGTTATCTTTTTGAAGACCGCACCATCCGAAAACAATTGGTCATGCGCAGTAGCTAATAATTACAAAGCGAAGGAAATAATTACTTCGAAAGCGCCGGGGTAATCTGTAATCACGCTAAGAGCACCGTGAGCGCCACAGAGGGAAAGTAAAACGCTGCAACATAGAAGCAACACATTTGTTCCTTATCATGTCTTTCTCTTTTCGTGCGTTTGTCACGTCACGAGGAAGCGATCAATATTTTTGACGCTCTTGCTCGCTCTTGATCGTAATTCGAGCTCGCTCCGCGCTGGTCCTGATATTAAAACCCGATGACGATTCACAGAGGTGAGAAGGCGAGCAGGTATACACCTTAGAAGTGCCCGATAGCATATTTTTATTTTGCTGTTTTTTTCTACTCGTATTCCGTGCTGCTCTGTGATTACGCGCATTAATGTTTTATTATTTTTTGCGCAGAAAAGCTTGGTTTCATTGTCTTAACTGTTAACGGTTTTAAAAAGATTGCACGAGGCCCCGTGCACACACACAAAACAAGATTCTAGTAACATCACAAAGAAAATGAGAAACAGATCGTAAGAGAGATCTAAAGACAATGGCGTCGACACGATGCCACTTGCTTGGTGTTTCACCTTGGAGAAGGGGTTTTAGAAACTAAGGAAACAAAGAAAAAAAAAGAAAGAGAGAAAGAGAGAAAAATGGACACTGAAATGTGGAATTATACAGGTCAAGGGAATGAGTGAGGAGTGAGACGTAAAGAGCAAGTAAAAAAAAAGTAATAATCACGGATGGCGTTTCACAAGTGTCGGAAATGTGCGTTTATTAGCACTTTAAATTTGATTATAAATGCTGCGATCAAAACAAGAACATTTTAGAAAATACGGGAGAGCCGGGGAAACGGGGTGACTTTTCAGTTCCTTAGAGCTTACCGTTTGTGGTTTTCCACATCATCCGGAAACAGCGGGTCCTAGATTGTCGTCCTATGCTTGATGAATACTCGTGCACTGTTTCTTAATTCACAATCGCACGTAAAGAAGGCGTTATGTCCACGTTCATTCGCGGGGACGTACTATTCGGCTCAACATAATTTGCAATGCGATGCCCGTGATGAAAGCGGCGCCAACACCGCACAGTGGCGGTGACTGAAAGACTCTTGAAGAAGTATACACAGTTTGCATACTGTGTATAGTATGCAAACTGTGTATACTGTGTATAGTTTGCACAGTTTGCATAAAATTGCATACCGCGCCCCACAGCTTTAGATCATTTGAGGAACAATTAAATTTGAACCTCTCATTAATGCAATTCAAATATTACATAAAACATCTCCTCATTATTTGAGTAAAGTAAACTTGTTTCCAATAAACTTCTGGCTAGGTTCCACATATACTCTCACCTTGAGGTACAAAACGCGTGTATATACAGTAGTATGTACGTACATATGGGCAGATGTATGTATGAATCTATGAGTGAATTGTATGAATATATCAATATGTAAGTATGTGTCTTTTTTGATATGCAATGAAAAGAGCCTCGATGTCTGATTCTGTGTGTCTGTGCAGCCTATTTTTTTTGTATTCATATGTCACCTATTTTTGCTTTTATGCTATTTCTGTGTTCTGTTATTATGCTGCTCCTTGTTTTGTGATAATTATTATTCAATGTAACACTGTTTGCTGAGCTTTTATCATTTCGCGTAGCGAAGCCACGTAGGGCCGAGTGGCCTTTAGCTTCACTTCGTTTTTCTGTATCTCTCCAGAAATAAAATCTGTTCATTCATTCATTAAAAAAACTACAGGTATGCCCACAACAAACTTGACGTTTTCATCCTCGCTGTTTCGTCGGTAGGCCACTGGTTATGGCGCCTGACTTTTGACCCAAAGGTTGCGGGCTCGATCCCAGTCACGTCGGTCGCATTCCGACGAAGGCGAAATGATGCAGAGCCGTGAACTCTGCGATGTCAGTGCGCGGTAAAGAACACCAGATGGTGAAAATTCCCGAAGCTCTCCACTGCGGCGTCTGTCATAATCATATCGTGGTTTCGGAACGTTAAGTCATAGGTATTGGTATGATTTTTATTAACTTAACCCTTACCGGTGTTACGGTGTATGTTTGGAAGCGCTTCAACCATCGCTGCCATGTCGAAATTATTGTTGGGTGCCCCTGTACATTTACGTAAATCGCATATTCTCAAAGCCGGATGCACAGGTAGTGACAGTTAAGCTTGCATAAACAGTGGCATAGATCGAGTATTCTTTTTTCCTCGTTCTTCAAACCTATCAATAATAGTTGGAACCACAAGACATAAAGCTGAAAGCTTCGTTTGACTTGCAACCTGAATTGCACATTTAGGCGTTACGCCACTTTTTACATTGAGTGTGCTGAACTTGTGATCAAGTAAGTGGTCTACAAATTGCACTCTTTATTTCCTCCATTGCATTATTCTTATAAATTGTATCATAATGTTGTTTACCTTTTTGTATCAGCCTGAGCTCATATGTATTTTGTAACACATGTATACATAGCCCTCTTAAGTTTCTGATGTTTTGTTTTCTCTTTATGGGAACTTTTGTATCCTGCTTACGTTTGAATTATGTAAGTACATTGATTGACATTGCCGCGTTTCGGTATAGTATGCTTTTGCTATTTACTTTTATGCCAGTGCTTCTGACCCAATCATATTTAGGTAGAGGGAACTAGTCAAGCTGCTTTAGTGCAGCTTTTAGTCTCACTATCTCGACTGTTGTATCAAACTAAAAATAAAGAGTCATTTCAATTAAAAAAATATTTTGACCCCTATTTCGCTCATTTCTTTTTTTTATTTGTTGTGTTAGCTGCATCCACGGCTATGATTCGCCCCAATTTCGCCTCTTCTCGACGTTACCCACATCTGGCGTTATCTGAGAGAAAATACTAAATTGGAGTCGTGAAAGTATGAATTGCGAAATCGCCAAGCACATTGAGCGGTACCATACTGTAGGAATACTGCACAACGCACTCGTTTAGCCGCCACGAAGTACGTGCTTCACTTATATCGTTATCTTCGTTTATGGGCACAGTAATCGGTCAGTAGCCATTTCATTACCGCACTTTTATTGCTGTCATCAGTGAAGTCACGTTGGAGCACGCTCGTCCAAGCGCACACGCACGGCATTGAGGGCGCTCGCGAAAGAAGTTATCAACCCCAGCCTCACCGAGGCCGCTGCTGCGCGAACGAGGTGAGGGCGTCAGGTGACGCGTTATTCACAGCGCGCTGAGCTCCTGTCACATTGGAGGAAGAGGAGAATAGAACAACGTCCCTCGGAGAAAGAAGGAAAGAAAGTGGGCGAGAAAAAAAAAACGGAGCATCGTAATACAAAAGGCGAAGCGTGGCCGCGTGTGCCGCGACCCAATTCTGAGAGAGGAAAAAGAAAGCCCGGGATAGATTATGCACGGACGCGTCTGGGAAATTGCCTCGCCAAGTTGGCTAGAAGGAATGCGCGGAGGACGTAGGGATGGCACGGGAGTATAAACAAAAGGCTTTCAGAAATAAAGAAGCTGCTGGTAGATGAGCACACCTGTTATGGCACTGCGCAAGTGGAAGGTGTACCCGTGCCTGGTGACGACGCTTCGACGGCGGTGCGCTTGTGTAGGGCTGCGAGTGGTGAAGGAAGAGGGATGAGGCGCGCCTGGTGCAAGAGGCTGGGCACTGGCGCCGAGACCATAATGACCACCGCTGCCATCGAAGCAGTCAAGCAAGCGGAATTAAGTGACGGCGCCGGGCACGCTTCGTTCGGTACGATAAAACACAAAGTCGAGTGAAAGAAAAACAGGTAAAACAGCACCGTGTTCTCGATGATCCAATAACCTTGCCCGGGGAACGCATTGCTCAAGCCTCGTAGGCGTTTGCCAGGTTGACCCTGCTAACTTTCGTTCGTTGTCGTTTTTTTTTCCTTGTTCGAAGGAAAATATAGAGCTTTTAGTTGGCGTGGCATATCATCGTTAGCTATACGGTCAGAGAGTGGATTGTGCGGTAGCGCGAATGCGAAACGCGGGTGTGATGAAACCGACGCTTACGGGCGTTGTTAGTTCCCCCTGAAAGAAAGTGAACGGGCCCCGCGAAACTTATTAGAATAGATGGACTTAATCGACGGCGAAATCGACCAGTACGCGATATGGATAATAAATCAAATTAGTACGTATGTGGTGTAGGCCCTGCTGAAACAGATTGTTTAATATTGGTACTGTTGGCACGATAAAATTTATCTTTACACTAATTGCTTTTATAAAGTATTACCAGATATATTTTCTGCACAAATAATGCCCACATCTCGCGCCAAGAAATTTGAAGAGCATCCTCTTGGTTATAGGTAGGGGATATAGCTTAAAATTGTTACCCCGTTACAGAACGGTGAATGCATCAAATTGTCAGTAGCAGTAAAAAATAACGAAGTTAAAATAAACGTTTAGTCCAGGAAAGTTCTCAGTGTCACAGCCCGGACAAAAACAACCTTGTCACAACATCAGGTACGACGGCACCCTTCGGTTAACATGTTAATGAAAGTTGCGACTTCGTCCGTGTGTCGTTCTACATTCACTGCGTATTGTCTGTTGCTCCTCTTTTTTCAACATATAGCTACATAGCTATATACCTAGTTTTCATAAATAAGTATTCTAATCCAACATAGCAGCTGAGGCAACTTTTTCTAGGCAAATGCTGCTTAGAGCAGGAGCTGATAAGGGTCGAGGATTACCTTGTAACCTCGGGAAATCTTGCAGGTTGGTTGTAATCTATCCTATGTTGTGTCATCTATTGTTTTTTGCCTGTGCGGTAATGATTTCTTCATGTCCTTCGCTTCAGTGGTGCATTCATTGTCTCATCAATCAGACAAGTGAGCCGGAGTTTCGAGTTATGAAATGGCAAAGTGATATGTTCTGACAGCGAAAATCTTTAGGCTAGCCGAAATTTTAGCCGCCTATTAAGGAACCACTGTGTAGCCTATCACAAGAAAAAAAAACAGCATATCAACGGACTGAATGATCATGAGTGGGGCAAAGTGTCCGTCCGTCCGTTCGTACACCCATCCGTCCGTCCAACAATGGGTCAACCTGCCCGTCCGCGTGTCTGCCCGTCCGTGGGTCTGTATGTCCGTCCGTGTAGTGAACACTCCTAGTACTACCTCTTCCATCTTTTTATCATATATTGATTATATACAAGTACCGCCATTTAACAGACATTCCAAGAACTAAACGAGAAATGGCTAACAAATACATACATTGAGGACGCACGACCCACAGCTTAAGAAGCTTCGCCCCTGAAAGTCTATCCCCTGTGGCTCATATATACCAGCTCTCTCGGGTATGTGCCACTGGTAGTTACAAACGGGTAAGTGCCACCAGTGGTTACAAACGATAAAAGGAGACGAATGGGTGACGCTCCTAAAAACTACTGTCATCATAAACAGGTTAGAAAAATATGTTGCCAGGATTTTGTTCAGAGTTAGCGCCCTGTCCTCGCCAATTTGACGATTGTAAGTTTCAAAATCATAAACAAAAATATGTGACACAAAAATTGAATGAATCCCACTAATCACCACACTGGTGCCTTAAAGATGAAGAAGGTAACACTGAGGCCAACGGCCTATCACTGGAAGGTGTCGTCATCATAAATGGGTATGCGCCTCAGAAATCGGGCTAACCTCCGAGCACACACCTTCCATAAAAAAAAGAGAAGACAACGGTTAACCTAACAAACGGTTGCGAAGCGACGGCGGCGATCCACAGATCCTGAGTACGTATTCAGAGTCAGCTGTACGAGAGAATGGGAGAGGCACGAAGACTCCGCAGCGACGGACGGCCTACACCAACGACGATGTACCCGTGTCGTGTCTGTGACTTTCTGTGGTGTTGCTCGACCCCCTCTGCGCTGAAAATCAATGTGAAAACGACCGACATAACCTAAATAAAGCCTCGCGTGGATCTAAAATCTAAGTAAAAACCTGCGTCACTACAGTCAACGCCCAGAAACAGCCTAGAAGCGACCAGATCAGTCTTCTGAATCTTCGTTTCACTGCTCGAAGGCTCACGCGGTTTCCGGCAAGGCCTGTCATTTTTTCCTTTGTTTCACGGGGGATTCTCCAGAGTTAAAGTTGGGCTGCGGTGTAATAAACCATTGCATTATGATAGTACATGAATGAGCTTGAACGAACTGGAACGTTAACGACGCCGTCAGCGACAGTGCTTACTTTTGTGTGTCACTAACACTTCGTGTCGATTGCAAAGTGTAATACACAAAGGGACAAAGGGTGGAGGTGGCTAAAAATGGTCAAACACGCGCTTTTAAAACGATACAGCGCAGGTTGCGCACTTTTAGCACTGAACCTAACGCATCATGACTTGAAAACGTGGGCCCCATTGAAACGCCTCCAAGATAAGCGCAAAAATTGAGGAGTTCTGTCACGAAGCTTCATGTGAAGAAGTCGACCGGTTGCATTAGATATGCTTATTTTGTAAAAAAAATAATAGTGCAGACAGGAACAGAGCACAAGAGAGAGACCTAGTATGAGCGCTGTGCTGTGTTTCCCTTTTTTTACGCTCAGTTCTGGTTCGCGTTGACTTTTTTGTTGTTGCATTATGCATCAAAACATTTAGGCCACCTTTAAACCACTAAAGATACTTGTGCTCATTAGTGTTCACGCTCATATGGTCAACCCAGTGAGCAAGACAATAAGCTCATCCGACGTCGCATACAAATTCGTCTATACACTCCGATACCATTGCTATGGCTCAGTTTCTATCGCGTTGCGCCCTAAGGCATACAATTCTATTTCGGCCATGGCGACGGTATTTTGAAAGTGGCAGAGTGCAAAAGAACGCTCGTAAACTTTTGTGCATGGGGTGGACGTTAAACGAACCTGTTCGCATAAGGCTAATTCAGAGTACCACAATTGCGAGACGCCTCACAAGCACACTCTGCATTTGCAGAACATAAAACCGTACAATCCAATAGCCCGCTTTTCTATACAGGAGTCGCTTGCAAAACGCGAAAGCTAGAGCACGCCGCCCGCACTAAGAACTGTCACTGCTACACCTCATGCTATACGACTCACACAGCGATAAGAAAGCCACAAGCTCCACTACACTGTTGCGCAAAATGTTGGAATAGAAAGAAAAGTGGACGCAGCAAAAATCACCCTTACTCGGTGACGATTAAACTTGTGGGTGCATGAATTTAACGGCGACTGCACCAGACAGGTCGTTTTGGTTATTTTGAGACGGCGCCAGGCGTGCTTTCTTTTTTGAAGGGGTTGAAACCATTAAGTTTCACGTTATGCTACCGCGTACCTTAAACGTGCTGTCTCTGTGAATAATGTCGGTTGCAGTTAAGAAACAAGCGGAGCAGCTGCAGCTATTCTGAAACAGCCTTTGATTATAAGCGAAGGCGCCGACACAAAAAGAGGAGTCGTCAATCCCATGCGTTGACTGAAGCAGGTGTCTCCCTCTACGTGAGAGCTTTACATAGTGTGAGCGGTCAGATGTGAGTCATTAAGGCGATAGCGTTATATGAGTCGTCTGACAGCGAACCGTCGGGCAGTTTCGGGCACACCAATGCTACCAGTGTTTCCGTGACGTTCAATTCAGATGTGGGCCTGAAAATGCCAAGTTATTGCAAGTACAAGAAAGGCAAAATGAAATGCAGTTAGAATGCATCAACGTACAAAAAAGTGACTCAATCGAATCAGACGATAATCAAGGGAATTAGGTCTGAAGCAAAAATCAATCAAATGACTTTATTGATAACCGGCATCAGACACGAATGTGAAAGAAGAGTAAATCAACTTTGACAAGTGTGTGGCCGAGGTGAATTATGCGTGAAGAAAGAATGACTCATGTAACCCAAGCGTGAATCAGCGTACATTGAAACGAATCAAGAGAGATTGAGGTGAAATTCAGTGTACACGAAGGCACGTAAATTACAGTAGAACAAGAGTTCATCTATTTACTAAAGTGTGAAGGAGCCTCAAGATGTGTGTTAAAGTTGATTAAGTATGCCTAAAGTTCTTTAGGTATTATTACACAAACACGAAAGCTAAACAAGAGTGAGAAAGCGTGGGTTCATGTGAATTAAGTCAATCAGCAGCACAGGAAGTGAATTGTACACTAATAAAGAATTATTCTATCAGTTTAAGTGTTCATCAATGAGCTTTATAGTTAGTCAAGTGAATAAAGAGTGATCAAAAAGAATTCAGAGTATATTGCGGAGCATGCGCTTTCACCTGTGATCTCATTAGCGTCGCAGCTAAATATACGGAGTCACTTTTGAGCTCAGCAAAGTTCAGCAAAGTGAAAACTTAGGTAATGAAAACAAGAATAACATTTTTCTCTTTTTTTAAAGGGTGCCACTTAAAGGGTACTTAAGTTACGGTAGTTAACTTCCCGTCCTTCCTTTTTCTCTATATATCTCTCTCTTGAGCTCTGTAATAAGCCGCATTGGCCTATCACGGACACGACTTCAAAGAATCACAACAAAGCCGTGAGTTTGATATAGGAAGCAGCTATATTAGACTTGCTTTGCGGTACAACTTCAACTTTTTTTGTATCAAAAATTCTCCTTGGACGCAGTCGATTCAACGACCATAGCGTCCAGAAATAGGACTGAATTAATTGAAAACTTTTGCGTTACAGGAATGTTCATAACAGACAAATTTTAACCGGTCTCCCCGCTAAGCATTTTCTTAGCTAAACTGGCTCACTATTTTCAATGGTTACGATTACGAACAAAAAGCTTTGGGGAACCGACTCCTGTCCTTCTATAAAAACATAGAGCGACTTTTATCAGACATATTACAACGCAAAGCTTACCATAAATTTTTGTGTGAAAACTGCACAACTACAATATGTCGCATACAACACTGCTTTCCATTTTGCATTGTGCACGTTATGTTGTATAGTTAGGAAATTTTAACCTGTTAACACATGAGCTGGTTTACAGCTCTAAAAAATCAACGCAGGACATTTCTTCTATGACTGTTAGTCAATGTGAAAAATCTTCTTATAGTTAAGGAACCTATTTTTAGCCCCAGCGCACAGCGCTTTCATGTTATTGAAAGGCCACATGCAGGCACGCATTCACGCACACACTCACGTTTCCGATGTCCTCTTTAGCTCTGTTTGGGTAAAGAAATGCTTGATTGATTTTATCTATTATCGCCAAATATTTTCAAGTGTCCTTTCGCTACAACACAAAAATAAAAGCTCAAATATTTTAAACACGTTAAATATTCCCCTCTATCCTAGCGCCAGCTTAAAGAGATAACGTCAGTGTATGGGAAAATTAAAACGTGAAAAATAATGAAAAAAGCTGTTGCGGTAATGCCAGACTGCAATTTTTATAGTCACCGCCATTCCCATTATAGCGTAGTAGTCGTAACTCATTCGAAAAAAATTAAGTAACCTGGAAGCTTTAAGTGACCTCCACGTCGCACCCTATAAAAAAAGAGAAAAATTGTATTCTTCTTTTCAATGCCCAGGTTTCCACTTTGCTGAACTATATTGCCTCTAATAGAACCCATCATCGCATCCATTTACGTTGCTGTGTACAATAATGCCATTGCAGAAGTTTGAATTATATTACTAATAATGTCTCACGAAAGCTCGTTAGGATGGAGCTAGACCATAACACATGCGTTTGTAATCTTAACAACACCGTGGTTTCATTGAGTGCCACTCCAGTCACGCAAGCATGATGCGGGAAGGTCATAAATAGTAGGAACAAATATTCAACTAGATGCATCCACAGGGTAAGTGAAATCAACGCTAATTACTGCATGGAAATACACTACTTTGACCACTATAAACCAGTGCAGGTTGCCACCGCAATCTCTTTTTAGTACCCAATCTTAGGCAATACTTTACTGCATCGATTTGCCACTACGTAAAAATTTACGTATAGTTATCTGAAGGGTGTTTAAGCTTTGGTACGGGAGTGTGGCGCAATGCCTGACCGAGCATATTACGGTGGGTTCCAATGCCGGAAAGTCTGCGTAATGGAAAATGTGCAGCTTATCTACGCTTCGTGTAGGGCAGTGACTCATACGACTGAATAAAACATCTGCAGTACCTATCAAGAGAAGTACGTCACACAGGCTCTTTATTTCAAGCTCCTAGCACAATTGTTACTAAGCCTATAAACCTCTAAAATGGCTTATCATAGCGAAGTAGATAATACTAAAGTTTCTGCATTTCTGATTCAGTTGTTTTATTTCGGGACCCAGGAACAAGTACATAATAAGAGGGGTGGTGAGGTGGTCTGAAAATTACTTATACGCAGTTATATAAGAACTCGGGCCATGTGTGAGCCCGTATAATCGCAAAAAAAAACGAACAATCAAACAAGAAACTGGAGAGGAGTGAAGCGTGCAATGTCTCAGAGAGTTTTGTTTACCCCGCCGCGGTGGTCTAGTGGCTAAGGTACTCGGCTGCTGACCCGCAGGTCGCGGGATCAAATCCCGGCTGCGGCGGCTGCATTTCCGATGGAGGCGGAAATGTCGTAGGCCCGTGTGCTCAGATTTGGGTTCACATTAAAGAACCCCAGAAGGTCAAAATTTCCGGAGCCCTCCACTACGGCGTCTCTCGTATTCATATGGTGGTTTCGGGACGTCAAATCCCACAAATCAGTCAATAAAGATTTTTGTTTAGAGAATATGAGACACAAGTGGTGCCAAGCGTCAAACCTGGCATGTAGGGAACGGTGCTTCGCTCCACTAACGTCGTCAGAAAACTGCGTATGGACGTAGCTTATCCCGAGGCTCTTCTTCTTTTGAAGAAGATTGTTAAAGGCAATAGTCTTTCTTGGGATACTTCAACGTAGAACTTTTGGTTTGTCTGTCTCTCTTTCTGTTTGTCTGTCTTTCACTGAATACGATTCAGCAACCGAGCGAAAATTCAACCATCTGCTCACCACCCAGCTATCTTGATCTGGTGGCTGCGTTCATACTCGTGAACATTGCCAATCGAAAGGCGATTACGCATAGCTGAGGCGCAAAATTCATACGTAAGTATTAGGTGGTATATTTACGCAACATAAAATGAAAAGATTCGGAATTTTAAAGACCCTAGTGTTTCATACGCTGCGCTGACAATGCGACTATATACACGAAAAAGTGGGTGTTTCCTACGCCTCGTTAAGACGATGCGCTGCTGCCACTTACCAGTGGCTCTGCGTTGTACACAAGCTTTCATTTTCCGAGATCACCGCCAGATGGCATCTATATCTCCCGCAGCGCCTCCAGACAAAATACTATCATCTTTCGACGCCTCTGCTGCAAAGAACGCACATAGGTGGTCAATTTTCCCCCTCCTCTACATACCAAGTTTCAGTTCCCTACGGTAGGCAAGGAAGCGTGTTTCTGCTCCACTAACGATGTCAGCTATTTGGTGGGCTAACTGTCGCCTTCATTTTAGTGGACTGGTAACGAGGGACGGGATTTCCTCATAGCGCACCCCCACTTTTGTGAAGAGCCGTGAATACACGACACTCCGTAACGACCGGAGACGCCGCCAAGACTACCTCCTAACGCACCTAGTACTGAATAAAAAATTCTGAAAACAATCGAGCAAGCCCGTGGTCATGTTTAACAAAGCCATTTTGTTTATTCAGCTGGCATTGTCGCCCAGAACGTTCGTCTACTTCATGCACTGAGTTGCGGCACTGCCAGAAATCGATAAATATTTATTTCATATGTGGAAGGGGAGGAGATGCATCTACCAGAGCTATTAAAGCAAAAGGCGAGTGAATGATTACTATTTGAACGACGCGGTTGTTTCCCTATCCTAGTTCTTCACTTTTATTGACTCGTGAACAGCGCCCGCTTGGCGGGAAATAAATTTTCATTGGGCGGGTGCACGCTGCATAAACGACATCTCGGGCCTGTCATTCTGATTTCGTATATGGTCGCTGCGTTGCGTACTATGTGGTTACGAATAAAGTTGTCACTTAGTAACGCTAACATATTTCCTTTCATGAAACTGACAATATTAATTGCAATTTTTTTAACCTCCTTGTGCCCTACACACATAGGCTGGTGCTACGTTCTTCATTATGAATGGCCAGTCTTTACTGATGTTACCCCTTCCCCCTCTCAATGAACACGCATTTCACAAGCCTTCAAAGAATCTGAACATCTCAGCCCCAATTTAGACAGGCTTGATCAGGAAACAAGTGCGGTGTTAAAAATGCAACTTAACACAAGAACTATTCAAGCAGCACAGCGACAAATGCATATTTAAACGAATGTGGAATTGGCCAAAAATGCAGCAAAAGAGAATGACGTGCAGAATGTAGGCTTATTTAAAAAAAAATATATCGGACAATTCA
The DNA here is from genome assembly GCF_013339725.1 of Rhipicephalus microplus. Lineage (NCBI taxonomy): Eukaryota > Metazoa > Arthropoda > Arachnida > Ixodida > Ixodidae > Rhipicephalus > Rhipicephalus microplus. The sequence goes on from NC_051170.1 coordinate 68,445,994, forward strand.
GATGTGCCGGAGGCTTGCTCCGTTCGAAGAGAGAGCTAGAAAACGACACTTGCGCGCAACTCAAAACTTAACCAGATGAACAAATCCGTCTTCTTTCATTTCTTCGCTAGTCGGGTGAATTACGCTTTCTTAGGAATGTGCGAAGCACTCATTACTATGTGCCGGTATTCGCGAGCGTGTTCACACCGGTCGTACACGCAAGTGTGTGACAACGATGCTTTGCTCGACAGAACTCTTGCGGATAACCGGGCACGGCGGTGATAGATGAACTGCTCGTGCGAGGCAGAACGCCGCGGAACAAAGCCGCTGTAAGAGGAGAACGCGGCCGCGGGTAGCGGCGAGTCGGCGCATTTTGTGGCTCGTTGTTTACAGATTGCACCGAAAATTGCTGGTGTCGGCTTGCGTTTCCGTCATTCCTGCAGCTCCGAATGCGACTGAAAGAAGGCTGCTTTTTGTGCGATTTGTCCCGCTACCCCCTCTCTCTCATACTGCCCCTTTCCCTCATCCCACCTTTAACAGTGTACACGGCTTTGTCCGGAATGCTCTAGCGGTGGGAGCAGAAATGGAGTCCACGGAACTGTGCGGGGTGCGCGCCTGCATTGGCAACCTAATGACGCTGGTTCGTTATAGGAACAATGACGTCCCCCCAAACCCGTTATTTCCGACCCGGATTCCTTTTTGATGTGTCACGTGGCTCGGTAACGAAGAGTTATGGATTGGCGAACCATTTTATCAAGCACGCTCGCGGGGCAACTGCTAAATTACACGCTGCTCCGATAGTTACCTCGGACAACGATGAGGCCAAGCCCACATGTGGAGCGCATCTACCCACCTGGCCATTCCCGGAGTGGGAATGGGCTATTTCGTTTTATTCCAAGGAAATAAAAGAAATGAAATTGAGCAAGCTGCAATGCCCTGGAATGACATTAGAATGAAGTGGAGGCTCCCATTTTGCTACACTGGTTTACTTTGGTGATTTTAAACTTTCCGCTGCCTGCAAAATGGAAACCGTATTTCACTTCAGAAATAAATCAGGCTCAGTTAAAGGAGGGGGAGGGGGCGCTGTGCGTACACTCGCTATAACGTGCGGGGCTCTGATGTACGGAATAGGGCAGTATAACACGGCACAAGGGAAACGGGAGAACCCCGTCAAAAGAATCTCGTCGATGCCAAAAGATGCCAGGGAGGAGTTCCTGGTGCGCCGGGCGACGGTCCAACAGCCAGACGTAATTGCTGCTGACTGGAGCACCTATTAAGAGGTAGCGAACCGCGCGCAAACCATACTCTCCGTGCTTTGGAGCGGCTCTGGCTCAGTCCGGTAGAACGAAGGAAGCGGCTGGTCGTAACGATGTGAACGGGCCGTAGAGGTCCGTCTTCGCTGTCCCGGACGCAGCGAGAAACGATGGAACTCTGCCAATCGTTGGCTACAACTTGAAAATATCTGTCTGTTTTCATTATTTTTTCATTTTCGAAAATTTTTATTATAATATTGTGGGACCAGCGTTGCAGCTTAAATTCTCTTTACTGTTATGGTGAGTCGCGGCATACGCGCGATGTAATTAAATAGAAGGATGTCGATAAAGAAAACGTGGGTCAACTTTGAAACTCTCACGAACTATCACAACCGCGGCGAAAGCAGGCAATTTCACATGTGCCGATGCACTCCATGTATTACATACGTAACATAGTAGTTCTGAACTGCTGCAGGTTATTATTATTATTATTATTATTATTATTATTATTATTATTATTATTATTATTATTATTATTATTATTATTATTATTATTATTATTATTATCATTATTATTTATAGTAGCTTTATTCTTAATCTTGCACGTTATGACTGCAGTTTCGTTCTAATTTTTGAGAACGTTATTAATATTGGTTATTTCGGTTAAGCGCGCCCACATGCAAATCTACCCGCGTAAAAGTGCCTGGCGTAGGCTATACTTTTCCGGAAGTGTTGAAACTGCAGAATTTATCAGAAGTTTGTGTGTAACATCAATAAATACCACACTTGCGTGTAACATCTAATAATAAGAGTGACCAATCTAGAGCATCACACGAGTTAATCGAAGGTTGCACGTTCAGTCCCGGGCAGCGGCAAGTTATCTTTTCAACCACTTCTCTTTTTCCACATCTGCCATACAATTACCAATAGTAACATCCCCTACAAAATCCATGGCATCCCTGTTTGTTATTTCTCATTGATGTTGTATCCAACTTAAAGAAAGACGAGCCCTTAGATTTCCGCCTATTTCCTTCACTCATCGATAAAACACTTCAGAATGTTCTAGGGCCCAAACTAGCGGGCCGAAAGTTACGAATTGTTCATGGTAAAATGTTTTCAACATTTAAAAGCAAGTATATTTTCGTATCCGCCAGATGTTCATGAATTTTTTCAGGTGCTGCGCTACTGCAGTAACACTAATATGAAATACCTGAACCTGCAGTCCGCATGCCTCCTTTGAATAGCTGGCAGCGCAATTATCCGCACTTCTGAATGTTGACTATAATTTGTTGAAAATAAATTGTATGCTGAGAATATGGGCACAAACAGCAGTGGTGGCAATTCAAACGCCTCTCATGTTTCTCAAGAAATCACACTTCAGTGAACACGTGTTTTTTTTTTCGAACTCATTAGTGAGACGTGTCCTCGCAGGATACACAAAAACTCTCTTGTGACAATGTACAGAAAGTTAATTATGGGAGACTAGCCCCCGCATTCGGAAATGCTAATGCTCCCTCACTTCAACTATTGGTGTGTTCTAATACTCACTGTGACGCTAAATAGACAGCTAAGTGGAAGGCGGCCATCCTAAATCCGACTCAAATTCTCACGTTGCCGGCAAAGCACGCAACTTTCACAAGACTGCATCATAGACAAATACGATGCAGGCTACTTTGCTGTTCAAACAAGATGACGGCTCAACGAACTGCTCGGTAAGCTCGGAGTTTGCCGGAATCGTCATCTCCGCTCAAAAAGACGCTTCTTCTGACGCTCAATGTGAATAATGTTGAATTGTTTCTTAGATTGCAACACGACATAACCTAAAAAAATGTTACGTTTGTTAAGTTTAGCTTTCTCTTCTCGACGTGAAGTGGCGCCTCGTCACGTAGAAGCTGTACAGATGTGTTCCACTTCTCAGATGACATGAGCTCGATGCCATCTTCTAAGCTTTCTGCGTAGACTGTCTACGATGACGTTTTGGAATTGAAGCACTGCCTGTGTCTTGAACTCAACTTGCCACCACTGCAAGGCAGTGCATTCAAAAGCGTTGGCACTGCATTAAGAACGTTGGCAAGTCTAGTCAAGGAGCATTTCGGAATACGGGGTTAACTGGGCATGCTTAATATATTGGCTGCAGTTCAGTTACTTTTTCTAGAAATTCGCACAAGTTTCTGTAAGAAAAAAATGTTTCCCATGTCTCCCAGCGGAAGCGAATGAATCAAACGCCACACATGCTGGGAGGAGGCCGTATGTTTGATTATTACATTAAAATAATGGTACTGATAGTTGTTTTGTGGTCGCGTTGGTGGAGCGCCATTTGAACTACGGTGCGACCATTTCCAGCCACACGAATTTGTTCAATTGGTCAACCACTGTATTCAGGCTGTTTTTATGGTCGCCTTAAATTCCGTGGTCTGCCTATGGTAGTCCTAGAATGAACTGTACGAGTTGCTTGAAGGGTACTCCTTTTCTTATGGAAGCGCCAAACACTGCCGATGAGAAGGAAAGGCCATTTTACGTCATTGTAAGCCCTAGAGTTAATTGCGAAGGAGCTGGAACCTACACTTTACCGAAAACACCTGGAGGGGTGTTCCCGTCCTTCGCAGGCACCTCATCATCCAGCATGCGATTTTCATGCTTGTTCTGTGGTTTTCTGTATTTAAAGGCGTTATGAGCCACTAGTGCATGTCTTTTCATGCTTGTTCTGTGGTTTTCTGTATTTAAAGCGATACTGAGCACTATGCTGCATGTCTGATTGCAAACTAATATGTGCCGGTTGCGTTCACTTGTTAAAGTGCCCCTAAACCACCCTGAGGTAAAAATTTGTATCGTGTAAATTGTAATAATGAGTCCTGAGGTAGTTTATTCGAGCTCTATTTACGCTGTTTGGCGCATTGTTCGTTCATCATAGCAACCACCCGCCAATGTAAACTTCGTTGAATGCGAAAATTTGGATATCTTCCAAATTCAAATGAATGAGCTTTTTACTGTATGCTACAGTCACGAGATACGGCAATAGTTCATCAATCATCATAATTTTTGAAGTAGAGAAACACTCAATATGCCAGTATTCATCAGTTTCCAAAGAGTAGCGGTAGCCGTGAAACATCTGCACGGCATTCTGTATACTTTGTTGACGCTTTTCATGATGACTATTAAGAGTTACGGCTGTGACCTCTGTAATGAATGGTTAACACCCTCGTTACGCGATTTCCGTTGAGTGACACCTGGCTGCTATTTGCCGTGTTTACCATCACGTCTAACGTGATTCCTTCCAAACATGACGCCTGCATGAGACATTTTTGTAAATGTGTGCCTGGCACCACAGAATCCTCGACATCCACGAAGTGGATCTGGGTACATTTCAGTCTTGATCCGGTATATTAATTTTGTCGAAGAAACACTAGTATTGGCACTTGTAGCGGTGCGTTTATCACAATGTCACAAATATTACATGTGTATATGTATAATACCGCTAACTATAGTGAAAACGTAGCCCGAAAAACGCCCACGAGGGACACGTACGATATTGTAACGCACTCTTCAATGAACTCTTTTAATAGGCTAACCGAGGCAGGGCGAACTTGTGCCCGAGAATAATAACACAGCTAGATTGTCTCGAGGATTAATTTCTGTCTCTTCTTCTACGTTCTTCTTTTTTCCAACACGGTTCCAGCGCAGCTGGGTCCCGCAGGCTCGTGCGTCGCAAACCATCTAGAGGGCACAAGTATCGACTAGCGCGCGTAATTTGAAGTCACATTGTGTCATTGCCCCCCTTTCCAGAGTGCATCGTCCTGATGCTTGTGTCGAGCTGGTTGCATGACAGTCATTCACAAACCCTCGTCGGGGATGTCGTTAACGTCAAATAACGTTGTATCTTCAGCGTTTCATTGCCTGTCGTGATATGGTTTCATCCTGACGACATGCACAGTTTCCGTGCGATGCCGCCGTCGGGATGAAATATCCTGTCCCTCTGGCATAACTTCGTAGTTGAGCGAGCCGACGCGGCGGAGCACTCTGTACGAACCGAAATAGCGGCGAAGCAGTTTTTCCGACAGGCCACGTATTCGTACAGGAATCCACACCGATACTCTGTCTCTTGGTGCGTACTGGACGTGTCTTCTTCGCAGATTGTATCGATGCGTGTCGGTTTTCTGCTGTTGGAGAATGCGATATCGTGCCAGCTGTCTGGCTTCTTCTGCTCTTTGTATGTAGTCGTGAACGTCATAGTGATTCTCGGTCGTCTCGTCAATAGGTAACATTGCATCTAAAGGTGTCGTTACCGTCCGGCCAAAAACAAGTTGGAATGGCGTCATCTGTGTTGTGTCTTGCATCGCAGTGTTATAGGCGAATGTTGCATAGGGTGATATTTTATCCCAAGTACGGTGTTCTATATCAACGTACACTGACAACATATCAGCCAGCGTTCTGTTGAGTCGTTCCGTAAGACCAATTGCTTGAGGATGATATGCCGTCGTTTTCCTATGACTGGTGTGCGTCAATTTCATAATACATTTCATCAGGTCGGCCGTAAATGCAGTCCCTCGGTCCGTGATCAACGCTTTTGGAGCTCCGTGCCGCAGTACTATGTTGGAGACGAAGAATTCGGCTACTTCAACGGCTGATCCTTTAACAAGAGTCGCTGTCTCGGCATATCTGGTTAAACAGTCGGTCGCAACTATTATCCACCGTTTTCCCGATGACGATGTAGGAAATGGGCCCAGTAAGTCCATTCCCACTTGTGTGAATGGGGCTTCTGGTGGTTCTATCGGTTGAAGGAGACCCGCTGGTTTTAGCGGTGGCGTTTTACGTCTTTGGCAGTCCCGGCAGGTTCTGACATAGTGTCGTACAGAGCTAAGCAGCTTCGGCCAGTAGTATTTAGTGCGGATGCGTGCTAACGTTCTGCTTACTCCTAAGTGTCCAGCTGATGGATCGTCGTGGCAAGCCTCCAAAATCTCTGGTCGCAGAGGTCAAGGGACGACAAGCAGGAATGTCGCTGTATTGTTGTCAAAGTTCCTTTTATACAGGATGTTGTTTCGTAGGACGAACGCTGACAAGCCGCGTACAAAAGGTCGTGGAACATCGACAGACTGTCCTTGTAGGTACTTGATCAAGAAGAGTATCTCAGGGTCGGATCGCTGCTGATGTGCCATCCCTGATGGTGTCACAGCTCCCAAGAAAACAAAATCTGCACCATCCTCGGTGGAAGCAGAAGCAGCAGGTTGAATCGGAGCATGTGACAAGCAATCCGCATCACTGTGATTGCGACCTGGCTTGTACACAAGCGTGATATCATACTCCTTTAATCGCAAGCTCCATCGTGCAAGCCGTCCACATGGGTCCTTGAGATTAGCCAGCCAGCATAGCGAATGATGGTCGCTTATAGCTCGAAAAGGCCTACCATATAAATATGGTCGAAACTTGCTGATAGCCCATACCACGACAAGGCATTCTTTCTCGGTCGCTGAGTAGTTCATCTCAGCTTTCGAAAGAGTGCGACTGGCATACGCAATCACTCGTTCTTGTCCGTTTTGCCATTGGATGAGCACGGCCCCAAGACCTAAATTGCTTGCATCCATGTGGATAGCGGTTTCCGCTTGCTCGTCAAAATGCGCCAGAACAGGATGGCTTTAAAGGCACTTTCGTAGTTCATTGAAGACATCCTCTTGTTCGGCAAGCCATACGAAAAGCATTTCCTCTTTTTTCAGCCGCGTCAGTGGTTCAGCAATTCGTGAAAAATTTTTAACGAACCGTCAATAATAGGCGCAGAGACCTAAAAATCGCCTAACAGCCTTTTTGTCTGTTCGCTTCGGAATTATCGCTATGGCCTCAGTTTTTGCAGGGCCTGGGCGGACGCCTTCTGCACTGACGACATGGCCGAGAAAAAAGAGCTCACGGAAGCCGAAATGACATTTCTGCGGTTTTGTCGTCAAGTCCGCTGATTTGATCGCAGTGAGCACGGCCCGGAGCCTTTCCAAATGTTGCTCGAAGGTAGCAGAGAAGACTACAACATCGTCGAGATAAACCAGGCATGACCGCCTTTTAAGACCACAAAGCACTGTGTCCATCATCCGTTGGAATGTGGCGGGTGCTGAACAAAGGCCAAAAGGGAGTACCTTGAACTCGTATGAACCGTCCGGTGTCACAAACGCTGTCTTTTAGCGATCTATTTCGTCAGCTTCTATCTGCCAATATCCACTTTTAAGATCCAATGAGGAAAAATACCTGGCACTTCGCAGCCTATTCAGGGTGTCATCAATTCTTGGCAGAGGATAAACATCCCGTTTGGTGACAGCATTCAGCTTCCGATAATCAACGCAGAAATGTAAGGTTTGGTCTTTTTTCTTCACAAGAACAACAGGTGACGTCCATGGACTTGATGAAGGCTGGATTACATCGTCTTTGAGCATTTCTTTAACCTGATTACCAATAGCTTCTCTTTCTCTTGGTGACACTCGGTAGGGATGCTGGTGTATTGGCCTCACTGACTCGTCGACAATGATGCGATGTTTGGCGATAAGAGTGCGTCGAACCTTAGATGACAACGGAAACATTCGGTGAATTCGCTTAAAAGACCCTCTATTTGCTCTTTTTCGCTTGGTAGTAGGCCTGGCTCGATGTCGATGGCTGCAAGGACAGACTCTACGTCTTTGAAATCAGACTCACTGGTTTCGAAAGTGCGCAGCTCCGTAACTTGGACGAAATCATTCAGACTGGCGATGACGGTTCCTTTTGCAACGTGCTGCACCTCATTTCCAAAGTTTGTGAGTAGAACAATTGCACATCCGTCACGTAACTTAACAAGGCCTCGTGCCATGAAGATCCCTTTTTGGAGTAGTAAGGCAGTGTTGTTGTCAGCAAATCCTTCGAATTCACTGAATGCTTTGTTGGTTACTGCGACAGATATGCTCGATCTTGGCGGCACCATGACGCCATCATCTGCAATACAAAGGTCATATACGTTTTCTTCCGTTTCAAAGGTAGCAATCGCGTGCTTAGTCGAGAATGAGACGGAAGATTCTCGCAAGTTAATTACAGCGCCATTAGCTCGTAAGAAATCCATGCCAATAATGAAGCCTCTTGAGCATTCCAGCAGCACAATAAAACTGGCGACGTACGTGAAACCCCGTATTCCGATTCTTGCTGTGTATATTCTAGTAGGGTCGATGAGGTGCCCTCCTGCTGTGCGAACTTGTGGTCCCTTCCAAGGAGTCAGCACTTTCTTCGGTATTTTAGAAAGTCCGCTACTCATCACTGAATAATCTGCGCCGGTGTCAACCAGTCCGATGACTTCGTAGCCGACAACAAACACACGTAAATCGGGAGGAACGTCACTATCGAAGCACCGGTTTCTGAATCGGTCGTCTTTCAAAGTAAGCAATGGAGGTTTTTCTGCATTAGCGTCGACAGCGGCCTTGCTTCTACAGGTCGCTGACTCAAGTTTTCCCGACGCGGGCTTGGGGAACGAGACCTTGGGGAGCTGGCTGAAGGTCGGGGGCTAGGTGATCAATACCTCCCCGTTGTCGTTGCACGAGGTTGGTGTCGTTGGAAGCCACTTGAGGTTTGACGACTTGACAGGTATTCTTCGATTTCGAAGGGACGTGGTCGAGGTGCATTAACAGGAAAACTACGTAGTCCTGCCTGGCGGTAGTGGCACGTTCGGTAGAGATGACCAGGCTCCCCACAGTGTTAACACAGCGGTATCCTGTCGGGAGTGCGCCAGACATCGCTCTTCCTTAGTCACCTCTCTGGCGTTGGCTGCAGGGTGCTCGGCGGCATCGGGTACTGCATAGGTGTAGCCGCCGCGACGTCTGCATGTCCTGGAGGTCGTCGTCGTAGCAAATCAGCATACGTCATTCTCGTCTTCTGTTGTAGTGGCGGCCCTGGCTGTGCGTTGCTCGAAGGTTCGCGTACCACCTGCCTAACCTCCTCACGGATCACATCGGCCAGAGACGAAAGCATTGGAGCGTTCTGGTCAAGACGCTGCTTCTGCAGCTCTTCTCGCTCAACAGACCGCACCAGCTCGCGTAGTGCTTCCATGCCGTTACCGAAGACTGGTGGCAACATGTCCTAGGTAAGTGACGATCGCATCCCAGTTGTATAACCTTGCTTATTGTAGCGTTTTTTCCATTAAAGTCGCCTCGGAATGAAACTCGGCGACGGTGTGCGGCGGGCTTCGAATTAGTCCGGCCAAGAGTTCTTGCTTCACGCCTCGCATCAGGTGGCGCAGCTTCCTGTCTTCGCTCATATTTGAATCCGCTCGGCAGAATAGGCGAGACATGACTTCCAGATACATGGCGACAGTTTCGTTATTTCGCTGATTTCTTGTCTAGAGCGCAGCTTCAGCGCTCTCTTTGCGGTCTGTGCTCGGGAAAGCAGCCAGCAGCTCCCATAGAAAATCATTCCACGACCGGAAGGTAGCTTCGTGGTTTTCATACCACGTTCATGCGCTATTTTCCAGTGCGAATTAAACAATTTCAAGTTTGCGCTCTTCCCCATATCCGTTAGCCTTTGCGACGCGTTCAAAGTGTTCAAGCCAGTTCTCTGCGTCCTCGTAGCTTTCGCCGTGGAAAGGCTTTGGTAGCGTTGGCTGGTTTACTACAATGTTGGCTGGAGTGACCTGAGCTGTCATGTCGGTTGCGTACCCGTTCACAGCCGTTGATGTTCCAAGGGAAGTCGATAAAGATGAAAATTCAGGACCCTCACCACGTAGGCGTCGACTGCAGCGCTGATGAACAGGCGTCAGCTCGTTGGGTCGAAATCGCTGTGGTTCTGGACTGCGCTCCGTCACTCGAGAGGGGCTTGGCATCACACCCAGCACTTCCACCAGATTTGTAACGCACTCTTCAATGAACTCTTTTAATAGGCTAACCTAGGCAGGATGAACTTCTGCCCGAGAATATTAACACAGCTAGATTGTCTCGAGGATTCACTTGTGCCTCCTCTTTTACGTTCTTCTTTTTTTCCAACTCGGTTCGCGCGCAGCTGGGTCCCGCAGGCTCGTGCGTCGCGAACCATCTAGAGGGCACAAGTATCGGCTAGCGCCCGTAATTTGAAGTCACATTGTGTCAATATGCACATCGTCGGCCCATCGCGCCGCTTCTCCGCGATAACAGTGACATCATTGGCTATCGTTAGGGCTGGTGCTACGACGAACCATGATCTACCCTTACCACGCCAAGAGAACACAATGACGTTTATCCACCTAGTCCCGTTAGGCCCAAATCAACAAAATACTCGACTTGAAGCGCCAGTCGTTAACTGCTTCACATGAAATTGATTGCCGCAATGCATGAGATCTGCAAATTTTATTTTATTGTGCGCAATATAGCCGTTATGGACACCGGCGACGGCGGCGGACAACGCAAAGAAGATCAGCTGTTGTGATCTTATCACAGCTCTCGCTTTAAAATAAAGCAAAATATAGCAAATACACCGCACTTCCGCATATCACTCTACTCGAGAGCACGCTACGCTTTCCCAATTACGGTGGAAGGGTGCGTCGTTTTGAACATCGGCGAATGCATTTAGTGTTGTGCTGCAGTGTGTGCGCATATAAATTTCATGTTTATTTTAGACGTACAATGGAAAAATAAAAGAAAGGGGGGGGGGGGGGGGTCTGCGATGGCTGCATTTCCGTCACCAGCATCTGTCAGCTGGCCATTTTCCCGGAGAGCACTCGAAACCGGCCCGGACCACTTCTGAGCCGTATCGACGCTCCTCGATGTTCGATATACACCCGCAAATGGGGTGGCGGCACTGTGGTGATGATTTCTCTTCAAACTCTATACGCTTGCGCGCAGCCTCCCTTTCGCGTTCGCACAATGGCAGGGCGAGATGTTCTTTTCTGGCTGTCAAGTTTTGTTTTGTTCTTCCCGGTTATCACTCTGTTTTCCGCGGCCTTCTGCCAGTGCACCCTAGAAGCAATATCTTCGAGCCACGAAAAAAAAGGAGAGCTGCTTCCTTATACGTTTGTAACCGTGGCTATAGAGAATGGCGTATGAACATGAAAAACAAACAAAAAATAAAGCAAGAAAACCAAACTTTCAAGTGTTGAATAATGTATTGTGTAAAAGTGTCACTACTTGTTTTCATGTACGAAATGTTTGCCACAACAAAACGCTTTTTCGCATGCAGTGCGATATTTGTCACATCTGTTGCTTTTTCTGACGTTTTGTAAGTTCAAGTTCAAGTTATTGTTCAAGTGCGTTTGCACTCGCACTGTAACTCATCCACTCCTGCTTAAGGCCTGAAAATTCAAGCCAGCCGTATTCATTAAATAAATAAATTAATTAATTAATTATAATTCAATCTTGATTGTACAATCACTACGTCACAAAAACAGCCAATAGTTAGGCTGTACATATAGTTAGCGATGATGGTGTGCCAGCACGAAGCTTTGTACTTTTGACTGCTAATTTTCACCGACCTTGAGATGGCTGTCATATGTGTGTATATTAAAGAAAGACTCGGGTTAGAGCACTGCGTACATTACTGGCGGGCGTGCATGCACTGATCCGTGCAGCACGGCTGGTTTACTAGTACCTCTGCTGACCCGAAGGTTACGGGTTCGACCCTAGCGGTCACATTTCGATAGAGGCAAAATGGTACTGTTAGTGTACCCTGCGATGCCAGTGCACGTTAAATAACGCCGGATGGTCGAAATTTCCGGAGTCTTCCATCATGGCGTCTCTCATAATCATATCCAGGTTAGGGGATAACATAAAACCCCAGATACTATCATATAGTATCTACTTTTACACTGTTATTCTGTTTACAATGACACCAATAACACATAAAAAATATGCACTTTAGAAAAAATGATAGACGACGTCACGTTAAACCTGCCACTATTTTATTAGGCCTCATTCTATTTTGCGCTTTCAAAGTTCTTTACAAGTATTTCTTCACACATAACTTATTGGCAAGCAGTACTTGCTTCACGCCTAACTACACGTATAGAAACAGTGAGCGAGTGACTAAATAGCTAATGCAATTAATTACGGATGTAAAATACAAAACAATACGGCAACTTTGCACTAATGGTGCCAAGCCAGAGGGAACTGCAGAGCTGCGCAGTTTTTTTTCTTTACTCTTTGATTTTTTTCTTGATTTACCCCTGTCTCTCTTTCTTGTTGTATTTTGCAGTTGTAGGTGTCTTTTTCCTCTTTATTCAAATGTTTTTCTATTACCATTACCTCGCTCGAAGAACCAAAAGGAAAAAGACTTATCGTTGGCACGCGCTGAAATCGCTGCACTGTATTTGGCTTTGCCTGGGTTGCACCAACTTATGACAGCACATGACGATGACAGCATATATAGACCAGCATACGACAAACTGGCCCTTTGAGGTCTGTTGCACCTAAATGAAAATTTCGAGCTCGTGTTATGAGCTTTGCTGCTCACTTTTTCTTCTACTATTACAACTTTTAAAACGTGTTTCTCTCAAATCTATCACTCCTGCTAACAAGAATGCCGTCCGAGTCTGGTTAGACCAAGTAAGGTGCGCCAAACAACGGGGTTCCAGAATTTAGGCTTATGTATCATCCACTCAGGTGGCCAAAAAGTACGAGGGAGCACATCGCGTGTGGTTGACGCAAAATTACGTAACATTTACCACAACTTTGTTCTTTATTTACTTGCCCGTATACTTGCCTGCGTTGCCGCTGGATAAGGGCGAAAGCAGCGCTGAAAAATGACGCGCATTCACCGTGCATCGAGGCGAGGCCTAACCTCTACGTAGGAAGAGTCGACTCTGTTCTACCGAAAAGTTCATTTCTGGCTCGTGCGCTATGATTCTACGTGATAGATGAAGCCCTGCGCATGCCTCGGGCGTCCTTCTCAGCGGTGATACCTAGGAATGCGTCGCCGCCCTCTTTCATCTTCAAGCACACGCGCTTTTGGTCCTGCTTTCTTCGGCGTACGTCGCAGACGGAGAAGGGGCCTTAGCGCACATGCATCAAAAAGTTGTAGAAGCGCGGTTAGAAGAGCATGAAAGATGCGGACTCGGAGAAGTTTGGCGCCCCGGCAATGCCACGTGGAGGAGCACGGAGGGTGTTGTCGCGAGAGAACCTCATTTTCTCAGCTTACTGGCCGCGTGACAGGTGACAGCGCCTCCGGTTTCGCCGGCGGCGGCGGTGGCTGCCGCGACCTGGGTCGAATGGTGCGGTGGAGCGGTAATGGGTGTGCGTCTCGCGCCACGTGCCCGCGCCAACTTCATCAGTCTCCGAGCGGAAAGAAGGAACGCCGCCAGGCGCTCCTGCGTCCCTGAAAACTTGGCGAAACAGTCTAGCGTAATGAAATTTCACACGCGAAGCCGGTTGATTGATACGTGAAGTTTAACGTTCGAAAACCATCCTATGATTATGAGAGACGCCGTAGAGAAGAGCTCCAGAAATTTCAACCACTTGGGGTTCTTCAACGTGCACCCAAATCATAGCACATAAGCCTACAGCATTTTTGGCTCCATAGAAAATGCAGCCGCCACAGTCGGGATTCAACTGCGTGACCTCCAGGTTAGCTGCTTACTACCTAAGCCACTAGAGCACTGCGGCTAGCGAAACGGCAATGAGCGCATCATGAGCGTGGAACATAGTCATGTTGTTACATGACACGTATGTAACGATTTTCGTGATAGGGTCAGTTAAGATTGGGATGATAGATGTAATCCCAATGGTTCAGATGATCACGACGACACGTTCAAGGACTGGACTGCTTGCTCATTTCCTGGCAAACTTCGGTTTATTTACACGCTCACACTTATTTACAAACAAAGGCCGGGGTGGCCACTAAACCGACCACGCAGTAACACTGGGCTGTATTAATATTAACGTCATTGGTATTTGCCGAGCCCTTCGTATACTCCACACATCGACACCTACTTCTCGATGCAGTATCAACCTTGGATCACAGTCGGCGCTAAGCACAACCTCTGTTCCCGCTTTTCCATCTCGTCCTCGAGCACCAAGCTCCCCTTTTCTCCATTTCTCTTCATTAAATACCTCCCGTCTCATCTGAGACAGCCTAGTGGGACGAACCCCTACTCGATGCTCCACCAATGTAGCAAACAACTCCTTTTCCTCAGAGATGGGTTTCCACCTCTGCGTTTCCGCACTTCACTATACTCCGATCATCGGCTAAGGAAAACTCTGTCGTTTCAATGACGGACAACTTGAAGTGATACTTTCGTGCGACAACAAGCCTGTCAAGATAACCGGCCGGCTGTCTAACGTTAGTAGACACGATTCTGCTGTATATCCACACGTATTGTTACAGCATAGTGCCACATTATCTTGCCAGGAGCCGTGTCACGACAGCGATCACTTATTTCTCAGTCTGGCTCACCGTGAGAGCGCTACCGACGTGCGAGTGACTCCCCAGCACAAGGTGCGATGAACAAAGGCTCACGGGGTTCGACGACAAAGACGCGTTCCGAGGAGAACGCCTTAGTCCGCGTCTCGGCAGCCTCTTTTCAATAACTTCCCTTTTCGTCGAGTGCCGTCTACCGACTAGGCCATCCAGCGCATGCCCCAAACATAACTGGGTTTGTCGCTTGTGTTTGGCATGCAATCATGTGATAGCATACCAGATTTACAACATGCCATGTGAACGAAACCACCGCAAGAGCTCCAGGACCATGAAATGTAAATCATGACATTCATGACATACCTGTCATGATTTTCATGTTAGGACTAATCAAATATGTTCTTCATACAGTCATGCTATGCAAGACCAAGTTTGGTATTGATGCCATTATCGAAACGGCCAGGAGAGCTAGAAGTTGTAGGCGGATAGATAGATAGATAGATAGATAGATAGATAGATAGAAATATAGATAGATAGATAGATAGATAGATAGATAGATAGATAGATAGATAGATAGACAGATAGACAGACAGACAGACAGACAGACAGACAGACAGACAGACAGACAGACAGACAGACAGACAGACAGACAGACAGACAGACAGACAGACAGACAGACAGACAGACAGATAGATAGATAGATAGATAGATAGATAGATAGATAGATAGATAGATAGATAGATAGATAGATAGATAGATAGATAGATAGATAGATAGATAGATAGATAGATAGATAGATACGCTGAAAGTCGCCGAAGTTCACTAAGAAATGCTTCGCGTTTAATAACTTCATCTGCTTGGAAACGCAGGTAAAATATTTATGCTTTCCAAATACACGCCTCCTGTATTCGTGCTTCCCAATACAACATATAATAATGGAATCATATTCAGTGATTAATTAATTAATTTATTTATTTGGAATTACCCTAAGGGCCAGAGGCATTATAGAGGGGAACGGTACATTAAAAAAACACAATACAAGCTTTCTTCTGTAAATACAATGTTAGCTAAAAAATAACAGTACAAGTTGTAACTATACAGGTGAGAATCAGACTGTTAGTGAGAAAGCATAATAACAGTAAAAACAAGTTACAGTAGCAGTTTGAACTCACCAAACAAGAATCAGACAGTTTTCCAAGAGAAGACTGACATAATTGGTTAGTGGCATAACTGTATACCTGAGTTTAAAACGTCATGAAAAGGAGAATGATGGACAATTGACGTGATTAATCCTGGAAGAGTGTTCCAGCCTTGTGAGGTTCGGGGAAGGAATCAATTATAACATGTGCGAGTTGAACATCGCAAGATTCTCACCTTTTGGGGATGGTCAGAGTGAGAGGAGATGTATGGTGGAGGGGGAATGAGGTTATCATGCAGGGTGTGACTGTAGTATATTTTTTGAAAAAGACACATGCGGGAGAATTCAAGGCGACAGGCGAGTGACGGAAGCTCTATTGAGTCTTTCATTGAAGTGAGACTTGCGGTGCGACTGTAGTTGCCAAGGATAAAGCGGACAGAATTATTTTGGTCTAGCTCAAGAGCAGAGGTTTGTAGACTAGCAGACGGGTTCCAAATGGATGCTGAATACAAGCATATATTGCCATCGGACCTCTGAACAAGGGGTTATCCTAAAACTTCGTGGTTTAAAGCCCGCTTCCCATTACAAAAGGCATATACGTTACTCCGCGTATTCCCCTAGGACCACGTAATGGGTGCACAGCAAGTTCGAAACTATTTCACACGCAAGATTGCTCTTGGTTTAAAGCATGCTACCCGTTTTCAAAGAATGCAGCCATATGCGAAAGCTTCAAAGACGCAAGCTACTTTCAACTTAATAGACTACTTTGTAGTAATCCACAATTTGAACTCCCGGAGTAGAAAGAGAGAAGGAGGAAGCAGAGAGGTTATCCAGAAATGCTTCTGGTTGGCTACTATACACTGGGGGATTAGGGAAGGGGACAAGACACATCAGTAAATTAGAGTCACACACATAATGAGAGAGAGAGAGTGAGAGAGAGAGAGATTAACCTGAAGAAGACTACGATTTTATACCCTGTGCTTGGGAATCGCAAAAGGGGTGTAAAAAAGTGAAAGTGAAGCAGACCAGCTGGTGACCGTAAAAACTGTGTCGGGGGTGCGCTGCGTTGGCTTCCCATCCTCTGAGTCACACAGTATGAAGTATTCACTAAGTGATTGAAGTACCATCAGGGACAGGATATTGCTATCGAGTTCGACTTTTGAAGGCAAAGAATTTTCTCATTTTATCTTTATCTTGGTCAGCACGCACAAATACGAGGCCGTTCGTTGGAACTAGCATCCTCTGAACCCGATGGCTTCATGTTTATTGTCAATTGCATTCAGGTGCATACTGAGTGGTATATATAGTGTAGCGGCTACAGCAAACCCGTCAGGTTAGGCAAAAAAAAAGAGAGAAAGAGAGAAAAGATTTCCGCACAAAGTAAACACACCTTCATATTGAAGTATAGAGAAAGCGTTTAAACTAGCTTGCCTTAATTATTGCTTGTTCAATGATGCAGAGCCGGCTTAGCTCCCTCCATCCTCTCTTACTGAAACCCTAACGAACAGTTCTCTCATAATCTCCAAGCTTTTACACAAAACCAAGCAGTCAACCCAAAAGTAAAAATACAGAATTTTACAGTGGTCTCTTTGAACTAGACATCGAACGCAGAAGAAAGAGGGCCAAGTATTGGCTTCTTTCTCTTGTGCTAGGGTCGAAACAATTTATTATTACAAAAAGAAAGAAGGAAAGAGAGGAAGCAAATGAAAATGCTACTATCAGCACACGGGTTTTCAGCAAACTGTCCTCTGACGAACGGGTGTCCTACTAACAATGAGTCCCATGTATCGTTAGTATTAAACTGAGCCTATCGAATAATCTCTAACGGGTTAGCATTGCCATCATTTTAATATCTTCTGTCATTATTCAGCATCTATATGGCTGTTCTGCACGTTTGTCAAACTTTCGTCCGCCCTTTAAGCACGCCGATACCCGTTGTACCACAACGACGTCATGGTTGTAGATGGGGTCATTCCTGTCAAATTCCTTCATCTACAACGTTGAAGTGATCTTTTTAACTTTTTGTGTTTATTTTTTATGTGTGACAACGCGAAAGACCCCAGGACTCTTGTCCCCGAAGACGTTCAGGTTTATATTACATCCAGTGGGGGCACGACAAAAACAATAAACTCTCCTCCAAACGTTCGGCCACTTATCCCAAGACGTTGTTGCTACTGACATTCTCGCACAACGCCTGTTTTGGTGTGTTATTTGCGCTTGTTTTCTTCTTGACATCACCGTTTGGGTGTCCACCAGCCTGGGAGACAGTTTTCGCGGTCTTCTCCTTTTACACGGGCCACTTCCAACTCTTTTTCATTTCCTCGCGCGTCAAGGAAATGATGTCACGAGAGTCCCTGGCTCGACAAATTATGGCCACAGGGATAAGCTTCTGAAGCGCGAGTAGCTTCTCCGGGGAAGCATGCGTTGACATCGTTTGTATGTCGCGCAATTCATCTTCGTACCGTCACGACACTGACGCGAAAATGAGACGGCTGTTTGATTGAAAGCTCCGAGTGATCATTTATCTTTCCCTTCTTGGTTATACGGCCACCTGAAAATATATCGCTTAAGCGCTTATGCGCCCAATAAATAATTGTTATCCCTCAAACTCCGTGCAAGTTACGTGTTTACTATTCAAGGGGGTCACGATTGCCAAGGGGGTCACGATTGCCAAGGGTCATGATTGTGCTCCGCCATGACATCGGCAGCGATCACGCTTTGATGAAGGCGAAATGGCAGAGGCCCGTGTGCTGTGTGATTTCAGTGCACGTTAAAGAACACCAGATGGTTTAAATTTCCGAAGCCCTCTATTATGGCATCTCTCATATTCAAACGGTGGTATGGTGTGGTACAACCCCATATATTATTCATATATTATGATTGCTTTACAGTGACAAATATGCTGTTTTTTTGTCAGATACAGTGCTAGTTCACGCCCCGACGGACCTAAATAAAGTTTTTCTATACCACATAGATAGAAGGTGAGGCAGTACCGATATGAGAACAGGTACAAAGGAAACATTATTCAAGGCCAACAATACGGAACGTTCCACGTGGTCTTTTCAGCATTATGTTTTCTTTGAACAAGCACATCAAAATATACTAGATACGCTACCTACACCTGCATTTCAAACACTAGTCGGGTGCTCCACTGTAGGGATCTATTGTTCTTTCTCTTTTTTTCATAAGGAAGCTTGAAGAACCTTTGGTACGCTACCCTTCGTACTGCTCTTCTCCGGTTGACTTCAGCCGTTGAAAACTTGACCCTTACCCACAAATGTTTTGCGTTCGTTTCCAAGATCCTTTTTTGTTTGTATTTTTTTAAATATGTGTCGCACTTGCAACATTTCGAAGCGTTCGCGAGTGAGTAGGTCTGCTTGAGTACAATGCTGTTGCGATGAGACCTACGGGCATCTTTTTAATTTTTTATCGCAAATGCTTTTTTTATTGCTCCGAACATATAAACATCTTTTGTGCGTTTTGTTTCAACCCGGATATGAAACTTGAGCAAGGGTGGGAGTTCTTATTGTGCACAGAGTTCCTGGCCCTTCCAGTACGAGGCTTCCAACTGACAATACCATAAAACCTAATACACTAATGTACTTATTGCTCAGTGTTTACATTATTGTTACACCCTTTGAACTGATGCGACTCGCCTTATAAAAAGTAAAAAAAAAATGTCTAGC
This sequence comes from Rhipicephalus microplus, assembly GCF_013339725.1. NCBI lineage: Eukaryota > Metazoa > Arthropoda > Arachnida > Ixodida > Ixodidae > Rhipicephalus > Rhipicephalus microplus. The sequence goes on from NC_051170.1 coordinate 68,465,355, forward strand.
CAAAAAGTTTTCCTTCTTGAATTACAACGACTACGGAAGTTTTATTTGTGTAAAGCGTGCTTTTCTGCAAGACTATTGTTGTTGAGGTGAAGCTTTGGCAAAGATCATTTTTCAGGCTATCGAGAGTGGAACATACTCTAAACTATTTTTGGTTGTTTGAGAGTACCAAGCACATTTGCAAGTAATGTAGGCGTAACCACACCAATATTAAAAAAAACGTTGTTAAACATAAATCAATAGACACGTGCCGGAAATACCCTGAAGATGCACACTGTTGAAACATCACCCCGTCGCCAAATTTTTTATCAAACAAAAAAAAAACTATTGCAAGAATTTTAGTCTACAACACGGCATCTAGATGTTTGTTGAATCCGTTTTTTTTTTCTTGAAACGGTCTGTGAGAAGTTAGAAAGTTTCTGCACATTACGCTCAAGCTACTCAGTATCTATAAGCCTATTCGCCACGGAAAAAAAATTGTGCCACACGTAACCGTTAGGAATATACACACCTACAGTAGAAACTGATCATCACTGATCTTTTTCACCACTTCAGTATCTATGAAATGAACAACAAATTTATTCGTCGTCATCATGGTTGTGTGTGCGTGTGCGTGTGTGTGTGTGTGTGTGTTGGGGGGCTCAAGGGTGGAAACATGCAATTAGTAATACTTCGAATAGCATTTACTACTTACTACCCAAACTTGGAGAAGCTTTGCTAAACTATCTGCATGCGGTTGTTCTGGTGTCCAATAACTACAGAAATTAAAATTCCGCTTATAGAGGTTTCACCGAAGACAGTGGAAGAAAGATGACGCGTGTAAGTTTGCTTATCAGATGCTTAACCTGCCAAGGAGAGTGGTGGATCTTTGCATTTTCTGTGTGCTGTACTCCTACAGATGGGCAATGGCGCTGCGATTTACACCAAGCAGGGAAAATATCTTGGATGCTAGCTCCACAACAGTTGCAAGATTTAGCTCAATTAAAGCATATTGCTTTCCATGTAGTCGGTGGCTCTATATGTTGTAATACGCTGTCAGATAAAAACACGTGGTTGATCCTTCTTTTTAGAAATCAGTATAACACGGAAGCGAAAAGTGCCTTCAAAGACGTAATTGAGCGTAAGTGTGCATTGTTTCGCCACAAGGGCAAAGGAATGAATGCTGCAGCAACATATTGCAATGTCACGCGAAGAACGTCAAGCAGCTGGAAACTTGCAGCGAGCGCCTCATATAGAAAACACGCACGAAACGAGCATACACAGAATGAGCGCGGACAAACAACTGTCACAGCTAGAAACTTAGAAAAGGCTGTTCAAACAGAAAGAAAGATGCGTGAAATGATCGCACAGGTACACACAGAACGGTCGCGAACAACTCTAACAATTCTTACTTCTTCGTGTATAAGCAGCGTGCTCGTTTCATAAACATGGCCGCGGCTACGAGCGAATTGAAGTTCGTGCTCTAACTACAAAGGAAACTTGCGGTAGAAGCTCAAGAGGTACAATGCACGTGAATCTCGAGAGTTATTTCTTCACTTCTTCCTTTCAAATCTCTCTCGAGATAAGCGCACGTGGGAGTGAGCCAGCACTCTAGAGAACATTTATGTGCACTTTGACCACGACATGTGGAGGCACGCGCACTCACAGAGAAGCCTGTGGTGGCGCGGCATGGGAACCTTTAGAGCGCACGAGCCTGTCGTGCGATCTCGCTTCTGATTACTGAAACGCGATGAAGTTTCTGAGCTCTGAGGACTGCCAGAAGTCCATGGTGTATATAAATATGGCGAGCCGTTAACATTTTGTGGAACGGTCGCTCTGTAGTGTAGTGGTTGGCGTCGCGCGCCGAGGAATGCGAGATCACTAGTTCGACGCCCTGCTGCGTAACTTCTCCTTCAAGTTTTTTTTTTCGGAATCTCTCAGTGCATATTTTACGTTTAAGCGTGACGTAAATACATCATTGAGCCATGATGACTCTCGGCTCAAAACACTTTCGTGTTTAAGAAGGAGTATGTGTGACTCCCTTCACGTAGTTCTGAACAAGTTTAGCCCCACCACGGTGGTCTAGTGGCTAAGGTACACGGCTGATGACTTGCAAATCACGGGATCAAATGGCGGCTGCAGCGGCAGAATTTTCGATGGAGGCAAAAAATGCAGTAGGCCCATGTGCTCAGATTTAAAGGCACGTTCAAGAACCCCAAGTGGTTGAAATTTCCGGAGCCCTCCACTACGGCGTCTCTTCTAATATGGTGGTTTTGGGACATTAGACCCTACATATCAATCAATAAGTCAATCTCAACAACGTTGTTCTGACTAACCACTTGTATGAGTCTCTTTCAAGAGATACGTTAACTGTCTTGTGGGCCACACGACTCTCCGAGACTAGACTACAATGATCCCCCAAAAGAGGTTGTAAGTCTTTTTAAAGATAGTCATATACGAAGAAAGCAAAACAGGGTCTTTCGACTCTTTTTTTAATACTTTTGCTTGCCGCACATATGGTTCACCTTATAGAGGCACGTTAACTCTCTTCTGGCTCACATGACTCTCAGAGACTAGAGTATAATGACCCCAAAGAGAGTTTACGTGCACATTTAAAGCTAGTCATATAGTTTGTAAGCAAAACTCTAAAAAAAAGTCAGAAGACTCTTTTTAATGCGAAAATGCTCTATGCCGAGGTCCACCAAGATTTCACTGACGTATTTCCGTCACAGAAGTGACGTTAAAAACACGCGCTATCATAAGACAAAGAAAAAGTTTTGCTAATGGGATTCGAACCCATGAACGCTGGATCAACGACAACAGATGGTACGCTATCCACTGCACCATGGTCACATACTCTATGCGCTTATAAATTCGCCTTTTATATCTACCACTCTCCTCTGACAGCGTTCTGGTTAAAGCGCAGCATAGAAGAACAATTTCGTCAACTCTTTAACAAACCCCCAGCTGAAAGTGAAAGAATGCCTCCATTGCAGCGACCGCTGCGCACTTGCAATAACAGAGGCATCCTTTTGTTTTCTGAGATCGCCGCCAGATGGCGCACATGTTTCACGCCGCGTAAGGCCCCTTGATCTTAAGGACCTCTTCCAGGCTTCCGGTGAGGAAGAGGTCCTTAAGGAGCCCGAATTTCCATATACAGGTCAAGCTGGCGGGCTGGTCTGCTAGTGTTGCGGCCCCCTCGGTCCCAACCTAGCCACCGTCAAACTTGGTTTCGCCCAATTCCCTCCACTTTCTGAATAATAAAGTTTATTCATCCTCTTCCTCCTTCCCTTGATTTTGAGAAAGTAACGACATTCTCGTTCACGCACGCGTTTCCTCCTCGGTTCTCCTCGCCCACTTGCCGTACGCGAGGCCCACGGTGCCATTTTTCGCCGACGCTCCCGTGAGTGCGCCACAGAATTAAATGGAGGTGGTTTATTTGCGGCAGCTTGCGCGCCACGGTATTGCTGAAGTGTTTTAAAATGGTGATAATAAATCAAGGAACGCTGAGGCAACCGTTTAATAAAGGATTGTCTTCTTCCAAAAGTCGTATAGGAGTGGCATGCTAACTAAATAAATGTTCTTGTGGGGCGTTATACGATGCAGATGTTTTCTGCCGCATGATAACACGCTGTACGTTTGCATCTGATGTAGTTCCGCTTGTGGCATGTCCATCTGTGTTCGGATGTTTTTTCGTGCTTGTGCGCCAGTATACGACACAGGTACTTCTAGCGCCACATATAGCAATGACTTCGTGGATGGTGAATGGTTAGTCATGTTTTCATCTTATCCGCGTGAAAGTAGCTTTGCGAAGTTGACTCCAAACTGAAGAGGGCCTTTCGGCAATGTCAATACAATTAAGTGTCGCCAAGAGTGACTCACTTACCACAATAACAGAACATAAGAAAATGATTATTTAGAACTGTGTTTTCACGTTTTTTGTCAAAGAAACTAGGAATGGGTTACTTAGGAGAGGTCAAACTATGCACCAGAAATGTCATCACAATCTGCGCATTCATAGCGACCAGAAAATTCTTACCAGACTGACTGGTCCCGGTCAGGAGTACATATGTGACACTGACATAAATGATAATATAACTTCTTATTGGGGAATGGAAGACATGCTAATGTAGGCGTGACCAAAACGATTGTGGCCATGGTCTCACGGATGAACGCACAGGCAGACGGACGGACGCATGGACGGACAGATGGATGCACTCAGGGTCGCACGAAAGTATGCACGGACTGATGGACGCTTCGTCCCACTCATCATCATTCACCCCGTGGATATGCTGTGACACCGGTTTTATTGACATCCAATGCAATGCAACTGGCTACTACGACGAGAGGGAGGGGACATCCGACCGACGGCGTAAGGAGCTTCACACCTAAAAAACACGTATGTTGATGAGCAGGTCGAAACAACATTTAAAAAATCAGAAATGAGAAATGCTTTTATTTTCCAACAAAATTGTTGGGGGTCCTTCAGGCGAAAAGCTGCATAGTACAACTTGAATGTGCCTGAAGGCCCTCACATGGCAGCAGTAACACTAAAACCAACATAAATACAGATGTTTAGCATATATCCAAATATAATACACCATTTTATTGAAACTAGGAATTTGCAACATGTTGAATAACACTAGTGGTTTTCTACGAACACATGGTACTTAAAAATAACATAGAAATGTAATACATATGTGGGAAGACATGTGACAATACATTGGGATACATCAGAAACAATGGTATTTACAACACTAAAAAAACACTGCTATAAATATGACTATGATGCACAATATGATGATACTTTGTATATTGAAACACTGAGCGCAAAGTAGATAAAATAAGAGAAAATGCGAAAATGTAATAACGATGTCTTTTGTGTGTTCATTCCGATTTACAAAAGTATTCTTTAATTTGTTTGCGAGTCAAAGTATTCGGATTGAATCTTTTCCTTTGCACTTTATTTAACAACGAAGGTAGGCTGTGTCGTAGTGGCTGCATAAGATAATTTGTGCGTCTGAATGGTACTAACCACCTGTCTTGGCTACGAGTGCGTGAGTCACTTTTTTGTATTCGAGTCGTGACGTATGTTTTAGGAAGGATTTGATATTGTCGGAGCCGAAACAAAATGAATTAAAAGTCGGTATTCGTAAAGGTTTGTTGCACGTATTATATTAGGTTTTTGAAAAAGTTGCGCGCTAGGATGAAAATAGGGTGCATTGGCTATTTGTCGAAGCGCGCGATTTTGAAGTTGAAGAAGTGTACGAATATTAGCTTTCGTGGTGGTGGCCCATTATATTAGCCTGTTCATTCTTTTCATTACCTCTATTTTATTTCTAATCTATTGTTTTCCGATTGGTTCTCTGTTTAAACATCGTTATCTAAATAATCAGGGTGGTAAAACAACTCCACCTCACAAATGAAGCACCGTCCGTTTCATGGCCGATCCCCCGTGGTGGGTTGCACCAGGACTCTGAGGAATAACCAACCAACCAATCATACAAGCGCACAATAGTGAAGATGCGATTCAAACAAGGCGTAATATATTTGCAACTTCACCTTCTCAGGAAAAAAAATGCCGACAGAAAAACAGCACACCAGCGGCAGACGACAACGATTTTGAGATTAGATTAACGTGGTCGGTCCAAATCATGTGTTCTGAAAACGTAACGCCTAACACTTTGTATTTCCTCAAAACTTCAATGGGAGCACCGTCTAAGGATAATTACTGATTGAAACTAGATTAGCTGCCTCTCGCCCTGAACAATATGACTTTCAATTTTGAGCTGTTAATTGTTAGAGCATTATTACGAGACCACGCCGACAGATTAGAGAGAATATTGCGAGATTTCTGCGACAGATCATCAAGTTCATGGCCAGAGACAAACAAACTTGTATCGTCAGCGTACAGCACAATGGATGCATCGCTAACAATTTCAGCAATGTCATTTACATAAACATTAAATATGGTTGGTCCCAATACGCTACCCTGCGGTACCCCCGATATAATTTTGCGATATGAAGAGCAGAAATTTTCAATAGCAACGCACTGAGTCCGCCCGGAGAGATATGATCGAAACAACAAGTTTGCCACGCCCCGATACCGTAGCTGTCAAGCTTTCTTATTAAAATTTCATAATTTAAGCAATCGAATGCCTTGCTATAGTCTCTAAATATACCTAAAGTTAGTTTTTCTGCATCAATGTTATCAATTATTAGCTCCTTTTGACATAGCGATGCCATCTCTGTCAACCTGTCTGGACGGAGTCCGTGCGGACAGTTAGACAGAATGTTATTCAAATATTTCAAATGTTATTCAAATGTTATTCAAATATTTCAAATGTTATGTTATTCAAATATTTCAAATGCAGCATTCGGTGGTGCTTTGATATGAGCAATAAGAAAAGCGCCTCACCTCGCAAAGTACACTGTTCTTAGTCGGAACGCAGTTTTTTCGGCCGATGCTGTGCAGCCACTGCTGCTTGCGCAAGCCATCGCGTTTACCTTGGGTTATCATAAAAAGTGCGCAACCATTTTCGCTGTGGTTGTGGCAGTCATAGGCGCAACAGCACGGCTGAGCGCCAGCGAAAAGCACAGAAAACAAATCGCGCACTACGTTTGTTACGCATAGCGCCAGCAAAAAATGGCGCGAGCGAAAAACAAAAACACAAGCAAAGCACAAGATCCACGGGTCTCCAAGGGCATCTGCGAAGGAGGCCAATCATCGTGCAGGAAAATTGTCGGAGAGAGGGAGGACGCGAAGGGGATCGAGGAGGAAGAGAGGAGGTCGAGCGCACAGTGCCGAATTCAGTGGATGGCATGCAGTACTTTCCCTAGATCAAGAACTTTAACGCCACGCGTCCAGAATCTCATTCAACGATTTTATCGTGCAAAACATTAAATATATGTTTAATTCAATCCACTCTTTCCAGACGGAAAACTATCTTATTTCGACGGCATTTGCAGTCAAACATACGGTCAATACTATATATCTTCCTCTTTCGTTAACCTCTCTCTTCCCTCTCATCGGGAAGGGGTGTTTAAACTCCAACATGCCGCGAGTAGGCGACTTTACCCAAATTTAGAGTGCAATCAGCCACGCTCCTGTGTCTGTCACGTCGCTTTTTCTGGCTCCATCTTCACAATTAACTAATACAGCTACCACAAGCATCTATGGCCACAAGGGTTTCTTCAAACTATAATGATGGACGTTAGTCATCGGGATGGAGATGCATGTATGACTAAGCGGCGACGTGGATGCATCCATGTGAAGCCGTGCTATAGCTGTCCAACACAAGTAGACATTGCGCAACCTCTTTTATATCATTGAACAGTAAACATGAAACTACTTCTCTAGGAAAAAATAATACTTTCGTGTTTTACCAATTTCGATGAGTTAGGGATCAACCATGTTTTTTTAGTGCAATAACGACTCACTAGAGCGTTTCCATACGATTTATGTTCTCATGCAAATCGATATTATGGCTTTCTCGAATATTTGGCGCCACGTAAACTTTTGCTGTGGGGTGTGGATCTCTGTGAGACAAGCATGGAAAACGTTCAATTCCGTGTAATTGTTTAATAGCTTAAGAATATACGCTATGCATGGCGCCTGCCTTATACCGGCATGACAGCATGAGTGCAGGTAACAACCACGGCAGGCCTGATGTCGAATGTGACCCAGGTTTCATCGCCTAGAAGCGTGCGACCGTATACGTGTCACGCCGAAGCCTCGCATAACTCGCATGACGTCGCAGTCCTGACGAGACATCTTCGCCAAATGCCAGCAGTTTCTTTTTTCAGCGGCAGCGAAGCAGCAAGGGGCCAGGAGTTCGTTCGCCGTGCAATCGATTCCCAATAAGGAAGGAATCAGTGCCCGGAAGCGTCATTGTACGCCGATATCTCTGCCGCTGCCTCGCTTAGCGTTTTCATCAAAAAGCCCACGAGGCTCGAAGAACAGATATCTTCCAGAATTCTCGAAAATATAGACGCCAAAAAGAGAAAGTGCCTGCAGGCTCTTAGCGAGCGCATTGTCGAGCCACCCAGAAGAGAAGAATGTAGCTTCAATCAGCGGATTGTGTGATATATACTGCCCCGCAGACCTCGGATGGTCTACCATAGGGGACCGCCTTTTATTGCGTGCCTGCTTCCGACCCTGATTGCTCGCGTTTGTTCTCTGCCCTCAAGGATAAATGTTCACAGATACGCGACGACGGGTTGTGAACAGAGCATGCTTACAAAGTATATAACATGAAATACGCCTTGTTCTTGTTTCCGGTGTCATTGTGCTGTGTTTGTCTTGTGTACCTCCAAATGCGGAGAAGTGCTTTTACAGGTTTTCGTGAGTGCTCGTCACTACTGATGTAGATGACAGAGACACTGCTGTCACATGAGTAGTAGGATCATGACTTCAATAAAAAATGTGAATTCTGAAGCCAGTTCTAACTATACTGCACGGGCAGCAGTAGCCCACTGAGTCATTATGGCAATTTCACGCTTCAGTATGATTTTAAGGGAGTCGCATTTAGACGAGGGCATTTCCTAAAAACACTCGAGTATTCAGACTAGTGTAGATCATTAAGACGTGAATCACTGCCCATGGTTTTCGGCCCGTAATGTCTCAGCGTCTGTTTTTTTTTCTGCAACTGTTATTGGCAGAGTACTCACAAGTGCTGAGTCATTCAACATTCATAAGTACATTGCGAAGATGGTTTCTTTTTGTGTAACCGGGGTGTGCATGCAAGCAAAGTAACTTATCTGTCTCACACATTTTGGGAGGTGACAAGAATCTTTTCTTTTTTGTCTTTTTTTGCACGTACTCAATATATAATAGCTTACAATAAATACAAAAAGCTCGATCGATTGAGTACAGCTTTCTTTCAACTTTCAGTCAACTTATTTTCGCGCGGCTCACTTCAGATAATAGACAACTTTTTTCGCAGCCCCGCTGCACTGGTCAAGTGGCTAAGGTACTCGGCTGCTGACCCGCAGGTCGCACGATTGAATCCCGGCTGCTGCGGCTGCAATTTTGATGGAGGCGAAAATGCTGTAGGCCCAAAAGCTCAGATCAGGGTGCAAGTTAAAGAACCCCAGGTGGTCGAAATTTCTGAAGCCCTCCATTACGGCGTCTCTTATAATCATATGATGGTTCTTAAACATGAAACCATTGAAACCACACATATCAATCAATCAATCGCTTTCTCTGCAAAATGATCAGCTTGCCTCGAACCTGCATGCCAATCGAAACGTGAAATGACGAAATCTGAAATATGGCTTTTAGCATATGTGGTTCGGTGCGCTTAGCTCGCTCGCTCACAGTAGTGAGTCAGTCGCTGAACATGCAGGAGCAAAAAAAAAACACAAAAAATTATTTCTTGAAGGTTCACGGCGGTAGCGAATAGCAACAAAAAGAAAACACATTAATATGAAAGCTCAGATTTGTGGCAAAATGCAAGATTTTTGAACAAATCTGGTGCGACTTAGAACGGCTGACGTTGCAAAACCAATGCCGTGTATGTTCAGCGAGAAATTGAACAAAAGCTTTCTACAATATATAAAACCAATATCAACTTTAAGTCACCTCCATCATTTTTTCATCTTAATTTTTTCGCAAGCGTGTTGTACGGAACGATGTTTAAATTTTTTTATCGCATTGATTTCGTCCTCCGTGAGCGGTGGACTGAGTGTCAAGTGATGTCCTTGAATTTGCGCGTCGGGACAGTTACCTATGTGTCTTCGTAAGACTCTTATAGTCGCTCATCATGGAGATGGGAAAACACCCAGAACTTCACTAGCCCTCGCACGCTGTTCGTACAAACTGTGACAGTTCAGAGACACATGCACAGGTGTATATGTCAACTCCGTTTGTATTAATTATTTGTATTAGTTATAAGTATCATTACATGTGGTAACAATGTTGATAATGTTACATTGGTTGCAGACTTATCACGTTGTTTGGCTTGAAAGAATAGCCACTGACTGACCTCCCTGCCTTCTCTAGTATTTTTAAAAGCGAAGCATTCGAAAAAAATAGAGAAGGCAGGGAGTGCAGACATTTCGAGTATCTATCTATCTATCTATCTATCTATCTATCTATCTATCTATCTATCTATCTATCTATCTATCTATCTATCTATCTATCTATCTATCTATCTATCTATCTATCTATCTATCTATCTATCTATCTATCTATCTATCTATCTATCTATCTATCTATCTATCTATCTATCTATCTATCTATCTATCTATCTATCTATCTATCTATCTATCTATCTATCTATCTATCTATCTATCTATCTATCTATCTATCTATCTATCTATCTATCTATCTATCTATCTATCTATCTATCTATCTATCTATCTATCTATCTATCTATCTATCTATCTATCTATCTACAGAACAAACATGGGGCATTTTAACGCTTGATCGTTAAAAAAAAAGCTGACATCGGCAGCAGTGACCCAACGAATGCAAAGAAGAAATGTCATGGTCCCATCAGGAATGGTACCACAGCATTATTCATGGCAATCAAGTATTCTACCACAGAGCCACGCCAGGCTTTAGAAATACTTTTTAAATAAACCTCAATATTTGTGAAACACGAATTGTGGTTGCAGTGCTGGCTATACAATTTATAAACCTTACTTATGTACTCCTATGATACAGAATTCACGTTGGGTTAATGTGAATTGTAGTGGGCGCTATATCCTCTGAAGTCGATTTATGTAGCATTGTCCATAGCTACCATTCTCGACAGCACCAGTGCTCATGTCCGCTTACCGCTTCTGGTTTTATTAATATCATCTTGCTGTTAGCATCACTACGCAACTGTAAACAACTGGTTATATAAACGTATGCGGCTGTTTAACGCGTGTTTGTGCGTGAATTCGTACATAATTCTAGCCCCGCTTCGTACGTTTCGCTCAATAAAAAAAAAACAGCATTACAGATACTTCCCATTTGTACGCTTCGCATAGTACCAATTCCCAAGACACCATGGATCTGCCGAATTTTTTTTTCTTCCTTTATTTTACGATCAATGCAAGTTTGGTTGAAAACAAGCGTTGCATGTTATCCAACGTCGATTTCAAGCTTTAATATATGCAAGTGAAGAAACTGAAACGCAGGGCGGAAGGTGATTTCAGCAGAAGCGTCTATTCGGTGTGTCGGCAAAGTTGGGCACTATATATATATATATATATATATATATATATATATATATATATATATATATATATATATATATATATATATATATATATATAGATATATATATATATATATATATATATATTAGTTTCCTCAGATTAAGTGGACACAGACTGGGAAAGTTTGCCTCCCACTTGGAGAACAAATCGAAAAACTATAGCAAAGCAGCTGAAACTTACGTTGCCGCCAAACGCCTCACTAGACACTACAGTTGTCGCCTGGCCATAATCGCTGAACTTCGCAGTCATAAGGTTTGTGCGCTGTGGTACATTTCGAATAACGGTTATCTCACGCGGTATTTTCCACCTTAGCTCATAAGTATATTTTCTACGCTCTAACTTGAAGCATCAAGCACTCATCCCAGCAGTGGGGGACTGTTGAGCCACGAAACATTGTACGCAATATGTGGAAAGTGATTAAGAGTTTTCCCCAAATAGACTTCTTTCTTCTGACTTGGGTAACCGGAATGAGAAACTTCGCTCGCTGTATCAGACCATTCTGCCACAAGCCAGACTTAACCCAGTTACTCTGTTCTTTATATTTAGTTCAATACTGCAAGCGAGTTATCCAAACTATAGGACGAATACATGTGTAAGCATTGTCCAAGTGAACGGATATTGTTTTAGCTGACTCTGTAGTATGTCACCAATTATTCTGATTTCATCACACCGTGAAGTAACGTGCCGACGAATGCGTGGCTTTAGTTTCCTCTGCACGCTATATGCTAATCAGTGCACTGCCAGGTGTTTTGATGGCGCATTGCATGTAGTGCTCGACTCTCTTATGGACTATTGCTATTTTCTCTCTCATCCATGCAGCTGACTTTCTTTTTTAATTTTTTCATATCGACTTGCAAGATAATAATCTTGCCAGCTTCACTGTGTAGTCATAAGCATCTACTAAAGATTGAGAGTGAGTTTATTAGTTTCATTCAGCTTCTATTATAAATAAGCTCCCTGGTTATCTTTCAACTGTATGATGTGTTGACTAGGACCAGCCAGACAATTTTTTATTATAAGATGTTGTCTATGTATGCATTAGCACTTTCGCTTTTATTTCGCTGATATTTCGATCATTATGGAACAATTAAACCTATATCTGACATATGAATATAAGGCCTAGTCTACGCCATGAGTATCGTGTGCTAGACAAGGAGCGAAGATGACCAAAACCACACACAGATTACTCATTCAATTACAGTTGGCTCAATACCTAAACAGTATTGTCCAGCCGAAAAAGGCCATCACGTGAACGTGTTTGGTTAGTCAGCTAGTACGTTTGCCAGTAATGCGAATAATATTAGCTGTAAAACAATACAAAAACTGAAAACCTATGTAAATAATGTCACTGGAGGAAAATTTGTGGCCTCCGGCTAAAGAAGAAAACATACCCTCCTCCTCTGCCCCTAAAATATTCAATAAATTCTATTATTTTTCTTCTTGTCCTTTTTTTACATTGTGCCAAAATAATCCCAGCCAAGTCAAAACAAGGTAATCCTATTCCTCTAGCCTAGATAACCTAAAGATATTGGCTTGCATTAACCACCGGCTTCTTGGCTGATCCTCCTTAGTGGGTGAGAGCCACAAAAGAAAGGATCAAGTAAGCAAGCAAGCAAGCAAGCAGGCAAGCAAGCAAGCAAGCAAGCAAGCAAGCAAGCAAGCAAGCAAGCCCTAAGCCTAAATTCAGAAAAAAAAATCCAGCTTACTACTACTACTATTTGAGCAGTATTCACAACAAGTAAAAAATAACTAATTCTTGACGTTGATTTCTCCCATAGTGTTATTGCGATATAGCTATTCTATAGGCACTCCAGGTGCATTTTTAGTGGCACCGGCGTCGTCGCCGTCATGTTCGGTAAAATATCCTATTCGATAACATCACTCCACGCATCGTTTATTTTATTTACGAGTGACAGCATGCGCGCCCTGCCGATGGTCGTGGCTCAGCACAATTGAAACAAGACACCCATTTCTATTGCTCGAAAGGAATTTGAAAGGGTGCTGAAAGGGGGGTGGGCTTGGGGTGGCGTAATGCTGGCAGGTAAATCGCGGCTTAAACTAACCGGGCGTGTTCACGTGCAATTGTGCATGCCGTATCAACAGGCGATTGATACATTTGTATGGTGCGTTTTGTACATCACTATCTTTGCGTTCAAGCAAGACTGGAAAGCGCAAACAGTCGTTTACATTTCTGCAGTGGCTTGCACCTACTTACACCTACGTTTTGTTCAATTACGCTAGGTCACGTGTTAGCTGAGTTAGTTTCTAGCCTCTACTTTGTAGAATACAGTTAAACCCACACGCATGAAACTCGTAAAATTACGGTACAATTAGTTCAGTGTAACGTGTGTTTCGACGTACAATATAAATAGGCAAGTTTTTTTTTTTACGCCACTGATTTAGTATATCGCGAAAAATATGGTTTCACTGCAACATAGACAACACTTTTTAAGATAAATTTATCAGCACGAAAATGCAGAACACATAGGAAGATATATACAGACACGCGTTTTGTCGTTTCTGCATTGATAAATCTATCTTAAGCATGAACCAACTCGGCCAAGCAGCAGATTTAGGCTTTTAGCAAATATTCTTTTAAATGCGAAGCCGTTTAGAATCATGTTCAATCTGGTGTGCGTCGGGACCACACTTACTACGCATGCGCACCCACTACCCCCTCTCTCAACTAGCAACGCCGACGCAGGTAGCGTCTGCTAGCGTGTTCCTCGATTGAAAAAAAAAAACTGTTCACGCTGTTCAACTGTTCAGGGGCACTGGATGTTGACCTCCAAAGTATCGTCGATGGGAGGTTACTCCTGTGCGTAGTAGAACAATAAACATTCGCAGCGTGCACGTCAACTAAAAGTGGACAGCGGGTCTCTGTGTCCAGTCGGAGTCGCCTGTCTCGCATTGGACATTTAGCAGCGATTGACAGAGTGGGGCCCGAACCCTGGTCCACTGCGTGCCAGCTCAGTACTCGACCACTTCGCCACGCTGATGCTTGGAAATTGTTCACTAACTTGCCTTAGGCAGGCTTGATGTCGAGAAAGGAATCGCGTTAGTATGAGCAATAAAGTGTATTAGAACAGCAAAAGAACAAACAGGCGTCACACAGTGCGCATAGCATAACCAGTGGGTCATCCAATGCTACAACCCATTACAAAAGCTGGTTCTCGATCACTTACTAAGTGTGGCACATACCCACTTCAGGCATAATTCCTCATCGTCGTCAGCTACGGCGTAAACAATTGGCACAAAATTCATTGCAACTGTGTAGTGGATACAACACTTCTCAGAAGAATGACGGAGCATAGCATAGCAAATGCCGGCCTACTACGCCGAAATTCATATTATTGCCGTAGTGGGTACCCAGCAAGTGTGCTTGCAGCAGTTACCCAATGAGTGTTAAGAAAAGGCTCTGAAAGAGACGCGAAGCTGTGAAGTGTGAGTCGCGAAACTGTGAAGAAGCTGCCCGGGCTCAGGATCGGGCGGCAGTATCCTTATTGTTCTTTGAGTGTTCTTTATTTTCCGGTAACTGTAATTGTCTTTCTCAGCTGAAGCGAGTCATTCCAGTTTGATGTCATTTTCTTCCCCCGGCCAAGGGCACTCCCCTTGGTTAGCTTCCACCCCCGCCAAGGATTGGCCGATAGACTATTTGTTACGCAGTGGAGCGAGAAGTGTTCCTGTGGCGCTGGTACCTACAGATGGGGGCAGTATTCCGATCAAGAACCCAAAGGCGATTCAAGTGGAGCTTCGAAAAGCCACTTCGCATCCCCAGGAGATCACTGAGGTCCGCCAGTTTGGTCGCGGAGGCATCCTGTGCTGTTCCGCAGATCAGGAATGCGTCCGTGAGCTCCTGCAATGTTCCGAATTCGCAGCGCATCCGGTAAGCCCATTTATTCCGGCACACCTCGCATGCTCGAAAGGATTAGTCCGCGGTGTAGACACAAGCCTGACACCTGCAGATGTGCTCGATTTGTTTTCGATGGCGGGTGTAATTTCAGTGTACAGGTGCACCCGTACAATTGACAACATAAAATCACCAACGGAATCGGTGATAGTGACCTTTTTAGGAACAGTCCGACCTTCCGAAATTAAGGCATGGCCACTGATCTATAAGGTAGAGCCACTTTCCCCCAAACCCCTGCAGTGTTTGAAATGTTGGCGATATGGACATAGCGTCAGAGGGTGGCGATCAGTTCTTAGATGCCGTCTGTGTGGCGAAAATCATGACAGCCGCGAGTGCAGCTCTGAGAAAGAGAGGTGCTGCTTATGTAATGGGGCGCACCCTGCAGACTCCGCAGACTGTGCAGCAAAAGAAAGGGAGCTTGCCATATTGGATATTGTAGAACGCAAGAGGTGTTCTCGGAGAGAAGCCGTTGCAGAAATGCAGGAGAGATCCAAAGGATATGCCAGTGTTGCAGCACGTAATACCACCGCCACGGATGCATCTCTCGCAACATCTATCGCAGAGGCCGTAGAGAAGGCTATGGAAAAGGCAATGGAACGCCTCGCAAACAACCTTTTTGAAAGCTTGGCACAATTGGTTTCCAATCAACTACCTCAAATTCTAGGTGTAGCATCTACAAACGATCGGGCTCCTCAGACATCATTGGTATCGCAGCGTACGGCAATAGAAAGTGCGACAACACGTCAGCGAGCGGTTTCTCCTGAGGCAGGGACTTCCAAAACAACGGAAGACGGTGATCTTACGGATGATTCGGAAGTATCTGCAGATATGGATATGGACTCTCATAAGGCTCTGAAGCGAACCCGATCTCCCCAATCAAAAAACTCTTCGCATAATTCGAAATCTAAAAAGTATCTATCCAAAAAAGAATTCTTTGAGAACATGTCTAAGAAAGACTTTTTGCGAAAGGACATTTTGGACCAAGCAGTTTCTGCGACGGTTCTGTCGTCAAAATAGGTTCACTAACTATATTACAGTGGAATTGCAGATCTATATTTTCCGCAGCCACAGACCTATCATACCTTTCTTCACAACTTTCCCCGGATATTATATCACTGCAAGAAACCTGGCTTTCAACCAGCCAGAAGTTTCACCTAAAAAATTATCGGCTATTTCGATTGGACCGACCTAGCAGAGGTGGTAGGCTTGCTGTCTTGATAGCAACTAAGTTTAGTCACAAAGCTACGATCTCTTATCGTTGTGTGACTCCAGATTGTGAAATTTTAATAGTAGACATAATATTACCAGACGCTTCTCCCTTGTCGTTTGTGAATGCGTATTTCCCAGCCGGGGTGCAAGACACACGAAGTCTAGACGATATGTTCTCTGCCTGCAGAAAGGATATATTAATCACTGGAGACTTCAATTCACATCACTTGGCCTGGGGTTTTAAAACAGATTTAAGCGGAAAACGATTGTGGGAATGGGCTATTGACAAGAATTTATCTTGTTTAAATTCGCAATCTGCTACTTTTGTCCGAGGTCTCTCTAAATCTGTAATTGACTTGACATTTTCAAGCTCATCTTTAAATATATCTTCGTGGCAAACTTTAGACTGTGCTACTAACAGTGACCACTTGCCTATTAGTTTTGTACTGAACTTTCCAAGAATACATGTCGCCGAAAAGGCCCGCTCATTCCTCAACTATAGAAATTTAGAAAAAGACTTGAGGGCTACTTTTGATCACCGCAAGGACATACAAGGTGACATTAGGGCTATGAGTCTGTGTGCAGTGTTAAAAAGATCAGTAAAAGACGCAACGTTTAAATTAAACTCGGCCACAAGAGGTTCTTTTAGTCCATGGTGGACTGAAGAGTGCACGAGAAGCCATAGAAAACGGAAAGCTGCATGGAAACAACTGCTGGTCAACCAATGTCCAAAAAATTGGTGTGATTATAAATTCGCAGCAGCAGACTTCAAACGCACAGTAAGTACAACAAAAGATGGTTATAATATGAAACGACATGAGTATCTTTCTAGGGCTAAAAACAAAAAAGCGCTCTTCAGATTTTTAAGATCTCAAAAGATGTTACCACCCGCTGAAAATATCGACTCTTCTGTTCTTTCCCCCCGTGAGCTCTCTGATTTAGTAGAAAATATTGCGAAAGGGCTCCAAGATAGATTTATGTCAACTCTACCACTGCACATTGTGAACCCAATGGCAGCCGAGGATTTCGAGGAGGTTACTTTAGATGAGCTGGCAGAGATAATAAGTCACTTATCTTCTTCGGCACCTGGACCAGACGGGATAACAAATTCAATGATAAAAGTAATATTCGAGATTTGTCCAACTGAAGTACTTAATCTGGTGAATTTTTCTTTGACAAAAGCTTGGATACCTGCGGAATGGAAGCTGTCTAAAGTGATTCCACTTCTTAAAAAGCAGGAAAAAGGATTCGCCTTGGACAATGTAAGGCCGATATCAATCACGTCAAATCTGGTTAAGCTAATTGAAAGAGTTTTGAATGCACGGGTAATAAAATATAATAATAATAACGCAATATTAAACCCCAGACAAATTGGTTTTAGATCCGGTTGCTCAATATGGTGTGCGCATGTTGATTTGGAGAGCCGAATACAACTGGCTCGGCGTCGGCGCCAATACTGTGCTTTAGTTACTTTAGATTTGGCTAAAGCGTACGATAGGGTTGAGCATTCAATTTTATTAAAACATATGGAATATCACCACTTTCCCAACTACATCACTGCGTGGGTGTCGGAGTTTTTAAGAGGGAGAGAATATTACTGCTTTAAAGATGGGTACTCATCGAATAGATATAAGCCGACACGTGGCGTACCACAGGGGGCTGTCCTGTCGCCAGTTTTATTTAACATTTTCTTAAGCTCCATTCCATCAACTAAGGATATTCAGTTATATGTGTATGCGGACGATATTGCTTTCTTCGCAAGTAATACCGACCTTCAATCATTATACCAGAGTCTACAAAATTATCTCAATATGATAGAAAGATGGCTTAAAAATATTCATATGACCCTGAACGTAAAGAAAGTGTGCTCCTTGCATTCTCTTTTCTGCAGCCTATCAACATCTCGTTAATGTACAGTAATGAGCTCATTCCGCAGGCGAATTCCCTTAAATATTTGGGCATCATATATAATGACACATTAAATTGGAGAAGTCACATTGATGATGTGTACTCCAAGGCAACACGGGCCATGGGGTGGCTACGGAAGCTTGCAAACCGTTAAAGCGGGTTTAAGAAGAGATGTGCTAATAATGATATATAAACTTTATGTGCGGCCCATCATGGAATTCGGATGCGTATTATTTTCTGGCAGCGCAGCCTATAAAGTGAGACCCCTAATACTGCTGGAAAGAGAAGCGTTGCGTTTGTGTCTGGGTCTACCAAAGTTTGTTGCAAACAACGTGTTGTATATGGAAGCTCGCCTACCTTCTCTGCTAAATAGGTTTAAAATTCTTACTGTGCAAGCATTCTTAAAGGTATACAGTTCACACCAAAGACTCTCATTTTACGCTTTCATTCAAGAACCGACTTTATTTTTCGAAACCCATTGGTCGCGACTTCACACCCCGCAAATAGTATTTGCACAAGCGCTACTAAAGCAACTGATTGTAAAAATTAGACATATTCGTCCAATACACAACCTAAAGTCAATGCTTAGCATATAATTCGATGATATATTTCCTCATAACGCGAAACAATTGGCATATAGGTATTTAAATGACCAGTTAGCAGATTATCTAGCCCACCTAGAGATAAGCAATATCATAGCGACTGATGCATCTGTGTCAAAAGAAAAGGCTGGGGTTGGCATCTTCTCTCCTTCTTTGGACTGGTCCTTTTCGATTCGACTCCCAGATTATACCCCGGTATTCATGGCAGAATTATTGGCCATTGTTCTTGCCCTACGCAAATTACCCTCAAGCGAATCATTAGCAGTGATCATTACAGATTCGTTATCAGTTTGTAATGCACTTTCTGCGGCAGTAAATTCAGAGCTGATGAACACGTTTCGGCATTTAGTACCGAAAACGTAAAAAAAACTGCATTTGCTATGGGTACCAGGCCACCGCGGATTATATTTGAACGAAATCGCGGACTCTTTAGCAGCAGTATCCCTGGGTGGGCCCACCATTCCAGTTTTGCCAGATACGGCTTACGTAACCGCGCTAAGGTTCCGAAATGCTTGCTTGCAATGGGGAAAGGTAATTTGGATAACTTCAAAGATTTCGAGCATTTGAGCTATTGCTGGAATAAACAGTGGTGTTTATCTCGCCAGTTAGAGGTCACTTATACCAGATTGCGCTGTGCTGTTCCACAACTAAATTATTACCTTTGCAAGGGAGTTTAATAGCGACGCCAGGTAGTAGGCAGGCAGCCGGTAGGAACAGAAATGATCGAGCCGTCCAGCGTCTACAGCTCGTGCACACACTCGCGCTTCGCTCTCCGAGAGAGATGGTCCCACTAGTCAGTGCCTTGCGAATTCCCCACTACAATACCCCGGCGACCAAGACGAGCCATCCTGGCGACTCAAGGTGACGAGAGAACAGGAGGGTCGTAGCAGGGCTTGAGGCGACTGACGTGGACCGTCTCACGACCAAGGCGGCGCTTGTCCGTGGATGGCTTGAGCTGGTTCAATCACATAGGTCGACAGAAGAAGGGTGCTGTATGACGCGGTAAGGGCCCGTATACTTCGGTGCAAACTTGGGAGTCAGTCCAGGAGAGTGGAAAGGCAGTCGGAGCCACACGAGAGAACCGACGGGGAATGTGTCCTGAACAAGATCACGGTCGTGGCGATCTTTTTGGAGGGCTTGATTATCGGCTGTGAAGGACCGTGCAAGCTGACGACACTCTTCGGCATGTTCTGCCATTTCAGAAACTGGGCTGAACTCGGAGGCATCAGGATTGTATGGCAGAATTGTGTCGAGTGTGCTGCATGGGTCACGACCATATAAAAGAAAAAATGGAAGAAAAGCCCAGTTGTTGATTGAATCGCCGTATTGTAGGCATACGTCACGAAAGGAAGGACAACGTCCCAATTGGAGTGGTCCGAATCAATATACATAGCGAGCATGTCTCCGAGAGTTCTATTGAAACGTTCCGTTAGGCCGTTCGTCTGAGGGTGGTAGGCTGTTGATGTGCGGTGTACCGTGCGGCATGAATGTAAGAGCTGCTGCAGAACTTCGGACAAGAATACACGGCCCCTGTCACTCAGGAGCTCCCGTGGTGCACCATGACGAAGAACAAACCGATGCAAGATGAAGGTTGCAACGTCACGAGCACCAGCCGAAGGTAGCGCTGCCGTTTCGGCGTACCTTGTCAGATGGTCGGCAGCCACAATCACCCATCGATTACCACCAACAGAGCACGGTAGCGGGCCGTATAGGTCAATCCCAACACGGTCAAATGGGCGTGCAGGACATGGTAAAGGCTGCAGTTGACCGGGTGAATGAGGGAATGTCTTGCGCTGCTGACACAGGAAACATGAGCGAATGTGTTTGCGTACAAACGTGTACATACCCCGCCAGTAGTAACGTTGGCGGATCCGTTCATACGTCTTTAGCGCCCCGGCGTGTGCGTGTTGAGGCTCAGCATGAAAATATTCGCAGATATCAGAGCGCATATGGCTGGGTATGACTAGCAGCCATTTACGACCCACCACTTGATAGTTGCGACGGTATAACAGGCCATCTCGTATGGCGAAATGCGTTGCTTGGCGGCGAAGAGCACGAGGTAACCGGAAGTTGATGTGTCAGAAGCATATTCAAGAGCGAGACAATCCAAGGGTCTTTCCGCTGTTCGGATGGCATGTCTGTGACGCTGACGGAGCAGAGGGGAAGGTCAAGGGCTGATATTTCCGATTCATCAGATTTCACGGGGGATCGTGAAAGCGCATCTGCGTCAGAGTGCTTTCGCCCCGATCGGTAGACGACGCGTATGTCGAATTCCTGGAGGCGTAGTGCCCAACGTCCGAGGCGACCAGAAGGATCTTTCAGTGAAGCCAACCAACAGAGTGCGTGATGGTCTGTTACCACTTCAAAAGTTTGGCCGTACAAATAGGGGCGAAACTTGTTTAACGCCCACACAATCGCCAGGCACTCTTTTTCAGTAACAGAATAGTTGGCTTCTGCCTTAGTGAGGGCGCGGCTGGCATAGGCGACCACATACTCCGTAAAACCTGGTTTGCGTTGCGCGAGTACTGCACCAAGGCCGACGCCACTTGCATCCGTGTGTACTTCGGTCGGCGCAGTAGGGTCGTAATGACGCAGTACGGGTGGTGAGGTAAGGAGTTGGCGCAGTGTTGTGAAGGATTCGTCACAGGCTTCTGTCCAATTCGAAAGATCTGCAGGGCCAGCAAGGAGTTTGGTGAGTGGAGCGATGATGGAGGCAAAGTTCCGGACAAAACGACGAAAATAGGAGCACAGGCCCACAAAGCTCCGTAGTTCTTTAACAGTAGTCGGCTTAGGAAACTCGGCAACAGCACGAAGCTTGTCAGGGTCGGGAAGAATGCCGGCTTTCGAGACGACATGACCAAGTATGGTGAGTTGTTTAGCCCCGAAGTGACACTTCTTCAGGTTAAGCTGAAGCCTGGCGTTTGTAAGGCACTGTAGAATCTTACGCAGACGAGTGAGATGCGAAGTGAAATCTGGGTGAAAAGACCACAACGTCATCAAGATAGCACAAGCAGATGTTCCATTTGAGACCACGTAAAATGCTGTCCATCATTCGCTCGAATGTGGCGGGCGCATTGCAGAGTCCGAATGGCATTACGGTGAATTCATAGAGACCATCTGGTGTGACGAACGCCGTTTTTGGACGATCAGACTCAGCCATTGGGACCTGCCAATAGCCTGAGCGAAGGTCAAGCGAGGAAAAGAATTCTGCACCTTGGAGACAATCGAGAGCGTCGTCTATGCGGGGAAGAGGGTAAACATCTTTCCTCGTAATGTTGTTTAGGCGCCTGTAGTCTACGCAGAACCGGATTGAACCATCCTTTTTTTGACGAGTACAACTGGTGAAGACCAAGGACTACAAGAAGGCTTGATGACTCCACGCTGTAGCATGTCGTCTACTTGTTCTGCAATTACGCGACGCTCTGCCGGAGACACACGATAGGGGCGCTGGCGCAAAGGAGTACTCTTTCCTGTGTCAATTGTGTGCACAATTGCGTTCGTTCTTCCTAGAACCGCTTGGGGAAAGTCGAACGAATGCCTGAATTCGTGTAACAGGGTAAGAAGCTGCTCTCGTTGAGCCGGGGCTAGATGGCAGTCAATAGAACGATGAAATGCATCGGAGGACACACTGTTCGAGGCAAAGTGAGGAACCAACGCGTTCAGTTCCATATTCGGCTTGGTGTCGGAGAAATCGGCAGGCACGATAGTACCTTCATCGATAAGCTGAATGTGGCCGAGCGTCTCGTTGCGGCGCAAACTGAGGGGGCACGAGTTCGGATTGGAAATAAATATTCCGGTAGTGTCTTTACAAAGCGCAAGAACGGCGAATGGCAGCGATGTGTGATGGCGGCTACCGAAAGATGTGAGATGGCGTGAATAGGACGGTAGCGTCAGAAAGTGAAGTGCAGCAGGCAGGGACAAACTGGGCGCTGAAAGGAGGAAGGTCTATGTCCGTCGCGACGACAAGGTTAGCCACACTAGATACGGCCGCATCAACAGAAGGCGCATCACGAAACGGTAACAGCTCCACTTCGGCCCGAGCGCAGTCCACGACGGCGTGATGACGTGATAGGAAATCCCATCCTAGGATTACATCGTGGGAACATGAAGCCAACACGTGAAATTCAATGATGTACAACACGTCTCGAATAACCACTTTTGCCGTACAAGCCGCGACGGGCTCAATTTGTTGGGCGCTCGCAGTGCTCAAAGAAACTACGGGAGAAAGCATCGTCACTTTACGAAGAGAGCGGCAGAGTCTTTGGCTAATCACAGATATCGCGGCACCGGTATCGATGAGTGCAAGTGTTCGTACACCTTCGACGATTACATCGATAAGATTGGCGGGAGACAGGCGAGGACTTAAACAATTAGACGATGACGCAGCTCGTGCCTCCGGAGCTGCGGCAGTTAGTTTTCCGTCTCAATGGAGGTCGGTCGTCGACGCATAGGCGACACGGAACGACGACTTGGTGAAGGGGAAGGTGAGCGGGAAGTAGAACGTCGAGAAGCGGAGGTTCGGGTACCGGAAGCAGCTTGCGCATCGCGTTCGTGAACTTCAGGTGGCACGTGAGGCGCGTGGTCATGGAAGACCGAAACGAGTAGTCAGGGTATCTTGGTGTATTAGCTGCGAAGCGCCGACGACATAGACGCGCAACGTGACCTGGAATCCCGCAAAAGTAGCATATCGGCCGGTTGTCAGCAGTGCGCCAAGGATTTCCAGCATGCTGCTGTGTAGCTGGAAACGGCGCGGTAGAAGGTCGCACAGGTTGTGGCGTATACAATGGCAGACGAGGCGGAGGCATTGCCGCGACGGCCGCATAAGTCAGTGGCGCGGCAACAGGTGTTGATGGAGAGGCAGGCGTAGGTAATGGCAACGCCTCGGAGACCTGCTCCTGAATAGCCTGTCTGATTGTCGGCGTTAGACGGTTCGTTGGTGCTTCGGTGGTCGGCAGATACGAGAGCACACGAAAGCTGTCGTGCGACCTCTTCACGTACATATACTTTATCTGCTCCAGCAGGGTGCTGTCACCACTGACGGCCAGGGAAGCGAGAGAGTCGTCTGCTGTCGTTGACCTCCGAACTAATGCACGTTGCTTGCGAATCTCTTCCAAGTTCTGGCACAAGGTTACAAGTTCGGATACGGTACTTGGGCCCTTTGCCAGCAACATTTGGAAGGCATCATCAGTCTATTCCTTTCAAGATATGCCTGATCTTTTCTTGCTCGGTCATCTCAGGGTTAAAGCGCCGGCATAAATCGATAACATCTTCAATGTAGCTAGTGAAGTTTTCGCCCTGCCTTTGCGCTCGTCCGCGTAGGCGCTGTTCAGCACGCAGCTTGCGCACTGCGGGGCGATCGAACACAGCTGCAAGGGTGGTCTTGAACGCGGCCCAAGTGGTAAATTCCGTACGGTGGTTTGTCTTTGAGATAAATGGGACGTACTCCAATTTCGAGGGGTCGTCCCACTTGTTGGCGGCGCTCACCTTTTCAAACAGCTGCAACCAGTCTTCCACATCTTGGTCCTCGGCGCCGCTGAAGAAGGGGGGATCTCGTTGGCGCAGGGTGGTAGGTACGATGACCAGTTGAGATTGGGCCGTGCTCTGCAGGGGGGTGCCTTGCTCGGTCGTCTGATCAGGCATTGCTGATGCAGTGGGTAGCTTCCGGCTTCGAAGTTCCAGGTTTGCGTACCCAGCACACTTCCACCACTTTGCAAGGGAGTTTAATAGCGACGCAAGGTAGTAGGCAGGCAGCCGGTACGGAACAGAAATGATCGAGCCGTCCAGCGTCTACAGCTCGTGCACACACTCGCGCTTCGCTCTCCGAGAGAGATGGTCCCACTAGTCAGTGCCTTGCGAATTCCCCACTACACCTTAATAAAGCTCAGCTCAAGGCGTTACCGCTATGCATTTGGTGCAACGAAATTGAAACAATTGAACATTTCTTTTTATTCTGTCATCGTTATTCTTATCAGAGAAAAAGATTTTTAGTTGCCCCATTACAAAAGCTAGGAATACAAGTAAATTTATTAGTAATTTTATCACTTGGCGGAACTTCATTTGGTTACTGCCACAGTGATATATGCTCCGCTGTGTTTGACTACATCAACGCAACTAAAAGATTACCATGCTAGTGAACCACTAGCTTTTCAGATCTTTAGTTTATAATTCATAGTAATGTCTTTCAAAAACAAAAGATGGTTTGACCGCTTGCTCAGCACACATTTTTGTTTTTGGTAGTATTATTTTACGCTACTTTTTCAGATTGGCTTCATTTTTAGTTTAGTTTCATTTAAGTATCCTGCCGCCCGGTTCTTGGCCCATCCCCCTTTGTGGGTAAGCGCCATCCATCAGAGGTCATCAGCATCAGCATCAGCATCAGGCTCTGAAAGCCTGCTCTTCTAGCTTTCGCTGTGACTGTGCTGTACCTTTTGCGCAGGCCTGGCGTTTTGTTTTCCTTTAGTTTGCGTTTGCTTGTAGCTGGCGGTGCTGCTCTTCATACTCCTGTGTGAGTATTCTATAAGTGCCGGAAGCCTCTAGTTGGCCTTGTTTTTCAGTCGTACTCAGTGTGCTTCTTGGGATCCTGCGCGCCGCGGCGACGTCAGGCTTCCTTTTCTTCACATTCGACTGCGTTATATATCACAAGCGTTTTTCTGCTTCGGGGCAGCATTCTCGTTCACAAAGGCTGCAGAGAATAGTGAGGTAGCGAACGGCGACTGCACACCACGGGCGCGACAACAATGAATCTGGAGAAAAGCACGCTCTGGCAAGTAGTAGTGTCTACTAGCTCCACACGGCGTCCTCCTAAACATAACATTTGCTCTTCCGAATGCATTAGAGAACGTGTAATTTCGCGAAGAAAAATCAAGTATTTAAAGAAAGCTATCTTTTGGGGGCATTGCGCGCTGCTGAATGTTCGATATTAAAGTGTTGTGGCATTTTTGCTTAATGTAGCCGTATATCTTCCTATGAATTGACGTTAAAAAGCGTTGTCATTTTGTAAAATGGTTAGATATAAAAGAAAATTCGAATTGCTAGAGTTCAATATAGCCGAGTTTGTCGATATTGCATTTAGTTGCTATCGCATTCACCACGTGACTCTTGTGATGAAACTGATTTTTTTTAAGTAGAGAAGCTATAACGATGATTATTATTGCGATATAAATTGAATGAACACTCTCGACTGGATTTTGCCGCCACCGTCGACGTTAGAAAAAAGCACTTCGGCGCGGTAAATTGAACGTAGGACCTCTGCCTCGTTAAAAGGAGGCGTTAACCCCTGAGCCACCCAGGAGAACGTGCTTCCCCTTTCATACGGCAAGTATTTATATCTACCAATTACCGCTGCTGTGTTTTCGGTTACCAGTATGATGGAACAATGAGCGCACGTCGCCACATCGCGCAGCAGCGCCCGCTTTAATCTCCTCTTCGTACTTTGCCTGCCAGGCTTAGAGAAGGGGAGCTAGGCTCCCTCGTGCGCCCTATCGCGCGATGGCGAGGAGGGGAGGATCGTTCGCCTTGGCTGGCCTAGAGCTTTACGTGAAACGATTCTGCTGTAGTTACCGGGTACACAAAGATGACTGCAATCACCGGAGCCTCCGTTCGCGAATATATATATATATATATATATATATATATATATATATATATATATATATATATATATATATATATATATATATATATATATATGTATATATATAGTGTGTGTGTGTGTGTGTGTGTGTGTACGGACGGACGCGAGATGACGTGGATCGCTGAGCTTTTGTGCTACGTGCATGAGCAAGCGGCAACGTTTCCAGCAGATGCCTTCAGCAATGCAATATGCTCTGGGCCGGTTAGGAGCGTGTCATTTTTTATTGTACAAATGTCATTAGGCTAAAGTAAAAAACTTGTCTGTGACATGTTCGCCTAACAACACGGCTGCATCACAACAATATCTGCTTAGCTGCAAGAAGGATATATTTCGTGATCTTTTTTTTTTTCGCAGCGTGTGTATTTATTCTTGCTCTTCGTCTTTGCGTCATCTTATTTAAGCTGTCTTGATGCATACACGTCGCGTTAACCCATTTTCTCACATTATCTCGGGAGACATTCGGTCACTTCTGGCAGACGCCCCTACAACTAGCGTGAGAGATTTTTCTGAGGGTAAAAAAAAACGAAAAACTAGTGGCAGCGTACCTGAAATAGTCAAAGATGCCGTACACGGGCTTGAAGGAACATGTAGTCAATGGAGGATCCTACCGATGCCTTTCTCCGCTTGGTTGTATCATATCCCTGCGTATGAAATGTTAGCACCGCACTGTAAAACCAGATTACAATCATATTGGTGCAATATGCTGTCTATTACTCAGATCACTACATCTCACAAAATTGGCGTAAAAAGCAGGACAACACCTATACAATGGGTATGTTTCCGAAATTTCACCCTAGGGTGGGAACGATATTTTGATGTAATAGCGAAAGTACCCCCAAATGGCCAAAAGAGTGTGGGGGTACAGTAGAAAAATCACACCCAAATGATAAAAAGAAAAGGGGGGGTGTAATGCACCATACAGCGAAATGGGTGTTTGTTCGTTCGGAATTTATTCAAAACAATTCACGATCGTCTTAGAAGACACGGCAAAAGGGCCGAAAGGTGCCTGACTAGGCTGCATCACCCAGATAGCAGTTGCGACTGTGCGTGATGTCATTCACAATTTAACACAACCGCAATAGCACTCATATGGTACCATAGAAAAAAAATTAAAAAAAGAAAATGAAAAAGTGTGCTCTGGTAGCTTTGAAAGTAAAACAAACAGTACAACACAATGCAACAATACAGTTGCACAAATGTGGCAGTATCTGTTCTCCGATATACGTGACACAGCATATAACAACAGTTTAGTAGATAACTGAGCACTACATTTTAGAACTCAGAAAACAATAATTAATTTACTTGCCTTTTGAATTGAGTGGGAGTGTTTACGCAGAATTACGCTCCAACAGCCAATGCGAAAAATTCTATAATTCGAGCGTTACTCCCTTGTAGTAGGCTTCCATGGAAGCACTAGAAAGCTGGCCATTAAGCTTCAACTTTCTGGGGCAGACGTTTTATCACAGTGAATCCTGCCACAGTTGCACAGTCCTGGTCTTAGCAGTGTTTTTATGATGTATATGAAGCACGGCGTATATGGGTCTGACATATTTGCAGCTAAATACGAAGGCATCACTCAAAATGAGTTGTCACATATAACATGACGTCAACACAAATATTCCGTAGTTCAAAATGAAATCAAGCTTTATTTTTCACAAAAGAAGTTCATACAGGCTTCAGAGACAAAGTTTAGCTTATCGAAAGACATTTTTGAGTGTTCAGAGTGGAATACTATTTGCTGCCAAAGAAGACATAAAATCAGACGTGAATTTCATGGCACGGTGTACTAACGACCAAGACACGTGCATCAAAGTACAACAAAACAGCCTTTATTTGCACTCTGAAATGAAGAACTGGTTTTAACATGCTTCCACACAACAAAATATACAATATAATATGCAAGGACAGGGGCATTCTAATGAATAAATGAGTAGGCGGTCTTGAAGTGGCATTTTCATGTCACAATATTCTTTGTGCGTTCATACATACAGAATACTGGAGAAACAAATATACAGGCGTGACAGCAATAGGCACAATTACAATGGCTTAACGGTGTCACCACAGTCAAACCATACAGAGTAGTTGATGTGGAGAGAGAGAAAAATAAACGTTTATTTAGAAACAGGGTTCCGAGTGAGGCGCAGCGTCACCCTAAGGTGGGAGGGCTCTCTAGTCCAGGAACCCTCTGGCTTCGACTGCCCTCTTGGCACTAGCGACGAGTTGTCGCTGGTCTTCCAGGTCCTCGAGCACGAACTTGGCCTCCCACGTTTCAGCTGTAAAATAATAGCCGCATCACACAATCAAGAACTTGTCACCATGAAAAAGCAAAATTTTAAATACCGTAAAATGGTCACACAAAAATGATAGTGAGTAGTAACCAGTTACAACTAGCAGGGGTGCAACATTCAAGTAAGTATCTGGAGCAACATTTCAGAGCAACATATCTTGCTTTTCATGCACGAAAATGCAAATTTGAAGCAGGTTTCAGAAAAAATAAACTTGACATTTTCTAGCCTGAAATTCCAATTAGCAGTAGTAAAGGAAATGAGACTGACTTTCAGAAAACAAAAAGATAGATGTAGAAATGATTTAACATCGGCTAATTCATTCAAAATACACGTGAGCGCCGCTATTTTAATATGAGCATTCTCTGCAGCTGTCCCACAGGGCAAACAATGTTAAACAATACATTACCATTGGCCAAGCTTGTCAAACTATTTGACAGGCAACCCATAAGTTTGTGAGATTCGTAAAGCAGGAGGTAAAGGAGTGGCGAAAAGAAAAAAAATGGTGTGCGTTTTTGTTTGCTGTTTCTTGAGGCCGCATAAACCTCATACATCACTCTAAAAGACTCCCAGTAATTTCTGGATGCCAGCATTCCTACTAGTGCTCGTTATTATATGGCCTCTGGATGCATGACTAAGTAATAGAGAAATATGTTCTCATATTTTCCCTGTGACAGCGAGTACTAGTACCCACTTCTAAATCATAAAGCGCTTTTTTGCAGAGCAAACGTATACTGTGGCAAAAGTGCCTCAAAAAGCGTTATGCACGTATTGTAACAAGGCCCGGAAATTTTTTCAAAACCACTCTACTTTCTTTTTGTCGTGGGGTTAGGTTGTAGTGGACTAGAAGTTTGAGCTAAAATGAATAGTACTGAAAAATTATTGAAGTCGGTCGGGTATTTGAGACTCGCTTTGCACAAGAAGAAGATATTGTATGAAGTTGACACAATTGGTGCAGCTGTTTTCCCCCTGAGCACGTAAATATGAATAAGAAAACAGCATGTACTGTTGTGCTACAAACAGTATACATGGGCTGTGAATAGATACAAATGCCACAGCTGCACATTCACACGATTATATCACGTGCAGCTGGCTTAGGATTCTCAAGAGAGCAGGGTTATAAAAGTCCTGAGAAGAGATACATTCAGTATATTTTGTGGTAATTAGAAGGATTATTAAACAGACAACCATCTGCTCTATTCATGACATACTATTAGGGAACCAATCTTTTAGATTTCAGTAAAGTAGGCTTTCTCCACTTTGTCATACGATTCTGTTAACATGATGCATTTTTATACGATTTTTTACACGCACTGCCTTATGACAAACTGACGCTAGATTTGGAACAATGAATACGCGGGTCATATACCTTGAGATGAAATCTTTCGTATCAGAGGAATCTTCAAGAAATACGCAAGACATTTAGTGCACCCTTTGAGTAGCGTCCATCATTGATGAAACCCTCTGAGCGAGGTCGTGAGCTCGAAACAACTGCTTCCAAGATGTGATGAAGAGTGCGCTGCATTATCAGCATCCGGTCCCATCGAAAACAACGTAGTACGCTTCACTTTCAAGGTTCTGCATGTAAGACATTGATAGAAATAAACTAAGTGATAAAAATATTGGGAACAATCCAAACCTCATTACGTTGCATTCTATAATGAAAATCTCTCGTTTCCTACTTCAGATTTACCAATACTCGCTTCCTTGTTAGAAGCATCTGTGCATTTTAGTTTACGAACGCAAGTGCCATCTCTGACTCCACACCATGGTTCATCAAAAACCTTAGCAAACGTACGTAGAGGAACTAATTGCTTCTGTCATCCTAACATGCACCTACAAAAAAGATTGAATTACACTGGGATGCTCATGTTTCAGTCTTTATACCGAGACCTGTCGTTTAGATACAACATTTTAACCAATACGCCGCTACAATTGGCAATACAAAAAGCATAAATCAATTCTGACGGAAGAGCAGCATTATTTATCGTTTACTTTGAAGGATTCTTTTGTAGACATGTACACATCGGAGATGTTCAATCAAATAAAATCACAGTAAAACATTGAGAAAGCCCCCATGTGAGTTGGTAAACAGCTATTATACAATGGAAACTGCTGCTGGAAACACCGCACAGTGTATTTGTGGAAGCTCACCTGTAAGTTTCAGTTCTAGTAAGATAAATTTGGTATACTGGATAACTATATAGTCTGTCGTTCGTAGGATGCCTATAGCTAAACAAACAGAAAAAATTCCCTCTCTTACGAGACCACGAGTGAGGCCCACTGTTCCAAAAAATCTATGACATACAAATTTTATTCTGCTTCAAATGCATGCGTAAGCAGCTCTCTGGCAGTTAATATATATATTTTTTTCAATTTCTGAAAATAGCCATGCAACCGACAGTGTGTCAGAAAGAAGTTAAACAGATGTTGTTCAAAAAGCTCTAAACTGCTAGACTATAAATACCAAATAATAAAAAAATACCGAAGTGAGTGCAGAAGAAGGTAATAACAGCAGCATATGTGTGAAGAGCTTATTAGTTAGATCAGTTTGTTTACATCTATAATGACGAAAAATGCGCAGGCAAGACGCTTAAACAGGCAAGCCTACCTTTCCAGCAATAGGACCAAATCCAAAAGCATTCTTCGAGTAGCTCCAAGCATACACTTGGTTGAATGCTTGATCGGAAGAAGTCAGCATGCGGTATGCACAAACTTGAACGAAAGCCGTTGACAGAGAAGACGCACTGCGCCGCACCGAAGTCATTGTTCCATACTTGCCGATGCGCCGAGCGCCAGTGCAGCCGGCGTGGCAGCGCATCGAATCCAAGTGGAGCAGGCGCACACGAGCGTACCGCTTTTGCTGTACTACAGACAAGCTAGGCCAGTGCTTGGCTACTGCGAAATGGCGCGCTCGAGCGATGTAGCCGATGATGTAGAGCCGCTCCCAAGTGTGCGTGTGTTGCTACGCTTCAGTGCGCGCCCGCACCAGCACACTGGCGCTGCACGGAGCGTGGCCACGCACTCGCGTGTTCACCCTAACAGTACTCACTGCTGTACGATATCTTCGGTTCGTGCCAACTAAATAATTGTGGAAGCCACAGAAGTACACGTCCTGTACAAAGCAAGTGAACCGTAAAAGAATCCGCCATCGTCAGCCTGCAGCAAACACGCGCACGACATGTCACCACCAGATTCAAAGGCTGCCTATTGACGATGGTGATGCGCAGTTGCCCTAAAAAGTTTATGCCCGAAAGTGGAACCGAAATTTATTGTATCACCGTTTTATGACAAATATTTAAAGGTATGACCAACTAATACAAAGTGTAACTTTTTGTGCTAGACAACAAGCTTGTTTGCAAGCAGAACTTTAAAGCCACGTTTTTTTTTTAACTGCCGTAGTCGTGTGCAGGCAGCAAATGCGTAGCCTTCGAGATTGACATTTGTTTCCTGAGTGAGTGCTCGTTGCAGCGTTGTTTTGACGATTTAGATTTAAAGTTTATTGCGTGTGCTATATATATATATATATATATATATATATATATATATATATATATATATATATATATATATATATATATATATATGAAATTAGGGAAGGGTGGGAGGGGGATCATTCCACACATCACCGCCCTTTTTTATGTTTATTTGATGAGCTTTTTTTTCATAATAGGCCATATAAAGAGCCTAAACTATCTCAAATAAGACTGCGATGGAACGTACATACTATAATTTTTTTCAGAACCATATTGATCGATTACAAATTACAATAATATTTTTATTACTACTTTAGGGGAAAGTGGAGGGTATGTGTCAGCCAATAGAGCCTTATTTGTGCTACTTTCAGTTCAGGATTTGGCCCATTTCAGCGTAGAGCTCCTCTTTTGGATCCGTACTTATACAACTGCCTGTAAAAAATGTACATGTTGACGCGTTCTTTCCTCCTCCAGTCCCCCCTTCATGTAGAAATCCTAGCAACGAACCTGATGTGCTATGAGCTTCTTTTAACTAACATTCTGTGAATGGGCAATCGCTGATAATATCCTGGCGAATTCGCTCGTTTTTTTTTTTTGGCCGACTGAGTAGCAGTGGAGCTTGCTTTTATTTCATGTGGTAAATTTGCGATATATCTGCGTATTGAATATGCGAGATATCTGTGCATTGTAACTCAACAGTAGGAGTTTTCAACTACAGTGCCACAATAAGCCGACTGCTCTTCCTCCTTTTTGGGGCACATGTACAGTGCACTAGTGTTGTCTCCAATCATTCATGCGTACATCGTACGATTCGCAATCTTAGTCTCAAGAAAAAAAAACAGAACAGTAAGTGCTCGCTGAATGAGCGTCCCATTGAATAGGTTCACTAGTGCTTAGCTGGTGTGTGCCTAACTTGTTCTGCGGTGCGCCAGGTGTGTACAGCAGCTGCAACAGAGTGAACTCAGCCAGTTCACTATAAACATGCCTAGTTTCATAGAAATAGGTATGCTGCACACTGTTATTTTGACCTGATTCGTCATCATAGGTATAAATAAAATTCACTCATTAAATCAGCGACTTGTGGATTCATGCAATGTACTTCAGTGTGAAAAAATACGTGCATTTTATTGTAGATAAAGCAAGTGCTCTGATAAGAAAAGCTTGATGACACTTCAAATGAGGAATCGCACATGATGTGCTGTCCAAAGCCATGTGTAATCGTTTCACTTAGGTTTAAGCGCAACGTAATTGCTTTTACCATTGTTTCAGTGAAAATTAGTGACCAATGGGCACGAGCAGCAGTAAAATATTTTTTTTCGTAAAATTAACACAAAGTCAACCCATGAATGAAGTCGTTGATCATGCGAGAAATATTGGGAATAATATAAATAAGGAAAGGCATGATAAATGTGGTACACAGCGTGGTATATGTAGGCGAATGAAACGTGAAATTAAAAAAAAATGCCGAAACATTGATGTTTTCACCGAAAAGTTGCCATGCGGTATGATTGCATCTATTGGCATCTGATATTATTGGTGCTGCAATTATATATATATATATATATATATATATATATATATATATATATATATATATATATATATATATATATATATATATATATATATATATATATATATATATATATATATATATATATATATATATATAAGGGGTGTAACATTCAAGAAAACACCCTATGGTGTTTTTTGTATTTATGCACCTCTACTACACCCAAAAATAAAAAATGAAATGGAATGTGCAAAGAGTGGGTTGACGTGGAACTACACCCTTTGGGATGATAATTTTGGCAGAAAAAAAATTAGTGTACGATGGACGGTTTAGCAAAAGTACACCAGATGTAAAATATTTCGCTGGGTATTGTTTATTGCGAAGACAAATTGATGAAAATAAAAATACGCTGTCAATTATCTTGATCACTATAGAAAGCTAACAGCGTAAATTAAAAGTCGTGGCCGTTCAAGCACAGCGGCGTTGACTCTTGCTTCAATTTGAATGTGATATTGCAACACTCAGAGAAAATGACTTGCTTATGGAAACTCGCATGTACCGTATTAGCTTGCAAAGAGCTCAGTACTAGTCGGTTGTTCTGCGAAGTCGGAGAGAGACCCAGGTAGAATAACAAAAGTTGGGGAGACAGCAAAGTCAATATTTGTGCTTTTTGGAGCTATTTCAATGGCATTCCAATAAGGAGAGATGACAGACGACGCAGACGCAGTAGAACGCATAGCATGACTATACGAATAGCCACTTAAATAGGCGTTTTTTAAAAGTTCCACTAGCACCCCAATAGTATACGGCCGAAAATCAACAATGTTGCTATTCCCAGAAGCAACGTGTCCCAGGGAAAGCGTAATCACACCAACTCAGACTTATGCTAAATTCAGTTCTCACAGGCACTTCGTCACAGTATGAAAGTTGTTTAGGGGCGAAGCTCCTTAAAACGGCACCCGTTCGTCTCTCGTAATCGTAGTCGTAGTTGTAGTGTGTAATCAGTGTTACATTTTGACCTGCAAGGTGGTGCCGGTGAGAGATTTTTCCTGTGCTTTGTTAAACAATAAAAAGTTCGCGGCGTGCGCGTTAACTAAAAGCTGAAGGCTCCTGTCTCTAATTCCCCATTAGCAGCCATTGGCATGTACATTGAGCACTATCTGACAGGAAAAATGTTGCTGCGTTATACTCACTGGGTGTAACCTCCTTTTTTTAGAAAGGTTTAGCGAGTATTGGGCCGCAGTGCCATGAATACAGTGAACTAGTATATACCATGAACTCGAGGTGGTTAAAGGTGGGAAGTAGACCCTAAGCGCAAGCCGTAAGAAAGTGTGCGTGTGCCACCTCTCGTTTAGTCCTTGGAATGTCCGCTGAATGGCGGTGCTTTTATGTGGGGAATATATTGTTACGCACTAGGATGAAAAGATGCGAGATGTTGGTACTTGGAGTGTTGAATAGATGGACGAACGGACACACAGACAGAGGTACTCACAGACGTACTCTACGCATGGATGGACGCTTGAAGGGACGCAAGGGCGGATGCATGGACGAACGCAGGGACGGACGCACGAACAGACGCACGCACGTACGGGTGTATGAACGCATGGACGGTCACACAGACGGACGCATGGATGAACGGACGCAAGAACGAATGGACGGACGAAAGCCTCGCCCCACTCTCCATCATTCACTCCGTGGATATGCTGCCATTTTTTTTCTCCAGCTGCTACAGCTTATGTCACGAACGTAAATAAGGAAAAAAAAAAGAATCTGGGTAACAAACATCCTAATGATAGGCAAAGAGCATTCAAAGAGCCCATCCAACTCTAGAATCCTCAGCAGTTTACAGAGGCTAGCGAGTATACTTTTGCGCATTCCTGAATAATGCAAAAGAAGAGCGCAAACGCGAAGAACTGAAGGCGCAAAGGGTAACGGATGAAACGCAGCGAATCAGTATTCCCTAGTTGAACCACTTTATTTCTACCTGGCTGGGTAAGTGTCGTGAAGGCTTCTCAAGCGTCGCCTTACATTGTCTCCTGCCAATTCGGTTCAATGCAGTGAAAGTGGTCACACCCGCGTGTGCATAGAAAGGTACCAGGTTTTTCAAGTAAAGGCAATCGATATCTAAACCGTCTCAGCTATTGCTAACACTGTACTGTATAGCAAGCCTTCGGTTTCGCCATTTGAAGGTTGGATTGTGTACAATTGGGTACGTACTACACTGAGTACTGCTGCCAATGCTTCGAGCGCTCTGATGTATATTTGATACAATGCAATTCACTAGTTTTCGCACTCAGCGCATCGGTTTCAACTGACATCCGTTCAGAGGTAGACTGAGATTTGCAAGAAAGGACATGCCCCGTTCTTTACATCCACTGAGAAATGGCTGGGCGCGAACAGAAGCTTTGACACTGAGCGCGAAGTCAATGCAGCGAGGCCACGTTTCTGGTTCTTGGTGTTCTTTTCTAGATGTTCCCCTTCCCCTCCCCTTTACGTACTCTCTCCTTCACGCCCTATTTACTGCCGCCTCTTAAAGGGTCCCTGAACCGCCCTGTCGAAATACAGCAAGCGAGTGCGTTGTTCTCTCCTGCTCTCTCGCTTCTTTCTTGAGCACTTCGTGACGTGGACCATGATGCCCACGATAGTGTACATACTATCGACCCGTCAATATAGGCAAAATATCGGATGAGAATAGTCTCAAGTTCTGCTTTTCCGAGCAGCCTACCGTCCATTCTTTCTCGTCTCACATGACTGTCGTGCACGATCATCTGATTTCATTTCATTTTTGTGTATATGACTGCCCAAGCGGCGATAACACAACGTAACCGAGAAGCACGAGATCTTGATAGGCTCGAGTACTGAGTGTTAATATTTGTTAACGTGCGTTTAAGAAATGACTGGTGGCGAAAATTCATCGCCTGGGAGAAGGGTAGCGAATGCGAGGGGAAACCACTTCCGCGTCTTTGAACGTAAGGCGCGCATTAAACGACTGTAGTAATACGCACCTGCGATACAGTAGTGGTGCAGGCTCTTCTCTTCTCACAATATGTAGTAATACGCAATCGAACGTTCTATATACAGATCATTAAACTAAAACGTGTTGTTTTTTCATTTGTTTCTTCTTTGGTCCAAGATGTACGCGAAGTGAAGCACACCCGAACAATGAAAGGACGTTACAAATTATAGGAGTAAAAGACAAGGTGTGCTAGCCTGCATTGTATAGCAGTTATGCAACTAAGACCTCTTGTTTTTAAGCTCGACTGCTGGCCCTGGTGACTTCACATAGATGAGCGTGAACTATAAAAACGAAAACGTGTTTTTATATACGCGCACGTGAAACAATCACGAGAAGTAAAAAAAAACAATGTGGAGGCGCCCTTTAAAGTACCATGCATGTTTAGTGCTTTTTTTTGCGTGTGATTGGGTTTCACCCGCAAAGACTATTTGCAGTGCTTGGCGCAGAACTCGTTTTGAAAGCTTCGAGATTGTTTGAGCTCATTCGGTGAAGATTTCAATCAGGACGCGAATGGTCTATTTTATTCGAGAGCATACGCAAGTCTAGTTAACCTTCCTACCCTTCTTATATTATCTCTCTCTCTCTCTCTCTCTCTCTCTCTCTCTGTCTATACGCATATATAAATGCCAGCGCACCTCAACACAAATCAGATTACCGACAGCTGACGCTCTGATCATCATTGCACAGAGTGTATTGTTTGCAGCCTGACTTTTTGTTTCCCGGGCACAAGTTTTCTCAAATAGAGACTTTATTCTTGAACACACCAACTGGTTTCTTTTGTCAACGTCATGGCCATGCGACAGCATTCTCGCACTTTAGGGTCTCGTGAGGCAATAGATTAGTCATGTAAATTTGTTGTATTCTGGGTGGAGAGATCAGTCACTCTGTGCAATACAGCTTTTGTCCTTTTAATGTTACCCACGTCTACCTGTACTTGCGTGCCTGTGGTTGAGTAACGTTCACTCAAACTCAAATCAACGCTTATTGCTTCGGGAAAAGTCGAAAAGTCCTCGCATACTGGCCACTGCACACAACTGCGTTGAAACCTATACTGCGCCATTTCTCGGAACACCGACAAGGCACTGCCGAAAACGAATAGGAAAAACCACCACGCTACTGCGCGTGAGCGTGGGTGCCTATGCGCTGAATGATTCGAATCAATGGCTCTCCGATGTGCGTTCGAAGCGTCTTTTCAAGAGCGGGAAGTCACCCGACACGGGTGGTACCGACGCATCTTCGCCTTTTGAATGCATACAACGCGAGCAGCGCGCACACTTGCAGGCGTTATTGAAGCCCGAGTGCCTCGATGCGCGCCCCGCAGTGGACATCGAGGCACTCTAATTGAAGCACGCCCACAGCGATATCGAATGGGGAATACGGCAAACACCGAACGCAAAGGCGGAATGGCGTGGTCCTTTTCAACGCCTTATTCCACACTCTTCACGTGCATAGCTACAAACGGCGCAGTTGGACTCGAATGCTGATCACAGAAATGCTAAGCGTGCTCCTAAGTCGATGATAAACAAAAAGAAGCAGAAAAAAAAGATTAAAGAAACAAGGTGGCTCTGGGAACACCTATGATGGAAAAGAAAAGTTCGAAATCTTTTTTTCAACAAGTGAAAGAAGGAAGGAAAGAGGTAGGCTGAAAGATGGCGTTCAAACGCAAATATATCGGCGGGCCAAAATCAATCTTCGTCCTCTGCCGGTGAGGACCCTGCATTTCGAGGAACTTTCGCTATCGCTATTATTCGCCAAGTTTCTTCGCCATTCTCGAGGGCGAGCAACAAGACACGTGGAGAAGTCAAAAGAGGAGACAGGAACGTGAAGGACTGCGAAAGGTCGTTCTGTTATGCGCGAGCGAGGGAAGGAAACAGGGATGTAGGAGATAGTGCAGAGAGATGCCAGAAATATAGGTGACGGTTGCGACAGCGCAGTGCACAGCTTGCGCACCGTTTTTTTTTTCGACTGCGCAGTGACAAACATAATCTCAATGTCGCACACCTTGAACAGACAAATGTTTGCTCGCAGACGTTGAACAAATGTTTGTTCAGCGAGGGTCGAGAGTCTCCGAAAGTTTTTTTTTTCGTTTTTTTTTTTCAGGTGTATGTTTTTGCGTTCGTAGATTTTAGCCACTCCTCCATCAGCGAACAAGTTCCTGGGCTCGGAATGGAATACAAGTTTCGAGCAGGACGCTGAAAAGAAAGGAAAAGGTCAATTTTTGTGTTCGCAGGTATACAAGCACCTAAACACAACGTACACGAGCAAGAGACGCTGGAGGCGGTTGTGCTCCTGACAGTGCCATTTACGACAGTAAAAGCAGTTGAACGGGAAGCTGTACAGCCGCAAAAGGAAGGTGGGAAAGTAGCAGCGAACGAACATCGTCCGGGTTCCCTACGTGGTAACGCCGTTGGTCACAGATGTGGCCTCTAATGTAAAGGCACCTCGAGGCAGATGTGTCTCATGTTCATGTATTTCCTTGCAAGGATTACTGGAGCACCCAGACTGGTGATTTCGTAAAAGAAGAAACGCGGCACAAGGGAAGTTGTTTGTTTCAGAATAAAACAGGAAAATAGAGACGGCTTAGGCTAATGGGTGGCCTGCTAGCAGGCGCGTGAAGCGGCAGACAGGCTTGGTTCTGGCAGCGGCAGAACGTTCGGATCCGGAGTTCTTACGTTCGGTCTCTGCCAGTGGCATGGCGTTCCCGGCGTGGGCTTCGCCCACTGGGTGCTAAGGCCTGTCCCGCAGGACCCCACTAGAGTTGTTTTAATTAATCAATATACTATTTATACCTTGCACAACGTAATCACCGTATTCATATACTGTTCATATGCTTGACCAATGACACTGAAAGAGGCCGTCCTGGTGTTCATAATTGAGGTTATCATGGAGTCCTTATACTATACGAAGATGACACGAAAGTGACACCAGATATTTATGAAACGTACAGGAAGTACAGATTTCTCCCTAATGGCACGAAGAGGCATAGTGAATTCCTCCTGAACGTATACTTTATGCGCTTTGGCAGCTTTACATTCAAGCAACAGGCGTGTTCGCATCGTGACATACGTCGTCTTACCTGGCATGAAGCATGCTTTTGATGCTTTGAGGACTATATACGGCAGGCCTCTTGGGCGGAATGCGTATTTTTCACTCCGTTCTCTGTGTCGTCACAAAATTTAGTTGTCGAGTGGTGGGTAGACAAGATTTGACCAATTTCAGTACATTTCTGCTCAAGGTCACTTTATATTTAGCGGAGCAGGGGTGGGTAGAGCACTAAACCCATTTCTGCGGCTCATACCAGCGCTAAGGACAACCAGTCTACGCACGTTCATTTTTCCTCGGAATGTGCAGCTTTGCGTGAAAAAGAAAACTAAAAAAAGATTCACACTGTAGCGAATGTAAAGGCGGATTTACTTATGTAGGGAACACTTGAATACAGGGCATGCCGAGATTTCACTCTTTTGTAAAAGAATAGTAGCTTAGAATTGCTTATGTCTACTGGTGGTTGAGTGCGCTGGCTGCCCTTCACAGACAACTGCCTGTGCAAGAATAATGTATCCACAAGCACGAGCAGTTAGTTGGCTCGCATTATGAAATGTGCTCATTTGAGTGTTTCCTTTAACAGTCGACCCCACT
This sequence comes from Rhipicephalus microplus, assembly GCF_013339725.1. Lineage (NCBI taxonomy): Eukaryota > Metazoa > Arthropoda > Arachnida > Ixodida > Ixodidae > Rhipicephalus > Rhipicephalus microplus. Next base: position 68,505,730 of record NC_051170.1, read on the forward strand.
GTACAAACTCACGTGTGTGAACTACGTGCGAGTGACAACAATGACGGTTAAATCTCCCGGAACACGTAAAATGTGGTGGTGGATATTTGAAGACGAGGATGACGTTCTTTCTGTTCGGTCGGTTTGAAAACGCTGTTTCGCTGCCTGGAGGTGTTCCTGTCTTTTCTCGCATCGCGCCACGGCAATATGTTCACCACCCACGTTTTTTAACCAGTCTAATCAGGTCATGCCTAGTCACTGTGCACGAGCGGGAGTAATCCATGGAAGGTTTCCCGTAAAACGGCCGAACGTTGCTGACGCGAGTGAGCACCGCGTAACAGGAACGGAGTTGCGTCCCGTCCGCGCGTAAGCCATCACGGCGCAGCAGCGCACGCATTGATGCGAGCTAAGACCCCTTGCTGAGCCAGGCTCCTCACCCATAATTCTACACGCAAGCCGCAAGATCCCACGTCCGCCGGCCACGTGCAAGGACAGACTCCGGGCAACGAGCTACCACCAAATCGCCAGTGCCTCCCTTGCTTCGCTCTCATTTTCTTTACGCTATCCTCTCGCTCGCCGAGGCAAGGCCCTTGCACATAGCTCTGTAATCCGCATCCCCTAATCCCATGATCTTCGTAATGACCGCACCGCGGTACACCGCACGCATTTCATGGTGGCAGGGCTCAGAAAGAGTAAGTAAAAGACGACGAAAAAAAAAGAGATACAAATGAACACGAATGCCTTGTTAGCTTTTCTTTCTTCTTAGTCTTCAGAAGACGCCAGAGACGCCGCGCAAAACAAGAAAAATCGAGAATAAAGCTTCTGATTCTTCTCGCGTCGCCCGTCCGGAGCCGCAGTATAAGGCGATTTCGTGCGGCCGTTGTGGGCCGCGTCAATAGCGGCCCACGCGGACTCAGCGCGAAGTTGAATTCAATTCTGCCCAAACGAGAATGCTTCTTGACTAGGCTCCCACGTTGGCCTCATATCTCAGCCGGTAAACACTCGCTGAGCTGTCGCTTTTCTTTTTTTTTACCATCCAAAGCTTCTTGTTTGTGCATTTCCCTGCTTGATCAGTTATGTTGTTAGTCTAGGTGCACTTCGCATCAGTGCATTTCACTTTTGGCTTTTATACTTGCTCACTACAATCATTAAGCTCCTGCCAAACCCTTCAGTATCTTTAGTGCACGGTCCCGCATTTGCTACGCAGTGGGTTTTGCTTATTAAGGAATATCCATTCCTGGGATTGAAGTACACGCGCCCATAGATGATTACCTCATTCCGAGAGGTTGTGTTTCTCGACGCCACCAGCCCCATCGAGCTCCTCTGATATTTATGGACCGAATGAACCTGGTCACCCGCTTATAAACTTTTTTGTGTGTTTACTTATGCTTGTCTCAGTCTTTGACGTATATTTTCTTTACTTCCCTCTTTTCTTTCCTATCTTCATTTCTTCTGTCTTTTTCCGATAGAGTAGGCAGGAGCTGGAGCCGTTCAGGAGGCAGTTGCCAGCTAGCTCTATTCCTTTTTCTTCTGTTTCCTTGTGTATATATGTATGCAAATCAAAGAAATATTATATATATAACTAAATAAATAAACGTACACTCTGCGGAAAAGAGATGAATCAGTGTACTTTCGTATTGCCTTAAGAACACGTGTAACCTCTTAATATATTTTTTCAATTTAAGATTATAAATGTCGTACAAAAAGAAAAGACCAGTGTTTTCAAATTGACTGGATTTGAGGCTTCTTCCTCTTCTTTTTATCTTCTTCTTCTTGTTCCTATTATTATTATTATTATTATTATTATTATTATTATTATTATTATTATTATTATTAGTAGTAGTAGTAGTAGTAGTAGTAGTAGTAGTAGTAGTAGTAAGTTGTAACAGAAGCAGTAGGTTCTGCCATTAAAGCGATGTGAGCTCAATTTTTTTTTTTTTTGCTAAAGGCTTCGCGGTCTTTTCACACCTCATGGGCTCAGGCATGGGTGATCCACATTAGGAACTCGGGCATGAATACAACCACTCACCGAATAATCAGCAAATGAGCAATGATATAGTTTGCGTTTATCGCGGGGTTTAGGCCTAGACAACCTGCGGCTTATCAGGCCTGTCTGCTACGCGTCAGAGCTTTCTTCTGAATTTACATTCAACCATCCTTCAAGGTCAGTTTAGTAGAACTAATGCGATTATTATTTGGTATTGTTTGCGACGACGCCAGCTGTATCTATATCTACGTGGCGCACATGATAATAACGAAGTCTAACATGCACTTTTACTTCAATCGCAATATGTTCTGCCCTACAAAGCACTGTGGTGGTATATCACGGTGCTTTATTTAATGAGGCGAAAGATTGTTTATATGTTACAGCCCAACAAAAAGTATGAGCGCCACTTGAGGCCATTGACATTGTATGCACAAACAAATTGCATACGTGCTTTACTCAATTACGCTTCCCTTTTATTTTTATTTTTTTTTTGACGTCAAGCACTTCAGTATGCTTCCAGATGCCCTGCGACACTTTTTCAAATTATCGTCGCATGGCTTCTATAGAACATCTTTTGGCATTACAAATAGAATTGCACAAAATTTTTAGAAGGATTTAGGTACGACCACAAATACAGGGATTCGTCGCTCTCTTCAAGCGCTACTAATTCCTTTCGCACTAGCGAATGCGCTGAAAGCTACGTAAAAAGGGGCACCACAAGAGGGTAAGGAGATTCGCCCCTTCGTAGGCACGCGTTATAACCTTGAGAACGCTCTTTTTTTTTAATTCGAAGCATTTCGTAGTAAACTTTGGCAACTTTGAGAGTATCTATCTATCTATCTATCTATCTATCTATCTATCTATCTATCTATCTATCTATCTATCTATCTATCTATCTATCTATCTATCTATCTATCTATCTATCTATCTATCTATCTATCTATCTAATCTATCTATCTATCTATCTATCTATCTATCTATCTATCTATCTATCTATCTATCTATCTATCAAGCCGCCTACGACATTTAGCTCTCCTGGCCGTTTCGATAGTGGTATCGATACCAGACTTGGATTGGCATAACATGACTGTATGAGGAACATATTTGACTAGTCATAACAAGAAAATCATTACATGTATGTCATGCATGTCATTATTTACATTTCAGTAGTCCTGCCGCTCTTGCGGTGGTTTCGTTCACATGGCATGTCCCACAACTGTTATGGTATGACATGATTGCATGGCAAACACAAGCGACAGACCCTAACATGAAAATCAGGACATGCGTGTTATGTAACAACATGACTACATGCCACGCTCACGATACGCTGGCGTCCGTTTCGCTATCTGCACTTTCTGCCTAATTCGGTATTACGGGACCTAATGGATCACGAGCATACATGACTTGTCACAACATGAAAAGTATGACATGTATGTCATTATTGTCATTATTACGTTTCATGGTCTTCCTGCTCTTGCGGTGGTTTCGTTCACATGACATGTTGCAGAACTGGTATGGTACGACATGACTGCATGGCGAACAAAAGCAACAGACCCTAACATGAAAATTATGATATGCGTGTCATGTAACAACATGACAACATGCCATGCTCATGATGCACTGGCGGCTGTTTGGCTAGCTTCACATTACCAAGTTTGGTATTACGGGGCGTGAATGGATGACGAAGATAAGTAACTGGTCCAAGCATGGTAATCATGAGATGCGTGTGATGTGAGAAGATGGACACATGCCGCAGTCAAGGCTTCAATACATTTCGACGTGACGTGGTGCGCGCCGGCGTTCACTTCATCGCGTCACGCCGGAGTTGGCACGCCAGGCGCCGGTCCTGCCAAATACTCGCAGGCGCGCGCCGCGCTGCGTTGCTTTGACGCATGCTCATTTCAGCGCGTCCGGCGTCCTCTCCGTCACGAAAAGAAGGAGACGCAGTGTTGTCTGGGTAATGCATCGACGCCAAATGCAGCATGTCGCTTTTTGCGCCGGTTGCCGTGGGGCCGCGCCGGTCCCGCCTGGCGTCGGACCATAGAGTGCTCGCGTTTTGCTAACGTAGCGTCGCTGTGCCCAGCGTGCGCGCGCGTCAACGCTACATTGGAGTATAATGAGCCCTTCATGATGCACTCACGACCGTTTTGCTAGCTCCACATATAGCAAATTAGGTGTTACGTGACAGCAGGGGTTGACGAAAGTATATGACTGGTGCAAACATGATGATCCTGACACGCGTGTCATGTAAGAACATTACAGCATACCACGCTCCTAGCAAGCTTGTGGCTGTTTTGATAGCTTCACATATACTAAATATTGGTATCAAGTGACGTGAATAGATGAAGAAGGTAAGCGACACATTCAGGCATGATAATCAAGACACGGAAGTCATGTACGGCATTATTTACGTCCATCTCGTAACGTTACGCTGACTTTAAAGCGACATATCAAGCTTTCTCAAACGTGCTTCGCATACCATCGATTCCCACAGTACCTCGTCTGCCATTGTTTCATTTTAATACGTGGCTTACTATCAACGTGGAATACTTTACAGCACAACGGTTAGATACGGAGAGAGAAGGGACACAGCGCTGAGCTCTCAACTGAAATTGATTTGGAAAAAGAAAGGACATATATAGGAGACAATGAGTCACCGAAACTCTGTGCATGGGCTCATGTGTTACAGCACAACACGTTTCTTATTTTGTCTAACAGGAAGTTATATTCTTCATCTTGAAGAGTGAGCTGGATGACTTATGCACTTGTTATTAGATTTAATAAAAATTCTTCAAGATGAAGGATATAATTTCCTGTTTGACAAGATAAGAAGCATGTTGCGCTGTAACACATGTGCTCATGCAAACAGTTTTGATGACTCATTGTCTCCTATATATGTCCTTTCCTTGTACAAAAAAATTTTTGTCGAGAAGAGTTTAGCGTTTTGTCCCTTCTATTTCCGTATCTAATCCGTTGCACAGTAAAATATTGCACGATGAACATCCACCAACTCGCCGAACTCGTGATTCTGCTTACTATCGACGTGATCGCGAGTGCAGGCATGTGGCGGCATCCAACCGCAGCGCTGGTAACTTTGAAGCTCATGATGCTCCACTCAACCAATGGCTTTCACCTTTGTACCTGTGGCGCGGTAATTTTAGGAGAAAAGGAAACAGTTTTTAGTTGACTTCGAGAATCGTTTATAACTTTATCGCCACGTGCAGCGCGATAATGTGTGGCTCACGTGTTTTCAACACCCGTGACTACCAATCGGTAACGTTTTGTGATTGATTGATATGTTGGGATTAACGTCCCAAAACCACCATATGATTATGAGAGACGCCGTAGTGGAGGGCTCCAGAAATTTCGACCACCAGGGGTTCTTTAACGTGCACCCAAATCCGAGCACACGGGCCTACAACATTTCCGCCTCCGTCGGAAATGCAGCCGCCGCAGCCGGGATTCGATCCCGCGACCTGCGGGTCAGCAGCCGAGTACCTTAGTCACTAGACCACCATGGCGGGGCACGGTAACGTTTTCTAGCCATGCTCTAAAAGGTGTTCCAGGACCTATTCACTCACTATATTCTGAATTAGCCATACGTTTGTTTCGTTGGTAGTATATACAAATTGGAAGGTCCCGACCAACTTTATTGAAGATTTTGACATTGTACATACATCATGCTCTACTACAATTAGGTCGCTCTATTTCTGTAAATGTGTAAACCTTGGACAGTGAGAAGAATACACAGGAACACAACAGTATACCTACATTTTCTCACCCTTCATACAAGTTACGTACTGCGAACAATTTGAAGTGTCATTTCGGCTTTGAACCTCATGGCGCCTCTTTAAAGAAGTGTCCTCTCATTCAAGAATGTACTTATTTATTTATTTATATATTTAACTCGTTTTAGATTTATTTATTTTTTTTTATTTTAATGACAACACCTTTACATACGCCTAAACGGGTAATACATAGGGTAACAGAGACTTGAATTAAACGACGCACGTTTACACGTATATCGTAATAATAATAATAGAAATTGTTATAAGAATTTAGATGGTGACAGGCCACATGACCGAGATTGTTCCAGCATAGATCGACAAGTCTTGTTGAAGACAACTACAATGTCGGCAACGTGTTAGCCACAGCCTTCTTTTACACCTCCTTTTGCCAGCCTGGCCCAGTAGGCTCCATATGAAAGAAAATCGGGAAGAAATATTCTCTCTAGGTTGTTACTTCTGAACCTATAGATGTATCTTAGATGGAAGCGCAGCAACTATAGAATACACGGAACATACAACACAAGTGCTTGTGTTGTGTGTTCTCTGTATTAGTTGCTGCGCTTCCTACCAAGATGGATTCATACCAACTGGTTCGATAGAATTGTCTATAAATGTTTTCTCAGGCTTCCGTTCAGCGTCTGGCTCTAAGGAAACTTTGTAGTTGAACTCAGGAGTTTCTTCATATAAGTCACGAGATGAAGATGTCGAGGTCATCGCCACGGGGCAATCAATAGGAGATTCGTTTTACTCCTTTTCCGTACGATGACAGCATCGCGTGCTCGACATGCAATGCTGCCACTGGACGCCACACGTCCAGCGCTTAGCTATTGAAATCAGTGTAAATGCGGCAGCATCGACGCCCCAGAGAAATGCCAGAGGCCACCATGAATCGTACTTTATCGTTTTCATGGACAAACTGCCATCCTGATCTCTGTGTTATGATGTGACTGTTGCCCAGAGTTCCACTGTCAAAAACTGTTGCACTGTTTGACGAATTGTTTTATGCGCTGAGAACTATGCACTGTTAGGCGAGCAAGTTTGACGAACTACGTACGCAGTGATACGTTGTTCAGCCAACAGGTTCACTTGTATCTAAGCAGACCTCGAATGTCTTTTCTATGCAAACACCATGCCACATGTACTGACGTCAAGCTCAGTAACTAGCTATAGTGAAGATCTCATACGACAGCAAACTGTTGTAGCAACAAGCAATCTCGGGTGAAGCCTCACCCTTCGTATTATTTACGTTTTATTCAGCCGAACTTTCGACTGACCTGTGATGCTGGTGTCCTAAAAAAAAAGTCTCCACATATTCAGTTGGTGTATGCCAGTGAAGTAATTATTAGAAATCATCCATCGTTTCTTCAGGGGCTGCAGTTCAAACTTGAGTCCTCTTGATGTGGAAGAGAGGGCACAGAACATAAGGCCACGCGCTCATGGTTACCCAATATCAACATTACTGAAGCATACAAAGGCGTTACGAAAGATAAGCGAGAAGCAGTATCCTCGCTGTGGGTGCCTCATTGAAATATTTCTGGTTGGGGGACTAAAAGCAATCTCCTAGCCAACAGGAAAAGAATTGCATGTTCGAGGAAAAAGTTCTCTCTCGGAGGAAATTAATTCATGGGCCACGTGTCCATGATTTCGCAAGAATCGTTTCGTTGAGCTCTTCTAATGGCTAACAAACTCGGGGAAGAACTTAAAAGACGCCAGGGCCCATTCAGCCCGGAGGCCTTGTTCCACGTACGACCGCTACCTGTGATAAAACTATGATAAAAGGAGCGCGCTATCGCCGTGTTGTATCACTGGTTATGGTGACTAGATGCTAATCCAAAGGTCGCGGTTTCGATCTCGGCAGCAGCGATTGAATTTCGCTGAAAGCAATGTGGTAGAAACTTTTCTACTGTGCGGTGCCATTGCACGTTAAACAACACCAGATGGTTTACTATATATAGAGTAGTTCAATGCTGCGTGCCACTTAATCGTTATGGAATTAAGGCAAGTCATACCCCCGATATCGTTATTTGATAGAAAGGAGCATTCCGCAATGCAAAGGAAAGAAGGAAGGAAAAGCAGGTCAGTCACGCCCACGCAAAGTTTCACTCGGGCCCATTGTTTTAATTAAAGAGGAGCTCCCGAATATCTTATTCCTTATTTTCTCGGTACATGTCGGGCTTCAGAATCTCCATGTCTCCGTCGTCATATTCTGAATTAGCCATACGTTTGTTTCGTTGGTAGTATATACAAATTCAAAGGTCCCGACCAACTTTATTGAAGATTTTGACATTGTACATACATCATGCTCTATTACATTTAGGTCACTCCATTTCTGTAAATGTTTAAAGCTGGGACAGTGAGAAGAATACACAGAAACACAACAATGTACCTCCATTTTCTAAGCCTCCATACAAGTGATGTAATGCGAACAATCTGAAGTGTCATTTCGGCTTTGGACCTCATGGCGCCTTTTAAAGAAGTGTCATCTCATTCAAGAATGTATTTATTTATTTATTGAGTTATTTATTTTCATATTTATTTATTATTTATACGACACCACCTCTATATACCCCAAAACGGCTAATACATAGGGTAACAGAGACATGAAAGGAAACGCAGGGATGTTAACCAATCTGGACCCTACACTGGGGATAGTAATCAGGGAGTTTGAACGATGGAAAAAGGGAGACAGAGGAGGGCATGCACACGCGTTGGGCTCGCAAATGCTGAAGACTTGGAACATGTTGGCGCGCGCTAACTGACGAAAGTCCGAAAAGACGCGGTTTGAGTCCACCGGCGTTCCACTGAATGATGGATGCTTACGTGACTTCTCAGAAATGATGGCAATCGTTAGTGATATTTCTACTCGAGCTATTCAAATATTGTGCTTAAGGCATCCAGTACTTTGAGAGCGCTTCGAGCAGACGTTGTCCTCATGTCCAACCAGATCTCTCGGACGGCCCCTATGAGAGAACGAAGCATAGTTATGGCTTTGCCATCTTTCTTATGTGTGTCGTCAGCGGTTGGTGAAGGCCCCAGAATGAGCGTGGGCTTCTGAAGTTCTATGGTCAGCGGACGACTAGGAAAAATAGGCCATTCCCCTGTAAAGACATTCCTCTCTGCAGTCTTCTTAGAATTTGTTGGTCCTGTTACGGCTTAATTTAATGGTGCTGCAGTAGAGATGCCGCTGTCGTTTTGAGCTTGCACAGTCTAATTTGCAATGCGGTGCCGGCCTCATTATAGGCATATATGGGTTCGCGTAACGAAATGGTCACTGACCCCTTCAGAAAAAAATAGACGCTCGCTGGTCTCAGGGCAAATAAGAAGAACCGTGCTCACTGATCCGCGAAGCTAGGGCACAAGAGCGTTATTAATGGACGTTTCCAAAGTGGTCTCCAAGGGAGACAGTGCGCACCTATTGTTTGCAAGTATAGCTTAAGAGCTAAAGGAAGAAACTTATAAGAAAGGCAGCGATTGGAGGCATCTGAGAAAGGTTACGTAGTCAAGATGCTCGTTCTTTTTTTTTAATTTTTCTAGCGTGACTTCTGACATATTGAATACGTTTGACCCTGCACATTGATGAAGAGAAAAGATAGAAACAAAGAATCAGTGCGAGCAAGAAAGGCACGTTAAGAGGCAGCCGCGCTAACAGCGCGTGAGTGCACCAGGACGAGCTCACAATGGCATGAATAATTCATTTTCATAAGCCTCTACAGGAGGCTGCGGCCATTGAGACGCGCTTCGTCGCCTCTCATTTAATTTTCCTTGCAACCAAAAGAGAATGTGAATAGCAGATGGAAAGGGGGATCACCGGCCTTGCATTCCTGTTCCACAAAATGAGAACCTCTCCATGGATCAGTGGACCGCCATCGTATGGTGAAGCAACGACGAGCTTTTGTCTCCCAGTTCCGGGGAAAGCAATTGCTTATTCACACAACGGCAGGAACGTCTGAGAGGCGCGAGAGAAAGAAGGCATGAAGTCGAAATCCTATGCCATTGCTCTAAGCAAAGGCACCGATGGGGAAACGGAGGCGATTGCTTTAGTAAGCCAAACTAATAGAAAGACAAATCTGAGAATCACTGCTGGCCTCCAAATTTTCCACGTATGAACTTTTTTTTTTTGGAGGGGGGGAGGTTGTTCATAATCGAAACTCAAATTATTGAGCCGAGAAGTTGGAGTTCCAAAATGAGCAGGCCGTTCCTCATGATCCCAGCACTTCTTTTTAAAAATCCTCAATTTTCACCGTGCCCCCTCTCTAAATGCTCTAAGCTCGCTCTTGTACTCTGGAACTCAGGAAACAAAAAAGGGTACAGGTGAAAATTTCATGCCACCTCCACCACGACATAATAGTTTATGCCACCTCCACCTCCACGGCTGGAACCCAAATGCCACCATTTTACGCCTGCAGTATGTATCTGGATTTGTTTTCTCTACTCAGTTCTTTTGAGTCACCTCATAGTCTTTCTAGCGTTCTGTGTTTCTTCAGTATTTGTTTTTCATTAGGTTACGCACACGTTAGGGCTTGTTTTCACTGCGCCAGCAATTGACAAAGAAAGGTGGTTGGGGAGTGACTTGAGGCAGGAGAGAAAGCCGAATAAAATGGCGCTGTTCCATACCATGCACACTATATAGGACTTGTTTAATATAGATGAAAAGGACGGCCGCATGTAAGGCTTCGGTAACGTCATCGTGGGTATTGGGGTGTTCCATTAAAGGGAAGAAGATGGGGCAGCTGTGGCGTCGGTCTCATTTATTTACGGGAATGACATCCTAGAAATACGCGCAGTGACGTGCGTTTTCTTCATTTATCGCTGCACTCGCTAGCCTAGGCACGAGAATCCCAGCAGAAGAAAGTCTCTAAGACTTCGTACCAGGACGGCCCTAAACCAGTAGCCTTGTCTTTGCGGTTCTTTAGACGGATCAGCGGAATGTGAAAGCACTGATTCGACTTCCTATTTTGTTTTGCCAGTAAGGAAAAGAAGAAAGTTTGCGCTAGCGAGAAGAGCGCATGGACTTCAAAGTGTAACGCTTTGGGAGGAAAAAGAGAATTGCGTAATAGGATGAACAAAGCCTTTAGAGAAGAAGCTTGTGAAAACACTACATACGGGACTTCACTTCCTGCTTGTTCCTTGCTGGCAAAGCTTTACAAGGTCTTTAGTAAACAAACACTCATCGTAATCATTTTAAATAATTAAGTTTCTGAATCTGCAAGCGATACCCATGCACGCACTGAAGTGTTCAATTTTCTCTCATGGCTACAAACAAGCAGACGCTCAGCATTAGCAAGATTTGTGTAGAACGAAGAAATAGCCTCACAATATCGATCTTATTCTAGCTAACCTAACGGGCAACAAAAACTACACCAATTTCCAAGATCTCCGTTCGTGACCTTTGGTTTGTTTTTCCCCTCCGCTCACCCCATATCTCAGTGTTTGTGCAACAACAGCAAGAGGTCAGGGTCTCCCTTTAATCTTCTTGCCGCGAAGGCAAAAACCATAACCCACTGCAAGGGAGGCACTGCCGTTACTAACCTGGTTTTATTGTGAGCACAACGCAGTCATTCGTGTACACGCGGGGCACGCCGCAAGAGTTTCGTTCTCGGAAGCGGCCAGTGTGGAACACAACGCTGTAATCACGCGAGAAAACCAAGTTCTTTCCACGAAAGCTTACTTGGATACGGCGCATGGTTGAAAGTTTCGCCGCCGCTCCAGTGCAGTGCCGCCACAGTTCTGTCTCGCTTGGCGTTTTCGCGCCGCTTCGTGGTGTTAGCTTTCCATCGGTGGGGCCGCAGCTGGAACAGCCGACGCACCCTTCGCCCTTTATTTTCTCTGCATCCCTTTTTCTCCTCAGCTACTCCCCCTCCTCTTCGTCCAGTAACATCCAACTCTCTGGTGGGCTCCCCAAAATATGCCCCCAAGGGTCTCGTCGCGTACCTTTCTGTGCACTCTTCCTCCCTCTTTACGCCACGTTAGTCCTAGAAAGGTCGTTGCCGCACTTCCAAACACCGGCGGCGGTGGGCCGACATTCAAAAAACAAAGACAGCAGCAGATGTTCTTGACCGTTCCTGCCAACGAGAGACGCGAGGACAGCTCTGCTGGAAAAGCGCTCTGCAAGGCGACTGCATTTGGTGAACCGAGAGCAACGCTTTTTTCACACTGTTGTGTTCAGTAAAGCTGCGGGCAAACTGAAGGAGTGGCGGCACACGTTCGTAAACATGTCCAGTGTCTCATGGATCTGGACATGTTTTCTTTAGTCTGCCCACCCGTCACTGTTTCTCCGTCATGCAATGTGGAACAGAAGATGTCCCACATTGTCACCTACGACATCTGAAAAAAGAAGTAAAGGCTAAGCGAAGCGAGCATATTGTTTCGTTTTCGTGCACTAACTGAAAATGAAACCTTCTTTTTGTATAACAAATGGACTCAGTTTGTTTCTTTTATGAGAATTTTGGTGTGATTTTACGGACAAACAAAGAGACCATGCAGTTTATTATTGCGGTCCTGAGGGATGATTCAGGATGAGGGGAGGAGCCGCCGCAGGCACCTTCTACGTGGGGACGGGTAGGCTGCGCCTGACCACTGCATCGCAGGCCCTCTGTGTGGCCCGTAGCTAAGTGATCAGGTCAGAGCTCTTGAGTGCCTCCTTCCACTCTGCGTTCGTGGTAACGTGACCGTTGTCGCGAAACGAGGGACACCATCAGAACAGGTATTCTAAAGTGCAGAAGGGATATCCCCGATTGCGGCAATCGGGCTAGTAGGAGTCCGCGTACTCGCTCATCCTGGTTATACGCCGGGATAGGAGCTGGTTTGTAGCATGCGAAGACTGGAACATATAGGCCTAGAGAGTTCGATGTGACATGGGAAATAGACCCGCCAGCTCAGCTTATAGTGCTTGGTGACCTCGCTGAATGTGTCGTGTAAGTCTTTGTGGAGCCCTGTGTCCGCACCCGAACCACCGTTTTCCCGGCACGGTAGTTAACATCGCGCATGTGGGAGTGGGCCAGCTGGTTAGTGCTGGCTATGAAGAGGGAGACCCTAAACTCCTTGTGGGCGGGGAACCACTTGATGTCACCGGGGCGGATGCTTTCGCCACAAAGCAGGCAGGCTGCCGAGACCAAATCTCGTGGTAAGACTATACAATCACCCAAGATTTACCTGCAGTGCCTCACGCGCATCAATAATTTTATATACTGCAGATACAATATATACTTTTATCTATTTATTTATTTAGGTGTTGATTTATTTATCTATTTATTTATTTATGAAGAAGTGGTCCATCAATGCGTGATCCGGACTAATAAATATTATCTAGCTTTTTGAGAAAAATAAAAACCTGCAAGGGAATCGCGTTGTAGTAGTAAAAAACAGCTTGCGCAATGTTGACTTTCCCTCGTCGTTTCTTCTTCGTTCCTTTAAGCCAGTTTTATTCTTTGCAGTCACGGAAACCAAACAATGCCTGTGGATAATCTTTGGGTATTTTTTGACACACTGAAACATTTCGCGCAAAGAAGCTTTCCGACTGACTCATGGTTCAAATGTATAATGCATAACCTGACTAAATGCATAACCTGTATAGCCTGACCTGATGAGGCCTGACTAACTATTGCAATCATGGGCCCATTAGTGAAATGCAATAAATGAGGCTTGCAGAAATAAAGGTGCTTAAGTTATGATGTCGTGTGCTAATCGCGCTAACGCTCACATGGCATATTCAAGAAAGTTAACTATATAGGGTTCCCATTCACCCAAAAGAGATTGCTAAGGTATGAGCCTGGTCACCGTATGAGCCGCTTTAGCGAAAGATGAACAGGTTAGCTGGTTTAGCCTATGAATGCCATCCTTTCCAAGCCTCACCTGTAAATAGACACAATAACCATTAATTGAACAGTAACAATATTGTAGTGGAAGTGTTAGGCACTTAACCAAGAAAAACATGGTTCTGCAACCATCTATACTATGGCGATGCCACTACATTGCTTTACTTATTAGTTAAATTAAAAAAAAACTATACAACTTTTGCAGTCGTTCATCTTTAGTAGTGAGAGCTTTCCTCTACGAAATGCACTGTTCCTTCGGTCAACTTTATCATCACAATGTGTGTAATGCGACATTTATTAGTTTTCGTGCAAACCTCCATCCCAGCGTCAGAATGATACCGAATTCGTGTGAAAGCTTTGTGAAATGGTTCTGTATTTACGTTTTTTGTGTAGATACAAAATATGCTCTCGGTGTACAATTTGCGCTTAGTCCACCCCTCTGTTTTTCTGATTTCATAAAAATTATTCTGTATTAGCTTCGAATTTTTTCATAAATATCATCAAAATTTTCATGAAAGTCTGGTGCATACTGGTTAACGTGTCACGGCTTTTCTAGTTATTAAGCGGGGGCAGCAGTCTGCTGGTTTTGGCTGGCGCTCACAAAGTGCTCGGTGTTCAAAAAGATTCGCCTAATTTAACGTGACGTGCTCACACAAACACACTCTTGTTCGACTATCGGTGTTGTTTTTTGTTTATGTTAATTAATAAGTCTGATATGCCTGCGCAATTTCAAGCATTTGAAAGAGCTTATGTCAAATTACAGGCTTCATTTTTTTTGTAGATTTGTACAGAGGTTGGTGGCCTATCTGTGGGCACAAGCTACCTCTGTTCTCATACACAACAGTTTTACACGTGAGGAGATACACAAACAGAATATTTAGGAAAAAAACACGCGGACAGTCATTCCAATTTATTCGATGACACAGCGCTGCTATATGAATGTTCAAACAACTGAAACGATCGCGCAAACGATACGATCAGGCGGCAGAAAAAGCAACCCGATTGTATTTCTCTTGTTTCTTGAATGCCAGCTTACTTCACGGTTGTTCGATTGGCTCCACACGCCACCGCCACTAAAACAAAGAGAGAAATATAGCATCGAATAAACGCAAAGCTGATAACACTGACACATGCCGTACCAACGTTGCTCGCCTCCCGGTGAGCTGAACTCCTCACTAATACGGACCGCCGCCCTACCGCACTAGTCGTAAGAGACGCAGCTATCCGAACAGGTCTTGATTGATTGATATGTGGGGTTTAACGTCCCGAAACCACCATATGATTAAGAGAGACGCCGTAGTGGAGGTCTCCGGAAATTTCGACCACCTGGGGTTCTTTAACGTGCACCAAAATCTGAGCACACAGGCCTACATCCGAACAGGTCTTGGGAAGGCAACGTGCTACCTTGAATCAGGCCCAGCGAGCCGCTATAAGCAAGGAATTTATAGATTCCAAGAAATGCCCTCTGCGCTTTTCTAAACATACGTTTCACCTCAACCTACACATCGAAAAAAACATTCTCTATGGAAATGGTGATATCAGCCTAAGTCAGCTTTTCTAGTTCCGTGTAAGAGCCTAGAAATGAGGCGCTTGCTCATTCTACTGAAAAGGTCTGTTACCACTGGAGGACTGGATGAAGACCGGTGGAAGTTTTTTTTTAATAACTAAGCAACGTCTATCTTCAATCTTCTGAGTTATAAAACGTAATCACTTCCGTGTCCACCAAACAAGATAACTGTTCATCGTCCGATCCTCCGTCTCATTAGCCGATCCTTACCATCACTAACTGAATTAAAAAAATATAAAACACTAAAATACAGTTTCATAAGCAATAGCTCAAGACGACTAGGAAGAGAGAGATGTCTTCACGCTTTTTTTCTTTTTCACTTCCTTCGCAGTCTACTTATTGTACTGTATCCACCAAAGGAGATTCTGTGTATTTTTTTTTTCTTTTTCAGTTTCCTAAATCGAAGTTTCGCTGATCAATATCGTGCACCGCGGAAAGTTTATTGCGCGCCATGCGGGCATTGCACCGTGAAACTATACCACAAGCACCGTCGAACATTCTGTTGTGCTGTCACGTCATTAAGGCGAAACGCCGGGTCGTGCCTATCTCAAGTCGATTTACTTCGAGCCGTTAAATGAAGAGATATTGCTTTCGGACCGAGAAACGAGCGTGGCGCCGAGTTTACGGCGTGCACGTATTAATAGCGCAGCGATTTCTTCGCAGCGGTAGAGGTATCGTCTCAGCACGGTCGCGCATTACGTGTCGTTTTTATCGTGCTTTGTGGCCGCGTGCCGCCGCTGGGGGCGCTCACGCCTTTACCTTCTTGCGCCTCATTATCGAGCTTGATGCCTGCAATCATTTAGGAACGGCGTTCTTGTAGTTTTTCTCCCTAAAATTGTCATGTTTTGAATGCAGCCTGCTCACCAAGGTTTCCTGGAAAAATAGCCCCGAGTAATTTTCTCGGAACTTTCACTGCTAAAGTAAATGAATAAAAACAAATAAGAATGTACGAGGGCACGGGCAGTGGGTGTGGGATTTGTAGCAAGGATAAAGTTAGCAGCCGAGATAGCTGAAGCGTCTTCAATGTGGGATGGATTTACGTCGCTTTCTCTGCCCTGCATGTGATATTCGCCAAACGCACATCTCATTTCATTTCATTTTTCATTTCATTTATTCAACCTTAAAAGCCCGAAGGCATTACATAAGGGGGGGGGGGGTCGTACATCCAGGTTGCAAGTTTCTAAGCACCTTAACAATATGAGGGTGCACACGGATTACAATGAATAAGCAAATAAAGAACACAAGCAGAAATAACACGCATAAGGAAACAAAGAAAAAAATATGATAACATATGCTTCGCACCATTACGCGTATTTGAAGGACACTACGTTATAAACGGGCTGTAATGTAACTACGAACAGTCCTGGTGGGGCTACGAGATCGGGGGAGTCGGGAGGAAGGCGGGGTACACGCATTGATGTTTGAAAAAAAAAAAAACGTGCACAAAGAAGGGTTTTCTGCACGTAAATGCACCGATGCGTGAGCTCAAGCTCTGAAGAGCACGTTCACCGTCGGAAGGGATTTGTCTATCGTGCCTTTAACATACTTCCTATACAGGGCCCCCCGGTTACCTCTATAGCCGGAATTCTCAAAACACGCCGACGCAAGGTATGACGACGTGAATGTGCACAGTTCGCTGCTGCATGGAGGAAGTTCCGCTATATTTGTGATCTGCCTGGTTGCGTAATTAGGCAAGACTAATTAACTTATTTGTGGACCAACGAGGCTGAGTAAAGTATTCCCATTTCTGATGACGAAACAGATCCGAGTTGCAGTACAAGCGGAAACCGCTGCTGCTTCTTATCGTTGTTTCAAACCATCGCGAGAAAACTCGGCACACCCTTTCTACGCATCCTCTTTACGCAAACCTGGCGCGAAAACGGGTACATCATGTGGTATACTTTTTTTTGTATTTCGCGGGCATATGTAGTAAGTGTAAAAACGGTTATAACTGATCTATATAAACGCAGAAATTATCTAAGGGGGCGCTTTGGGAGAAGATTTCCAACTTTCTCACTCTAATATATTTTGTCCGGCTTCGTTGTTTCAGAAGTAATCTTAATTATCATTGCATCATTAAGCAGTTTAATAGACCAAAACATTGTGATTGTCAACATTCCTTTGGTTGCATCGTTATAGAGCGCATCGATATATTTTTATTTTTGGCTAGAGTTAGGGGGGGGCTGTCTGTTTGGTCATGCGCACACTTCATCCAGGAACGAAGAGATCTCTATAGCTGTTCAAATGGAATCCCCTGGACCACATTATCTGTGACAGGTCATCCACGAATGAAAAAAAGAAAAAAAAAACTGGCCGTATACTTGAGCGTGCTTTATTGTCGGCAGCGTTGATGTACTGGTTACGGTGCTCAGATGCTGAACCGGAAGTTGTGCGCTCGATCCCGAACAGGGCGGTTGCATTTTGATGGCGGCAAAATGATAAAGGCCCGCGTGCTGTGTGACATCAGTGCACGATAAAGAGCACCAGGTGGTCTAAATTTCCGGAACCCTCCATTGCGCCGTGCCTCGCAATAACAACTTTTGGAAGAACAGACTGTGGCACGAGTTGGTCATATATTCTGAGAAAAACCGCACGAAGAACGTAGACAAAGGACGATGTTGCTCATTTCTACTTTGTCTACGTGCAGTTTTTTCTCACAACATCAAAATTTTTTCACGTAAGGCCCCGGATATCATTGTTAACATTGTTTACTGTAGAGCAGAATAATATCCAAGGATGCGTAGGAATGAACGCTCAGCCCAGCCTATAGCGCAAGCGTTTACATGAGCCTATTGGATAAAAGTTATATACATGTGGAGGGGGCGAGGAATGGCCAGGCGGGTTGTGTGAGAGAAAGGAAAACAACACGCTGGCGCAAGTGTGCTGATATGCGATGCCATAGACGAAGAATTTTCTTTTCACTTCGAGCGCTCGGAACTGCACGAACTCGTTTCAGCCAAAAGAGTTGTTTGCTTACTGGCGAACGCTGTAAAACGAACCAGACACGAAGAAGAGATAATGGAAAATAAACACGGGCTTTTCTTTCCCTTCTTTGCCTTTTCGCGTTCAGTGTGAGTTGCTCGGTTCGCCTCAAGAGAATCTATTGCCAACTAGCTCAGTAAACGATTCTCCCGAAACACGATTATTAGAACAATACCTTTCTAATCGAGTCGTCTAGCCTGAAAAAGAACGCAGAATAAATTATTTCGTCTTATTTAAGCTGTGGGCTTCTTTGGCTAGCGAACAAAAAATCAGCGGAAATCATCTAGTCCGAATCATTTCTCTTGGCAGATTTCGAGGCGTCAACCTCAGTTGTCAGGACCGGAGGAAGATGACCATGTTCTTGCAGAATTTATCCTAAATAACGAAGCAATCGATTTTACACTGATTGACTGCGATACACTTATGTGATATCCTGTGATTGCGGTGATAATGGAAATTTACACTGGGGTTATTGAAGCTGCCCACAGATGACATAATCAAGCACAATTAAAGACGACGCATTATAATAATATCTAACGTTTAACGTCGCTAAACCGCTATATGATCATGAGAAAAACCGTAGTGGAGAGCTCCTAAAGTTTTGACCACCTAGGGTTCTTTAATGTCCACCTAAATCTCAGTAAACGGGCGTCAACCATTTCTGCCTCCATTTAAAATGTGGTCGCCGTGGTCGGCATTCAATACCGCGACCTGAAGGTCAGCATAAGGAAGACGCAAGAGTCCAACACAACCAGTTGTGTTCCTTTGCTGATGGTGTTTGCCGATGATCTGTAGATATGGATTATTTTTCAAGGTCGGTTTATGGCATACTACGCCCGCTTGGTGAAAAGCAAGCAATACTTATAATCAAATGATGTTTTGGGGCATCTTCTTTACTGAAGTCGATATATATGTGTACGATCATGGATTCTTTAAATACGAGAAAGTCGGGGTGAACAAAAACATACGCTCTTTATTCTTGTTTCCTTCAGTACCCTTCAGCGTTAGTTCTGTTTTCATGATCAATTTTATTTGTAAACCACATTTGGCAACCTTTTGACTAGCAATCGAAGGTAATGCTGTCAAGTTATGACAAACAAAATCTATTCCACCTGGCAAATTCTCGCTGGCGTTTCATATTTTTCGTGACTGTACAGTAACGTCAGGCATATACAGTGTGTAGAACATTGAATACACAGAGTAGTCTGGCGGTGCGGCTTTCGCGGTGGCCGCTCTAAACTCAACAACACTGAGTTTTACAGTACCAGAACCACAATAATATTAGGAGGGGCAACAAATTGGAAGGGTGCAGAAATTTCAACTGTACTTGGGGTTGTTTAACAAGTACCTAAGGATAGATACATGGACCCCGAACAGGTTCACCTTCATCGTAAATGCCGCTACCTTCGGGCTAGCAGTCGACCACCATAGACATTAGACTACCGTAGAAGGTTCCGCTCTAGACACTCTTAGAACGTCTTCAAGTACAGTTTCAAGGTACCGACTACGAAACACATCATCACGTTTTAAGTGATAGCGATTGATTGATATGTGGGGTTTAACGTCCCAAAACCACTATATGATTATGAGAGACGCCGTAGTGGAGGGCTCCGGAAATTTTGACCACCTGGGGTTCTTTAACGTGCACCCAAATCTGAGCACACGGGCCTACAACATTTCCGCCTCCATCGGAAATGCAGCCGCCGCAGCCGGGAATCGAACCCGCGCCCTGCGGGTCAGCAGCCGAGTACCTTAGCCACTAGACCACCGCAGCGGGGCAAGTGATAGCGAAGTGCTTGCTACGTGTTCATCGAGCGATATGCACACCAGTGTTGCTGCGCACTTACGCGTTGCTTTGCTGGATGATTGTGAAAAGGATGAGGAATCATACTGAGGCCCTTGCAACGGGCAGGCAGACTTAAACCACCCGCTTGTTATGCTGTTAACATGGTCTGTTGTCTGGTGATGAGTGCACTCTTCTGCCAATATCATGTTCCTTGATGTGTTCCCTCGACTTTTATGACGCGTGTATGAGGTCCTCTTCCTCTAAAAGATTCAAGTAAATAATACTGTCATCACTCCTGGTAGAGCACTTGATTGCCACGCAGGAGGCCTAAGTTCTAATCGACGCCAAACCTTTGTTTGTTTGTTTGTTTGTTTTCTTAATGTGCGTGATGTGGTAGCTGCGGCAGACAACTACGCCACCGAAAGCGGCTGTTCTTGCAAGCTCATAACGTGTTACGCCATGAAACGTTAACAACGTGAAACCCACAATACTTGCCCTTGCAGCCACTTGAGATTCGCCGTATACACGAACCGGGAACTAATCTTCCACGTCTTCTTCCGCGTCGCGTCAGTTTTACTTGTAAAAAGTATAGTATGAAGTAAAAACAGTGGAGCACAATCAAAATTCAAATGAACGCAGAAAATTCAATGGCAACGGGAAAAGAAGTCCATAACTAAGCACCGTCAAGAAGAACAAATCAGCTAATTTGCGAAGGACTAT
Source organism: Rhipicephalus microplus (assembly GCF_013339725.1). Classification (NCBI taxonomy): domain Eukaryota; kingdom Metazoa; phylum Arthropoda; class Arachnida; order Ixodida; family Ixodidae; genus Rhipicephalus; species Rhipicephalus microplus. Next base: position 68,526,353 of record NC_051170.1, read on the forward strand.
TCGGAACAGAGCAAATCCATTGTTCTTCTTTTTTTCTCACTACTAACAATTTTTCCTTCGCTTGTTTCTTTCTCAAGCGGGAGCCTGTGTGCTATCGATCGTCGTCGATAACGACAAGACCTGCCAAAAAAAAAAGAAGAAGAGAAGAGCTAATAAAAAGCTTGGGCAAGAAGCTGCGTGCCTGCACTCTCGCAAGAATAGACTGCCGGGTCGGGAGTAATTGGAACATACCGGAAAGACATTGCCGAGGCCGAACCGGCCAATGCATCTTCTTAACATCCATCCGTTGTTACCCGTCAGACTGCACATCCTTCTTTTAACCCTTCTCCACTTACTTTATCTTATTTATTTCATTAACGTTTCTGTATATCTTCTTCGCTGTTCTTAATTTGTGTTTGTGCGGATGCGTATATTCTCCTTGCTGTCTTCTGCTAAGTTTTAATCTGAATTTTAGCTCTTTTCTTGTTCTCTGTTTTGCGCCGTTCAGTCCATTTTCTTCCCAAATCATCTGAGTCCACGGCGGACGTCATTGGGGAAAGCGGCCGCATGTTTGCGAGGTCCAAAGTAGGCACTTGTACAGCAAGGGCGATAAGGAGAAAAGACGGAAAAAGGAGGGAGAGTAGAATAGGGCTTGATATACTAGAGTGTCTGGTACCTCAGAGAGGAGTTCGGCGCACTCTGCGTCAACCAGTCGCACACACGTAGGCGTCTATATATTCGAGACAGGAATTCTCTCTTCATGCTTAACTCTGTTGAGAAACACTCGTCTCCGTTAGGCGTGTCACTATGAGGGCCCTGGATGAGAACTTTGTTCGGAGAGGCTCGGGGAAAGCCGATATCGTTGCGGCGCTCTTTCACAACACCGACAGGAACGACCGTATTGAGCGCGTGCGGGTCGCATATGTTCGAGTATGTGCGCGCGCGGATTCATTCGGAGGCTGGCGCAACAGTGTAGTACGCCCATGTTTTCCAGGTGGCTTTGCGTAGGGCAGTGCGGATGCGCGTGACGGGCGGTAAGATGAATTTCAATGAAGTGCGAACGATTTGTCAAGTGACACAATGCAGCTTGCTCTAAGAAAGCCTATTCGCGTCTGTCATCAAAGAGGCGGCTAAAGCTCAGCCATTTGACGCGCTGTTGGGTAGAACTTAGATGTTGTGATGCGATGGTGATGCGACTGGTGCGCGTAATTGTGAAAGATTGAAAAGTGCGCGAAATTAAAGGATGACCGAGTGCACGTGCTGGGTCGCCTGAACAACGACGACGCCGAGGACCGGTACACGTGAGAGCGTGGAGCGCAAGCATCCAAGACCATAAAGCAAACAAGGGCCAATGGCTGATCACCACGGAGTTTTGAAAGGCCAATCGGGACGAGACAAGTGTGCCCCAGAGGAAGCCAATCCTGAAGGGCAAAAGAGCGAGTAGTTCGAGGTGAACGAGGCAAGAGGAAGGTCACAGCTGGGAGCTGAAGACAGGCAGTCGGGTGGCAGACCTGAGCCTTCTGGACTTCACCCGGTCTGGACCTCCGGACAACGCCTTCCAAGGACGGCGAGCTGCCTCAACGGTCGAGACCAAGGCCTGCAGATTCCGGTGCGGGTGCAGCAACGGCAGTTCGGGTCACGGGCCTGAGCCTTGCAACCAGCCACCTCATCGGGCGAATCTGGGCCGCCACAGGCATCACCGAGCGAGTCCCATTCCATCGTCGCCGCCAGCGAGCATCGGTACACGCCGTCGCCACCATTACAGCAGCAACGTTTTGGTGAGATCGAACTTGCTCTCTTCCCTGCACCGCCGAATCACCGCGTCAGAACTGCATCATGTAGCTGTGACTTTCCGTCGGCCAGGTCGAGCTCCCGTGTGTCGTTTAGAGGTCGAGTCCGCCGGCCTGTACAACGTCCAAGGACGGAGCCTGCTGAACGGCTCCTGTCTGGGTGCAGTGGCCGCAAGCAGGTTCGTGGGCGAGGCCTACCGACACGTACGAGTTCCTGGCAGCGTTCCTGAGCCGGACGTGGGAGCTCAGTCGGTAGAGCATGAGAGAGGTCAATGACTTGTTGGCGATCAAGCATCTCAGCTCCACACCCTATCATCCCATGTGTAATGGCTTAGTGGAGAGATTTAATGGCACACTAAAGCAAATGTTGCGTAAATTGTGCCAAGAGGAGCCCAAGACATGGGACCGACTATTAGCCCCACTCCTGTTTGCGTACCGGGAAGTCCCGCAAGCCAGCTTGGGATTTTCGCCTTTTGAGCTGATCTACGGTAGAAATGTTCGAGGACCTCTCAGTCTACTTAAAGAATTATGGACCGGAGACAATCAAAGCGAGGAAGTGAAGACAACATATGGGTATGTCCTGGATCTCAGAGATCGCCTAGAAAAAACATTGCAGTTGGCACAAGAAAACCTGTCACGAGCTAAAACAACGCAGAAGAAATACTATGACCGGGGAAGTCGGATGCGTCGGCTAAAGGTTGGAGACCGCGCCCTCGTACTACTTCCCACGACGGAAAACAAGCTTATGATGCATTGGAAAGGACCTTTCAGGGTCACAGGAAAGAAGGGTGACTCTGACTACTGGCTGGATATGGGACATACTACCAAGCTGTTCCATATAAACATGTTAAAACGCTACGAAGAGCGTCCTCCAGAAATATCACCCCAGTCCGCATCTTTCATTGTAGTGGAAGAGGAAGAGACAGACACGCCAGTGCCTACCTTTAAAGCTACTGAGGGCTTTGGTACTGAAGCTATCAAGCTTGGTCCTAACCTCAGGAATAGACAAAGGGAAGAAATTGACGAGCTCCTAACCACCCATAAAGACGTCTTTTCCGAAGTCCCCGGCAAGACAAACTTGTTAGAGTGTCGTCTTAAACTGACAACGTCCGAGCCTATCAACACTCCACAATATCCGTTACCATTCGCAATGAAAGAGGTAGTTGAGAAAGAAGTCGGAGAAATGCTGCGACTCGGAGTGATTGAAAGGTCCGACTCACCTTACAACTCACCATTGGTGCTGGTGAAGAAGCCCGATAAGAGTTACCGTACTTGCATCGACTTCCGTCGCATCAATGATGTGTTGGTCTCCGACGCAGAACCAATTCCGAGAACGGATGTATTGTTTACAGAGATCGGCACTAGAAAATTCTTCTCCAAGTTTGACCTTACGAAAGGATACTGGCAGGTGCCCTTGGACAAAGAATCCCGGCTAAAAACGGCATTCTCCACCCAATCGGGACACTACCATTTCCTCTATATGCCATTCGGTATCAAAACAGCGTCCGCAGTGTTTACCCGGCTAATGAGACGTCTCCTTCAGGGCATCCCGAACGTCGTTCATTATATCGATGATGTTCTCGTCGCTACGACAACCTGGGAGGAACACATGCAGACTCTGAGTGAACTGATGAATAGGATTCGAGAAGCAGGACTCAAAATTAAGCCCCAGAAATCGGAGATTGGAATGACGTCGATTGTGTTCCTGGGTCATCGACTGGGAGATGGAACAATTCAGCCGGTAGAGGACACGATCATAAAAATCGCCAAAGCCCCATTACCCACTACGAAGAAACAACTACGTTCGTTTCTTGGCTTGGCAGGATATTATCGTGATCTAATCCCTCACTACGCTGAGAAGGCACGGCCTCTGACAGAGATGACAAAGAAAAGGGAGAGTAACAAGATCAATTGGAATATTGAAGGGCAGACAGCTTTCGAAACACTAAAGCAAGCTCTGGCGTCTGGACCTATTTTAAAGGCTCCGGATCTCAAACGTGGATTTGTACTCCGCAGTGACGCCTCCGATTCTTGCATCGGTGCAGTCCTTATGCAAGAGCACGACGGTGTTTTATACCCGGTAAAATACGCCAGTCGTCAGCTACTGCCTCGAGAACAGAACTACTCAACAATCGAGCGGGAGTGTCTCGCGTTGGTGTGGGCAGTGGAAAAGTTCCACATATTTTTATATGGGACATATTTCACGGTTCAAACAGATCACCAACCGTTGCAGTACTTATCTCGAGCAAAACACCTCAACAGCAGAGTTCTGCGGTGGAGTTTAGTACTGCAAGAGTACAACTTTCACGTAGAACATATAAAGGGATCCGAGAATGTTGGAGCCGACTACATGAGTAGGTTGCAGTGAATATGTTCTGTGTGTTATTATTACAAGGTTATGCTTGTGTGGTGGACTGTTACTGGAGTTAATGACTGTATTTGTACTGTTCTTAGTTGCTGCCAAAAACTTTTTTTTATTGTTGTTGGTTGAATGTTACGTTCTGTGGACTCGGTGTTTCGACGTGAGACATGTCAACGAAGAAGCGGTGTGGTGCCATCGGTGTGTTGTGATAGCTTGTGTGGTGCGCATCGAACGACAGTTTTTCAACGGGAAAAACTTCTTCGAAAGGGGGCCATTGTGATGCGATGGTGATGCGACTGGTGCGCGTAATTGTGAAAGATTGAAAAGTGCGCGAAATTAAAGGATGACCGAGTGCACGTGCTGGGTCGCCTGAACAACGACGACGCCGAGGACCGGTACACGTGAGAGCGTGGAGCGCAAGCATCCAAGACCATTAAGCAAACGGCTGAGCCGGACGTTCTGACTGAACGTCCGGCTCAGGAACGCTGCCAGGAACTCGTACGTGTCGGTAGGCCTCGCCCACGAACCTGCTTGCGGCCACTGCACCCAGACAGGAGCCGTTCAGCAGGCTCCGTCCTTGGACGTTGTACAGGCCGGCGGACTCGACCTCTAAACGACACACGGGAGCTCGACCTGGCCGACGGAAAGTCACAGCTACATGATGCAGTTCTGACGCGGTGATTCGGCGGTGCAGGGAAGAGAGCAAGTTCGATCTCACCAAAACGTTGCTGCTGTAATGGTGGCGACGGCGTGTACCGATGCTCGCTGGCGGCGACGATGGAATGGGACTCGCTCGGTGATGCCTGTGGCGGCCCAGATTCGCCCGATGAGGTGGCTGGTTGCAAGGCTCAGGCCCGTGACCCGAACTGCCGTTGCTGCACCCGCACCGGAATCTGCAGGCCTTGGTCTCGACCGTTGAGGCAGCTCGCCGTCCTTGGAAGGCGTTGTCCGGAGGTCCAGACCGGGTGAAGTCCAGAAGGCTCAGGTCTGCCACCCGACTGCCTGTCTTCAGCTCCCAGCTGTGACCTTCCTCTTGCCTCGTTCACCTCGAACTACTCGCTCTTTTGCCCTTCAGGATTGGCTTCCTCTGGGGCACACTTGTCTCGTCCCGATTGGCCTTTCAAAACTCCGTGGTGATCAGCCATTGGCCCTTGTTTGCTTTATGGTCTTGGATGCTTGCGCTCCACGCTCTCACGTGTACCGGTCCTCGGCGTCGTCGTTGTTCAGGCGACCCAGCACGTGCACTCGGTCATCCTTTAATTTCGCGCACTTTTCAATCTTTCACAATTACGCGCACCAGTCGCATCACCATCGCATCACAGATGTATCTACACGTGCAATAAGCAGTACTTGTTTGACAGAAGCAACTTTTTTTATTTTCAGCTTAGACATGTGTTACGGACACTTACCTATTGAAGTGACTCTCGATGCACGATGAGCTAAAAGTATGGGATGATTGTGGCAATGGTGGTGTGGAATCGAGATCGGCAATACTGGCCCACGCAAATGCCACTCAAGTGTAAATGAGGGGTGAGGGGGTGCGTCAAAAGTTTTCAAGGTACTGCGACTTGTAAGAATGCAAGCAGTAGTACTACTTTCCTCCTCTCTGCAGTGGACCCTACGGGGAAAACGACGTCTTCAAATATCGGAGGCCTAATACCACCATTTTGAAGGCCGCGAACGCTCGCTTAGTTTTCGGTGTAAAAGTGCTGGCATACCCGAATCTTCGACATCTCGTTTCTAGTATCCTTTCTTTTAAGATTCATATGATTACTGCTCTCTAGTCCAATGCGCTCACGAGAGCTACGGCAGCAATTCGATTTGTTTTCGGTCCTTTTTTTATACAAATCTGCTACGCTACCAATGACCTATTCATAAAAATATTGATTGTATCAGTAAACTTGAGCCCGACCTCTTCATTTAGGTGAGCTTACTGCTACTGTCACGTAAGTGCCGCCCATTTATTGTCATTCTTTGTATGTTGCACATATCGCGTAGCTTTCGCCATTGCTTCGATAATGACGTCATTTTAGTGACGCAATTATATTGTTCAATAAAAAATGCAAGTAACTTTTGTTGTATTTGTTCATCCGGTGTACACTACACATACCGGACAAAGGTTCTTGCATCTGAGCCACGATACCTAATGGAATTATTACCACACTGCAGCCATTCTGGGAACGCAATACTTTACCAGTAAAGCTATCAAAACTCTTGCCGTTTGACGGGAGTAGTATAGGGAGGGCAAAACTTCTATTTCTTCATCTACGATTCCTGCATCTGCGGGTGGCGACGGTTGGACCGGAGCCCCATGCTGAGGAAAGGTTCCTCATTGCGCAATGAATCTTCATTGCGACCAAAACGGAATTCGTAAGTACTTATTCATTCTTAAAGATGGCTGCGCGTGCAAACAGTAGAAAGCCCTGACTTCCTGGTTTCTTTCTTGTGCGCATATTTTAAGCACTGCCCTTTTGAGTGAACACTTACGAGCTAGCTGAGCTCTCCCTTAATTCTCGTTCAGGAAGCTGAACGAGAAATCAATGCAGTGGGCCCTCGGTTGATTGAAACAGTTTCAAACTGCGCTTCAGCAAGCGCTTTTAGTCTTCGCTGTCCTTTTATTGCGATTCCATAGCAGTGCGGCTCAATCTCATACTTTCTCGAAGATCCCAGTGAAAGATCAGGCAATGGCAAATCTCAAAGCCGGAAACGAGTCCATTTCATCTGACAGTAAGGTACGAAGATAGGGTTATCCCACAACCAGTGTAAAAAGAAAAAAAAACTTATCGTGCATAAAGTTTGTTTTTGCTAGTTAACCAACGCGTACCAGCGGACCAAACTTGCGGAAGAATAAATTGCTTCGCGGCAGCTTCATCCTGCAGTGAGTGAGTGCACTCAGCCGAGAATATGAATATAATAAGAGCACCGCGCATCCCTTTCACAACGTCACACCGAAAGCGAATCTGCTCTGCGGGACCACAATACGAGATAAGGCAGCGACGTCGGCCGCGCAAACGTGACACCTCGTTCCGAGGACACGCAATCGTGCACCCCCTGGCCAAGTTGAAAGGAACGACCATGCCTTGCAAGCGAACCTGATAGGAGCCTCCCAACCCTTCGTTCCTATTGGATCAAGAAGCTCCCCTTTGTCCTCGCAAGCAGGAAGCTGCGGCATTCGCGCAATGGTCGAGACGTTCTCGCATATCTCTGTTCAGTTCCCTGAGGGAATGACATCCGATTCTGGAGAACGACGGTTTCCCCGAAGCCCCGAGATGAGAGGCTGGTGCAAACGTATGGCCTTTGCCTCCATTTATTTCTTTCTTAGGTCTCTGTAGCGCTGACCAGTTGTTGCTCACAACGGTACTAATGTGACTAGATTAGTCATTCAGCATGATTGGCGAACGAAATAGTTGTAGCTGTAGCCAGGCGGCGCCACGAATGTGTCAAATTCGAGGATTGAGCTTTCAATGTCAAGCCAGCATTAACTAAAAGAAAAAGACGGAGGAAGAAGAGAAAACCCAAAGAGGAAGTTGAAAAGCATTAGACAGGCGACCGCTTTTCTATCCCACACAAGGGGGAAGGAGCATAAAATATTAAGAAAAGGATGACAGTAGGAAGCGAGCAAACAAGAAGTCCGTGTTGGGTTATAAAACACAGCTGCGTTTCATTCACACAGAAAAAAAGTGAATCAGTTTATTCGCATCCTAACGTATATGATGCAAAAAAAATGACGCAAACGCGTCCTCACAACTTCGCACCAAAACAGGGGTATTGAAAACAAAAGCGCAGTTAACGTTTCTGTGCAGGCGTTCATACGTACAGCCGCGTTCGAAATTAACGCCTCTGGACGGCCCCAGGTACAATAAAGAACAATAAGCGTCACCATAGCAGGGTTCAAGCGGTCCCCCGGGAGTCGGCATCCCGCGCGGCCGGAGGGACAAAGTGAGGCTGGCATCCGTGTCGAAGATAAACGGCTCGGCACGAGCTCCAGTGGCGATACGATTCCGCGCCGTCGCGCTCTCCCCGCGGCGCAGGCTCCGACTGGGCCCATTTATTCCTGGGAGGATGAAACTCATCTCGCCTGCCGAGCGCACGTGCCTCCTTCACGCGTGGCAGCGCCAAAAAGGCTTGCTGCACACGGGCCCGGCGCAATAAAGGCGACTAACACGACGCGAAGGCCCGCGGAGGCGTCCGGAACACCGCGACGACAGGTCTGAGAAATCACGGCCGACATTCGCCCGTCCTGTGCCCCATTTGCTTTCCGAGCCGGTTGCCCCGCGCTGTGTACGTGTACACGGGTATACCTCTTCTCTCACTCCTGTCCGCCCGCGCTTTGCCACCAACATGTCTCCGCGGTCAACAGCCGCTGGCCTACAAGTCACGCAGCATCGTAGGGACAGGGGTGTTTCGCCGGCTTTGAATACTGCCGCAATGGATCCCACTTAGCCCGAGGCGTTCCTATTAAAGGCGAGGCTTCTTAAGGCGTGGTTCATGCATCTCCTGTATGTATAGTAAGGCGTGGGTCATGCGTCTTCTGTCTGTAGTAACCACCTCTAGTTTTAGTCCTTGGAATGTCCACTGGATGACAGTATTTTTATGTGTTGAATATCGGATGGAAAGATGCGAGGTGGTGGTACTTGAAGTTCACAAGATGGACAGACGGACGTACGGGCGGGCGGACAGACATGTAGACAGACAAACAGACGGATGGACGGACGAGAGGACAGACAGTCGGACAGACGCACGACCAAACAGACAGATGAACGTGCCCGGCGGATCGGACAGTTTACAGATAAAACCTTTTGAAGCTTCACTACACTCATCATCATTCACTCCGTGGACATGCTGTGATTCTTTTGCCCGCGAAACGGCGTCTAGGACACAAGAGCGGACATTTTCGCGCTGCCCGTATTAGTGTTGCTTGATCCAGCAGTCGTTTCCGTGGCGCAAAAGAAAAAAAATACACGAAAACAGACGAGAGAGGACACGAGGGCAGGATGGGTCCTGGTAATGACATAGCATTTGCAAATACCTCTATGACGATGCACGAGCACGCACACAAAAATTGGCTATGAGGAGGAGGAGGAGGAATAAATGAGAAAGGACAGGGATATTGGCTATGAAATACAAAAAAAAGTGAGAAGAAGGGCTGTGATTCAACTGTTTTACGTAAGACGTTCTCAGTCTTGCTGCTGAATCATCGTACCTATACTGCATTCTTACGGAAAGAAGCAGTACCTACCACTTTTTTTAGGGAGTCCTGACATGCAGCATATATAACAATGTTTAAAGACAGATGTTTACTCTTTTAGAGCACTGCGCTTGGCACAATTCTCTGAACAAAACGTAATGATTACCAAAAGTCACATTTCCCGCGTAAGCTGAAGCAATGAGTGTTATAGCAAGAAATGGGATGCCATGAGAAGAGTGACAAGCAGCTAGATACATGCTGCGCGCCATTGAAGCACAAAAATTACTACATTCAAAAAGTACAGGTATAGAGAAAGCAAGTGAGAACTAACAACTGAGACCTAATTGTGTTGAAAGCGATTTCGTGATTAACTACGCGCTCATATATATAGCTCAAACAAAAAGGGATGAAAACACGGGGGATACATAATAACGCTGTCAAAAACGCGGAAGCAAGGAGTTTCCCGCTATAAAACTTGCGTGAGCGGGATAGTGGGGCAAGGCTACCAAAGGACACCTAATGGAAGTGCCGTATATCGACTGAATGTTTCAGCTGGGTGCTGTCATTGCCGTACGTTCTTATGCGATAGCCACTCACTGTCGCAGAGCATGGAAGCCATCGACCCGTGGCCAATATTGGCCCTCGTATGCGCAGCATAAGAAAACAATAGGCGGATTGGCTTGATTGCATGCCTCCTGAATGAAATTTTCTATTCAAGGGCGCTGTGCGTATACGGAACTGGCAGATTCGATGATAGGCTGTATTTTTTTCGCATTATGCCCTTTGATAACGCTGTGGAATAGGGAACAATAGTCTCCAAATATTGGAGTGCTCTGGTGCGAGGGAGATGTGTGTCGTGCCACCTTGATTTTTCAATAGGTTGGCTCAGGCATGCCGTATGCCGCTCTAAATACGACTAGTCATTGCAATCAACTGTTTGTTTGCTGCCGGTTTGTTTCTTTAGGCTCTCACCTGCTTGCTACCTGTTTGTTTGTTTGTTTTACAGGTGCATTACCTGTTTTCACCTTTTTTTTGTTATGAGTGTCATCCTGCTCGGTAAAGAAGCAAGGGCAGTGCGCGTTGTGAAACTTTCTAGCTCATCGTTCCTGCATCGGGAATTCGCTATTATTGCACGTTTATGCATTTGGCAGATAAATGCACGTGAGACTGGTCAGGTTTTTTTTAATTGTAAGTTAAAACCATAACTCAGCACACAGACTACCGGTTCATGTAGCGAGATTTTCCTGCTGTACCAATTCTCCCAGATACGGCCTCATTAGGTGTGAGGCCCGCGGGACGGCTTTCAGCTCTTCCATAGTAGAGTACCTGGTACTCAAAATCGTTGCTCACTCTTTCTGAGCATTCATTTTGCGTCTGTTTTTGTACAGCAAAATTACACGTGATAAACTATTTGGCGCCCCTTGTCCTTTACTGTCCTGCTATTAATAAATTTATTAGCAGCTTAGCCTAAGCTAAAGAATAACTTATCTCCGACCGCTAAGTATATGCGTATATGACAGAGGAGTTTGCTGACACCATCAAAATCACCATGTTGTATACCGCTAGCAAAGTGAAACGCTTCACGTATCTCGATTAGATTATCTCCAATGTTCGTCGTCAGTGGCAAGTGGTAGAATAACATGGTGAATGTGACGTTGCATCAGTAGCTCATTGTAACCTAGCGCCTATTATCTATTGCAACAGGCGGTCCAAGGTAGTTCGATGATGACGCTATGTTTTCTTTAAGAAAGCTGTTTGAAAAAGTACGGTGACGAAATTTCATCCACACTGTCTGAGCTAAAAGAAGACTGACTGCAACTAAGGCGTCTGTCATCTTCTCTATTTTCCCCGTCAGCAAAAATAGATCCATCTCTTTCTTATTCTTATTCTGTTCTCTATATATCTCTTTTATTTGTATTAGTCTCCCCTCCCCCGAAGTGTAGGGTAGCCAACCGAGCAAAGCTCGGTTAACCTTCCTGCCTCTCCTTTCTCTTTCTATCTCTGTTCACCGCGCCTGTGAAGACACCCTTTCTATTGATCTCGTATCCAATACTCATTCATTGGAGAGTTTGCGGGGCCAGGCGCTGCGTATCTGCCTAGGACTGCCCCGATGCGCTTCTACTTAAGCCACAATCGTGCTTGCCAAAGACCATCCGGTCAAGACATATAGAGTTGTGGATTGCCTCAGAGCGCACATTCGACATGCTAGCCGTGTCCCCGACCACCACTTGGCCCTTCCACCCTCCGGAAGACCACGTGCTACGTTTTCAGACGTCATAGCCAAACAGCATTCCATCAGGATATACGCCAGCTACGAGAATGACATGTCCTTTGTGGTGCCTCGACCAGCCGCAAGTACGTCTAGAAATTCCGGCTATCAAAAAGAAAAGCAATCACTCCAGAGTAGCATTGAAGCAAGCAACACTGCTATTATTACATGAGTTGTACTTGGACCGAACGCAGATATACACTGATGGGTCCGTCTCGTCCAGCAGCTCATCAGGTGCCGCTGTAATTCCGGCTGCAGCAATGACAATCAAATTTGAGTTGTCGCATGACTACATCTATGGCATCAGAGCTTGCTCCTATAAGGGCTGCTTTACAATATCTCGTTCAAGAACGACCAGGAAAATGGGTCATATTCTGTGATTCGAAGGCAGCGCTTCAGAGTTTGCAGTCTGCTATGCGTAGGAGGAATCATGAACATTTGGTACATGAAATAAGACATTGCCATCACGAAGCTCTAGCACGAGGGCATGATATTATATATCAATGGATGCCTGGAGATATCGGTATTACCGGAAATCAATTAGCCGATGATGCAGCTCACTCAGCCCATGAAGGAACCCATGTGGCCCCGATTCCTCTATCAAGGAATGATGCAGCAAGACAACTTTACCTGCTGGCTCAAGATCTTACACGCACGTTCTGGTCGTTTACTAGCTTCCAATGGTGTCAATTATATGAACTGGATCCTTCGCTCAAGCTAAAGCTACCATCACAACTTTCCCGCTCCGATGAGACACGGTTATGCCGCCTTTGTTTGGGTGTTGCATTTACAAAGGTGTACTCCTTTCGCATTGGTATGGCAGACACTCCTACATGCGACTACTGCGGAGCTGAAGAGACCATCGAACACGTCCTGTGCAGCTGCGCTTGCTACGACACAGAGCGATGCCAGCTTCGGATGGTTTTTAATCGACTTGACCCCGGACCATTTTGTGTGCAGAAGATACTAGGACCTTGGGCATCTGCCTCAGTTGTGCAGAAAGCGACTAAAGCACTCCTACTTTACTTAAAGTCAACAAACCTGAGCGACCGCCTGTAGACTGTGTGTGCTCCCCCGAGTGTGCTCGTGATTGTGTGTACATTCATATCTTTCTGCAACCTATTTTCTGCCCTTCATCTATTCCCCAGTGCAGGGTAGCAAACCGGATGTGCGTCTGGTTAACCTCCCTGCCTTTCCTTGCATCTTTATCTCTCTCTCTCTCGTTCTTTCATTCCCTCTCCATAAGGGGCTTCACATCACTTGCATGAATATCTCGGCTGATGACGAGTTAACATTTTCTAAGCGCTTTTCATCAAAGTATTTCTGAAAGCCGAATGTTAATTCAAGTTTTGCTGGGAGAATGTCTAAAAATTCAGTTACGGTCTGTTGATTTGTTGCCGGAGTTTAGCCGCAGCAGACATATGTCTTATCTTCATGATTTTCTCCGACAGGAGCCACCTCGAGCCTTAAACAGCAAAGTGTACGTTTTCAACGTTATTTTACATACGTTCGTTTCAGACTTTCTCGTTTTTATCAAGCCTGCGTATATGTGAACCTCCGTGATATATTATGGTTGCATTGACCCTTCGCATGAAACTTCTCTACTCCATGGACATTGCAAGAGAACAATGAGTTGCATGAGGCGATTAGCCTACCTGCTCCCTTCCGTCCTTGCATATACGAAGGCTCCGGCAATCTGTCTAGTTTCCATTACACCAACGCAGTGGAACCCAACGTTCAGACTGACCCACGCAGGTACATTCTAGCGTGCTTACCGATAGACACATAGTTTGTGTAAACCGTAAATTTACAACGTTCATTACAGTCAGTAATACGGCATTCCCTGAAACCGCGATCCGGGATCAACAATATTGTTTTTTTTTAAGCGTTCATGTTTTCTTTCAAACCGTACCAACATGAAGTGAGACAATACTTCCTTCTTTTGGCCAGCCGCTTTCTTATCATTATCAATAGGATATAGTTAGGGACTGTTCCTCCTCTAAATGCTTTAGCCACGTCCTGACTGAAGGAATTTTTCACCATATCAGTGTCTTTCAGGCTCTCATTGCTTACAACAGATTGCCTGTCTAACAATGCTAATTGCACTTTACTTAGCGACCAACAACATTTCTGCATGAAATAAAACTGGAAAATGATTTCGCAATATTTGAACTTCTACATAGTCTGATAGCATCACATACAAAAATCTATAGCTAAATGAATCACATTGAGTGCTATTCATCGAAAAAAAAAGCTGGACAATATACCGACGATTTTCGTTTGCATAGTGGGGACGTACATTTACGGTTACGACAACTAGGAATCGATTTTCGCAATTCGGAATGTAGTCAAACAGTGTACGCTTTTGAGCCTCGCTCATGCTTCCTAAGCGTACAGTAATGCCTGGATTAACCCATTTCCCTGTCGGAAGAACGCTGACCGACCCGTTCAACTTTTCCGTTCCTATCAATGCGGCACTTTTTCACCAGTTACTACGGTAGAGGAGATGTGATAGAAGGCGGGGCTGTAGAGCACGTCCGTGCAAGGGCAACGCAAAGAAATAAGGCGGCTGATCGTTCTCCCTCGAGACGCCGGCAAACTGCACAGGTCTAGCGGGTAATAACGGCGAGAAGCTTCCCGTGTAATGTGTTCCACGTGCGCGGCATAGCGCATTGCAACGACGAAGACGTCTCAAGGTCAAGCGGTCTGGCGTGCCGAGCCGTGCAATGGACCGCTTCAGCTGCACGGCCTTCGCGGCAAAGGGGATCTATATATTCATAGCGCTTTCTCCTGAGGGTCATGTGCACAGACATACATGAGCCTGAGACTTACGGCGCGGCCACTGCAACCTCGATCAAACACGCTGTTGCTTTTCGCATCGAGAAAGTACTAAATCAACAAACGCTTTAGCACGCCATCACATCGCACCATATAATCTTCGATGGCTTCTTGTACGGTGTAACCCGCTCGAATTGCACGCATCGGGCCAGAATACCTCAGCCTACTCTAGCTTCGATTATGCTGTGACTGTGTAATTTTGTTGATATGTGTACAACTATTGTCACGTATATGTCGGATATGTGTATTAGTTTATACATGCTACCATGTATGCAGAAAGCGTCAAAACAAGTCGTTTGTTACAGTTTTATTGCTGTGAAGGAGCATGGGCGAGACGTTTTCGTGAGTCAATAACACGCGAGACTGCACTGAATTTGTCACCGATACTTCATCAGATCGATGAAGTGCTCAACTGATTGTGACTGGTACACTGTGCGCTGATGGAAAATTGAAGGTGAGCAGTGCAGTAAAACCATCTACCGGGAACGCACCATTCGTTACCGATAAAGTAGCAGCGAAAAATCTGAGAGTGACATTGTTGTGTTCGAGAAGGTCGGAGGACTTGAAATGAAAGAGACTCACTGGATTGTTGTGTAAAAAGTGAAAAAGGCACATCGCCCGTTGAGGTTTTTTGCTATTTATCTCAGCAATAATCAATAATACTTGGTATTTGTTTGCCTACACAACCACAGACACGAGTATTAGGCATTTATAAAGTACACATCACGCACCTGTTTTCGAGAGTATTAGAGTTTTATTACCAAACATTCGTACTAGCGGTGCCAGATGTTTTAACGCCATAACGTTAAAAAAGCTCTCTTCGCAGAAATTCTGGCGTTGCATTCGGTGTCAGCGTCGGCCCCGGCGTCGTTGGTTTTGAGCGAAAAATCATTATCTTATGCGTGACAGAAAAAATTGAGAACGATGCAAATAAAGTAACTAAATGATAAAAAATCTGGGAGCAGAGTGGGAACTGAACCCGGGCCGTTTGCATGGGAAGCGGATGTTCTACGACACAGCCATGCCTCTTTTTTTTGTATTTTCGGTAAAGCTTCACACACGGGGAATAACGTAAATATATTACAATACACCATAACCGTGACAGATGAATTATTACGGCCATCAAGCACTGCTATAGCACATCACGTCCTGAAATTTCTTTATGGTCAGCAGGTCTTCTACTCTTTTTAATCACAAAGGAACGCATTCATTTGTTATTACTACCTCGAGAAATCTTGACATACTTTTTTAAAATACTCTTATGCTGGTCTCCTGACAGGGCCGCAGTGAAGTCCAGCCATTCTAGAGCACCATATACCGTGCAAGGCAGTCATGACAATAAAATCAAAAGGTAATCCGTCATCATTCTCTATTGCCACGTTCCTGGCTCCCTGAGGGTCTAAGAAAAACTCGTTCCTAATTATTTTTTGTAATACCTCCCTAAAGTATACTCCTTCCCAACAGCGCAGAAAAACGTGGTTAATAGTTTCCGGTTTGTTAAATATTAGACAGTCAGATCCCCATGGCATATAAAAACCCCGCCCCTTTAGGAAGGTTTTTACAAGAAGTGTTCCGGTGTGAAATTTAAAAAAAAAGAACGTTTTTTGCATTTGGAGCTGCCGGTATTGTTCTTAACTCGTTCAAGTATATTCTGACTTTTCCGTGTTGTATATAGCGCTTTGTACAGTGAAATATAGAGCGTGGCGTCACATAAATCTTTGTTCACTTTTTCTTTACAACAGACCCCAGGTAGTCAGTTGAAAAACGAACACACAAGAACCACACGCTGGCCACAACTTCCTTCATGTAGCCATGCACAACCCCTGGGTAAATTGAGTGCTCACAATAAACTCAGGCAACAGTCTACTAAGTTTTGTTTGACACATTGTTTGCAGGGAAGGATCTCTTGTCACGCAGATAATAAGAAGAACCTAATAACTAAACGCTTGATGAACCGATGTCCTAGCCCAAGGCCTCCAAACTTCACCCGTCTAAATGAATTCGTGTGACTGCACCTTTTCCATGCAGTTAGGCGCCGACTCAAATATTGCAAACACTCAATGTAATTTTTGCACGCTGACCCGGGAGCAGTACAGCACTTGCATCACATGCTATAGCTTAGACACAAAAAATCTCTTGCCTACAGTAGCCCAAGCTAACATAGACAGTACAAGTTCCTTTCCATCTATTTGCTTTCTCTTTAACTCTTTTTGTTTGCTGTGTCCAATATTCATAACTACTTTTGTACGACTCGAGTGAAACTCCAAGGTATTTACCTGGTGTTTTTGTCCATTTATGGCTGCGAAAAATTATGGGGTTGAAGGCCAATATCATGCAAAGTTCGAAGCATTTACCCCAGTTTATGTGGCTTTCTATAATTTGGCAAAATAATTACAAACTCATTGATTCTTCAATATCTTCATAGGAAGTACTACAAATCGCAACATCATCAGAGAATGCGAGAAGTTTGAGCTCAGAGAATTGTAATCTAAACCCCCTAATGATGTCGTTCTGCAATATCGACTGACGAAATGTTTCAATGTAGATGCAAAACAACAGTGGACTAACATGGCACAATTGACCCACTCAGTGCTCAATTCTAATGGGGGGGGGGGGGGGGCGAGGCTAAGTCTTGTTGATTATTAGTCTTGTACTACCACTTCAATATGTCATGGCTACACCGTTCATAATTATCTTACCAACAATATGTGCTCCAACTACTGCGAAAAAAAAAATCGTGGACGACGCACCTAAACGCTTTCTCCAATCCAGCTGGGGTATGACCACACGCGCTTGACTGATGTTTACACATTCGAGAACAGGCCGCATTTTATGAACATTTGTTACTATGGAACGACCTTTGATTCACATAAAAAACAGCATGTCGTACCAACTCGCTCAAGCAACCACGTTAGACCTTTGATTCCACACGTTTGGTGTGGACGGACGATAACTTTTATTACTGAGTGAAGTCTAGCAGCCAAACTTTTCATTATTAGCTGACAATATTTTGTAGTCTACGTTTGTCAATGTGATTGGTCTGTACGCTGTTACCTGCCTAAGTTTTTCAACCTCATCTGTCTTCGGAATCAGAACGGTACGTGATTCACCGAAGGACGGTGGTAATTACTTTTCTCATATGCCTCGTTAAAATCACCAGAAAGTATAGCAGCCAATTACCTGGCAACTAACAAGCAAATAACGCTTCTACCACTTGGCACAAACACCATATGGTGCCGGCAGACTTGCCGGGATTTAACTTATCAATCTCCCGTTCAGCTTCAGATGCAGATATAATCATTCCAAAGCACTTTTCACTCCTTCACTTACTTGTGGCATGCGTTCTTAATATTCTGCTTTAAATATGTCTAGGTTTATCAGTCTAGACACAAAAAGATTTTCAAAATGCCATCAAAAGACACATAAAATGCTGTCGGTATCGGTTACTTTCGTGACCATCCTTCTTTATTTTTTCATTAGTGATTTCGTCGAGCGTTCATTTTTTCCACACCAAACGCTCTTTTAGTTGACGTCTCTCCAGCAGCTGAAGCCGCAGCCTTAGCACGAACGAGTGCACCACGGTAGCGTTCCTCGTCATGCAGTGCAAGTTTTTGCCTAATATGGCGTATGGCATTTCTATACTCTGCCGGTTGTTTGCAGTACAAGTCAATTAGTCTTTCCAAGGTCATTCGGTGTTCTTTTTATGATTGTAGAAACAGTAAAAAGAACCTCCTCTGCTTAGAAATGCGGTCCTCCTAGGTCAGAATATGTTATTACAGTGTCAGACACTGTAATGTTATTATCATAATGGCTTCGTGGTTGAATGCTGGTACCTCACTACAAAAGGCGCACACGCTATATACTGAGCTTATTCTCTTAAGGCCAAGTATTGGGTGCATAACAAATTTGAAAAAGATTTTATGCACTCGGTGTTTGAAGGACGCACTAGGGACAGGATGTCGCTATTGCGTTGAACTCGTAAAAGTGAAGCTTTAGGGTCCCCTAATTTTTTCAGATCCTGTATGTGCTAGCTCACTTTTGGTCACTTAAAGAAATTATGTCCAAATAAACTTCGTATGCGTTGTTTCTGTCGAACAAGGGTTTGCAAGCGTCTGTCGTCCTGATATTCTACCTCAAAGACGAGTTTCATAAAAGTACCAGCAACAGTGTAAAGAGCCCCTAGGTGTTCAAGCAACACTGGGCTGAGTCATCATTGTGCATTGAAACAAAGAAAAATAAAGAACACTCAAGAACGGTGAGCTCGTGCAAGTGAAAAGAAGCATGAACGTGAGATGAATGTTTCATTTCGTTGCAAACCTTTTGCGTGATCCAGGTGGCGTGGATGTCCAGTCATACGCACGGCACTGTTCATGCAAAACGGTGGCCGTTGGCTGCTTTCTGTACATACGTACAGAATGCGCTAAAACGGGTTATGTTTTGCGACTCTAGTACTGAATCACAGTAAACGAACACCGTCTGGAGGGGACGACAACTGTAGCTGTTTGATCCCAAAGCAACATTTCGTTTGACGAAGCGATGAAGCGTAAGCGCTAACTCATTTTTCTTACACCACAGGCGCATAGTGCGAACCTGGTGAATGCTTATTCAATATTTATCTATTTATTTATTTATTTATTTGTTAATTTATTTATTCAGAATACTGTCAATCCCGTGATGGGATTATTACAGGAGTGGTGTCACATTGTATATAGTTAAAACAAGCAATACACAGACTAAAAATACATGTTGCAACCACTTAAAATGAAGCGAATATCTCAAACATAGTGAAAAATTCGCCGTAGTGATAGGCAAAGAGTCTTTATGAATACAAACATAAGATAAAATGCTGGGGCAAGCAAAAAACAAATACAAAACGAAATCGTACATGCAGAGTTAAAACTTGCGACATCATCGATTCAGGAAATCACGGCTAAATAAAAGTCAGCACACATTCACTCGCTCGATTAACAAATTTATCAACTGTCGGCTGTGTCAACACGGAGGAGTGCAGGGCATTCCAAGCGCGTATGGCTCGTGAATGATTTATTTACCTGTTTCGTTCAGCCCATCAGCTAGCGACACGTCGCTTTTAGACTAGATAGGTGACAGGCTTTTTTTCCCATGCTTTCTTCTTAAGAGCTGTAGCATTCCGAGAAAATCGGCGCGACACCAGTCTGATTTCGAAATAAGGCTCGGGGCGTCGCTTTAGAGGCTGTTATACTTTATTGCCAACAGCACAGTTATAAGAATGAAAGAAAGGAAGGAAGGAAAAAACGAGATAAACAAACTCACAGTTCCTTACACATTCGCCTAAGACGCTTTGAAGGTGAAGGCCATCTTCCTTCTCTTCAGTCATATGTAGTGATCTGCCCCCACCCCTTTCCGAAAGTTTTCTCACCTAAGGGTTCGTGCTGTCTCCAATATCAGAGGTATTGTGAGATTTCCTGCCACTCACCCTGTTTCGCATTGCCCTTATGATCGGCCCACCACTGACCTAAGCCCCAACCTAATGTGATGACGTCATCGTGCACTTCACGTTTGTGACGTCATCGTGCACGTTCATAATGATGTCCGAGAATATGATATGTGAGGACATGGTTACGTCATCACGAAGTCATGAACTCTTTTGCCTCAATCGTGTTCACGCTGGTAACCAAGGACGCCGGCCGTGAATTTCTGTGTTTAATGAGGCTACTACGGCACTGGGTTTAATGCATGGTAGTCATGTGACTGTCAGATATATATCCCTAGCTCGCCTGATCCATTTACTGCGTTCACTCCCGTTACGAGTATAAGAAGGAGCACGTGGAATATTATTTCCGTGCCTGGATAGAAGGGAAATCTCATTGTGAATATCAAATTTGCCTATAGGCTCATTGCAAATGGACGCCCTCCCACCTGCTGTGCAAGCCAGCGTAGGTGATTGGCACTGTGGACACATTCTATACGACTAGGCTTATCGTGCTAAGCATCTTCTTATGTTGCGAAACGTAGAGGACTGGCCGAATCAACCAGCGCACGTGCTGAGCTTTCATTGAGAGCATACACACACGTGAAGCTATAGACGGAGTGTATTATAGATGACCTAAAGGACAGTTTGTTGTTGAGCTATATTTTCTCGGTAACTTTTGCTGACAATGAATGGACAGCTGATTAAAAAATTGAAGTCAGCTCCACTTGGCAAAAACTGCTGAAACAGCAATGCTGGTGGCCTACAAAAAAAAACGTTCTCTTCACCAATTATTTTAGCTGGTGGAATGAAATGGTGGTTGAATACAGTGAGACTGAATAAAGTGTAATAAAATGGGTGGAGTGGCGGGATTAGTAGTGGTGGAAGGAGTCGCACATATTCGTTGTGGGATTTATCCCACTTTTTCTTGCACATACCCGGTTAGGATCTACGATGGTAATAAGCTTGCACAACCGTATCAGCGCATCTAACAAAATATATGAAAGCTCCCTTTTCTTAATTTATGAAATTAAGGAGGACACACAAAGATGCTGCATTATTTTTATTATTTCATTGGTAGGATTTGGCGTGCTCTTAAATTTTCTATGAGACATGAAGTAGATGGAGGGGACTCTGTATGAATTTCAACCACCTGGGGTTCCTTAACGGACACTTGAATCTAACTATATACAGGCATGTTTAGGGACTTCACCCTTATTCAAATGAATCCGCTGGAAATCGAATACTTGACCTCTAGCATAGCGTGACGCACCGCAAAAGCCTAAGCTACCAGCCCCGTCTTGAGTTCAAGAGTAAGGCTAACACTCGCTATGCAAATGATAGTATGAGGTGGAGGAAATAAAATAAAGAGCTCTCGTGTAATCGGTATGGTAAATAAGCATATGTTGATGTTCCGCGTTCGCCACAAATATCTAGTTCCGAGTGACGAGTTGCGTCATAAAGGGCCGCTGTTTATTTGTTAAGAATTGATTATATGGGGGGGTTTAACGTCTTAAAACCCACATATACGATTATGAGAGACGCCATAGTGGGGGGCTCCGAAAATTTCGACCACCTGGGGTTTTTTAACGTGCACCCAAATCTGAGCACACAGGCTTACGGTATTTTCGCCACCATTGAAAATTAAGCCGCGGGTCAGCAGCCGAGTACCTTAGCCACTATACCACCGCGGCGGGGCTTACTCGTTAAGGAGCGCAGAGTGTAAGTCCATTATTGGAAAAGATTAAACCCGCCTCGATTTAATCGTCGGCGTTGTCGCTTGAACACGTGCAAAGTTTCAAACGGGAGTCATGAAATTTGCGCCCGGTCAATCGTGTGCATGCCGCATTGGACTTATAATCATTTAAATGGCTGTCGTTAGGTATTAGTTCACGGCTGATGAGAGTATTTATATATACCTAGAAAATACAAGCGGTTGCTTAGTCGGGAGTAATATTCCCGAAATACGTTCCGAACTCTCGCTTCCCCCGACGCGTGAGTAGTCACCTCCTCTCTCGGTTTTCTTGGCAGAGAACTTAGAACGACAGCTTGGCCCAGAAACGTGGGTGTCGTGTTGATACATTTAGGAGATTAAGTGACCATGCCGTCCGTCTTGACAAAACACGTCATTTTCAACGGCAAAACAAGACTTAATATAGAGGTTGTAGTAATGATTCCCCATTTCGCTTGCAACGGCATGAAAATATTGAAGGTTTAGTGAAAATAAGTTCCAATGAACCAGGTCCCGTGCACCCAAGTACATTTTCCGCTGAAAACAATCCTAACAAAAAAATTCAGTCAATCCTGCCAGTCGACGTATTATAAATGAAGAAGGCCGACCAATCAAAAAAGCAGCAAGATCAATCGGTGTTACCGTAAATCACCCGTGACATTGACCACTCACGCATTTAAATGAGTGTCAAACGGTTCACAGTTCTGTACAATGTTTGTTCGTCATAACAGGTATGTTGTGTTCAGTTGTGAACTTCGTTTTGTCTTCGTTATTAATGCTTTACGGTATCGGATCTAGCATGAAGTTGACAAAGAAAAGGTCTTGAAATGTTCTCTTGGTCGTTGTTGACTGTTTGCTGTCATATGAAATGTACGCTATAGCATATCGAGACGTCATCTACTGCACAAGCTAGTCGTTGTGCGTGATCATCATCGTCATCAGCATCATCGTGTATAGTGGGTACCTTGCATGAGCTGTGCCATGATGGAAGAAAGGTAATGTGTGGTCTGGAACGCGCTTGTTATTCATCGTCATCAGCATAATCGACATCGACATCGTCAGCGGCAGCTACGGCTCACAACGCCAACACGAACGGACAAGCCTCGACCACAAAAAGCTTCGACCACGAAGAAACTCTTGTACGAAAGAATATGTATGAGTCTGACCCCACAGCAAGTATAGACAAAAACTGTTTTTAGGTTGAAGACGTTTGAGAGAGCAGGTTAAACCGCTGTAAGCAGGTAAAACCCCTGTAAGACCGCTGCGACAAGCATAATGCCAGCAAAACAGTTGGGGAATTCACGTCGCTCGGGAACAACACGCCTGTTGAATTCAGCCTCAGTCCCGAGCACTCTTGAGCGGCTACTTCGTGCATTAACCAGCATGAAGAAGCTCTTTTTCTGTAGCTATCCCTTCGTTGTAACAGACGTTTGTCCTTGGTTTTCAGTTTACGTGTGTTCGCAATACAATAAAGAAGGCTCCCGTCTTTGTAGCATTTCTGTGTCTGGCTTTCGTGCTTGTCTCGTCTTTCGCGCTGTCTTCGTATGCTTAGGGCGCTGGTCCTGCTTGCGACACCGGCAGGTAGAGAGATTGCTTTGTTGCCACAACTGTGGCTCGCCATCGAACTCTTTCACCCGGAGCACCGCTATATACTCCTGTTGTTGCCACATAAAGTCGGCTACGATGGAATAGCGCACACCGATATCATGGCGCAAGATGCGTCTGGTCCATTCTCAAAGCTCGCCGAAGTAAGCCCAATTTTCTCTGATCAATGTTTTTCTGTCTGTCTTTCGCGCTTCTCACTTCGAACGCAACAAGTACAAAAGGGAGTCAGCCTACAGATGGTAAGATAATCTTGGAGAGAGGAGCAAGACAAATCAAGAAGCCCACAACTCAGCCGTGTCGTTCTGGTTCTTTAGAGCATATAGGTATTATCCTTTCTTTCGTATCTCAAATACGGCTGCCACCGTATACTCAGATAATTCACTGCAATTGCAGTGCTTCAATCAGCTACTGCGACTGATTGTGTAGTCATGCGACTCTACAATATGTCCAAGTTTGACAAACCAATGTGTCACCCTGCCTCAGTCATAAGCATTGGTGCCTTTTTAGCAACAATTATTGATCAAGCATGCATAAAGAACATGGAAGGACGAGACAACCAACAGTGCCACAGTCAGTTAAAAGGGCATCACGATTTCACTAGAGTAGCCACTCTGAAAAAAAGGTAACTTTTGTAATGCTCAGATATTCAGTACTTGGATTTAGCGTTGGTACACTGAGCTATTCACTAAATGTTAGTTCTTTATCTGTTGACTAAACACCTTACATAAATGAAGTATTCTTGCCAAACTTTTCGAATTAGCATCAATTCGGCGTTCACATATTATTATATTGAAACAAAGCACTACTGCTATTTCTCCATGACTTTTTTATTATCCATCTATTGCCTCGTAATTTAGTTTGTAGCATATTTAGGCCCTTGTGAGCCGGTAAATGTGCACATTTTTACAGATATTTGCAAAAATAATTTCATTGGTACAAGCAACATGCCCTTAAAATTGTTCTGAATGCATAATGACTCCCTTTCTCCAACCTCTACCGCTTTTTCTTTCTTTTCATTATAAGTTCTGCAGTGGCCACAAGTGCTTCAGTATACGATGGTGCAACACAAAAACGACATTCTATTTTATGCTCGCTCCTGTAAAAGCACTGAAACATTCGAGAGCAATGCTCCTTATCTCTTTTCTATACACTCGAAAGAAGTGAAACTTGAAATGCACATTCTACATAAAAACGCAGTAGGCCTCACTTTCTATATACAACGTGGATTGCAGGTTCCACTTCTTATCATATGAATAAATAAAGCCCCCCTTTCTCCGCGAAAGTGCCCCGCCGCGGTGGTCTAGTGGCTAAGGTACTCGGCTGCTGACCCGCAGGGCGCGGGTTCGAATCCCGGCTGCGGCGGCTGCATTTCCGATGCAGGCGGAAATGTTGTAGGCCCGTGTGCTCAGATTTGGGTGCACGCTAAAGAACCCCAGGTGGACGAAATTTCCGGAGCCCTCCACTACGGCGTCTCTCATAATCATATGGTGGTTTTGGGACGTTAAACCCCACATATCAATCAATTCTCCGCGAAAGTGAACCAACATTGCAGTAAGTATTCCGTTGGTATTTTAGCATTGTAACCTTGAATCTACGATAGTCATAGCGCGAGAGCAGAAGGAAGACAAAGAGACAAGAAGGACACAAGAGCGGCGCGTGCGTGTTCGTCGTTGTTCTGTTCTCGCGCTATAGCTATCGTCATGTCATACCAACTAGCCCAAGCTGCCACACTTGAATCTACCCTTCAACGTGCAACTATACGGCCCTGAATAATTGGGTGCTGGACATACGCGGGCCGCTGGTGATTCATTAGGCCAAGATATATCATCGACCGGCAGGTGGACGCAACATAGGCAACCAAATAGCATCCGCACAATTATTACGAGAACGCCGGGCACAAGATAAGGTTACGCGATAAGAACAAAAGAAACGAGGCAAAACCAAGGACCTCATCCCAAGCATCCACTATGGTAATTACGTAAAAAGGCCCATTGCGATACTGCTATTGGCCTGCGTTCGAGTAGCCTGTTCCCAGAACCCATCCTACGTGCGTGTTCGAATGATGCATGTACATCGCAGATGCGGGCCCACGCTTGGTCGGCGGTGTCTTGGACGTTGATAAAAGGGCTTCTTGAGTCCAGTGGAGATGCGCAATATGCGAGCGGGCATGGCACGGTGAATGCGAATAGATACCAGCCCACACAATCGGTGTTGCGGAACGAAGTTGGTCGGGCCGGCTTGCACGTAGGCAGAATTTAATTGAACACTGTCAAGACCAGTGCCGTGACCTGTAGAGGGAGGGTAATCAATTAGAAGGTGTGGCGAGTTCTTTCAACGTAACTGCACAGGAGTGCGTTTATCGGGAAGGCAAACGGCTGACCAGAATGTTTATTTCGGAGTAATAGCAAACGCAAAAGTCATGAAGCGGTGGGGAGCAAGAGCATCAGCCAATTTTCATATTGGCACGTTTGTCGCAGTCAGACAAGAATAACGGTGTGTCTCAGTAGAATACAGAAAGTGAAAGAAGAAACAGTTACCTAAGTGTGCGCGTGATTCGATTCTTGAGTTTAAGCATTCAAGAATCAAGTCACGCGCACTCTTCAGTAACTGTTTCTTGTTTAACGAATAGAGTCACGCACACACTTTGGCATTTGTTTGTTGTTTCATTCTACTGAGACTCGGCGTTATTCTTGTCTCTACTACATATGCACCAACTTGATTTGAAAAGTAATTATAACTCATACGTGACAAACTGGCGTGGCTTGCACTGATGTGGTTACATGAATAATCTGTTCTTTCAAGTGCGGAACACTCTAGGGGGCCGGGCTGACTGACGTATACGCTCTGGTCGTATGCTGTCGACTTCGCTTGGCGTAACGCAGACAAAACAAAACTGTGTATATTATAGCCGACTGTATTGCATATCAAGGACGCTCACTTGCGCTCAAGAGAAATCTTCTTGCTCTTGTTCTTCGAGCGCTGTGAACGTAAATTGAAGATCACGCTAGGGACAAAGGCTGTCGTTTGCTGCCATAGTTTGACGTGACGCCGGCGGAACCACGCATGGAAACTGGTAAAAAAAACAGTAAGCAAGAGGGAAATTGAACAAGAGGGAGCGAAAGGAAAAAAATGGGAACAGTAATAAATAAAAATAAACAGAAAATACAAAAAATAGAGAAGAGAAAAAAAAGAACAGACGTTTCAATAATAATTGATGTTTAACGACCCGAAAACACAATATGATGTCGTGAAACGCCGTAGTAGAGAGCTCCTGAAATTTCCACCTCTGGGGTTCATTCTCTTGCACCTAATCTAGGTACATGAGACTCAAGCACTTCTCGCCTCTGTAGAAAACACGGCCGCCGCGGCCGAGATTCGGTCCTGCGACCTTCGGGTCAGCAGTTGTGCACTGTAACCACCAGAACACAGTGGCGAAAAAGAAATTGAAAACAGGGCTATACCCCGGCTCTAGACTTCCTTCAGGATTACAGCACGACCCTTGCAAAGCTGCCTTACATTTTTAACGCGATATCGGTGAAAAGCTTGTTTTGCTGTAATTTTGGCGTTGGCGTCGTAGGTTTTGAGCGAACAATCATTACCTTGTCCTTGACCGAAATTTTAAGAAAGATGCAAATAAAATAAATAATAAAGACTTTAGGATTTGAGTGATGGTGAAACCCAGTTTTCGAGGAAACGTGGTTTTCTACCACAGAGTCATGATATTTGTTCAGTGTGCCTTGCAAAAAAAAAATAATAATAAGGCTATGTTAACGTCATGTAGGGAAAGTAGTTCTCTAAACGAACCATTTATTGTGTCACAGAAGCGTAGAATCATCCGAAGCATCAAAACAACAAAATTGAGCGATGAGTGGGCGGCTTAAACGCCCACCATTACAAAGCGCTCAGCCATTATCAGCATAAGCAGCAGCAGAAACATTAACAGAGAACAGCTGCGTCAGTTCGCGAGTTGCCCTACGGACGCGCAGGGGCTCCTTGACTGTCTAGCAAAAGAAATAATAATGGCGTAGTGGGCACTAAACAACTCCTTGCAAGAGGCATTCAATGATACTTTGAAACGGCCAATGTTAAGTGGAGATAAGTGAAGTTTTATTTACTTTCATACAAAGGAGGAAGCCGGAACTAAAAGCTGGGATGCCTGATGAAGGCCTCGGCTCCATTTTACAGTCTGGTGACAGTTAACAAAACAATATAACTGAAAGCATAACATACTAAATAGATAAATCCTCTACACTTGCAAGTACAAAAACGTAAACTGTTATTCAGCATATAGCAGTGGGAATGTTGTTTTACATAACAGAAACCAGAGTCGAGTAAATATTTCTTTATTTCCTTTTTAAGTATTTTCATTGAAACATTAAAATTAGCATTTGTAGACATTTTACTTATAGCCTCAGTCACCTGATAAGTCAATTTTTGTTTGCCATAGTTAGTACGCGTCTTAGGGACACGCAGGCTTTGTTATCGAAAATGGTCGTTCGCTTCGTTAAGGCGTCAGGTGTGGCATACACCGAGAACCGAAGAAGGTTAGTAGTTAGGGAGGCGATGCATGCCAAGCCTGTTTATACTATCTTGATCTGCACTTAAAGGCGAAGCTCAAGCACCCTCCGATTCTTGTTTTCTAGAGCATTTATCCCACATTAAAAAAAGTTTTGGCGTCGTTTGGTAACTGTCCACTAGGAATTGACAATTATGACGGCACTTCCGAAAGTCAGATCGATTGGTTTTACTCCTTACAGGTTTACTCGGGCCTTAGGGGAAAGTATACTCGGGCCACAGGCGACATTGACTATACTAGTCACTAGTGAGGCTGAAAATGCAGAAGATTGGGTAAGTAGCCATAGCGTGTCCTTGTCTTACTTTTAGGGTACCTCATGTGTAGTGCAAGCAAACACAAAAGGAAATAAGAGAGAAGCAAGCACTCATCCTGCCATCAGTATTAATTGAGGCTACACGGGCTACATAATGTGCCATGTCCAAACGCACCTCCAAGGTGGGAAAGTATTCTACACTCGACTACTTTTCGGAGTGGAGGGGACTCAAAGAGAACCTAGACGGGTTGGTAATTATCTCCGTAAGCCATGAGCCCCTAGTATTAACTAACGGGAGGCGCAGCTCGCCAGCTGGTAGCTCCAGTGGCAGATGGTGCGGCTGAATCAAGTCTGGAGGGTATGCCGAGGCCCGTGCAAACGAGGACCCATAAGAGTCCCAGCGATAGGAATTTTTACATTGTTTTGTGCCGATTAAACATTCTCCTCACGATTCTTGCTTTCGTAGCCATTCTGTTGCTCTAGCGCAGTCTAGCGAACCGGACGTGAATCTAGCTGACCTCCTAGCCTTTCCGTTTCCTGTACTCTCTCTTTTTCTGCATTCTTTTCGCTCGAGCTGAGATGCGCTAATTATAAGACAAGCCTACACAAACTACCATTCTCTCATAGAGTATACGCAACTCTACCGACACCCAAACGCGTGTCATGGTCTGCTGTATCTAAATGACCTTTTATCGCGTAATGGGCTTCCTCATCACGTTGAGCCCGCAGCGACCGGGAGGGTGTTTTACTTGGAATATTTATCACCGCAGCGATGGTGACCACACTGCGAGACGAGCATAACACATCCGTGCGTACAGGAAGAAGCCGCTGCCGTCAAGTTGCTAATGGTCTCATTTGCCAATGGACCGTGTAATACAGTGGCGCACGATAACGTTAATTGTATGTGTCATTTTCTCCGGCTCCAGTTTTTTATTTAGAATTCAGTTCAATGGCTGGTCTTACTGGACCGAGAATGATTTGACGCTCTATTAAAATACTGGCCGATAGAAAATGATTCATTTTCGGGCAAACATTTTTACGTGTGTGTGTGTAGTTGTACCTGTGAATGTGAATGTGCGTGTGTGTGTTTGTGTGCTCGTGACTCAACTGCTCACCAGTCTTACAGCAAGCAAATTAAAAGAGGACAGAGCAAGACTAAACCAAACAAAACAACAAAACATAACTGAACTGGGCAGAACAGAATTCAGACCGATTTCGTATGTGCTCCGATAGAATACGTTGACTATTAAGACTTGAACTTCAGATCCTCAGCAGATGAAACTGTGTTTGCAGCGGCGTTACGGACGCAATGGCGGATATTAGGTAAGAACAGAACAACAGTTGCGCAAGGGCGCAAAATGATTAGCAGTCCTGCTAGCTTCACACCTTCCTCCAACCTTGCTAGCTTTCTTGCGAACATTTTCTTTGCAACGACAACCTACGCAAGCTTCAGCCTTTTAACAGCAGTCCTAAGAATGAGACTCTTTCCACAAGCTAAGCTCAGCGAATCCATTTCCCTTTTTTGTCGGGAGTAAGTTCGAGTGTCCACATTGAGCCACCCAACAACGAGGACACAAAAAGCTATAAAATACCACCAACTTTTGCGTATGGCTGCTCATTTTTGCCTTGTCGCCCTGATGTCCCTTCAGTATATATATATATATACACACACACACACACACACACACACACACACACACACACACACACACACACACACACACACACACACACCACACACACACACACACACACACACACACACACACACACACACACACACACACACACACACACACACACACACATATATATATATATATATATATATATATATATATATATATATATATATATATATATATATATATATATATATATATGGGGGATATCTGTCGTGGTAACTCAGTGGTAGAGCATCGAACGCGTTGTTCGAAAGTCACAGGTGCGGATCCTGCCCACGGCAAGTTATCTTTTCACCCACTTTTCTTTCTTCCCATCTACGTTACAATTGGCCTAATAATTTCCCCTATACTTTTCTTGGCATCATTGTTTGTCAGATCTCCGTATTATTGTGTCTAAAGACGAAAAAACGAGCCCTTAAGTATGCACTTGTTTCCCTTATTCATTAACGAGGGTCTCGTACTGGCAGACTCGGTGCCTTTAGGTTGTATACGAGGGACTATTGGTCAGCTGCCATCTCGAAATTAGTTCACATACTACATGACACCAAATCAGGCTTATAAAGAGTGTGCCACACTCGCCGCAACGGCTACAGATGGCGCTGACTGACACTACTACGTTTAAATTCACATACCTACCCAATAAAATAGCTTGGGGGATAGCTGTCATGGTAGCTCAGTGGAGCACCGAATGCGTTATTCGAAAGTCGCAGGTTCGAATCCTGCCCACGGCAAGTTACCTTTTCCCCCATTTTTCTTTCTTCCCATTTACATTACAATTGCCCTAATAACTTCCCCTATACTTTCCTTGGCATTATTGTCTGTTAGATCTCAATAATATTGTGTCTAACGACGAAAAAAAACGAGCCCTTCAGTATGCACTCGTTTCCCATATATATATATATATATATATATATATATATATATATATATATATATATATATATATATATATATATATATATATATATATATATATATATTATATATATATATATATATATATATAGATAGATAGATAGATAGATAGATAGATAGATAGATATATATTGTGTGTGTGTGTGTGTGTGTGTGTGTGTGTGCAGATGTGTAACTTTACCTAAGTGAAGGCATTTCGCTGACACCAATAGCAGTGAACAGAGTGTAATCAATTTTCTTTCTGAACCTGTGATATGTACCTACTGTATAACCGTGAGCAACAAGTCAGCGTGTCACGAAAAAGCTCTGGTAACGTGGCCTACTTGCATATTGTTCATTACGTGAACGTAGGCCGACGAAATATAAACAAAATATGTTAATCAGCGAAATATTTGTTGTCCAGGCCACACCTTACTTGAAATTATAAATATTTACGTAACTCTACGGTGATCGTCGTTAGTCATGACGGCGTAGATAGCGGCTGACAAAGGAGAAAAAATTGGCCAGGAATCTTCACTG
Source organism: Rhipicephalus microplus (assembly GCF_013339725.1). NCBI lineage: Eukaryota > Metazoa > Arthropoda > Arachnida > Ixodida > Ixodidae > Rhipicephalus > Rhipicephalus microplus. Next base: position 68,557,513 of record NC_051170.1, read on the forward strand.
AGCTTTGTCAGATACCGCGTCAGCATAATTTTGAATTATTTGATGAAATCTGGAAAACTTTGCTTGTGTATTTTTACTCTGCGTCGACTGTAAGACATGGTTGTTTTTTTGCGCAAGTGGGCGCTTCGGTGACACAATGGTTATGGTGCTCGAGTTCCATTATGGAAGAAAAGTCATGGAATTCCATCATTGAATCAACTCTTGAGTTTCATCATTACCGCGGCAGTCACATTTGGATAAAGGCGAAATGTCGTAACCCTATGTACTGTGGTATGCCAGTGCTCGTTCAAAATATCGAATGGTGAAAATTTCTGGAGCCCTCTACTATGGTATCTCTCATACTCATGTCATAGTTTGGGGACGTAAAAGGCCTGATATTGTTATTATTATTATTATTATTATTATTATTATTATTATTATTATTATTATTATTATTATTATTATTATTATTATTATTATTATTAGTGTTGCCCCGCCTTGGTGGTCTAGTGGCTAGTGTACTCGGCTGCTGACCCGCAGGTCGCGGTATTGAATCCTGGCTGCCGCGGCTGCATTTCCGATGGAGGCGTAAATGTTGTAGGCCTGTGTGCTCAGATTCGGGTGCACGTTACAGAACCTCAGGTGGTCGAAATTTCCGGAGCCCTCCGCTGCGGCGTCTCATAATTACATGGTTATTTTGGAACGTTAAACCCCACATATCAATTATTGTTAGTGTTGTTGTTGTTGTTGTTGTTGTTGTTGTTGTTGTTGTTGTTGTTGTTGTTGTTGTTGTTGTTGTTGTTGTTGTTGTTGTGAATGTTGTTAATATATTGTGGCAAATGTTCAGCACCGCTATCTATTCCTAAGACAAGCTCCCAAGAACACGAAGCTGCAGCGCAAGGGGTTTTCAAGCTGTTGGTCGCAGGAAACCCTGCCAAGCTCATTTAAGTGCCAAGTAACCTGCGATGACCTTAGAGGACGCTATTCCAGAATGGTTCCTGTCGTCATCGGTCTCTGATCTATGTGAGCTACAGCGGCTACTAGTGATTTTCTCTACGCATTGTAATGAGTACAGTCGCAGAATATGCAGTGTAATGTCTCCTCACTGGCCCATTTATCGCTAGAAGGGTTGTCAGTCATTTTCGTATGAAAAGAGAATGGCTTCGTGAAAACCACTCTAAGCCATAAACTGCAAAACATAGTGACATCATTTTGGCGTAGTCCTGTAGGTGTCTAAAGACGTAAAGTGTCCGGCCAGTGGTGGCGTTGGCTCTGCCGTCTACCTTCTGTATTCCAAGTGCAAAAAGTGGTTTCTTGTGTGACCCGTCAAAGTTAACTAGCAGCGTCGGTCCTCGTTAGGGGTCTGGACCATCGCCTTGAAGAGGTGATCGAGCAGCATTGTCGGCGTGTTCACTACCTGTCACGCTGCGGTGACTTGGCAGCCACTGAAATGTCACGTGTCTTTTTTCTAATGAAGCATGTAGGAGATACCAAACCTGAAACACCAGCTGCTCATACGGTCTATAGCAAATATTGCAGAGCTGCCTTCGAGTCACTGAAGACCATGAATGAGGCCTTTCGCGGTACCTTAAGAGTAGCGTAAAGAGCAGTGAGCTCTGTTCTGAAAGTGACGGTAGTAGCCTTCGCTGAGGCGACCACTGCTCGGTCTAAACACTGGGGAGTAGTTGATCCAACAGTATATGTATATGTACATGATCAGCTTATTTGTCGTGTAGAAGAGTCGGAGATAGCTGCGTCAGCACTGGTCATGAAAACGTGTATTTTCTCTGATTTCCACTACTTTGTAGTTCACGTCTGTCCGAGTGAAGCCCCACGCAGGTATCGCTGGCTTAGACGCGGTGCTGATGCCTGATGACAGGTCGGCGGCAATGTTTGAAATCGTTGCACAGTACGACACTTGTGGTCTTTGTGAAGGGAGTGTTGCAAAGTGATGGAAATTAGCCAGAGAAAAATGCCTGATATGAGCTCTAAAGTCTGCAACGTATGCAGTGCCTAATTTGGAGCACCTATCTACAAGCATGAGTTATGTACACGGGGGAGGCCTCCGTGATTCAAGTGCAGTTGCTTAAGCTTGTGGCCCATTTTCGGAGTCTGGCTTGCTACAAGCTGCCAGCGATAATTATTGCGTACACCACGTGTTTCCATTATCCACTGACATGTGCTTATTGACACTGACTCTTTCCATCAATCGCACCTCGGTTACGCCATCATTCGAGCACGTTACTTGGTAAGTGCGGAACCAAGGAAAACTTATCAGTGGCTCGCAGAATCGCGAGGAGGGGCCTGCGGAACTCGGAGTTTCCGCGAAAACCACTTTGAGAACCCATGTTCAAGCGCGTACAATTTTGGTGGTGGAGCAATGCTGTAAGACGTTGCTTCACCGACGAACACAATAAAAAGCCAAAGAAAACTCAAAAGAGGCCAGTAAAAAAAATGTTTTTAGTGCGTATTACTAACGCGGGCCTTGATGCCGCGTATAGTAAACTTGATACTTAAACATGACCTAGCATTCAACAACTTGATGTGATCTAGCCTATTAGTACACAAAGAGCACCCTTTCTTCAACGCTATATTTTTTCCACTGCTATAATTTTTCTACGCGGAGAAACCTAAAAGACAGTTACGAGCAAGCCCTTTAGTTGTGACTCAATTATCTGTGACAGTTCTTCTAAACAAGTAGGTTTCGAATGTTCATGTTTGATCATGATGGTCCCTCAAAAAAAAAAAAAAACAAGACGCCAGCACAATGTCATACTTGCACTGTTGCTAAGAAAAAACGCAAATGAAAAAAATTGAAGATCCTAAAGCTTCGCATCTCAAAGTTGAACGCGATAGCTATATCCTATCCCTATTATTCGCACTTTGAATACTTACTACATGGAATATTATCGAACTTGCTATGCATCCCGATTACGTGGTATTAAGGAAATAGCTACGTGTCACGTAAGTGCCTTTTGCACTGGGTAACTAGCTTTATGCGACGAAGTCCCCCGCCACGGTAATTTAGTGGTTAAGGTACTGGGCTGCTGACCCGAAGTTCGCGGGATCAAATCGCGGCTGCGGCGGCTGCATTTCCGATGGAGGCGACAGTAGTGTAGGTCCGTGTGCTTAGGTTTGTGTGCACGCTAAGAAACCCCAGGTGGTCAAAATTTCCGGAGCCCTCCACTACGGCTTTTCACACAATCACACAATCACACAATCATACGGTGGTTTTGGAACGTTAAACCCCACATATCAATTAAGCCACAAAGTTATTAAGATAATGACTTGTTCTGACGCCCGCAAGCAACGTACGCTTGTACCACGCATTATTACTGCATTATTTCATGTTGTATCGTGAAAAACATATACAGGACACGTGTGTTTGTCAATCATGAAGGTTAGTTTCACTGTATTTCAAAGCACAGGAAGTTATTTTCACTGTATTCAGAAGTATACGCTTGGCTGTGGGGTAGAAAACACACTTGCCACGCAAGCGACCCGAGTTTGATTTACACGTGGACCCAGAATTTGTATAGTTTATTTTATTTGCATTTTTTGAATTTTTTTGGTCACGCAGGTGATGATAATTATACCCTCACAACCAACGACGACGCCGAAATTTTAGCAAAACGAGGTCTTTAACACTATCGAGTTAAAACAAAAGAAATTGGAAGTAATATGTGTATTTTTGTTTATTAGTGCTAATGAATCATTTCCGCTTGCTCATCCCGGAGGTTAAGTATCGGGGGAAAACAAGGCCGGGTCGCGAGCGTCAGAGGTCATTACGCAAATCGCACCACAACGCACTCCCCGCGAGACCCACGGAAGCGTGTCAGCCAAGCGTTTCAGGCTGGCAAAGCGGGGAACGCACATGGGAATACACTCGCATCCCACCAACCGCCGTTCGAGGTGGAAGAAGGCGTATACCCGCACCTCACACATCGCTTTCGCCACGGGCAGCTACAGCGGAAGCAGGGTTCGCCAGTCGGTCCCGAAAACTTTCCCGCAATTAGGTAAATCCCCCAGCGGCTGGGCGAACGTCGGTTTCTCTCCGCAGGTCGATCAAATCGTCACACCAACACCGGCTGGTTACGCGTAGCGCTGCGGTCGTCGCGAGGGAAACGAGGAATTTTGGGACAGCCGGTGCTATCCTCAGTGCAAACGTTGTCGTGTAGCACACCTTGTACACAGCAGCAACACTGCTATTCATAAAACAAAACAGAGAGCTGGGATAGTTGGTATGTATTCATCGTTACCGAAGAGCGCACACTGACGACGGGGTAGAAGAGAAGAACACGACAGAACCGCTCCTGTGGTGTTCTTCTCTTTTCTCTTTTGGCCCCCGTCATCAGTTTACGCTCTCCCGTAACGATGACTAGTCATCTTAGTCTGGGTTGGGGCTGTGGATATCTACACATACGCCGATACGTTCACCTCTACCTTCCGGCTCCTGCATGTACCTATACATGACCCGATAGAGCAGTATATTGTTCTGTGTTTGAAGCTCGCACCATGCATCCAGCGGTGTTCGTCGTGGTTGTTCAATTTCGTAGAGTCCCACCATAATCCTCGTGCTGTACTCCGCAGCACGGTTTCGTGGTTCTGTGCGAGGAAAGCAGGGAAGTGGATGCGTGATTTTTACACAGCCTGAAATAGAAACGGGCGATTTCGAAAGAGCTGTTCACTGTAGCCATTATATATTTCATGAAAGAAAGACAAGGACGTACGGTATTTAGTATGACGCTGTGTTCTCTTCGCTAGGCACCTACTGATTAATATGGCGTAGTCATCCGACGGCTTCAAGGTTTCGACATTAGCAGACCCGTTCCCGATGCAGGTATTCACTGCTGCCGTACTATGAATGAAAACGTTGCATAGATTAACGTGCAATCATAGTCAGGCGTACTTGTTTCGTACCTCGCTATTAAAGATTCGGCAGGTTTTGTACTCCAGTAACACAAGCAGGTGAAGGCTTGACTGCACTGTTGCATAATAATTGAGCAAAGGCATACTTTTCCCTTGAAATGTTTTTTTTTGAATGCTTCACGCAAAGAGTTTTGTCTGTGCATGCCCGTTTCGAAAATGTGCAGACTTTAGTGAAGCAATGATACGCGTATGCAAGGAAATGAGCGTACCTACTTAGCAGCTCACTATGTTGATGCTGTGACTGATAATAAAAGTGATAACGATGATGACGATCATGATGATGATGATGATGGCGATGATAATAATGACGATGATAATGATGACGACGACTTAGCTTCTTCAAATTGGTGTGAAATATTCACAGCGTCGTCTGCTTATGCAGTTTGCTTTGCCTGTAACTTGGAGAGATTGTGAGCTTCTTCTATGCAATAATACGTCTGTTAACATGGCTCCTCACTAGACATGATTAGTTGCAAAGCATTTACAAGCAGTTGTGTTACTTTGTGGTACAGCAATTGATTGTCACACTGAACAAGTTGGTTCTATCTAAATCTTTTTTCTGAGAAGTCCCGCTGGACGAGTCAAGTGAGTTTCTGTAGCGCACCCAGCGTTTTTCAAGGCTAGTGTCCTTAAGACTTTCACTTTGTTGAATAATGTGAAAATTGTGTTTGCTACGCTTAATCATCACAACAGAAACAAGTCCAGTACTACAAAGCTAAGTCCAGCATTAATAATTGTGCGCGTGCATGTATTTTTCCTATGTCGACTGCGTTTCGTCTTCTAACATGGTTATCACTCCGCGCAGGTAACGCCACAACGTATCAAACAGTCTCGAATGTTGTCTACAATTTTAATCACATCACTTGCGTAATTTCTGAAACTGCGCTTGATCTGGAAATTACGCAAGCACCAGTGACAACGCTGCAGAATGCACGATGACGCGTGTGTAAAAGCAGCTGTGTTTCACCTAGATGGAACATTATCGAGAATGATTGATGATTGATTTGTGGGGTTTAACGTCCCAAAACCACCATATGATTATGAGAGACGCCGTAGTGGAAGGCTCCAGAAATTTCGACCACTTGGAGTTGTTTACCGTGCACCCGAATCAGAGTACACGAGCCTACAACATTTCCGCCTCCAATGGAGATGCAGCCACCACAGCCGGGAAATGATCCCGCGACCTGCGGCTCAGCAGCCGAGTACCTTAGCCACCAGACCACCGTGGTGAGGCCATTGTAGAGAATCGATGAGCGCATTAATCGCCATGATGGTACCACGAGTGTTACTTACCTCGCTAACTAATAGCTCAGTTTTAACCAGTTTGACTGCAACATTCCTCACGATCACAACAACGTCCCGTAAAAAAAAAAAAGATTCTGTGGGTATAGTATTAACCCACAAAAATGACGGACAGGGTATCGTGTTAACTGGGGGCTACAGCAGTCACCGGTATAGATGCACTAAATTTGCATGGTTAACCTTATTAGCGTACTGCTGCCCTATCGGCTCTGTACAAACTCAAAACCACGAAGTTCCGGCACTCAGATGGAGAATACATTTGCATTTAGACAAAGAACACACCCATATACCGTGTGTTTTGCAAGAATAGAGCTGGAAACACCCTTCCACAGCTAGCTTTTATAATGTCGTCATCATCGACGACCTACTTGAGCAACGTCCCTTTTATTTTGTGAAATTGCCATTAGGGGTGCTTGAAGTATTAGGCAAATGCTTTAGCATAGCTAAAGCTTGCAAGTCATAGAGGACTTTTAACCATGCTATGCGATATAACAAACATAAAAAACACTACCAACGTTCTCGAATGAGTGATTGAGTAAGATCTTTATTGTGGTCCAAAAGTGGCAGAAGCAGAACAGGACCGGAGGTCCCGCTAGCTCAGCCAGACGTTTTCGAGAAAAGCCATTATTAAACTAGTACTATATGTCACTTGTACCAAGAGCATTTGTAGAATTGGCCAGCTAGCTTATCGTGCACCACTTGTAACAAGAAATTTAGAGGTGTTAACTCGGAACCATGCTTCGCAGAACGTTAGGACGCAAAATCAACGATTACTGTCGCTTATCTTCTGTTAGAAGGCGTATATCTGTACTCCGTTTGGTGGTGGGAAACACAACAAACCTATAAATCCAAAAGAAAATTTCTTCTCGTTCGTCAGCAGGAGACGACTGTTGTCCGACGAAGCGTCGAGCCGCCGCGCAATGAACGCAGCCAAGGATCCCACCGTATGTCAACGTCCGTCTGCCACTGTGCCGGCGGTGACAATGTGCGCGTACTATGACGCACGAACTTCTCTTTATAGCAGACGCGCCGTTACGGGCGTCAGATATGCATATATTGAAAGGACAATTATGTGACACATGGCGAGAGTAATAACCTAGACGTCTCAGCTAAGCTCTGACAATGAAAAGCGCAGCGAGCGAGTATAATTAGCAATAAAAAAAATGGCAGCATATCCGCTGGGTGAATGATGGAGAGTGGAACGAAGCATCTGTCCGTCCATTTGTTCTTGCTTCCGTCCGTCCATGCGTCCGTCTGTGTGACTGTCCGTGCATCCATCAGCCCGTCCGCGCGTGCGTCTGTTCGTGCGTCCGTCCATGCGTCCATCCGTCCGTGCAGCCATCCGTGCGTCCGTCCATGCATCTGTCTGTGTATCCATTCGTCCATCTATTCAACACTCCAAGTACCACCATCTCGCATCTTTTCATCATGTATTCCCTATATAGAAGCACCGCCATCCAGCGGACATTTCAAGGACTAAACTAGAGGTGGCACACGCCCACTTTCTTACCGCTTGCGCTTCGTGTCTACTTCCCACCTTTAACCACCTCGAGGTCATGGTATATACTAGTTCACTGTATTCATGGTACTGCGGCCCAACGCTCGCTAAACCTTTCTAAAACCAAGGATGTTACGCCCAGCGAGTATAACATAGAAACCCTTTCTTGTCAGATAGTGCTCAATGTACATGCCCATGGCTGCTAATAGGGAATGAGAGACAGGAGAATTCGGCTTTTAGTTAACGCACACGCTTCGAATATTTATTGTTCAACAACGCACAGGAAAAATATCCCACCAGCACCACCTTGCAAATCAAAGCGTAAGACTGGTTACGCACTACGACTACGACGATGGACGAACAGGGTGCCGTTAAGGAGCTTCGTTCCTAGAATGAACAGATGAAAGGGAACGCCTTAAAGAAACATAGTAACGGTGTTGCGCAGTTGCCTCTCCGGAACTGTAATTATTTCGGAATCAATGGGGACAAAACTCCAATCATAGGAACGGGAATGGAATTACTTCTTTTTTTTAATGTAGAACTTCTTTTTGTCAACGTGCTGTTTGTCAATCCTCAAACATTAGCATTAATTCAGAGCTTGTATTTAGGAATAAATAAAGCGCAGAGAGCTGCTACTGAGCTCTGTGTGCAAGCGTGTCTCAAAAGTTTGGAAGTTTAAACGAAATTGAGAGACTACAATTCATCTTCCAGTTAATTCATTATCAGTTCAAAATAACCCAATCAGCTTTCTTTCAACTTAGCACGCAGGAACATTTAAGAGATCACCATAGTATGTAACATCACGCCCCTTGCGTCTCGTAATGACTGCGTTAAGTTCAGTTACTACCCCCATGCTATCGAAGAATGGAGTGTGTTACTTGAATCCACGATCAGATGTTCTTCGGTAACGTACATTTGAAGAAAGTCTAAAACTGCTTTTTATGCTTAACTTTGTGGCTATATATAGCTTTTATTTTTAATTAATGCTTTCAACTGTATTGTGATGCTGCCGACGTCTTTTTCTCTGTTTTTGAACACGATTTACTGTATTCTGCTCTTTATTTTTACCCTTTAGTGTGCTTTTGTCATTTCTTCTGCAGATTTTCGCTGCTTTCTTTATTCAACCCTGCAAGGTGACCTTAGATTTTTGTAGCAAATTTTGACCGAAACATACTTGCACCTTCCACCCTGTAACAGACCTCTTGAGGGTTAATAGTATTATTAAATAAATGAATGGAATAAAAATGTTATTTTCAGAATGTGGAGGCTGATCACAAGCACGCTACATTCATAAGCAACAGGCCTATAACAACCCTGTACTTATGTTAATTGCGTTGCTCCTGAAGCATCTGTTTCGAGCAGATCATGCATATTTGGGAAGCAAAACAGACAGTTTGGACGACGGCAGTTATTTGATCTCAATTTCTTCTTCAGTGTTTTGAACTAACCGCTGAAGCAGCCATCGTTCACACTTCGAATTTTAAAAACTAAACAACGAAGCTTCTAGTTTGCACCTTGCACAGCTTGCGACCGTTATTCGCGAGACTCGCGACACCGACGACCGCCCTTTTCGATGGTTGAACGTCAGCTGCAGAAGCAGTCAAATTTTCTTCAGGGCGTACGCCTCCCCTTCCAGGTCATTTTCCTCGAACACATACGTGCCCCCTTCGCTGCAGGTGTAGGCCAGGACGCGACTCGGCGTTGTTGAGTGGTTAGTTCTCGGAAGTTGTTTCCAAATTCAAAGGCACACTGCCTTCGCGAAGGGGCATGCTGGAGAGAATTCCAGACGTTTGTGACATTCGCCGATCGGTGAAAAGAAGAATGACGGAATTGCGGGCAGTTCACACTTGCAGTAGGCATTCTCGAATAGTTTGAAATGGTCAATGATGCGTGTACACACGCTCATATATTCTTCCGGCACGGTTGATGTGTCCAACGACAAGCGAAGCCAAGCTAGCGACTGAGATGGCGACGCGAATGGGGCTCTATAGTACCCTACGACCTTCTGCTCTCGAAGACCAAGCTCAAGAGTTCCCCAATTTTTTTTCGCTGGTGTTTGATGATATTTGTTATCCTTGGAAAGCAATCTCTTAGAGGGCGGAGTCGTTTTCTTTGGAGCATGTTTTTATAGCAATTTAGAGGAGGAATTTATCCAATGGATTGCCATCACTCATTTCCTTATTTTCACGTGAAAGGACCTCACATGTAGAACGTAGGTCCTGGTCGTACCGTAGGCGTAAGCTGCGCTGGTACGTACAGCAACGTAATACTAATTGTTTTCGAATGCTGAGATGAGACTGCTCGCACGAGGCGAGTATCAATTTATTCTTTTATTCTGTAACTAACGCTGTCAACAGCGTTAACACTGGATTGTTCGATCATGCATGCGTAGAAAAGACGTTTCACAGACTATCAGACTATAAATGACCAACGACTGCGTTCACCGCTATCATGGCGCTGCGAAAGTTATTTTTTAAACTGTGAGCGTTCGTTATTGGTGGGAACATGACTGCTGAAAAATCATTTTCCTGACTCGACTGATTGGTTCTTCACAGCCGCAAGCACGTGGAAGTATACTTCCGCGTGATGTGTCCTAGAAGCACGGCACGCTGGCGCATAATGTAGATGGCTTGCGCTGACGTGACTGAAACAGCCACCTTGGATCACCAACGTGTTAGGAAAGGAACTTTGCAACGTAGCGTTAGTTTTATCAGTGTACCGCTTGCTGGTTCCTTTGTTGTTCGCGCACGAAGGCCCACTAACGCTCCACTGACTTCGTTATCACACCGAAGCAGGTTACTTAATCACCGCGAGATTATACAACACTGATGTCATCTAAGCCACCATGTTGGAGGCGTGTTGCACATCCTTGACGCGACGTGGAAGCTATCGATTCGCTGCTGATGACGAAATGGCAATTAATCTTCGCTACTCTTACCCGAAGTGAAAAACTCCCGACTTTCTTTTTTTTATACATAGTAACTTTTATTTCACCGAGTGGAGGGTCAACATCCTTAGTCTTTGAGAGTCATTGCCACGTTTGACACGTTTACTGTTAAAATAAGAAACATGTTTGTTTTGTCTTAGAATAATATGCGCATTGTCTTAGAATAATATGTTTAGAATATTAGAATAATATTAGAATACATATTAGAATAATATGTTTTGTCTTAGAATAATATGCGCATCACAAATAATAGGATTATCAAGGATGAACCTCAGCCAGTTCTATGCTTACAGCTGCATGTAAAACATCTCACAGTTATTCTCAACTAACCTTGAAGTGCGTGAACTGTGTTTGCTGTATGCCCGCGAACTTTTTCGTTCCTTTCATCGTTTTGCATGCCTTTTTGATAATAATGAATAAATAACAACGATAAGTTTGTGCAAGGACCTCACGCGATATAAGCGACCATTGGCTGATATTTGTACCACCATTTTTCGATATTGTAAGCAGATAGCCGAAGGTTTCTCAATAGACGATCGTTCATCAAGAGAATGATTCGCTTGGTGGCGTATCCAAGTGAGGATTCTTTGGTTCCTTTTATTGTTACGTTGGTAGAATGTGTGCACAGCGGGGACCGTATTTAAAACAAACACGAGTATAACGCTGGTATGAGATTAAAGCAGTTAGATGTCAGCTTTTTGTGATGCTAGATATAGTAATGATGAAGGTGGTTTGGCAGTTTTATAGAAACTGCAAATAACTTTTAAAATAAAGATAAAAGCTCGGCTTAAGAACCACTAACCAGCAGCAGTGTAAGCTGCTACGAAAGGGTTGAACAATCAGCCTTTCACTTTTTTATCAGCTATATCAGTGTGTTATATCTAAGCTTGGATATTTTTGTGTTCTTGTAGTAGGTATAACCTCCTTCCCCCACCCCCCTCATTCTTTATAAGTCGAGGCGACGGTCGCGAGGGTAGGTTAAGACGCTGTGGAAGTTTTCGTTTAGCTAACATTTTTATAATTATTTTGTGTCCTAAAAAGCACATTTCAATGGCTAGAACATGGCGATTAGGATCTCTTAAGGTTCACGGCTATGCAGTGCGGTGCGTGCACTTGCACGAGTAGTACAGAACATAGATGCGTCATATGAACTCTAGATGGGCTGAGTGATGAGTGAAATTTTGGAATTACATTCAGTACGAATATTCTATAAAAGCAAGGTTTCAACATGCAATGCACTACAATATATTATCACGTTTTCTTGATTTTTTGATATAGAAGCAAATATAGAAGAAAAATAGGACTCACTCGATGGGCTGAGGCAAAATGTATTAACGTCAAGTAAAAGTAAACCTAAAAAACTTTACAAGGTATTGCTGTTTCACAAGGGAATCAGTTCTCCAGGAGCAGGTACTACATGTGCGAATAGCGATAGAGGCATAACACATTTCTGTTGTGGCTCTATAGGTATAGAAACCTTCTTGTCAGGATGTTGCGTTGTGTTCGCTGAAAAAGAAGATGCCCTGAAATCAGTAGAAACACGTCTGTGTTTATGCCCGCGAACAAGCCAATAAATAAATAAATAATAATAAATAAATAAATAAATAAATAAATAAATAAATAAATAAATAAATAAATAAGTAAATAAGTAAATAAATAAATAAATAAATAAATAAATAAATAAATAAATAAATAAATAAATAAATAAATAAATAAAACAGTGATGGAAGTACTGCTTCAATTGCTGCCAACTGCTCCGAAAAAAATGCTGCTCCATGCTGCTCCATGCGAAGTCTACGACGCGGGAACTACCATCAGATGGTATCTCGAATCGATGAAATCTGTCATCACGCCACTAACAAAGGACATAATATTTCAATCACTGCCTGGTCACTGTGAGATTAGTGGTAACCACCCCGACGACAACGCTGCCCATTGCGCGCACGACGGAGCATCCACACTGCTCACACCCCTGTCAAGGGTTGATTCCTCAAAAGAACTTCGCCGCATCGCGCATAATACCACACTTATGCATTGGGATCTTCCACTAAACTCCACTCGACACCCACAGAGCCTCGCTTCATTACTTCAATTACAGCTGCCATCTAAAACTTCGTGACGGGATGCTACAATGCTGTATCGGTTGTGGGTCGGCGTAGCCTTTACAAATTCATTAAGTCATTGCATTGGTATGGTTGACTCCGCCAACTGGGATAACTGCCATTTTGTAGAAACTCTCGAACATGTCCTGTGTCCATTGTCCAGACTTAGAAGAAGATCGCCAGGACTCTCCAGTGTGCCTTAAGAGAGCTGGATGACCGACCGTTTACTCTGGAGATCTTGGGAGCATGGCCTTCACGTACTTCAGCCTAAAAAGCCACACGAGCCCTACTACAATTCTCGAGGGCAACGTCACTGTGCGACCACCTGTGAAACCTGAACTGCCTGTGCGGTGTGTGTGTTTTGTGCAATGCTGTATATCCTTCTCTTTTTCTCTTTTTTCTCCACCATTCCCCTCTCATGACATGCTTTGGCCGCAAATAACACACACACACAAAGTAAAGAAACACTCAACGACAAGCACAAGCTGCACTTCCAACTAGCTTGTCGTTGAGTGTTTCTTTACTTTGTGTGTGTGTTACTTGCGGCCAAAGCATGTCATTAAGCAAGTACCAACTAGGCCAACAATCAGTATTGTTACAATACATTCCCTTCTCCCCTCTGTACCGTAGCAAACTGGACTTAGTCTAGTTAACCTCCCTACCTTTGTGATATTTTTCTTCTCTATATCTTTGTACCAATTGATCCAGACGGGATCCAAAATGACACTGAGAGGATGAGAACGACAAACTTTCGCTGTTGGACTGACTCGTAAGTGCTAATAAAACTGAAAATATTCTGTGTACTATCATCCTAGTACAGCGTTATCGGCTCTGATCTCATTTGTGCGACAGTCGGCATAGTAAGCATATAGCTCATTTGGCTGTTTTTTTTAATAGGCATACAGGCTATTGAGGTGAATTGTGAAAATGAGAAGGACCTGTTTTATCTCGTACCCATTATCTACTGCTCATTTCCCAACATTTATATGGGACAGTGGTTACTTCTAAAATGTGGTGCTCAGCTTTTTCAGGATGATTTGATTTCTGCCACAAATACTAGCACTTTAAATTGTAGCTCATTTCACAGCCGATTTCGGACAACCTGCTATTTTTCCTACTTGTAATTGACATTTATTGTTGTCTGGTAAATGTAATTCATAAGAAATAATAATATCTATGAGATGCTTTGAAGATGCTCTGAAGACCCAATATACGTATGGCAAATTTAATATCTGCTCCTAAAACACTTATGCATGACTGCTCCAAAGCAGCACTTTGCCTGCTCCAACTATGCTCCAAAAAATAAAAGGGTACTTCCAGCAATAAATAAATAAATAAATAAATAAATAAATAAATAAATAAATAAATAAATAAATAATAAATAAATGAATGGCCAGGGGTGCGGCCTCACCGGTAACCACCGCCGGGAACGCACTCCCTCACCAGAGAAGGATTGGCCACCCTGGTGCAGTATCTGGCCACTAACTCTCACATGCATACGTCAAATAAATAAATAAATAAATAAATAAATAAATAAATAAATAAATAAATAAATAAAATACTAAATAAATAAATAATAAATCAATAAAGCAGGACACTACAGCCCGTGGCCGGCATTCTACCGACAATCGCAATATAATGGGGCGTAGCGAAGGGACATTTTTATTGGCCGCCGTGTTTCGCAGCACACGGAGAGCTCGTGTATTTCTGTATTTTAAGCCTTTCTGCCATTGTTCCTACACTTCCGGCAGCTGCCAAAAGAATATCTGTATTTGTGCTTCGCATTAAGAGGGTCTCTACATGTGATGTCACCCTAAGCCCTCGCCTCCGCCTTGTCTTTGTTTCTGGCACCCATTCACCGTATTGAAAACGCATCAGTTCCGATCAATAGGTGGCCGTCTGTTTGCCACACTAAAAAGTTGCATAACTGCGGCAATTCCATTACCTTCGATTGCTTCTTTTTGTATCGCTTTTTTGTTAACTTATTGTGTGTTTTCACCAGTTAACTACATAAGCACGACATTTACAGCCCCTCTGCTTTTGTTTCTTTGTGTTTTCTCTCGCGCTCTACCCAATGTTTACCATGTTAAAACTTTGATTATCGTGAAAACAATTCAACGTGGGAATCAGAACTGAAAATCCTTCCTTTCCCCTCTTTCCTCTCTTGATATATCCTCTCCTCAATAAATAAAACCGGTATAGAGAAAAAATCGATGTTGCGGTCTTCCTTATCGACTCCTGCATCGATATAGGCTTCCGGAAGCGAAATGCACTGTTAATAATGCTGAATGATCACATACCCACTTTAGCTACATGCGCTGTGGCACCTCTAGAAATATCCAGTGCCTCTGCTTTAGAAACGATGTTTTACAACGTTACTTTTTACTTCATTACTTTTTGATAAGTTGAGTCTGGACATGATCTGGCATGTTTTGATGCTGTTAGAGAGTCAAGTGACAGGCTTCATGACAAGCCCTACATCAACTTAACTGTGCAATAAGGCGCAATTGTTTGGCCACATTTTGCTGCAGGCTGTTAAATATAATGGGCGTTATACGCTTCTTCTAGTTTAATCCACCAGTAACAAGAGTATGGTGAGTGGTTAGGCCACGCAGAAGCAGCTTAGGTCTTATGGAAATCAAAAATGTAGTATGAAACGCTTTAAAGTATAAGCCAATATTAAACTTATGAAGGAGATAACAGCTTCAGGGTAGAAAAATCAGCCCTCATTTTCACTTAGTCATGCAGAAGGTAGCAAGCATGTCGTGCATAAAAATTTATTGACATAAATATTCATTGTTATTCGGCAACCACATGCGATGTCTTCGTTTAGTACTAGATGTCGCAAGTGATTAAAATCAGAGAAACAAACGGCGTGAAGATTGGATTGCATGTCGCCAACAATAAAATCTAAACATATAGTATTCCACTTAAAAGCGAGGTCTTCGAGTAGTACTTATGTAGTAATGATCACTGAAGGGAAGTGAGCCCTGTTTTTCAACACTCATACGCAGGCTTCCGATGCCGAGTGTTGAATAATGCAAAGTCTGCGCGAGTCCATACGAGTCGATGATGGTCTGTTGTGGTTCAATATTGCTTCGTAGTGTTTGGGATTTACGAACATTTGCCGATAGTAAAAAGCTGATCACGTCGCGTGCCAAGCCCAAATTACGAAAGTATTGGAACGGATGAATAAACATAGTGCCATAATAGGCGGTGGTAGGACGAAAAGTGTGCAGTGACAGCGTTCAGTTTGTTACTATATTGAGTTTGACGAACTTTCACACTCACAAAAGCGAAACTCATTTGTCAGCACGCTGATGACGCGACATGAAGTAGAATTGTGTTGTAACGATGCGGCGTTTTGGACGCTAATTAAGGAAAAAAACAACACCGAGAAAACGACCAATACCTTGATGAAGACACTCTTCAACAAAGACTAAATCTAAAGACTGAATTTCGCAAACTTTATGATTCTCTCCAATTCAGTTTTAGGGCACCTTATATGCAGTAAATGGGAATCACAACAACGTTAGGTAGTAAGGAGGCAGTGCTAAAAGTCGCCTTTGGCGCTTGCTAGAATTTGCTTCACGAATTGTAATATTTTTTTTTTGCTCATGCACATGCACATACATGTCATGTTTTAGTTGTGCTCAAATTCCTTCTGGCGCTTTTTAAATAGTTGCAGTCCTGAATTGTACAGGTACACAATATGCCTGCAACAGTTTGGAAAAGCAGCACGTCTTCCCACCTTCTCTCTCTCTCTCTGTGTGTGAGTGTGTGTGTGTGTGTGTGAGTGTGAGTGTGTGTGTGTGTGTGTGTGTGTGTGTGTGTGTGTGTGTGTGTGTGCGTCTATGTGTGTGTGTGTGACAACTCACTTTCTGTAACTATAGCCGGTACTCCGCCAACTTGTGTGCAGTGTTCTGAGTCTTAAAAAATGGTTATTGAAGGCTGCGCTGACCACTACTCGAGTAATAAAGCAAGGCAGAAATTGATATGTGAGCAAGTTGGTTACTAGCCCACAATTGTTAGCCCGCGTTTCACGGAAAAAGTAGTATGTACCCAATATTGTGTTTTTTGTGAGCGAAAAAAAGTTGATGTCGTTACCTCCACTGAAACTATGGAAACGTCTAATACGTCTTCACACTTCTGATTACTACACCTTGACTACAAGTTTTCAGCTGCCTAAGCACCATTTAGGCGCTTCGGGCCCACACCATTTTCCTATTCAAGCATACAAAGTGAAAGTTTTATTTAATAATTTGCATTTTTATGTACCCTCAGAGCCGGAGCAGCAAGGAGTCTTTAATGACCAAGTTTTCAAGCGGGTTCTGAAAGTAGCAAGTTAGGTGGGAAATTGTGGACGTCTGCACAAAATATTCCAGCGGTCTGGCTCAACCTATTATTATATTACCTATTTCGAATCACTGTTCGTCAGCCAATTACATAAAGCACAATCTGCTGGCTTATAGACTGTTGCAGGGGATGCCGCCAGCTAGATAAACGAAGCAAAGTCTATAGAGTAGTCGAAACTACGGAACCGTACTGTAAGTTTACGACGGTGACTAAGCGGCAGGTGGGGAGAGAAGTAATGAAACAAACGTCTTGATCCACGAAGCAGTAGCAGCTGTTCACAGGAAGGACTTGCGTGAATTTTTTTTAGTCAGCGCCAGCTGTGCGGTGAACAAAGAAATAAACAAAAGAGGAGAAATGCACGTTGGTAAGATGTCTTCTTGACTAGTGACAGCGTTTGAAGTGACTCGGAGAGGAAAATATCAAGACGAGCCAGCCTGACACATCGCACTTCTGAAACAAAATGTGGGTCACTGGTATCGGTAGCAGCAGCTTTACAAGTAAGGGAGAAAAATTCGCCAAGGTAGCTCGACGGCTGACGTATTGCGAAGCGAAAGCTTGAGATCATGGTTTTGATTTAGAGCCGTGGTGGGCACATTTCTATGAACGAGAAACGCAAGAAGATACCAGTGTAGCCAGATTTGAATGCACATTAAAAAGTACTAAGTGGTATATAATTAACCCAGGGGACTCTTCTCCTCCCGCCTCCTTATACACACGGAAACACACTGTGGTATGCCTTATAAATTTATCGTGGTCTTGGCATCTAAAAAACCCCGAAAATTTTTTTTTTGATAATAATCAGTACGGAAATGCATGGTGACTCGCGGTGCTGCAATCACCATAACTCAGGAATACTATTTGTTGACGTCACAGCATTGTAGTAAGAACTCTTATACCAATAAAAAAAAGATGAAGGAACAACTGAAGTCTATTCATAGAAACGTTTAGATATGATAACATCCCCAACCCTATACCGTAAAGATTCCTTATACAAACATGTAATGCATGTAAATGCTAAACCACAATTTTGGTTCTCGCAGTTCACACGGCATTTCTCACAAACACGAATTTATAATGCAGCTGCTCGACATCACCTTCAAGCTTCAGCTGGTGAGTGATGTTGTTCGATGCTTGTCTAGTGAGGAAACAGCAGCAGAAAACAAAGGTCGGCAAATATTTACCCGGACTAACGTGCTATAAAGTGACACAGACAGCAGCGATGGAGCAGTGTCTTCCGAGATCCTGCAAGCATGAAATCCAATGTACTGGTGACTATGCGTAGTATTTCAGAATGTTTCGAATCATACGATACCAGGCAGATTAGTTTCAGGCAGATAAGACAATATAGTCGTACATGCGGGTGTTTGGTCGTGAGTGATCTCGAAAACGGTCAGATGGCCCATGACGAAGCGCCAAGAATATTCAGAAATATGCCACCAGCTAAACTGGGATCGCACTGTTTCAGTCATGCTGAAACAGTTTCTTGGGCGCGTCATGTCACTGCTGTAAGACAATTGAAAAGCCTGTGTACGATGATGAGCTGATTAATAGCTTTTTTAATGTCCATCTACTTGGCCGCATCGCACATTCACCAACGTACTGCGACGCAGGAAGTAAGCTAATATGCGTATTTTAAACTGTAAGAATACTGCATACAGGTAGCGGTTAAATATTACACGGCATAAATGACGTGAATGTCCATGGCTATGATCCCAGTCACTGTTTACCTGGTGATCCCATCTTAACAACACCAAAGGTTAATGAAGGTCTTTCCCAACGTTGCCAAAATTCAACAAATGCGCAAAAATGGAGCTCAAGCGCGCGCAAACACTGGCCTCACTGGGGCAGCGACTCATTGAGTCAGCCCTGTAGCGTCGACCTCCCAAAGGAAGAGATAAAGCAGTGACGTTACAAGTTCGTTCTTTAGCCCCCGCGGCATTGTCATTGACCCGCCGTCTGCGCTAACGCAGAAGCCTAATCCGTCACTCGAAAGACAGCTTCTGCAGACAGTAGTACCAGAAGGATTATTGTCTCGAATAATGCCAAACGCTGTTACGATACTGCACAGGGTAGCTTCGAAGAAAGAAAAGGCCGAGCGCTGAATGGCGTTGCGACTCGGTGAGCTGCTTTTAGAGGCGCTGCTTTTTGTGTTGCTGCGGCTGTGAAGACCTCTGCACTTCGAACAGTTGTCCTTTGAGCGCTTGTTTCGGTGCTGCTAGTTTCCTTGTTTCTTCGCGTTTTTTTTTTTTTTGCGATATACAAGTGATTTTTTGGCTTGCTTACTACGGGCGTGCCAGAAAACAAGATCTATCTATCTATCTATCTATCTATCTATCTATCTATCTATCTATCTATCTATCTATCTATCTATCTATCTATCTATCTATCTATCTATCTATCTATCTATCTATCTATCTATCTGTCTGTCTGTCTGTCTGTCTGTCTGTCTGTCTGTCTGTCTGTCTGTCTGTCTCTCTGTCTGTCTGTCTGTCTGTCTATCTATCTATCTATCTATCTATCTATCTATCTATTATCTATCTATCTTATCTATCTATCTATCTATCTATCTATCTATCTATCTATCTATCTATCTATCTATCTATCTATCTATCTATCTATCTATCTATCTATCTATCTATCTATCTATCTATCTATCTATCTATCTATCTATCTATCTATCTAATCTATGAGCGATGTGTTTTTGCTGGAAGCAATGTGCAGCTTGCTGAAACCCCAGAAGAGGAAGAAAGTTTAAGCGGAAAGACAGGGAGGTTAGCCAGTTCTTAGACAGGCTGGTTACCCTGTGCTGGGGAAAGGGCTGAAACCTTGAATTTTTATTAGAAGTTCGATGTATTCGTTAGGCATGACAAACCAGACCAGACAAGGTGCACTTGAGAAGCAATAGTATGTTATAGCAACTGAGCGGTAAGGAAAAAAAAAAAGCAGGGAAGCCTCATTTTCTGCGGCAAGTCTTCAAGGTGTTATGTCACTGAACTTGCTTCGGCAAGACTCCTCTGAGAACGTGCGTTGTATTCCACGCGAATTAGGGCTGCAGGCTACGGCCTCACCCTCATTAGCACTATGCCTGTATCCTCTTTGATCCCTTAGGGCCATTCCTCTCAGAAATGTTGAGCAACTTAGAACATCTGTCTGCTCAAGTTTATAGGGCTTCAACGTTTCTCTTCATAATTAACCTTTTCCTTTATCGCTCTCTCTCTTTAACTTGACATCGATTATTGTGACAGAAAGTAATAGCAAACATGCAACTGGCCAAGAAAAGTGCCATAGGAGAAAGAGCAAGGTGCACTAATATTACAAAACGAAACACTCTGCGAGATCACACACTGCAGGTGCAGAAGACCGTAATTTTGCTCTTTGTGACACAGTTAAGCAATCGCTACAGTTTTCTTAATATAAGGTACTGTTATTGTGGCCTCATTCGTTGTAAAGGCAGCAAAGCTTCTAGAACCTACTTCGTGCCAGAATTTATGTGCCTTCCCCGCCCCACCTTCTCTCTGTATTGCTCTAAGGCAGGGGGCCCCCCTTTCATCGGATGCGGGGCCGGGCGGGCAGATTTTGTCGAGTGTCATCTCGAGTTCGGTATGTGAATGCTAAAAAATGGGGGTGGGGGCGAGGGTAGGGGGCACATGGTCCCACAGTTTGACACTCCCTGGCTACCCCAATGCTCTGTTCTTAAGCTATACCACAAATAATTGCCTTCAGATTTTTTTTTTGTAGCAATTTGTCTACAGTCTATAGAATAAACGAGGCACCACGATGACGTAAATCAACAATAATTTCGAGAGCTTGTTGTCTCAATACCAGTGACAACCGCATTTATCAAGAAAGTAAAACAACGTAAATAAGAGCAGTGGCGTTACCTGTACGGAAGGCATGTCGCTGCGGTGGGGCAGTAACTGTGCCTGGCAGCTGACCCGAAAGCCTTGTTTACGATACCCGCCGTGGCAGTCGTAATTCAAGATAGACCTAACTGTAGAAGCCCACGAGATTTGCGATGTAATTGCACTGTAAAAAACCCCAAGTGGTCAAAATTATCCCAAACCTTCTCCAACGATGTGCTTTATATTTGCATAGTGGCTTTGGCACCCGGAATCCTGGAAATTCCTGTTTTGAGCTACCCATGATGTTCTTATCAATATCAATAGCTACCTGTGCAACATGTGTATCTTTTATTAGATTCCATTTCGCTCTTTTTGTGTGTGTGTGATGAACTGAAGTGACATGGCGTACTGCGTGAGCTGTGGTATGTTCACAGTTTGACAGCGTGCAGAACAAGGCACAAAGGGAAGAAGACTGCACGAAGACTGGCTACCACCTTGTGTTCAGTTTTTTAATGCTACATTTCACTATGAACACTTCTGTGAGTTCTGAGTTTTTACATTTGTGATTCTTTGTAAATGGACACGTGCAGTTCTTCAGACGCTTGTACCCTCTTTATTATTTTTGTTAATTTCCTGAAAATTGCGCAATCGCTGACACTGTTTCCGCAGATGACGCTGCTCACCTCTCATATCAGGAAACAAACATTGTTCCGATTCTGCTTTCAAGGACAGACGCCACAAGGCATATTTGACAACTGGCCCGCAGGCTGACTTTGGCGGAGAGGAATGGGCCGAACACAGGGCACACCCGATTGCAGCCACGGAATTTTTTCATTGACACTCTGACATCCACCCCAATACTTCCCTTTCCTCGCAGAAGGCCGTTCTTCAGACCACTGGCACGCACGAACAGCTGCGGATGGTGGATTGGGCCTGCCAAGCACTAGTGAACGTGTAGGGGTTCAACCACGTTTACGTAGATTGTTTTTAGTGAAATTATATTAATCTATCTAGCATTCACCAACGCAAAGCTTCGCTTGTCAATCGTGTTCGGCAGGGAGTGGCCTTCACGAACGCTTCGACAACGTTAATAGGAGTGATTGTCATTGCGGCATGCATTGATTGTAGCACCGAAGAATATGTCCACCATTTGCTGTGCAATTGTTCACAATTCGCTCTGAGAGGGACAAGTACATTCAAACGCACTGCGACTACTTGGCGATCAGTCACTTTATCTGTGTAAATTGCTACTATAGTACCATTCTCATCTGTCGTTGGTCTACAAGGCCGTGAAGGCACTCTTATGCTTTTGAGGACGATGGGCTTGTGCAAACTCCTCTGACTTGTGGCGCAGCCCGGCACGCTGCAATAAATTTATTTACTCTTTTGTTTTTCTTCTCTCCCTTCTCTCTCTCTCTCACCTTTACATTTCCATCCATAAATATCCACTGTAGCACAACCAACCAGAAGCTTTTCCGGTTAACCTCTCAACCTGCCTTCTCCTTTCTTTCTTTCCTTCTTCCGTCATACCGTCCGCGCATTGTGAGACTGCAAACGGCTGTTAACTAGCCTCTGTAGAGAAAGTCATATAAGCGACATGACGTGACTACCCGAAAAGAACGAAACATTGTTTAGAATGATGATTCTATGACTTACAGTGCATGGCTAACATGTTCTGGAAACTCCAAAGTAGCCTCCTGCAGAGCACAGGGTGAACCCGTACCGCTCGGACAAATCGTAATGATATTGAAACGTGAAAGCGATGAACGTTCTCAAAACGTTCGGTTTTATGCCTTCGACGACGTCGCGAGATTAACGGACGAACGAATGCATAGTAGCACGCTTTCCAAGTAACGTCGCAAATGTCACGTGGCACGCTCGCTACTCGTGATTCTGATTCTCTTCGCGTAACAAGTGCTTTGCATACATTCATCGGCCCAGTGAATCGGGCCGCATGAAGGAGCTTTCGAATGGTACCGCATTGACGGCGTGCCCGTCCTTATCTCCTCACGTTTCCTCTATGCCACTCACGTCTCTCTGGCGATTGTAGGGACATGCTCAATGCGAGTGTCGGCTTTGACCATCGCATGTGTGTAGTGGTGCACTCGAATGGGGACAAGAAAAGTAAAACTGTGAATTTGGAAAAAAAAAACATTTCTTTTCCTGCGGTACGTACAAAAAATAGGCCTACGTGTTATTTATTGTCATTCCTCGTACTCGTGTAGATTCTTTGAAAGCGAGAATGTACACGTTCCCTACAACCAGTGATATACTACCCGATATTCGTCGAGATTTGCTGGGAGAGCGTAGTCAGACGTTAGCATAGAACGAGAGACGCTGACGACTCTCGTGTTTGGCTTTGCGATTTAACGTGCTCACACCAATAGACCGTTTCACGGGTGGGTTTTGGTGTCGCGATATCGGGATGTGACCATGCTGTTTTGCACGTTTAGTTACACTAAGAGTGCTACGACAAACACAGTCAAGTGAATTGGACAGACAAGGAGACCAGGGAAGGCTTATGGTGTAATTAAATATTGCCTTTCTCTCTATTGTAGTAATTATAATTACAACACTGCAATTCAAAACACGATTCACTTGATTGTCTCTGGCATAGAAACCAGCTCCTAGAAAAAGATTTCCGTTCTGTGCCAACCGGATGTCTTTCTGCTTACCCACCCTGCCTTCTCCCTTTTCTTGCTTCCTTCCTTCCTGTGCTACGGTAGGTGCAAACGCATGAAAACGATTGGGTTGGGGATCACATTTTACATGCTGCGACCTTGTTGTTTCGAGTCACGATGTACAAAAATAAGCGAACATTTGTTTAACCGTTCAAGGTGGCAGAGCCCATATGACTCAACGTAAATATAGCGGGCCTTTGCTATTTGCCTTTATTTTATAATTAGGCAATGCGGCGACTAAGCGGTTGCACTGAAAAACAACGAGGGTGCATGCTCGTTATCTTGTCATGGCCGACTCATTTCGATGTGAGCGAAATACCGAAACAATGAACTGCTTAGGTCTAAGTACGCGTTGAAGAACTCCAAGTGCGCAAAGTTAATCTGGTGTCTTCCACAACAATACTTCTAATAACGATAATAGCAATATTAACAATATTATAAGGAGTTTTGCGTGCGAAAACCATGGTAAGATTATGAGGTACGCCGTTATGGAGGGCTCCGGCATTTTCGGCCATCCTCTTTTCCTTAGCGCCCTTTGACGCCACAGAGTACACGTACCTCGAGCATATCACCTCAATCAAAATGCATTCGCTGAAATCGGTATCCAACGCCATAAGAGTATACTACTTCTGGATCAGCCGCCAGGCATGATAACCGCGGCCCCACGTAGGCGGGCCGTGCGTCGTAATCTTAGCGTGGTTTGGGCACGTATAACTCTGCTGTTTAGGTTTTATGAAAGCCTGATCAATCTCTATTCGTTTCTCGCTTTTCCCATACCACGCGCCGCGGTATGCGGGTATGTGTCCCAGGTATTTGACAGCTTACATCTACCCAGAACGGCGAGAACAGACATTGGTAATTTAATTGCGAAAGCGTCAAGAAAAACGGACATCGGCAGTGTTGAAACGACGAATGCAAACAACAAATGTTATTGTCCCAGCATAAATCGAGTCCAATGATTCTGCGGGGCAATCAAGTATGATAACACAAAGCCACGCCAGGTTTCAGTACTGCTTTATAAAAATACCTTATGTAGCCGTATATAAGGTCCGTGAAACGTAAATGGTAGTTGTACTTCTGGCTATGTAATTTTGTAAACATTATACATGCACTTCTGTGATACAGGAGTTACGTCAGGGTAATGTAATTTTAATTAGGCTTCTGAAGTAGCTGCCGGGAATAACATCCTGGCAAGCATGAGCGCTACATAGCAGCATACCATTTCTGATGTTAGTAATACCCCTGTTGCTGCTGGCATCATTACGCAACTGTAAACTGCTTACGTACATCATATGTGACTGTTCATCAATATGTCTGTAAGTAAATCATATTTGTACAAATCCTTAGCCTCATTTTCTAACGTTTCCCTCAATAAAAACAGTTCCAGGCCTGCATAGAACACGCAGAACAGTAACAGTGAAAGCTGGCGCAAAGTCCTTTATAGGGCCCGTTTTATACCAACGTGGGGCAACTAACACATGTACGCAAGCAAGGTACCCACTACGCCTTGAACGACCGGCACATTCTATAAGTAAAAGGAGCACCAAGTATGCCACCTATTCTGTGGATAAGCGATTTACCCACTCCACAGATTTAAAACATTATGTGCACATTGTTTGTGCTGTGGCAGATGTGTGTGAAGAGTTATGGCTAAGTCATTTGTAATGAAATAGAAGCATTGAGTGACCCACTCGTTGCGCAGTCCGCATTGTGGGATGCCTGTTTCTCTGTTCACTCTTCTACGATGTCATATTGTGTATGTTAACACGGCTCCTTGCCCGACCCGATACTTGCATAGCGTGTTTTAGCGAAGTAGTTTCGACAATCAGCATGGCTCTGTCAATACTCGATGGCCACGCACGTGCCCTAGGTTCAAATGCCACCCATTCCTAGAACTTTTCCTAATTACAGTCATTATCATTTAACGCGATAGCGTAGCCATTACGGACACCATCGCAGGTGGTGGTGCATAACTACGGCACCTAAATCGGCGTTTCTTGTGATTTCAATACAAATTTCACTGTAATATAGCTAATAAGGGCCTCAACTACCACTACCATAATCTAAGTCATGACCGAAAGCAAGCAGTGGCTGCTCAGCTCACTACTTGCTTAAAGACAGCCACCACCGCTGGTACTTGAGTCCCAGGTTGATTCCAAAACTTGATATTGAAAAGGATGGTTTAAGGCACGGAATCTCACCCACTACATGAGTGGTTCATGCTTGACTGGTGATCCGAATGGAATGAAAAAAAAACTCTATTTCAGTCCTGTAGAACTCGCTTAGCGCGTTGCGGGCGTTTCCCACGTAAGGACGGACAGGGAGTATCTGGCGGCGGCTTTGTGGGTCTGCTGGACGCCCCATTGCTGGTCGGCGAGAAGTGAGCTCCTGAGGGACCTCTCCCACTTACAGTTGGGAGAGGTAGAGGCGGGAGGAGTTGTTCTACCCTCACAGAGTATCCGACGTTAGAAATATTTTGGGGATTAATTTTTTTTCTGATTTCACGCAATGTTGGTTACGGGCAAAGGCGGAGGCGGGGTACAACTTATAACAGCTTTCGCTGCAAAACAATACCTCAGTCACCTCCCACCTGCATGCTTCGCATAACATAGATATCCATGGTTTTGTTGGTTCGTTGCTCATTAGCAACTTGGTGCTATCCACCGCGGGGAGATCAGCCATCAAACGCATGGTACCTTATTTTAAAAATGATATATTGTTTTACAATTTGAATGTGTTCAGAAATGAGTGGTTTAAAAAGAAGTTCGTTGGTACAATCGAAGTTATAAGAAAAAAATTTTTCTTTTATTTTTTTTATTTCTCGTGATGGCGATTATGGACGCCGAGGGCAGTAACGGCAGACAACTACGGTGCCAAATACGGCCCTTCATGTGACCTCATAACAGCTTTCACTGTGAAACTTTGTTGAGAAATACGAGTTGCGATAAAGGAGCCTTCCACGAAAAATATCTCGGGAATTTCGGATGGGGTAAGACTGCATATGTCTTGACAGTAAATTTGCCTCTCGGATTATTGCATTATGCTTTGACAGCTGACTGAAGAGTCACTCATTGTGTGTAGCTTGAGAAAGGCGTCCCGAACAAAAAGAGAAAAAAAAGAGAGAAAAAGGCGTATTTATTCTTCCTATACGACTTGAGTAAGCTGGGTAAGAAGTGAATATCTTTCGGCGTCCTTTCGAGAAGCCGCGAAAAATGTTTCGCAATGAGAGGGAAAAAAATGGTCTGAGGGGTACTGCAGCTGTCGGGGCAGCGAAACGATAATTTATCAAAGAAGCCGCCACCGCTTCTGCTATGCTTTACGCGCGTGACGACCGCCATGCCTTCACCAGAAATAACTTTTCCAGTGACGCACGCTATGCGCAAACAGTGCTATAGCCTGGTTACAAATTCCTTCTAAAGATACGGTGGAGCCCGAATTGAGAATTAATGCTTCTTCCCAAATGCTGTGACGATCCAGTCTTCCAATCGTTTCTTTCATTCTTTCTTCTTTTTTATTATTTGTGAGTGGAAGCAAAGCTGGAAATCTCGTGGAAAAGTTTATGGAAATGCTCGTAAGTAAGCGTTAACCGAGAACTTATAGTAGCCTCGGGAAAATGTCCGCAAAACAGAGACTGCTTTTGCAAAGTGTTTACTTTGTAAAACATAGTCTTGAGCTTTCGTGTTCGCTCATGTTAGTGTCCAGCTCAGCCGACAACCGTATATTTTCATTGGTGCTTTTGTGCTCTACATACGAGGCGACTACACGAGGCCGTCAACTTTTTACTGAATACGTTACGTTTGTGACGAACTGCTTACAGTTGAAAAATAGCTCGA